>JARQOD010000002.1:362301605-362402471 GCA_033576555.1 Oophaga sylvatica | reverse complement strand
AATGTACTTTTATGCTTTTAATTTCAAAAGTAAAACACTTTGTTTTTTTTTTTGGTTACCTTTTTTAAATTGAATGTGAAGATATGCGCTGTGATGACAAATTATTATTTGTCCATATTTCTTATAAAAATTTGTAGTTAGCAGCAGTAATTTTTGCCAGACACACAGCAGGGGAACAGCAGGCGTTACTGAACCCCACAAACACATCAGCGATTGTTTTCATCTGTGCATCCAACACTTATGAGCAGCAACTGGCGGTGTTGAAGCCCAGGGTCAAGGAGGGATTTGAAATAAAATATTGAGTTATTGCCTTGTTACGTGGCCATTGCAAATGTATGTACTTCAAACAAGAATAAATTAAGTTTTACTAGGACAATAAAATGATGAATTTCAATTCCAAGAATAGAAAAATATTTAACCCCTTAATGACCGCCGATACGCCTTTTAACGGCGGTCATTAAGGGTACTTAAACCACAGCGCCGTTAATTAACGGCGCTGTGGAAAAAGTGAATAGCGCCCCCCAGAGGCGCATTTTCTCCGGGGTCTCGGCTGCCGGGGGTAGCCGAGACCCCAGAGAACATGAATCGGGTCGGTTTTTACCGACACCGATGTTGCGATCGCCGTTATTAACCCTATAACGGCGACCGCAACAACAACAAAAAAAAAAAATGTGCCATTTAATTTCTCTGTCCTCTGATGTCATCGGACATCAGAGGACAGAGAAAAAGGGTCCCCGGGACCCCCACTGTGGCCCCGAACCCTCCTCATGGCCCCCGAACCCTCCGGTGTCCCCCGGTGCCGGCGCCATGCTTTAAAATGGCGGGCGCACGAGTGCTGCGCCCGCCGCGAGGTGACGGGGGGGATGGGCGATTTTCTCTGGGGTCTCGGCTGCCTGGGGTAGCCGAGACCCCAGAGAACATAATAGGGGCCCCCCCAATCACCACTCTTTTGCGATCGCCATATACTGGCGATCGCAAAAGAGAAATCAATGCTGCGATCCCTGCCTGTAAATTTCTCTCCCCTCTGATGTGATCGCACATCAGAGGGGAGAGAAATAGTGTCCCGGGACCCCCGATCTCACCCCCCCCTGTAACTGGAGGGGTCCCGTGTCCTCCGATCCCCCCCGGTGCGGTCCGATCCTCCCCCTCGCCTCTGGTCCTCCCCCTGGCCTCCTATCAGCCGGCGTCTTCTTCCAGTAAAAAAAAATGGCGGGCGCATGCGCAGTGCGCCCGCCGAATCTGCCTGGCGGCAAATTCAAAAAAATATTCATTCATTCTCTAAAAGTACATTTTGATCACTGTGATAAACTATCACAGTGATCAAAATAAAAAAAACAGTACATAAACTCCCCCTATATCACCCCCTTGGTTAGGTACATATAATAAAATAAATAAATTTTATTTATTTTCATTTTTCCATTAGGGTTAGGGTTAGGGGTATAATTAGGGTTATAATTAGGGTTAGGGTTATAATTAGGGTTGGGATTAGCGTTAGGGTTAGGCTGGGTTCATATTGCGTTATGGCAGTCCGTTAACGCTGCCATTCACCCGCATTTGAGGGCGCATCGTGACGCATGCCGCTTTACGTAAAGCGGCATGCGTTCGCGACGTGCCGTCATTCAGTGACGGAGCCTCGGACACGGCCTGCAGCGTCTGGGCTCCGTCACCGCTAGCGCAAATGAATCATCGCTGATTCCTCTGCGATAGTGAGTATAGCATAACGCGATCGCGTTATGCTATACCGTTACCAGCCCGTCAACGCTATGTGTTGAATGGGCTGGTAAAACGCAATATGAACCCAGCCTTAGGGTTAGGGTTATAATTAGGGTTAGGGTTATAATTAGGGTTAGCGTTGGAATTAGGGTTAGGGTTACAACTAGGGTTAGGGTTACAATTAGGGTTAGGGTTACAATTAGGGTTAGAGTTAGAATTAGGGTTGGTATTAGGGTTAGGGTTGAGATTAGGGTTAGGGTGTGTTGGGGTTAGGGTTGGAGCTAGAATTGAGGGGTTTCCACTATTTAGGCACATGAGGGGGTCTCCAACAACGCAGTGGCGTTCAAAAAGTCAAATGGCGCTCCCTCCCTTCCGAGTCCTGCCGTGCGCCCAAACAGTGGTTTACCCCCACATATGGGGTATCAGCGTACTCAGGACAAATTGGACAACAACTTTTGTGGTCTAATTTCTCCTGTTACCCTTGGGAAAATAAAAAATTAGGGACTAAACGATCAGGTTTGTGGAAAAAATATGATTTTTTATTTTCACGCCCGGGCGTTATAAACTTCTGTGAAGCACTTGGAGGTTCAAAGTGCTCACCACACATCTAGATAAGTTCCTTAGGGGGTCTAGTTTCCAAAATGGGGTCACTTGTGGGGGGTTTCCACTGTTTAGACACATCAGGGCCACTATAAACCCGACATGGCGTCCAGCCAATTCTGCGTTGAAAAAAGTCAAACGGTGCTCCTTCCCTTCCAAGCTCTGCCATGCACCCAAACAGTGGTTTACCCCCACATATGGGGTATCAGCGTACTCAGGACAAATTTTACAAAAACTTTTGGGGTCTTGTTACCCTTGGGAAAATAAAAATTGGGGTGAAAAGATTGTTTTTGTGGGAAAAAATATGATTTTTTATTTTCACGGCTCTGCGTTACAAACTTCTGTGAAGCACTTGGAGGTTCAAAGTGCTCACCACACATCTAGATAAGTTCCTTAAGGGGTCTAGTTTCCAAAATGGGGTAACTTGTGGGGGTTTCCACTGTTTAGGCACATCAGGGGCTCTCTAAACGCGACATGGCGTCCAGCCAATTCTGCATTGAAAAAGTCAAACGGCGCTCGTTCCCTTGCGACCTCTGCCGTGCGCCCAAAAAGTGGTTTTCCCCCACATATGGGGTATCGGCGTATTCAGGAGAAATTGCACAACAAATTTTGTGGTTCATTTTTTCTTTGAACAGTTGTGAAAATAGAAAAAATTGGTTCCGAAGTAAAGCTTTTGCAAAAAAAGTTAAATGTTAATTTTTTCCTTCCACATTGCTTCAGTTCCTGTGAAGCACGTAAAGGGTTAATAAACTTCTTGAATGTGGTTTTGAGCACCATGAGGGGTGCAGTTTTTAGAATGGTGTCCATTTTGGGTATTTTCTATCATATAGACCCCTCAAAGTGACTTCAAATGTGAGGTGGTCCTAAAAAAAAATGGTGTTGTAAAAATGAGAAATTGCTGGTCAACTTTTAACCCTTATAACTTCGTAACAAAAAAAAATTTTGTTCCCAAAATTGTGCTGATGTAAAGTAGACATGTGGGAAATGTTATTTATTAAGAAATTTGTGTGACATATCTCTCTGATTTTAGGGCATAAAAGTTGAAAATTTGAAAATTGCTAAATTTTCAAAATTTTCGCCATGTTTCCGTTTTTTTTCATAAATAAGCGCAAGTCAGATAAAATTTTTTTACCACTAACGTGAAGTACAATATGTCACGAAAAAACAGTCTCAGAATCAGCGGGATTCATTAAAGCGTTCCAGAGTTATAACCTCATAAAGTGACAGTGGTCAGAATTGTAAAAATTGGCCCGGTCATTAAGCTGCAAAATGGCTCTGTCACTAAGGGGTTAAACTTGAGAGTCCTCAGTGGTTGATACCTTTTAATGGCTAACTGAAAAGATGGTAACAAATTGCAAGCTTTCGAGACTACTCATGGTCTCTTCATCAGGCAAAGACTAAAACAAAAACTGAAGAATCACATATTTATATA
Source organism: Oophaga sylvatica (assembly GCA_033576555.1). Lineage (NCBI taxonomy): Eukaryota > Metazoa > Chordata > Amphibia > Anura > Dendrobatidae > Oophaga > Oophaga sylvatica. Next base: position 362,398,726 of record JARQOD010000002.1, on the reverse strand, counting down.
CACAACAGGACACAGGAATAGTGCAATAGGTAAGACAAGTGACGTGAGGCAGAACTGTCATTATGGCAGAGGGATGAACATAAATATTGGAACAGTTCATAGATAAGGAGAGAAAGTTTTATTGCCCTCTGATTGGGGTCTGGTGTTGTGTTTTGATGCCCATAGAAGGTCAGAGACGCAGATTCCTTATTTGATATAGAATGACATGAATACGTGTGATATATTCATTCCAGCACTAAGAGTGTCAAAGGTCATCATGAGCTTATATTCCCAAACCTTTCTATCTTTATCAGATTTGAAGTTAGATTTTAATACCAGTAATTCCATATCCATCATGCTATGACCGGGAATACAAAAGTGTTTTGCCACAGGTAAATCCATTCTTTTTTCTCTTATTGTGTGGCAATGAGAATTCATCCTTGTTCTCAGTTTTTGCCCGGTCTCCCCCACATACAGACCCCCAGTTGGACATTTAGTACATATAATTAGGTACACCACATTAGATGTGATGCAGCTGAAAGTACCTGGGATCTTGTAGTCCTGATGGGAGTTGGGGATCTTTATCTTGTCCGTGGTCATTATAGATGCACAGGTTTTACATTTCTTCTCGTTGCAAGGAAAGGTTCCTGCAGCTGTTGGGGAGGACAGGGAGCTTCTGACAATGATGCTTCTTAGATTTGGGGGCTGCCTAAAACACAGTAGTGGGGGGTCGCCTCAGAAAGACTTTTTGAACCAGGGCTACCATCCAAGAACAATTGAAAACCAAATTTCAAGAGCCACCAGAATATCAAGGAATCACCTGCTACATTACAGAGCTAAAGAAGAAAATAACCGGGTGCCTCTAGTGGTCACCTACAATCCAAATCTGGAGGTGCTAAGGGGAGCTACACGGAAACTACAACCTTTACTACAAAAAGATGCCCGATTACAATCCATATTTCCAGACCCCCACTACTGTGTTTGGGAATATAAGCTCATAATGACCTTTGACACTCTTAGTGCTGGAATGAATATATCACACGTATTCATGTCATTCTATATCAATTAAGGAATCTGCGTCTCTGACCCTCTATGGGCATCAAAACACAACACCAGACCCCAATCAGAGGGCAATAAAACTTTCTCTCCTTATCTATGAACTGTTCCTATATCTATGTTCATCCCTCTGCCATAATGACAGTTCTGCTTCATATCACTTGTCTTACCTATTGCACTATTCCTGTGTCCTGTTGTGTATATAAATATGTGATTCTTCAGTTTTTGTTTTAGTCTTTGCCTGATGAAGAGACCTGAGTAGTCTCGAAAGCTTGCAATTTGTTACCATCTTTTCAGTTAGCCATTAAAGGTATCAACCACTGAGGACTCTCAAGTCTAAATATTTTTCTATCTACTGGCTAACACGGTACGAAGATACACATCTTTCCTAATTCCAAGAATAAAAATAAACACCCTGCAAATATAAACGCATATAAGCACATGGCAACAAGAAATGGAACAACACACCACCCAAAAATTAGTTTACAAAATATAGTGTTGTAAATTTAAGAATAAAAGTCCATTTTTGTATTTAGTAATAATGCGTAAGGAACGCTATGTTAAACCATAACATAGTGAAGACAATGGATTTTGTAATAGTCACTCATCATCATCATTGCAATTTATATGTGACAGTCACACACATTTCAATTATTTCAGTTAAGAAAATTGTTACTTTGGACAGCATGTATGACATGTCCAGCATGGACTCATCAATGTGATGACGCAATAATGTACGATAAAAAATAACCATTTAAAAAACCCATAATGCATTGTCACAATTTAAGGGTGTGCCTGCAAGTGTAGGTGAAACAAAGGCTACGGATAGCAAAGGTATATTCTATGTCTGTATCAGACAGTGGACAGCCTCTGATGGGTAATGGCAATGTTATACTGTACGTCAATAAAGTCTGCGGCTGCAATCATGCATTTTTTGCTTGTACAGTGTTGAAGAGGGTAAAAGCATGTCTGGTTGCGCAAGGCTTTATCCGTCAACACTACCTTCCTACTGTCACGCATAGGGTAGGGTAGCGTGTGTCTATTATATGACTCTCTATAAAATGTGACCTTACGCAGCGTTATTCTGCCCTAGGGACGACAAAAATATGACAGCAGTAATCATTTACTGTATAATACTCCACCTATGAGCAACCAAAAAAGCACGTTCCCTCTTTAACAATCTACAAGACTAACAAGCATGATGGTTGACGCTGCCTTTATTGAGGTACAGTATTAGATCGACATTGTCCATGAGTAACTATGCACTGTGATACCTATATACCATTATTAATTTATATCTGTTGTGGTTGTTTCACCAGCACTTGCAGGTATAACTACCTATTGTCAGTATGCATGATGCACTTTCTATATGTAATAATTTATTATTGCACATTATTACCAGGTTTAGATGCTGGCCATTTCATATATGGTGTGCGAAGTTACAGTTGGCATCAGTCTGTGTATTTTTTTATGTCTGTCATAAATATAACTCGTGAGTCGTGAGGATGATGATGATGTTTATGATTCGTACATCCATTGACTGCATAATCTTACAGGTACAGATAAAGTTCCTTAAAAAGCATTAATTGATAATTATGAAATGTACTTTTATGCATTAATTTCAAAAAGTGAACACTATGTTTTAGTTTTTGTTACCATTTCTAATAGACATGTGCAGATATGCGCTGTGATGACAAATTATTATTTGTCCATATTTCTTATAAAAATTTATCATTCTAGGCCTGGAAAACTTCAAACTTTCCTGTTTTAAGCATAACAATCTGGGTGACGGCTCTTCCCTATTTGGAGCATGTTCGACATGGGTTTTTCTGTGCATGTGTAGGGAACAGGAGACTTCTTGCCGGACACACAGCAGGGGAACAGCTGGTGTTACTGAACCCCACTAACACTATAGCTTGTGTATTGGTCTGTGGACACGACACTTCTGAGCAGCAACTGGCAGTGTTGTAGCCCAGGGAGTAGAGTTCAGGTGGTAGAAAGATGAACATAACAGGAGACATGGATAACGTTGACAACCAGTTATTTAATTGGAAACCGGACAGGCAAATTCAGGCGAGATCCATGCCTTGTTCATTTTCAGAAAAGTAAGCCGGTCTACATTATCGGAGGATAGTCGCATGCGACGGTCTGTTAGTACACCACCTGCAGCACTAAAGACGTGCTCCGATAATACACTGGCAGCAGGGCAAGCCAGCACCTCCAATGCATACTGGCTAAGCTCTGGCCATGTATCCAGCTTTAGAGACCCAAAACTTGAATGGGGAAGAGCCATCTGGGAGTACACTGAGAGGGAAAGACATGTAGTCTGTCACCATCTTACGGAAACGTTGCCTCCTGCTGACTGGAGCCGTCTCGGATGGTGTAGACATTTGTGGCGCTGCCACAAAACTTCGCCACATTTGGAACATACTGTTCTTGCCCTGTGCAGAGGCGCTGCTTGTGCTCCCTCTTGTTGCAGAGCTGTCTCCACTGCCTCGACGCACAGAGCTGCTTTGTAAAGCAGTAGCAGCAGCAGTGCTCTCGGCTGGAATGGAGAACATTATGGATTGCACCAGTGTGTCTTGGTACTCCCGCATTTTACGCTCCCGGTTCAACGGTGTGATGAGGCTTTGTAAGTTGTCCCGGTAGCGAGGGTCTAGGAGGGTGTACACCCAATAATCAGACGTGGTGAGAATGTGGGCGATGCGGCGGTCGTTTCTCAGGCACTGCAGCATGAAATCAACCATGTGCTGCAGACTCCCAATTGGCCAAGAAACGCTGTCCCCTGCAAGAGGCGTCATCTCTGCCTGCTCTGCATCACCCCACCCTCGCTCTACATACTGACTAGAGCGTTGTGTACCTCCCTCTGGAGCGATGTCTTCCTCCTCCATTGACTCCTCCTCATCCTCCTCACAAAGTGAGCCCTGCCCAGCCCTTTGTGAGGAACCACGTTGCGCTGACTGTCCAGAAGGTGATGGAATTTGTGACTCCTCATCCTCCACCTCTTCCAAAACCTCATCCCTTAGTGCTTGCAGTGTTTTTTGACGCAGGCAGATAAGGGGGACAGTCAGGCTGACTAGTGCATCATCTGCACTCGCCATCCGCGTTGAGTCATCAAACGCACGCAAAACGTGGCAGATGTCCTTCATAGAGGCCCACTCAGTAGTGGTGAAGTGTGAACGGCGCAAATTGCGAGTTGATTGCGCCTGATGCAGCTGATACTCCATTACTGCTGGCTGCTGCTCACACAACCGTTCAAACATATGTAACGCGGAATTCCACCTGGTGGGTACGTCACATATGATGCGATGTTCAGGAAGGCGAAATCTGCATTGCAGAGCTGCAATGCGCGATCTGGCCATGCTGGAACGTCGCAAGTGAGCGCACTCTAGGCGGACCTTGTGCAGCAGTGCATCAAGATCCGGATAGTCCCTCAAAAAACTCTGCACGACCAAGTTGAGCACATGTGCCAGACATGGTATGTGAGTGAGGTTGCCAAGGCCCAGAGCTGCCACCAGATTTCGGCCATTGTCACACACTACCAAGCCTGGCTGGAGATTCGCTGGCAAAAACCACACGTCGCTCTCCTGCTTGATGGCATTCCAGAGCTCCTGCGCTGTGTGGCTTCGATTCCCCATGGAAATTAATTTCAGGACGGCCTGTTGACGTTTGGCCACGGCTGTGCTCATATCGGTCGCAACAGGTAAGCGTTCACGGGTCCATGTGGAGGTAGACCGTGACGGCTCCTGCAGCGATGATTCTGAGGAACTGGAGTAGGACGAGGAGTCAATGTGTACAGACTGGATTCCTGCAATCCTTGGAGTTGGCAGAACACGTACAGCGCCACTCGCAAGATCTGTACCCTGCTCCACAACATTGACCCAATGGGCAGTGAGGGAAAGGTATCGTCCCTGGCCATGGGTACTGGTCCACGCATCGGTGGTCAGGTGGACCTTGCTACTGACGGCGTTTAGTAGCGCATGTTTAATTTTTCCCTCAACATGCTTTTGCAGACCAGGGACAGCTTGCCTGCTGAAATAAAATCGGCTGGGCACATTGTATTGTGGGACTGCCAATGCCATTAAGTTACGGAAACTGTCAGTCTCCACCAGCCTGAATGACAGCATTTCAAGGGACAGGAGTTTTGCAATGCCAGCATTCAGAGCCTGTGCTCGTGGATGGTTTGCCGAGTATGGCCGTCTTTTATCCCATGCCTGTGCTAACGATGACTGTTTTGTGGCCTGGGAGTGTGAGGATGACAGGGAACTTGCAGCTGTGGGTGGAATAACACTGGGTCTCTGGACAACAGTGACAGAGGTTCTTCCATGGCGATCCTGTGAGGAAGCCGAACCAGCTGTGTGTGAGCTGGAGGAAGAGGCTCCAACACGAGCTGAAGATGTAGGTGCTGCTGTAGGTTGGCCTACATCTCCAGTGTGTCTTTGTAACTCAACCACGTGCTTTGTCCGCACATGTTTCCACATATTTGTGGTATTGAGGTTACTGACACTTTTACCTTTTTTTACTTTTTGATTACACAGCTTGCATTTGACATAGCAAATATCATCTGCAAGTGTGTCAAAAAAGGACCACGCAGTGCAAGTCCTGGGAGCGCCCGTTTTGGCTTTTGGAAGAGAACTGCTCCGAACGGGTGCCAAACTGGAGGCTACAGGCAACCGAGTCTGCAGCCTACCTCTCCCTCCTGTTTGGACCGTTGGGGCAATCTCTTCCTCAGAGCTGCTCCCCACCTTCCTGTTCCTCACGCCATGTTAGGTCTTGGACCTCATCGTCTCCACTACCCTCTTCCAACACCTGCTGCTGTTGGGTGGTCTGGCCAGCACCATGCTCAACAGAAACTGGCACCTGAGTCTCATCATCATCAGATGCGTTCTGCGGTGTGCTGACCATCGGCACTGGCTCACCCGCCTCTTCAGATTCAGAGAGACACAGCTGTTGCGCATCACTGCATACTCCCTCTTCTTCACATTCCAGAATGCTGCTTGGGCTGGGCCCCTGTTTGCAAGCCAACAGATTCTGAGAACAGAAGCAGAGACTCAGCTGGCTCCTGTACAGAGCTCTCTGACTGCCTGGGCAATTTGGCAGGCGGTGAAGAGACAGATGGTTGTTCAATAGTGCTGTGGTCCTGAGAGGAGGTGGAAGCAATTGAAGTCGATGCATTGGCTGCCATCCAACCAACAACGGCTTCAATTTGTTCTTCCCGCAGCAGGGGGGTACGCCGAGCTCCTACAAAAGTGCGCATAAAGGAATGCTCACGGGGAAAACTGGTGGATGCTGTGTCACTGGGGGCGGCAGCAGCCACAGAATACCCACGTCCTCTCCCTGCTGAAACTCCACGGCCACGAACACGTGCCTTACTCCCTGCCTTCTTCATCTTGGTAGATTGATAATGAAAGTCAGAAAAGTTATAAGGCCTAAGTGTGGTTATTCTTCAGAGACTGCAGTGAACACTGCAGACAACTGTTCACTAGCTGTGAAAGGCCCCTTTGTGTACTTCTATAGTGTTTGCAACCAATGTATTGTATACGGATGGAAGTGCGTCACACTAATAGATTTGAGTTTTTTGAAATAGAATGGAGCAGCACCAATTAGAGAAAAATGTCAAGGATGAGGCAGTGACACACGCTCAGCAGACTACAACCAGCAGTGGTTGAAGAACTAACTGTAGCGTGATCTGCACTCAAAAAAAGAAAAACCTCACAGACTACAGTGAACACTGCACACAACTGTTCACTAGCTGTGAAAGGCCCCTTTGTGTACTTCTATAGTGTTTGCAACCAATGTATTGTATACGGATGGAAGCGCGTCACACTAATAGATTTGAGTTTTTGAAATAGAATGGAGCAGCACCAATTAGAGAAAAATGTCAAGGATGAGGCAGTGACACACGCTCAGCAGACTACAACCAGCAGTGGTTGAAGAACTAATTGTAGCGTGATCTGCACTCAAAAAATGAAAACCTCACAGACTACAGTGAACACTGCACACAACTGTTCACTAGCGTGAAAGGCTCCTTTGTGTACTTCTATAGTGTTTGCAACCAATGTATTGTATACGGATGGAAGCGCGTCACACTAATAGATTTGAGTTTTTTTTAAATAGAATGGAGCAGCACCAATTAGAGAAAAATGTCAAGGATGAGGCAGTGACACACGCTCAGCAGACTACAACCAGCAGTGGTTGAAGAACTAACTGTAGCGTGATCTGCACTCAAAAAATGAAAACCTCACAGACTACAGTGAACACTGCACACAACTGTTCACTAGCTGTGAAAGGCCCCTTTGTGTACTTCTATAGTGTTTGCAACCAATGTATTGTATACGGATGGAAGCGCGTCACACTAATAGATTTGAGTTTTTTGAAAAAGAATGGAGCAGCACCAATTAGAGGAAAATGTCAAGGATGAGGCAGTGACACACGCTCAGCAGACTACAACCAGCAGTGGTTGAAGAACTAACTGGAGCGTGATCTGCACTCAAAAAATGAAAACCTCACAGGCTACAGTGAACACTGCACACAACTGTTCACTATCTGTGAAAGGCTCCTTTGTGTACTTCTATAGTGTTTGCAACCAATGTATTGTATACGGATGGAAGCGCGTCACACTAATAGATCACTGTTAATTTCAATTGAATGGAGCAGCACCAATTCCACAAAATAAAAAAAAAAAGAGTCAGTGAGTGACACGTGCAGATGACTACAAACAGCGTAGGATGCAGAGCAAACTGCAGCGTCACCTGCACTCACACACACACCTTGCACAGAGCTGTGAAAACAACACTGCAAGGAAAAAGGATGATTTACACAGTGGTTTCTCAAATAGCCTGCCTACAGAACAATTCACAAAAACGCTATCTGTAACTGTCCCTCAGAGTCAGCAGAGCAGCGTTCTGCCCCTAACTGAATTCACAGCACAGTGACGCTAAAATGGCGGCGGCGCCTTTTATAGTGCATTCTGACATCATTTCAGCAGCCAATCACAGCCATGCCATTAGTTAACATGACCACAGCATTACAGGATGTGCCCACACTTCGTAGGATTCCTCATTGGCTGACTAAAATCACAGTGCCTCTCAAAGAATTATGGGAACTTCCGATTCCGGTATACGATATAGGAAAAGTATCGGAACTAAGTATCGGAATTCTGATACAGCGAATATCGGCCGATACCGGATACTTGCGGTATCGGAATGCTCAACACTACTCGTGTATGATCCGGACTGACTCTGACCCCGTCTCTTGGTATCCGTCTCTGCTGCTATGTTCGCTGTCTGGCTATTTGACCCTCGGCTTGGTATACTGACTACGTGTATTACTGCTCCTTCTGGTACTTCTGCCTCTGTACGGTTTTGACTCGGCTTACCTGACCACGCTCCCACCACTTGGTGGTGCCTGTGCTTCTGATTTGTATAGCTTCTCTGTGTACGCAGTCTCACATTCCTCCCTAGCTCCCTCTGAGGAAGATTGCACTACACTGCAGTAGTCTGACAGCTCCCATCTGGTTTTGACCTATTGGATTGTTTCTGACCACGGGCTTGCTGAGACCTCTGGTTCTTGTATGACTGATTATTCCTAACTCAGCTTTGTATGTTTTTGCTGCCACCTGGTGGTTGTTTTGGCTGCTGCAGTGCAGGCTTGTCCTGAGCGCACTGGTCTGCATTTCAGCTGCGTTACATTATCACTAACCTGACATTTAAACGGGAGTTTGCAATTTTTTTTTTCCCTGGTCATGGATTCGCTGCATAACTTGGTGGATCAAGTGTCCAGTTTGACGCAGATGGTGGAGGATTTTTCTGGGAGACATCAGTCCCTTGTTATGTCTCATACCCACTTACAGAAAAGACTTACTGAGAATATTAAGATGTGCAGGGAAACACTTCTCATATTGTTAGTCTATCTGATGACTCTGTAGATGTTGTTTTACACTCCCCCGAACCTACAGTTAAACTTCCTGACACGTTTTCTGGCAAGAAAGATCAGTATCGAATATTATGGGAGAGTTTTAAATTATGGTTTTCTCTTAGACCCCGATCGTCTGGGGATGAGACTCAGTGGGTAGGGATTATTATCTCCTTACTTAGGGAAGGTCCCCAATCCTGGGCTTTCTCGCTGCCCCTACCGCTCCTGAACGGAGCTCGGTAGATAGGTTCTTTGAGGCCCTAGGACTTATCTATGACGAACCGGACCGTGTTAGGGTGGCAGAGGACACCATTATGGGTATGGTTCAGGGGAAGCACTCAGCTGAATGGTACAGCTCCGAGTTCCGTCGATGGTCCACTGAGGTATCTTGGAATGACTCCGCACTGAGATGTCTATTCGGGAAGGGACTGTCGGATTGCTTGAAGGACGCTCTGGCTATCCATCCACCTCCAGCTCTTTGGAGGAGGCTATGACTCAGGCTATCCGTATGGATCGGAGGCTACGGGAGAGAGGTCTTACACAACGGGGGATTCCGTTGTTCCCTGCTAACCCGGATGTTTTGCTTCCGTCTGAATCTATGGAGGTGGGAGCCACCGACTTCCAGGAAAAAGAGAGGAAACGGCGGCGTGATAAAAAGCTGTGTTTTTACTGCGGAGATCCCGGACATTGGAAAAGGGACTGCCCCGCTTGTCCATCCACTAACAAGCGGCTGAGTCTGGGTGATCATCGTGGAGGTCACGCAGACTCTCAGGTACCTTTTTCTTCTTTTACAAAGATACTGTTAAAGGTGGAACTTGGTGTTGAGAACTGCTTTGTCCATACTTCGGCTTTTATAGACTGTGGGTCATCCCTGAACCTGATTGACTCTAAACTGGTGGCCCGCTGTAGATTAGGGACAGTTAGGTTGGAGACTCCCTTAAAACTTGTGGCTATTGACTCTACACTTCTCACAAAGGATGGTCTCCATTTCATTTCTCAAGAATTCACCCTCAGGGTGGGGGCCCTGCACCAGGACCACATGTCATGCTTTGTTTTGGATAACCTCCCTGCTGGCCTGGTGTTAGGGTTTCCTTGGTTGCAACGGCATAACCCGGTTATTGACTGGGGGTCAAATGGGGTCCTAATTGTTCTAAAAATTGTCTTGCTACTGTGTCTATGTCATCCGTCAGTCTGGAGGGTATTCCGGAGTACCTGAAGGACTTTGAGGATGTGTTCTCCGAAAAGGAGGCTGAGGTTCTGCCACCACACCGCCCATTCGATTGTGCCATTGATCTTGTTCCCGGTGCCAAATTGCCCAAAGCACGTCTGTACAATCTCTCCATCCCTGAGCGAGCTGCTATGAAGGAGTATATCTCTGAAAGCCTCCGTAAAGGACATATTTGGCCATCTGTCTCTCCCGTGGCGGCGGGGTTCTTTTTTGTAAAAAAAAAAGATGGTGGTTTACGCCCGTGCCTCGATTTTCAAGAACTGAATAAGATCACCATAAGAAACACTTATCCTCTCCCACTGATACCTGATTTATACAACCAATTGTCTGGGGCCAGATGGTTTTCTAAGTTGGACCTCAGGGGAGCATACAATCTCATCCGTATGCGGGAGGGGGATGAGTGGAAAACGGCGTTTCTCACCTCTGAAGGTCTATTTGAAAATTTGGTCATGCCGTTCGGCTTGACTAACGCACCAGCAGTATTCCAGAATTTCATTAACCATGTTTTTTCAGACTTTATTGGACGCTTTGTGGTAGTTTATCTTGATGATATACTCATATATTCTTCTGATAGACAAAGTCACATGGGTCATCTTCGTGCGGTTCTCCAGAAGCTCAGGGAGAACTCTCTCTTTGCCAAACTGGAGAAGTGTTCGTTTTTTACTCAAGAATTGTCCTTTCTAGGGGTCATTTTGTCATCTGAGGGGTTTCGTATGGACCCTAGGAAGGTACAGGCCATTGTGGATTGGGTGCAACCCAGAGATCTCAAGGGTCTTCAGCGATTTCTGGGTTTCGCCAATTACTATAGAAAATTTATCAAGGGGTTTTCTCAAGTGGTCAAACCCCTCACTGATCTCACTCGAAAGGGGGCTGATCTAAAAAACTGGTCAGCTCCAGCTGTGGCGGCATTTTCTTCATTAAAAATCAGTTTCATGACTGCCCCTGTACTGGTTCAACCTGATTTGTCTAAACCATTTATCATAGAGGTGGACGCCTCTGAAGTGGGAGTGGGGGCTGTGTTGTCCCAGGGGCCCACCACATTAACTAACTTAAGACCCTGTGCCTTCTTTTCAAAAAAATTTTCCTCTGCTGAGAGGAATTATGATGTAGGTAACCGGGAGTTGTTGGCCATTAAATTGGCATTTGAAGAATGGAGACATTTTTTGGAGGTGGCAGCTCATCGTATCACTGTCATTACAGATCACAAGAACCTGTCTTACATCGAGTCCGCCAAACGTTTAACTCCGAGACAGGCAAGGTGGTCACTTTTTTTTTCCCGATTTCAGTTTGCCATCACTTTCAGACCAGGGTCCAAGAATGTGAAGGCAGATGCCTTGTCTCGTAGCTTAGATCCAGTATCTCCTCCTGAACCTCCTTCCTCCATTCTTCAGCGGGGGGTGGTGGTGGCTGTGGTGTCCTCGAGATTGGAACAAGAGATTCGTGAGTCCCAATCTCTTGCTCCATCGTCCATACCTGAAAATAAGTTCTTTGTGCCTGTCCAATATCGGTTAAGGGTGCTTCGAGAGTTCCACGACTCTGCTCTGAGTGGGCATCCGGGAATCTCAGCTACTCATAAAGCCATCACTAGGCTGTTCTGGTGGCCCTCGTTGACGTCAGACATCACTGGGTTTGTGTCCTCCTGTCAAACTTGTGCCCGCGCAAAAGCCTCCCGCAACTGGCCGGCCGGGGAATTGGTGCCACTGCCAATTCCGGATAGACCATGGACTCATCTGTCCATGGATTTTGTCACCGATCTTCCTCCCTCTAATGGCAAAACCGTGATCTGGGTAGTTGTTGATAGGTTCAGTAAACAAGCACATTTTGTACCTTTAAACGCCTTCCGAATGCTGAGACTCTATCTAAACTATTCATTGAGCATGTGATCCGGTTGCATGGTGTGCCAGTCAGTGTGGTGTCTGATAGAGAGGTACAATTCGTGGCAAAATTCTGGAGGGCTTTTTGTAAAAGGCTGGGCATCAGTCTGACCTTTTCATCGGTCTACCATCCCGAGACCTATGGTCAGACTGAAAGGACCAATCAGTCTTTGGAGCAGATTTTACGGTGTTTTGTCACGTCTAGACAGGATGATTGGTGCTCTGCGATACCTATAGCAGAATTCGCTTTCAATAATCGTGTCAATCAGTCCACTGGTACTTCTACATTTTTCTGCAACTATGGGTTTCACCCTCATTTTGGTGAGTTTTCCCGGCTGGATTCAGGATGTCCAGGGGCTGATCCGGCCTTTCTGCGGTTGGGGGAGGTCTGGAGGGAGGTTCAGAGAAACATTGGGGAGGCTCAGGGCAAATATAAATTTTTTGCAGATAAACGACGTTCTGTGGGGCCAGCTTATCAGGTGGGGGATAAGGTATGGTTATCCACCAAAAATATAAGGCTGAGAATTCCCTCGGCTAAGTTGAGTCCCAAGTATATTGGTCCGTATGAAATTTTAGAGGTAATTAGTCCTGTGCTTGCCTCCGTCGTTGCGGATCCCAATGTGTTCCATAAGGCGCTTCTGAAGCCGTCGGTGCCTTCCTCTGGTGAGTCTCCCTCACACCCACCACCTGTTGTGGTAGATGGACAGACTGAGTACGAGGTGGAACAGGTGGTGGATTCTCGTATGCTCCGCCGTTCACTTCAGTACTTTGTCCATTGGAAAGGGTACGGTCCGAGGACCGGTCATGGGTGCCGGCGGGTTTGGTCCATGCTGATCGGTTGGTCCGGGCCTTTCATGCTCGTCATCCAGGGAAGCCTGGGGGTCCAGTGGCCCCCCATTGAGAGGGGGGTACTGTCTTGGTCCAGTCCGGAGTTTGTGCTCTGCTGTCCTCTCTCAGGACTGGTCATGCGGGGGTTAATTTCCTCAGCCTCGTTCTGGAGCGGGCTGGGCTATTTCAGTCCGTCACAGCCGGCTTACCAGTGTTAGTGATAGCTCAAGCTTCAGTTTAGAGCCTCTGACCCCGGTTACCTGGTGATCCTCCTGCCTTTGACTTGTTTACTCGTGTATGATCCGGACTGACTCTGACCCCGTCTCTTGGTATCCGTCTCTGCTGCTACGTTCTCTGTCTGGCTATTTGACCCTCGGCTTGGTATACTGACTATGTGTATTGCTGCTCCTTCTGGTACTTCTGCCTCTGTACGGTTTTGACTCGGCTTACCTGACCACGCTCCCACCACTTGGTGGTGCCTGTGCTTCTGATTTGTATAGCTTCTCTGTGTACGCAGTCTCACATCCCTCCCTAGCTCCCTCTGGGGAAGATTGCGCTACACTGCAGTAGTCTGACAGCTCCCATCTGGTTTTGACCTATTGGCTTGTTTCTGACCACGGGCTTGCTGAGACCTCTGGTTCTTGTATGACTGATTATTCCTAACTCAGCTTTGTATGTTTTTGCTGCCACCTGGTGGTTGTTTTGGCTGCTCCAGTGCAGGCTTGTCCTGAGCACACTGGCCTGCATTTTAGCTGCGTTACATACTCTTTCCTTGTTTACCCCTCACCCTTTATCTGTTTATTTCCTGTTACTCCCTGCGAGGAGGTTACCCCTGTATTGATAAAACAAGTAATTGTTAACCCTTGCTCTGTTCTTCTGAGTCACTGCATCCGAATATCTGTGTTACATTTGGCATAGTTGGCAGGATGCAGTCTTTAGACACAGACGCTGCAAACCAGTCCACCATGAGTATCCCGAGGTCTAGCTTGCCGTTGGGAGCCATGCTTAGCAATCTCCCAAAGTTCACGGGGAGTAATATGATGTTTAGGGACTGGACTGAGAGGGTTAAGAGAATGTTGCGGATGCACCCCATGATCCCTGCTATGCAGGCTGAGATTGCTTTAATGACCCTGGATGGTGAGACCTGGTACTCTGTTATGTACCGCCCACTCACGAGCAGGATACTTTGGATAAGGTGGTGAAGATCCTAGAAGAAATGCATGTTGATCCCACTGATGTGGGAGAGCTGTGGATGCGATTGTTTCACCACGTTCAGAGAGAGGGAGAGATTGTGACTCAGTATATCAATGAGTTGCAGGAGGTGCATGTGCACATCACGAAGAGGGCTGATGTGGGCACCGTGGGAGTGGGGCCCCTGATAGGATATTGTGAGATCAGTTTGTGTCAGGTCTCATCGATGCGCCGCTTAAGTAAGCTTTGCCAAAATGCCTGCGCACTAGCCCAAGTATGACCTTCGTAGTAGGGGCAGAGGTGCGCATGAGCGAGCAGGAACAGGGGGTGGCGGCCCTAGCAGGGATGGTCCGGAGCAATGAGGTACTTACCCTGCCCGCAATCAAGCCAGAGTGGGCCAGAGAGATTCGGAGGGAGATACAAGAAATGCGGAGTGAATGGTCCAGCTTCAGAAGAGCCTCTGCTCCAGCTCAAGAACCGTCAAGAGTGGCCCCCTCACCAAGAGAAAGGAATGATGCAGGGTCATCATCACTCACCAAGTAGCGAGTCAACTTAGTGCAGAATGGGACCCGACTTGTTACAGTTGTGGAAACACAGGACACTACGCTCAAGGCTGTTCGAGCTGAGGTTGGCCCCTGCCACAGTAGCCATTATGGTCTGGATGCAGATCAGAGTGTGCAGGAAGGATGTAGGCTGTAAAGGGGTCGTTTTAGTAGCTGAAAATGTCAACTGTGGGCTCATAATGACTCTTGGAATGAATGATATGGGACAGCTTCTGATCAATGAGCCACAAGAGCCTTTTTTGAACCAGTGGAGCCCACAAAACCTTTCAATAGAAGGTGTTTCAGCAACTGATCCGAGTTACCCAAGCTCAGGAGATGTCGGGGGAAGGAAAAGTCTTGGGGAAGGTGATGGTTCCTGCAGCTGCGAAACTTACCCTACCACCCGGCCAGACAGTGCTTACATTACCAGTACGGGCATGGATGCAGCCACTGGCTTTCAGGGCTTATCTAGAGCATTCTATAAAGCTGTAGATAGGGCCCAGGTCCGACCTGCACGATAAGAAAAACCCGGGGGGCGGTCCGATACAGTCCTGTCTGATGGGTGTCGCAGGTCTGGGTTCGGCACCTCCCATCTTCATGCAATGTCATCATCATGCTGGCTTCGTACCGTGCTCCTGTGCAGGTGTACTGATCTGCCCTGTTGAGGGCAGAGCAAAGTACTGCAATGCACAGGCACTGGGAAAGGTCAGAGAGGCCCAGCGCCACAAAAACCAGTGGCAGCATCTTATAGTGGCAAAACGAGATGACAGGTTCCCTTTAATGTGTCCCAAAGCAAAGACACCGGAAACTCCGCCTGGCAGCACGAAAGAGGGTTGTAGGATCTTGTAGCAGATGCGGGCTGAATTGAAGGGACTATCACCCTAGCAGGAGCAGCAAGTGGAAGATATGCTAGAGCATTATCAAGAGTTTTTTTTTCCTGCCGTGACTTTGGTTGTACACAGACATCGCTCATGAATCCCTACGGGGTATGCTGCACCAGTTCAGGAAAGATCCAACAGATACCTCCCTAGATGTACAAAGAAATGAAAGAGATGTTAGCTCACATTTGGCAGAGTGGAGTGATACGAGAAAGTCAGAGTCTGTGGGCGGCTCCCATTGTTCTGGTCCGAAAAAAAGATGGTACCTTACATTTCTGTGTCGATTACAGATGGCTGAATGCCTGTACGGTGCGAGACTCCAATCCATTGCCAAGAATTGAGGAGTCCCTATCGGCCTTGGGACAGGGGAAGTACTTTTCTTCCCTTGATTTGGCCAGCGGGTACTGGCAGGTGCCCATGGCTGAACATGACCGGCCAAAAACGGCGTTTGTATTGCCTATAGGACTATTTGAGTTCAACCGTATGCCCTTTGGCCTGACTAACGTTCCCGGCATATTCCAGCGCTTGATGGAGACATACCTGCAGGATTTTAATTTCAAGGTCACACTGATATATCTTCTTGACAATATCATCGTCTACGCGCCCACCTTTGAAGAACACCTCCGGCGGCTGGAACAAGTGCTAAGTCGGTTACTGAGTCACGGCATGAATGTGAAGCCACAAAAATGTCATCTCTTTCACAAACAGATTGAATATCTGGGGCATGTTGTGTCCAGTGAAGGGGTAAGACCTGCACATGAGAAGTTGGCGGCTGTGCAAGAGTGGCCAACCCCATGACGGTGAAAGACATACGGGCCTTCCTGGGACTTACTGGGTACTACCGAAGAATTGTGAAAAATTTCACCCACATCGCCAACCATTGCTAGAGCTGCTAAAGGGAGTACCGTCCGGCTTAAAGGACTGAACTATTCAGTGAGGAAGCCATCAAGAAGAAGCCTTTCAAGCTTTGAAAATGGCCCTGATGGAGGCCTCAATACTCGCCTATGCAGATTTCTCACAGCCCTTCATTCTCCATACCGATGGAAGTTTACATGGTCTTGGGGCAATCCTGTCAGAATTGCAAGGGGAGAAAGAACGAGTGATAGCCTATGTGAGCCAGTCTCTTCATGACTCGGAACGGAGCCCAGACAATTATAGCTTTTTCAAGTTGGAACTGCTGGCGCTGGGGTGGGCAATGACCCAGACGTTTGTGAAGTACTTGTCCGGATCGGATGTCCTGTTGCGGACGGACAATAATCCCATGGCCCACCTGGAAAATGCAAAGTTGGAGGCCTTAGAACAATGATGGGTGGACCACATGGTTAAGTATCGGTACAAGATTGTCTATTGGGCTAAGACCTAGAACACTCATGCTGAAGCTCTCTCCAGGTTCACTCATGAGCTACCTGAATGTGACCGAGATGAAGAGCTTTAGGTGGAAGAGATACCTGACTTTCGGAACTTGGCCAAATCATTAGTGGCACAAATCAAAGACGCGTCTGAAGATCAGGTGCTGGGGCGGCCCCTGTTGTGTTTCGGTAGTTGAGGAGGACAGGAACAACAGCAGGGCAGCAGAACACCTGAGATGTTGGTAAGTGATGGGTTGCAGATTCCTAAACTAACGACACAACTAGAGGTAGCCGTGGAGCGTTCCTACGTTGATCCTAGACGCCTTGTCACAGCCTGAGAGATAACTACACCTAAAGGCAGAAAGATGAAAGCTATCTGCCCCGGAGCAGATCCCCAAAGAAAATAGGAAGCCCCCAAACATATAATGGCGGTTAGACAAGATGAAAACACAAACAAAGGCAGAAAATAGATTGAGCAAACGCTGGGGCCACAACCTGACTAAATAGGATAGGAAAGGAGAGATTACTTTCTGCATCCCAGAAAACCCTACAAAAATCCAACAATTCTGATTACAAAAATACTGAGATCACACGATCTCACCACCGCTAAATCAGATCTCAGTGTGAACAAAACCAAGCTGCAGCCGCTGAAAAAACAGGAAAAAGCAAATGAGCAAATAACAGTGGCTGCAGATAAACTGTGAGGAGCTCAGGCCCCAGGAGGGGACCTGGCTGACCTCCACAAAAGTGCAGAAAACAATGCAAAAAGCACAAAAAGAAAAGCAAAAAATATCTTATCTGAAAGCAGGAGATGCAGGCAAGACTCCAGCAAACTTCCAAATGAACCAGGAACCACAATTGAGACAAGAACAATTGATCACCGGCAACCATCATGGGAGGGAACCTCCCTTATATCAGACCAGTCAGTGAACCCAGATTGCCATTCCTCGTTGAAAGGTTCAGTACTGTCTGTAACCACCAGTGGGAGCCTCTGCTCAGAAACCATCTCTAGCACATTCATAACAGGCCCCAGGATGACTGGGTTCTACTTCAACAGATGGATAAGCAGATCGTCAAGCTGCAACAGTGAGTGGCACTGAAACAACTCCCCAGCCATAGAGAGAGAAAAACCCTGTCTTCAGGATCCTTGCGGATTCTGGGGCAATGGGAAAGACTCTATTTGAAGGATGGACTGTTATACCGGAAGGTACAGCTGTTACGAGAAGAGGCGGTCACTTGGCAAGTGGTGCTCTCTGAGTAGTGTCTACGGAGGCTCACGAGTGCGGGGCTCACTTCGGTCCAGAGAAGACATTCAGGTGGTTACAGAAGTTGGTGTATCTCCCACAATTGAGGACTGCAGTGGAGAAGGCTTGCCAACAATGTCGGAGCTGTGAGCTGAGGTTCACTCCATATACCTTTCTGTTCAGGCAAAAGTTCAAAGAGATAACTGAGTTGGAATTGGACCCGGAGAAGGACTACCCATGGACGGGGTGTTTTCCTGGGTTCAAGAGCACCGTCATCGACTGCAGACTCTCTGTCGGCTGGTACAGACGAAGTTCCAAGAACTCAAGCATCATGAGACACCACCTATCCGAGGGACAGCTCTGAGACCCGGGGATCGGGTGCTGGCCCAAAATAAGCAGCCCCGGGGAAAACTGGAAAGCCGATGGGAACCCTGCATCAAGTGACACGATGAGTAGGCTCTGATGGGCCGGTGTATGAACTTCAGCCTGAACGGGTGGAAGGAGCACCCACCCGAGTGGTACACCATAGCATGCTGCGGCCCTGCCTGTCCACTAGAAACTACTGAGGTACCTACTTTAATGGTACCAGACTTCGACGAAGAAGAAGGGGTTCCAGCCTTGCCTCCAGACCCCAATGCTTCGTCACCTGCCACTCCTGGAGAGGTGAGTGTTGAGTTACCAATGCTTGAAGCCACGGAAGTGTCGAGCCCACTGGACCAGAGTAGCTCTCCGCCTCCCATTAGTCAGCCCAGATTGTGATGATCAGAGCGAACCACAGCTGGAGTGTCTCCCACTTGTTATGAGCAAGATCAATTCATTTGGCACCAAATCATTCAAGAAGTTCAGAATTGTGAACGCCTGGTGAAAAAGCTCTCGCCTGTAGAATGGTGAGTTAATGGAGATTGGGGGTGTAGAGGTGAAGACCGGGCTGTGGGTGCTGACAGGGCACTGGGTACGGAAATGCTGGGGCTGAGCCTGCTTTTGCAGGGGGGAAGGAGATTGGACACGGAGCAGACCCTTAACCTGTGTAGAAGGGGCGTGTTGAGCCAGGAAGGGATGAATGGCTTTGCGTGGGAAAAGAAGGGGGTTTCCCTCCAGAGAGTGGAGTCAGAGAGGACTGGCGCCGGACTGCGGGGAAACATAGGCCGCATACTAGCAATCGCGGACGTGTGCAGCGAGGACTCCCAGGTTTTGGCGGGTGTGCGGAGGAATGCACGCCGAGTGGAGGATTGCGGTAATGACACTTTGCCAGTGCCAGTTTACTGCTGAGATCATGGATTGGAACTCTCCACTACTGTCCCAGAAGTGACATAGGTGGAAACATGGAGAAAGTCTCTAAAGATCTTATAACATTGCAAGTCCAACATTGTTATTTCTTAAAATCCCTTTCAGCTGTCATCAGAAGAGAAGTCCACATTTTCTCTGATGCATCAACAGAGGCCATATCTGCAGTAGAAGACCACAGGAGGCAACAACAAGATACATTGTAGATTCGTCATAGGAAAGGCAAAGCTAAACCCGAAACCTGCACACTCAGTACCAAGGTTTGACCTTTGTGTTGCTGTACTCGCATTGGAAATGATTGAAGTTATAAAGGACGAAATGGACATTGCAACTGATTTATTTACATTGTACACAGACAGTAAAGTGGTGTTTGGTTACATATAAAACCAAACCAAACAATTCCCATATGTTTACATCAATAATAGAGTGCATCAGAAGTTTTTCTACTATCAGCAGTGGCACCACATCTCCACTGATCTGAAACAGCTCACCGAGGAACAAGACATCTAAGCTTAATGACAGTATGTGGCTATCAGCTCCAAGTTTCCTTTATGAGGATTCTTGTTCAATTGACACCAACAACACTTATGAGAGAGTGGGACCAGAGTTTGACAAAGAAATTAGACAAACCGTCTGTACTCATTATACATCTGTGGTACAAAAATTGAAGCTAAATTCTCATCTCTTTGGAAGCTTCTCCAAATGGTTATCTGTTGTGCAGGATGATGCTCACCTGATTCAGATCGCTCAGTGCTTCATGAGAGAATGTATTACATGATGGACAGTACTGGACACAGCTTACGACGGGGAGCATATATTCTCATTCCTTCATACCTTCAGTTGTATTAGAGCTTCAAACCTACTTACTTGGCAGCGAACATCATTGAAGGACATTGTGTCAAGACTGGATTATTGTGAAATCTAAAGATTTCAGACGAGGAGTGTCATGTCCCATGACTGGGGCATCATAAAGTATTGTATTGTATGGTTGCTGTTGTCTTGTTATGCAATAAGGTTTGCCTTTTTAGAAGTTTGTCCTCCCTCTTTCGCTGTCTGCCTCTGATTTCAGCAATCCCCTTCCTTTTCTTTCTCATTCTGGGTCAGCCATCTTAGGAAGCATATGTCTAACAGCTCTGGTTCAGAATAGTATTTTTTACCTACTGCAGCTGTTATAGCTTCTGCATCTGTAATTGTGTATACTACAAGAATTCAGCTTGAAAATAAACTTTCTTCTGGAATCATCATACATGCCTCCTGCAGTCGAGTCAAGCTATCAGATGGAATATCTTTGTGTGAGTAATGAGTAATGGTATGTATAGTCAGCCTAGTACTGGTGTCTCAAGAGTACCCTACACTTGCAGCCTAGTTACGGAGTCAGAATAGCTAGGATAATGTTACTTACCTAACTTCATTATGACAACTGTTAATTTTGGAGGAGGAGGGAAAGTATTATGGTTTTATGGGCTTGGCCTAGGCCCAATAATTTAATTGAAGGAAATTCTCAATTCTTCTGCACACCAAGATATTTTGGACACTTTTATACTTCCGTGGATGTGGCAACAGTTTGGGAAATGCCGTGTTGTATGCCAACATGACTGTGCTGCACAAAGAAACGTCCATTAAGGCACGTTTGGGTGAGTTTTCTGTAGAAGTTTTTTTATTGATCCACTAAGAGCCCTGACCTCAATACCATCAAACACGATTGGCATGAACCAGAAAGGAGACTGTGAGCTATCCCCTCGCATCCAACATTAGTATTTGACCTCATAAATGCTCTTCTGATGAATGGACAAAAATTCCCACAGTTTTCTCCACAATCTAGTAAAAAGCATATTTTTCATATTGGCATCTTACTGGGTATTACAGGCTTCCTTAATGTTCCGACTATCCAGAATTAATTACTTCTTTTTGCAAACTTAGTTTTGTTCTGCAATATATAGTTACTTCATTTTCAGTATTGTATATGAAACCATGATAAGATTGTTCTCAGCTACTACATGATTAGACTTATTTATTATATTTTCCTAAATACCTTCAAACAATTTTGAATGCATGTACTCATGACAGCCTTATTATGTATTTCTATGCAGCCGCACGCTCCGATCCCAAGTGCCGACGGCAGTGCCGGGTATTGACATGCGAGACTCATGCGAGTATCTCGCATGTCTGACCCCGGCCTTACTGTCCAATATCCATTCTTTCTTTGCATGCCAGCACCCCTTCATCCTATACAGTCATGGCCAAAAGTTTTGAGAATGACACAAATATTAATTTTTTACAAAGTCTACTGCTTCACTTTTTCTAATGGCAATTTGCATATACTCCAGAATGTTATAAAGAGTGATCAGCTTAACAGCAATTACTTGCAAAGTCAATATTTGGCTAGAAAATGAACTTTATCCCCCAAAACACATTTCAACATCATTGCATCCCTGCCTTAAAAGGACCAGCTAACCTCTTTTCAGTGATTGCTCCATTAACACAGGTGTGGGTGTTGATGAGGACATGGCTGGAGATCAATCTGTCATGATTAAGTAAGAATGACACCACTGGACACTTTAAAAGGAGGCTGGTGCTTGGCATCATTGTTTTTCTTCTGTTAACCATGGTTATCTCTAAAGAAACATGTGCAGTCATCATTGCAATGCACAAAAATGGCCTAACAGGGAAGAGTATCGCAGCTAGCAAGATTGCACCTCAGTCAACAATCTATCGCATCATCAAGAACTTCAAGGAGAGAGGTTCCATTGTTGCCAAAAAGGCTTCAGGGCGCCCAAGAAAGACCAGCAAGCACCAGGACCGTCTCTTAAAAGTGTTTCAGCTGCGGGATCGGGCTACCAGCAGTGCAGAGCTTGCTCAGGAATGGCAGCAGGCAGGTGTGAGTGCATCTGCACGCACTGTGAGGCGGAGACTCTTGGAGCAAAGCCTGGTCTCAAGGAGGGCAGCAAAGAAGCCACTTCTCTCCAGAAAAAACATCATGGACAGACTGATATTCTGCAAAAGGCACAGGCAGTGGACTGCTGAGGACTGGGGTAAAGTTATTTTCTCTGATGAATCCCCTTTTCGATTGTTGGGAAATCAGGAGAAACGCCTCATTCGGAGAAGACAAGGTGAGACTACCACATCTTGTCTCATGCCAACTGTTAACATCCTGAAACCATTCATTGTGGGGTTTGCTTCTCAGCCAAGGGAATCGGTTCTCCTCACAGTTTTGCCTAAAACACAGCCATGAATAAAGAATGGATACAGAATGTTCTCCAAGGCCAACTTCTTGCAAACCTCCAAGAGCAGTTTGGCGATCTAAATACCTTTTCCAGCATTGATGGAGCACCTGCCATAAACAAAGGTGATAACTAATGGCTCAGGGAACAAAACTAGAGATTTTGGTCATGGCTGGAAAGTCCCAGATCTTAATCCATTGAGAATTGTGGTCAATCATCAAAGAGACGGGGGACAAACAAAAACCTAAAATTTCTGACAAAATGAAAGCATTGATTGTGCAAGATGGATGCTATCAGTCGGATTTGGTCCAGAAGTTGATTGCGAGCATGCCAGGGAGAATTGCAGAGCCCTGAAGAATAGGGTCACACTGCAAATATTGATTCTGCATTAATCATTCTAACTGCAATATAAGCTTTTGTTACTCATATGTTTGCAATTATATATTTCTGTCTGTGAAAAAAATCTGTTCAAACACACTATAAACCAGAGGGCAGCGAGCATGTGAAAATTAATATTTGTGTCATTCTCAAAACTTTTGGCCATGACTGTAGAGCTCAGCCAGCTGCTTTTCCTCTTGCTTATCTGTGCTGGTGCCTCATGTATTTATTATTTGTGTTAATATTCACTAGCCCCAGGATAATTCTTTACAAATAACACAACAGTCAGTGCCTTAGGACTTTACTTGTGCTGAGAGGACATGCTTATGTGCGCTTGGAGAGAAAATGAAAGCAATTAACCCACTCAGAAGAGCCTTCACAATGATCAGGGAATTTGAAATAGAGGAAGAGAGGATTGCTGAATTAGAAAATCATAATTTATCAAAATGCAATGGTTGAACCCCCATTTAATAGGAACATCAGAGTTCACCTCAAAAGTGAAAACCAAACAGTTCAAATCAGGTTTCTTCACAGAAAGTGTGATGCAATGACATATCCACTCTTATTCCCATATGGGGACAGTGGATGGACAATAAATTTGACAACTCCAATTGCCCTAAGTGTGCAACATCAAGTAATTGGTGACATTCATCTACCATCCATACCAGTATATCAAGTTCGACAAGAAAAAAATCACCCTGTTGCAGTACTATGCATACAGGCTTGCCATTCGTGGCGAGTAGAGTTGAGCGAAACAGGTCTGTCAGATTGAAAAGTCGCCGACTTTCACCAAAGTCGGGTTTCGTCGAGCAAAACCAGAGCATAGCGTGAGGTTGGCCATGCGGTCGTCGACCCGAGCGCCAAAGTCGGTTTTCCCATAACGCTTGCAGGGGCCTTTTCTCCACCAATGAGCAAGGACGTACACTGTGGGCAACGAGATGACATGGGCAGCGGCAACCACTATCTTAGAGAAGGGCACTGCAGTGATTGGCTTGCTTTGGGGGGCATCATAGTGGCTATAAAAGCCCTGACCACAGACTGCCATTTTATTTCTGCCGATCTTAACAGTAGGGAGAGGTTGCTGATGCTGTTTATCAGTATGGAGAGAGTTAGGGATGGAAACAGAAGTTCTTATGTGCTTGTGCTGATAGCAATTGTGCTGTACAGTTAGTGTGAAGGAACAAGGGAGGATTTTCTTGTGTGCAGCAGCGCTGGTTATTAGGCTGCCTGCCAGTGACAGGGGAGGATTTTCTTGTGTGCAGCAGCGGTGGTTAATAGGCTGCCTGCTAGCTGTATTGCTGTGTGTACACTGCGGTGCAGAGTGCTTTTACACAGCATTAATACTTTTATTCTTTTTTTCTGCACAGTTAAAGAGCGTTCATTTTTTCCCACACCGTATAGAGTTGCAAGCTCATCACACACTACCGTGTACCGGCTGGTATCACGGACAAATACATGCTGACTATCTGTGTGTGACTACGGAAATATATACGGAGATTTACAATTAACCGTAGACTGTATACAGCTGTACGCTTGTGATACAGTACCCTTTTTCTGCTTTTTATATTCTGGTCTAATCCATACTGAGCCTGTGAGCGTCTGTGTGTTACTCCGTAAATACATACGGAGATTTAAAATTACCCCAACACTGCATACAGCTGTACGCTTCTGATACAGTACCCTTTTTCTGCTTTTTATATTCTGGTCTAATCCAAACTGAGCCTGTGAGCATCTGTGTGTTACTCCGGAATTATATACGAAGATTTAAAATTACCGTACCCCAACACTATATACACCTGGTATCTTCTGATACAGTACCCTTTTTCTGCTTTTTATATTCTGGTCTAATCCATACTGAGCTTGTGAGTGTCTGTGTGTTACTCTGGAAATATATACAGAGATTTAAAAATACCCCAACATTGTATACAGCTGTACGCTTCTGATACATTACCCTTTTTCTGCTTTTTATAGTCTCGTTAAATCCATACTGAGCCTGTGAGCATCTGTGTGAAACTCCGTAAATATATACAGAGATTTAAAATTACCCCAACACTGTATACAGGTGTACACTTCTGATACACTACCCTTTTTCTGCTTTTTACATTCTGGTCTAATCCATACTGAGCCTGTGAGCGTCTGTGTGTGACTCCGGAAATATATACGGAGATTTAAATTACCCCAACACTATATACACCTGGTATCTTCTGAAACAGTACCCTTTTTATACTTTTTATATTCTGGTCTAATCCATACTGAGCCTGTGAGCGTCTGTGTGTCACTCCGGAAATATATACGGAGATTTAAATTACCCCAACACTATATACACCTGGTATCTTCTGAAAACAGTACCCTTTTTATACTTTTTATATTCTGGTCTAATCCTTACTGAGCCTGTGAGCATTTGTGTCGGACTCTGAAAATATATACGGAGATTTAGAATTATCCCTAGACTGTATACAGCTGTACGCTTCTGATACATTACCCTTTTTCTGCTTTTTATATTCTGGTATAATCCATACTGAGCCTGTGAGAGTCTGTATCTGACTCTGGAAATATATACAGAGATTTAGAATTATCCCTAGACTCTATACAGCTGTACGCTTCTGATACATCACCCTTTTTCTGCTTTTTATATTCTGGTCTAATCCATACTGAGCCTGTGAGAGTCTGTATCTGACTCTGGAAATATATACAGAGATTTACAATTATCCCTAGACTCTATACAGCTGTACGCTTCTGATACATTACCCTTTTTCTGCTTTTTATATTCTGGTCTAATCCATACTGAGCCTGAGAGCGTCTGCGTGTGACTCCGGAAATATAAACGGAGATGTAAAATTTTCCAGTTCACCGTACACAGCTGTATGCTTCTGATACATCACCCTTTTTCTGCTTTTTATATTCTGGTCTAATCCATACTGAGCCTGTGAGAGTCTGTATCTGACTCTGGAAATATATACAGAGATTTACAATTATCCCTAGACTCTATACAGCTGTACGCTTCTGATACATCACCCTTTTTCTGCTTTTTATATTCTGGTCTAATCCATACTGAGCCTGAGAGCGTCTGCGTGTGACTCCGGAAATATAAACGGAGATGTAAAATTTTCCAGTTCACCGTATACAGCTGTATGCTTCTGATACAGTACCATATATCTGATGGTATTTTGGGTACATTTTCAAAAACATGAGGAAGTATGATGGAAAAGGCAGCGGACGTGGGTATGGGGGGCCAGCTGTTCTGATGGTGGTGGTGGTGCATCTGCTGGTAGTGCCAAAAGCACAACAGCACTTAAGGTAGGAGGAGTTGAGCCTGCATCATCGTCTAGCTCCAGAAGGCCTGCAAGGCTCCCTTTTCTGTGAGTAGGTAAACCGCTTTTAAAGCTGGAGCATCAGGAACAGGTTTTGGCTTTACATTGCCGAAACAGCCTCCAGCTCTATCGCCTCCTCTTCTGAAGTTTCAAAAAATTGCAAACACTGAGTCGTCAGTGCATGCTCCTGGTTAGGAACAACACCTTTCCTTGTGTCCTTCACCCCCACCAAAAGTGAAAGATGCGGCAGGCCACACTTCAGATTACTCCATGGAGCTTTTTCACATACCATGCCTGGGTTATCAAGTCAAATCCTGAATTTCCCTGTCCAAGATGAATCTCACATGGAGTGCACTGATGCACAGCCACTGCTAGATGATTTTGCTGGTACATTCACCCAGAGCACTACATTGCCCTCGCAGTCTACTGAGCCAGATTCTGACCCTGATGAAGCTCAGGTGCCCCTTCACGCATACTATACCACCTTACACGGTGACACAGAGGAAGGTGCAGATGAAATTGAAAGGAGGTGATGGATGACACAGTTGTTGACCCGGATTGTCATCCATTGGGGGAAGAGGGTGCCGCTGGCAATAGCTCAGAAGAGGAGAAGGATCCGCAGCAGGCATCAACATCACAGCAGCGGTTATCTGGCAGGCCCGTAGCTGTCCAAAAACGTGTTAAAAAAAAAAAAGAGTTGCAGGACAGTTTGGCCAGACGGTCAAATTAGCACAGCGTGCAAGCCCTGAAAATTTATCCCACAGCAGGAAAAGTGCAGTGTGGCACTTTTTTGATCAAAATCCTATTGATGGGGCAAAGGTTATCTGTAAGAAGAGCAAAAGGTCCTTTAGCTGAGGGAAAAATCTCTGAAATTTGAATACCAGTGGCATGCTTAGACATTTAATCACCCAGCACTTGCAAGCGTGGACGGACTACAAAACCTCAGGTAGCACATGTGCACCTGCTCCAACTGAAGGTAGCCAGCAACGCTCCATCGCTTCCCCCACTGTAAGCCCACTGGTTAGCACACAAGCAGCAAGAAATGTTGAGGTGTCGTCGCAAGGCCAAAGCAGTCAGGGAATCACAATGTTTTTGCAACGAAAGACTGAATCTAGGCTATCACCACCACCACCACCAACATCACCATCAACAACCCCCTCTTAGTCCGTCATGTCCACCGCTAGTTCCCCCATATGCAGCTCTCAAGTCCAGCTCACCCTGTCAGACACTCTGAGTAGGAAAAGAAAGTATTCATCCTCTCCTCTGCGTACACTGGCTTTGAACGCCTACATTGCCAAACTGATCTCATTAGAGATGATGCCTTTCCGTTTGGTTGAAGGCGCAGCGTTCCGAGAGCTCATGGCGTACGCTGTCCCACGCTATGACCTACCCAGTTGGCACTTCTTTTCTAGAAAAGCCATCTCTGCCCTCCACCAGCATGTGAAAAACCGCATTGTGCATGCACTCAAACAATCAGTGAGTGGAATGGTGCACCTCACAACAGATGCATGGGCCAGTAGTCATGGCCATGGCCGTTACGTGTCCACCACTGCGCACTGGGTTAATGTGGTGGATGCAGGGTCCACAGGGAGCAGCGGTGGTGGGATATTGCTGCCTAGCCCACGGTACAGGCAACAGTTGGCTGTAGGCGTTTGACCCTCCTCCTCCTCCTCCAGAAGCGAACACTCGTTGACAGAGCGCAGTCGCACGAGCACTCCATCCGCAGCTGCCAGTGTTGCACACGAGGTGTCCCACTATCGAACAGCTATTGGTAAGAGTCAGCAGGCTGTTTTAAAGATGATGTCTTTGGGCGACAACAGACACACCGCAGAGGTACTGGCCGACTACTTGCAGCGAGAAACTGAATCATGGCTGGGCAGTCTACATCTTGCGCCATGCAAGGTAGTCAGTGATAACAGCCGTAATTTTGTGGCGGCCATAGCCCTGGCAAAACTCAGACACATACCTTGCCTGGTTCACACCTTGTACCTTGTGGTGCAGTGCTTCCTAAATAATTATCTGGAGTTAACAGCCCTTTTCCATAAGGTGCGAAGACTGTGCTCGCACATCCGTCGCTCGCCCGTAGACTCCAGTCGTATGCAGAGGCTGCAGCGATCACTTCACCTCCCCAAGCAATGAAAATACAACATAAAAATTGCACATACATAATATAAAATGATGTTAAAAAGGAAGCCAGACACCACCCTATAATACCCAATAACCGGGATTTATATCCACATAACCAGGCACATAGATATTAGATCTATATCAATGTACATGACACAAAATGTCTAGTGGCAAGAACACCTGTGGTACAGTGCACCAGCCATACATGAAACGAAATATAAATACAAATGTGTGATATATATCACACATTTGTATTTATATTTCATTGCATGTATGGCTGGTGCATTGTGCCACAGGTGTTCTTGCCACTAGACATTTTGTGTCATGTACATTGATATAGATCTAATATCTATGTGCCTGGTTATGTGGATATAAATCCTGGTTACTGGGTATTATAGGGTGGTGTCTGGCTTCCTTTTTAACATCATTTTATATTCTGTATGTGCAATTTTTATGTTGTATTTTCAATAAAATTTATATATTGTGTCCAATCCTGCCTTGGTGGTGTTTTTTCGTTTTCTTCCCCCTTTTCTAATGCAATTGGGTGTTTGTCTTAATTATTTGGATGGTCATCCATCCGCACTTTGAGGTGGGATTTCAATTAGAGGTGTCAAAATAATTTTTCATTTTTATGAGTTTGATTATATGATTTTTTTTATCTTGATTAGTTTACACCGTATTGTATCCCATTTCTGTTGTTCTTATTTCAGTATGGATTAGACCAGAATATAAAAAGCAGAAAAAGGGTAATGTATCAGAAGAGTACAGCTGTATACAGTCTAGGGATAATTGTAAATCTCTGTATATGTTTCAGGAGTAACACACAGACACTCACAGGCTCAGTATGGATTAGACCAGAATATAAATAGCAGAAAAGGGGTACTGTATCAGAAGTGTACAGCTGTATACAGTGTTGGGGTATTTTTAAATCTCCTTATATATTTCCGGAGTAACACACAGACACTCACAGGCTCAGTATGGAAAAGACCTGAATAAAAAAAGCAGAAAAAGGGCACTGTATCAGAAGCATATAGCTGTATACAGTGTTGCGGTAATTTTAAATCTCCGTATATATTTCCGGAGTAACACACAAACGCTCACAGGCTCAGTATGGACAGCTGTACTGTATACAGTCTAGGTATAATTGTAAGTCTCCGTATATATTTCAGGAGTAACACACAGACACTCACAGGCTCAGTATGAATTAGACCAGAATATAAAAAGCAGAAAAAGGGTAATGTCTCAGAAGGTTACAGCTGCATACAGTCTAGGTGTAATTGTAAATCTCCGTATATATTTCCAGAGTCAGATACAGACTCTCACAGGCTCAGTATGGATTAGACCAGAATATAAAAAGCAGAAAAAGGGTAATGTATCAGAAGACACCAGGTGTATACAGTGTAGGGTTAATTGTAAATCTCCGTATATATTTCCGGAGTAACACACAGATGCTCACAGGCTCAGTATGGATTAGACCAAATATAAAAAGCAGAAAAAGGGTAATGTATCAGAAGTGTACAGCTGTATACAGTCTAGGGATAATTGTAAATCTCCGCATATAACACACAGACGCTCATAGGCTCACTATGGATTACACCAGAATATAAAAAGCAGAAAAAGGGTAATGTATCAGAAGCGTACAGCTGTATACAGTTTAGGGATAAATGTAAATCTCTGTATATATTTCCGGAGTTAGACGCAGACGCTCACAGGCTCAGTATGGATTAGACCAGAATATAAAAAGCAGAAAAATGGTAATGTATCAGAAGTGTACAGCTGTATACAGTCTAGGGATAATTGTAAATCTCCGCATATAACACACAGACGCTCATAGGCTCACTATGGATTACACCAGAATATAAAAAGCAGAAAAAGGGTAATGTATCAGAAGCGTACAGCTGTATACAGTTTAGGGATAAATGTAAATCTCTGTATATATTTCCGGAGTTAGACGCAGACGCTCACAGGCTCAGTATGGATTAGACCAGAATATAAAAAGCAGAAAAAGGGTAATGTATCAGAAGTGTACAGCTGTATACAGTCTAGGGATAATTGTAAATCTCCGCATATAACACACAGACGCTCATAGGCTCACTATGGATTACACCAGAATATAAAAAGCAGAAAAAGGGTAATGTTTCAGAAGCGTACAGCTGTATACAGTTTAGGGATAAATATAAATCTCCGTATATATTTCCGGAGTTAGACGCAGACGCTCACAGGCTCAGTATGGATTAGACCAGAATATAAAAAGCAGAAAAAGGATACTACTGTATATCAGAAGCGTACAGCTGTATACAGTTTTGGGGTAATTTTAAATCTCCATGTATAATTCAGCAGTAACACACAGATGCTCGCAGGCTCAGTATGGATTAGACCTGAATATAAATAGCATGAAAAGGGTAATGTATCAGAAGCGTACAGCTGTATACAGTCTAGGGGTAATTGTAAATCTCCGTATGTTGTGAATGATTTGGAAATAAATTCTGAGCAGAAGCTCCCTCTGGTGGTTACAAACAGTACTGAACCATTCAACGAGGATTGGCAATCAGGATTCACAGACTGGCTTGATATAAGGGAGGTTCCCTCTCATCATGGTTGCCAGTGATCAATTGTTCTTGTCTCAACTGTGGTTCCTGGTTCACTTGGAAGCTTGCTGTGTCTTGCCTCTTCTTCTGCTTTCAGATAAGATATTTTCTGTTTTTGTTTTTGTGCTTACCATTTGCATATTTCTCTGCATTTCTGTGAGGTTAGCCAGGTTCCCCCCCGAGGGGCTTGGGCTCCTCTCAGTTCCGCTGGAGCCACTGTTATTTGTTCATTTGCCTTTTCCAGTTTTTTCAGTGGCTGCGGCTTAGTTTTGTTACACCAGAGAACTGATTTAGGTGTTATGATTTGGTAGCTGAGGAGAGCAAGCAAAAACGGCAATACACCAGAGAGGTTGGAATCTACTGGATTGCAGTACCCTGACTAATCACCACAACTAAAGGCAGCCGTGGAGCGTACCTACGTTGGTCCTAGACGCCTCGTCACAGCCTGAGAGGTTAACTACACCTAAAGATAGAAAGAGGAAAAGCTATCTGCCCCGGAGCAGATCCCCAAAGAACATAGGAAGCCCCCAAACATGTAATGGCGGTTAGACAAGAGGAAATACAGACACAGACAGAATATAGTATGAGCAAACGTTGGGGCCCAATCTTCCTAGACAGAAAAGGATAGGAAGGACACTTACTGCAATCCCAAAAAACTCTAAAAAGTACCAACTCTACTAATTGCAAAAACACCTGAGATCACACAACCTCTACCACCTAAATTAGTTCTCTGGTGCAACAAAACTAAGCCGCAGCCACTGAAGAAAAACTGGAAAAGGCAAATGAACAAAAAACAGTGGCTCTGAAAAACTGAGAGGAGCACAAGCCCCCGGAGGGGACCTGGCTGACCTCCACAAAAGTGCAGGAAACAATGCAAAAAGCAAGCACAAAAATAAAAACAGAAAATGTCTTACCTGAGAGCAGGGGAATAGGCAAGATTCAGCAAGCTTCCAAGTGAACCAGGAACCACAGTTGAGACCAGAACAATTGATCACCGGCAACCTTGATGGGAGGGAACCTCCCTTATATAGGACTAGTCTGTAACTCCTGATTGCCAATCTTCACTAAATGGTTCAGTACTGTCTGCAACCACCAGAGGGAGCTTCTGCTCAGAACTCATTTCTAACACATTCACAACAGTACCCCCCCTTGAGGAGGGGTCACCGAACCCTCACTTGGGCAACCAGGTCAGTCAGGATGAGCTCTGTGATACGCACGGATCAGTCTCCTAGCATGGATGTCCAAGCAAACACCCAAGAATTGTCCTCCTGACCATAACCTCTCCACTTAACCAAATACTGGAGTTTCCGTCTAGAAAAACGAGAATCCAATATTTTCTCAACCACATACTCCAGATTGCCCTCAACCAAAACAGGGTCAGGAGGCGCAGCCATAGGAACCACTGGCTCGACAAACCTCTTCAATAAGGACTTGTGGAACACGTTATGGATAGTGTTGAGCGATACGATACTGCAAATATCAGATATCGGCCGATATTAGCTGTATCGGCCTTTCGATTCCGAATACCGATATTTTCGTCATATCGAATACCGGAATCGGATTTGTCACTGTCACTGTGAGTGTCCGTCGGTCGGGTCTGTCAGGAGTCAGCGGCACTTACCTGGCAGAAGATCTCCGGCGGTCACGTCCTGGACTGCTTGAGGCCGCCATTATTTTCTCCCTGGCGGTCACATGCAGTTTTTCGCGATAACTGCAGTGACTGCAGGGTAATCCCGGCCGTAAACCAGTCCAATGACGTCACCGCCGGGGAAGCAGGTAATCAGCTGTGCTGCGCCGGGATGACAGGCTCTGCCTGTCATTCTGATGTAGCAGAGCTGGATCGTCGTGGGACACTCGTTACTATGGACTGCGTCGGTCAGGTGGTATACTTTTTTTTTTTTTTTTTTCATTTTTTTACAGGAGATCGATGGCGTCGCAGGATGAGACTGTAATAAAAGTAATGAAAAATGTGTTTTTTTTTTTTTATTAAATTAAAAAACTTTTTTATGAACATTCACCCGTCCGGGTACATCAACAATTTAACTATTTATCAACAATTTAACTATTTATCAACAATTTAACTATTTACATACAGGGACCCTGTCCGGGTTATTTATACTTCTTTGGCCGGGGTGTTCCAGGTACCACCTGGTACTCTTCTGATGCTTGCCAAACATCCGAGGCACCAAGGACCACCAGGACCTGATGACGTCGTGTGGCCTGTACTGTCAAGTCGTGACCCGCTATCTGGGTCTGTGTGGCCACCTCTTTCATCTCCCACCGGGTCTGGAACCCTATGTCCTGGACTGAACAGACCCCAGGGGGCCTAACAGGCGCCGGGTACGGGCCAGCTATAGTTATCATGTCCATAGCTGGGGCTGCTGAGGAGACCACTGAGGGAGGCTGTGGAGATTTACGGCGTGGGGTGGGCACTTTTGCAGAGGCCTGGATGTGGGAGGCTGAAGGCTCCGAGGGTTTCACAGGTTCCTGACACTCTGGGGAGTAGGGGTCGCACCTGGTAACATTTAGGGCGTACCACCCATTGTAACCCCAGTGTCGGGTGTAAGTCACCAAGTCTCCTGGCAACAGGTCCTCCCCGGGTGTCCTTCTGGGAGGTGAGTCTCCACGTCCCGCCGGGTCACAAAAACTTCTAAATAAAGTCCAGGCTCCTGGATGAAGCCCCAACCACCTTTCAATTTAAAGCTCCGTACTGCACCCTTATGCCGCGATTCCCTCAGGGTTCCTTTATCCTTTCTCATCCGGTCCTTATCTGCCCGGTCCTTCTCCAGGTTACGTTGGCGAAGTTTTAGGGTTTCTCGCTGCTCCCTTTGTCGCTCTGCTTCCCGCTCCCAACGTCTCCACTCTTCCTCCTGACGCCGGTTGAAATTCTCCTCCACCAGCAGCTCCATGTCTCCACCACTCCACTGCAGCTTGCAATGTCCGGTTTGCGGCAGCTCTCCTGGCGCCCCCCAGTCCTGCGGAGGAAGCAGACGGCTGTAAATCAGATGACAGTCGGGGCTCCGGTACAGGCAGGTAGTGCTCTGGTGCCTGCGCGGCCTCCTCCATGAGGACGGGTGTCGCTTCTTCTGTCTCAGCGACGGGGGCAGACAGCGGGATCTGGGGTGCTGACGGTGCTGCGGTTTTTGCAGGAACGGGTGCCTCCACTGCGACAACGTCAACCGGATCACATTGCAAGGGCTGGATGCCCGCACGACTCCTCTACTAGAACGGGTGCCTCACCTTTCAGTACAGACACTTCAGGTAAGAGGGATTGGCGCCGCTCCAAGTTTATTTTTAGGGCACGCCAGCTCGCTTCCATCCTGGCGACCTCCTCCCGGTGCCGGGCCAGGCCTCTTAGGGTATCCTCCGCTTCTTGCAGCGTAGGAGGGTTTACAGGCCGGGTGCCCAACGGTGATTCCGTGGCGATCGGGTCGCTTCCGTGGGGGGAGAGCTCTGACTGCTCCATCCCTTCACACTTCTGCTCGTGTCCATTAGCCATCTCTGCCAAGTCACATGTGTCATTAGCATCTGGAGAGGGCCCCTCTTTTGTAGGGAGGCGGGACCTTCGTGTTAGTTTCTGCACACTGAGGAGGATGAGGAGGCGGAACTGAAGAGCTGTGGGGCACGATGTTACATTGCAGTACCATTTACAGTGGTCGGCCATCGTTTTCGCGCCACTGAGTGAGTGTACATCCACGAAGAGCACGCCCTTCTTCTTCACCAGTGCCTCGTCGTGACGCAGATATGGCGGAAAAAATTGGCAAATACATTCTCTGATGATTTTAGCAATTCTCAAGCACAGAGTCTATTTTACTATGTAGAAGTGTATAAACTATAAATATATGTTTATATATATATGTCACAATGACATGTATATATATATATATACATATATATATGTATTCTATGTGTGTATATTTTGTGTTTACAACGAAAGAAAGGGTTTTTTTTGTTGCGATATTTTGTTCCCATAGACTTACATGGGACTTCCACTATCGGAATCGGATATCGGCGATATTTAGTGATATCGGTTATACCATTCCGATCCGATATTTTTCGATATCGAGCAGTATCGCTCAACACTAGTTATGGATCTTAAATGTCCCTGGAAGAAGTAAACGAAAGGAAACAGGATTAAGAATCTCAATGATCTTATAAGGTCCAATGAATCTAGGCTTAAACTTAGGAGATGCAACTCTCATAGGGATATTTCTTGAGGACAACCAGACCAAGTCCCCCTTTCAAACCGAGGACCATCAGTCCTATGCCGGTTGGCAAACCGCTGGGCCCTCTCCTGAGAGAGGGACAACCTCTCCACTACCTGGTCCCAAATCTGCTGCATACGCTCCACAACAGAGTCAACACCTGGACAGACAGAAGCCTCCGTCTGTCCCGAAGAAAATCGAGGGTGAAACCCAAAATTGCAGAAAAATGGAGACATCAAAGTGGCAGAGCTAGCCCTATTATTAAGAGCAAACTCAGCCAAAGGCAAAAAAGAGGCCCAGTCATCTTGATCAGCAGACACAAAACATCTCAGATAAGTCTCCAATGTCTGGTTTGTTCTCTCAGTTTGTCCATTGGTCTGAGGATGAAAAGCCGAGGAGAAAGACAATTGAACACCAAGTTTAGAACAAAAAGTCCTCCAAAATCTGGACACAAACTGGACTCCTCTGTCAGACACAATGTTCTCAGGAATGCCGTGTAACCGAACCACGTGCTGAAGGAACAAAGGCACCAATTCGGAGGAGGAAGGCAACTTAGGTAATGGCACAAGATGTATCATTTTGGAAAACCTATCACAAATCACCCAGATAACGATCATTCTCTGAGAAACAGGGAGGTCGGAAATGAAATCCATAGAGATATGGGTCCATGGTCTCTTGGGCACAGGCAATGGCATCAACAAACCACTAGAGCGAGAGCAAGGCTTGGAGCGAGAGCAAGTCCCACAGGACTGCACAAATTCCCTGACGTCACGAGACAAGGTAGGCCACCAAAAGGACCGACTAACCAAGTCTCTGGTACCAAAAATTCCGGGATGACCGGCCAACGCGGAACAATGAATCTCAGACATCACACTCTTTTTCCACCGGTCTGGGACAAACAATTTCCCAATAGGGAAGCGCTCTGGTTTATCCTCCTGACACCCTTCCAGAGCCAGTCTCAAATTGGGCGAGATGGCGGAAAGAACTACACCCTCTTTCAAAATAACAGCAGGATCAGATAACTCAGGAGAGTCCGCAAGGAAACTCCTCGAGAGGGCATCCACCTTAACATTCTTAGTGCCAGAATAAAAGGAAACCACAAAATTAAAACGTGTGAAAAACAAGGCCCACCTGGCCTGTCCAGGATTAAGTCGCTTGGCTGACTCCAGATAAACCAGATTCTTATGGTCCGTGAGGACCACCACCTGATGTTTGGCTCCCTCCAGCCAATGTCTCCATTCTTCAAAAGCCCACTTCATGGCCAATAACTCCCGATTACCCACGTCATAATTACGTTCAGTTGGAGAAAATTTTTGAGAGAAAAAGGCACAAGGGTTACTTTTAGAGGTCTCCGGATCTCTTTGGGACAAAACGGCACCTGCCCCAATTTCAGAGGCATCAACCTCCACCTGAAATATCAGAGAAACATCAGGCTGCCGCAGAACAGGAGCAGAAGTGAATCTCTGCTTAAGTTCCTGAAACGCAGAGACTGCCTCAGGAGGCCAATTCACCACATCAGAACCCTTTTTGGTCAAATCAGTCAATGGTTTAACAATAACAGAGAAATTACCAATAAATTTACGATACAAATTGGCAAAACCCAAGAATCTCTGAAGAGCCTTTAATGAAGTAGGTTGGACCCAATCACAGATGGCCTGAACCTTGACCGGGTCCATTTCAATAACAGATGGGGACAAAATGAATCCCAGAAATGAGCTCCTCTGTACGCCAAAAAGACACTTTGATCCCTTCACATACAGAGCATTCTCTCTCAAAATCTGGAACACAGTCCGAACATGTTTCACATGAGAGTCCCAGTCATTGGAAAAAATCAAGATATCATCCAAATAAACAATCAGAAATTATCCACAAAATCCCTGAAAATGTCATTCATGAAGGACTGGAAGACGGAAGGAGCATTAGTGAGCCCAAAGGGCATCACTAGGTACTCAAAATGCCCCTCTGGGGTATTAAACGCCGTCTTCCATTCATCCCCGTGCTTAATGCGAATAAGGTTATACGCCCCCCTGAGGTCAAGCTTGGTAAACCAAGTAGCACTTTTCACCCTGGAAAACAGGTCAGAAATCAAGGGTAACGGATATGGATATTTCACAGTGATATTGTTCAAGAGACGATAATCAATACACGGCCTTAATGAACCATCCTTTTTGGCCACAATGAAAAAAACGGCACCCAAGGGTGAAGAGGATGGTCTGATATGACCCTTCTCCAATGACTCCTTGATATAAGACCGCATAGCGTCATGTTCAGGTACAGACAAGTTAAAAAGGCGACCTTTAGGGAATTTACTACCAGGCACTAATTCAATAGCGCAGTCATAGCTCCTATGGGAGGCAAGGATGCAGATTTACTTTCGCTAAACACATAAGAAAAATCAGTCAAAAAGTCAGGAACATCCTGAGCCTGGGGAGAGGCAGAAAAAACAGGAGAGTTGGCATTAACACATTGGCAGCCCCAACTGGTCACAGACACAGATTTCCAATCCAAAACAGGATTATGAGACTGTAACCAAGGGAAACCCAGTACAATAATGTCATGCAGATTATACAGCACCAAAAATTTGCAACTCTCCTGATGATCAGGTTCAACCCTCATTATGACCTGAGTAGAGAACTGGGGTTTATTCTCAGCCAAAGGGGTAGAATCAATCCCCAGTAGGGGAATAGACTTCCGTAGGGGTATCAAGGGAAACCCACAACGTTTAGCAAAATCAAAATCCATCAGGTTAATACTGCTCCCGAATCAACAAAATCCTGAGCAGAAAATGTGGACAGGGAGCAAATCAGGGTAACAGTCAACAGAAATGTAATCTGAACACTACCCAAGACAACAGAGCGTGCAAAACGTCTTCCCCGCTTAGGGCAGACTGAAATAGCATGAGAGGCGTCACCACAGTAGAAACATAACCCATTGCGTTTTCGAAACTCATGACGCTGTGCCCCAGAAGCCACTCTATCACACTGCATGGACTCAGAAGCTGGTTCACAAGGCAACACTATTCCACGCATACCTCTACGCTCACGCAAACGTCTGTCAATTTGAATCGCTAATGACATAGAATCATTGAGACCAGAGGGAGCAGGGAAACCCACCATAACATCTTTTACATTCTCTGACAGACGATTCCGAAAAAGGGCTGCCAAAGCATCATCATTCCATATGGTCAGGACTGCCCACTTTCGGAATTTCTGACAGTACAACTCAGCGTCCTCAAGCCCCTGATTTAATGCCAACAAGGTTTTTTCAGCTTGATCAGTGACATTAGGTTCATTGTACAATAACCCCAGAGCCAGAAAAAATGCATCAACATTACTCAAAACAGGGTCCCCAGGTGTCAGGGAAAAAGCCCAATCCTGAGGATCGCCGCGCAGGAGAGAGATGACAATTTGAACCTGCTGTGCTGCGTTCCCTGAGGACTTAGGTTTTAAGGCAAAAAACAACTTACAGTTATTTTTGAAATTCAGAAATTTAGCTCGATCCCCCAAAAATAAATCTGGCATGGGGATCCTAGGTTCCACAACCGGCAACCTAGCAAGATAGGTAGCAATACTCCGAACTTCAGTGGCAAGCTGATCCACACGGCCAGACAACTGTGCAAACTCCAATGAGAGAAAAAAAAAATCCTCCTCAGCACCCAGAGAAAAAGAGGGAAATGCAACAAACAGAGAGAAAAAAAAAAATTTTTGACAACTTCCTGTTTTCTTTTTCCTTTTACTATTTTTCCCTTCTGTTGAGTACCATATAATTTTCAGTTTGGCGGTGATACTGTTATGATTTGGTAGCTGAGGAGAGCAAGCAAAAACGGCAATACACCAGAGAGGTTGGAATCTACTGGATTGCAGTACCCTGACTAACCACCACAACTAAAGGCAGCCGTGGAGCATACCTACGTTGGTCCTAGACGCCTCGTCACAGCCTGAGAGGTTAACAACACATAAAGACAGAAAGAGGAAAACTATCTGCCCCGGAGCAGATCCCCAAAGAACATAGGAAGCCCCCAAACATGTAATGGCGGTTAGACAAGAGGAAATACAGACACAGACAGAAAATAGTATGAGCAAACGTTGGGGCCCAATCTTCCTAGACAGAAAAGGATAGGAAGGACACTTACTGCAATCCCAAAAAACCCTTAAAATTACCAACTCTACTAATTGCAAAAACACCTGAGATCACACGACCTTTACCATCTAAATTAGTTCTCTGGTGTAACAAAACTAAGCTGCAGCCACTGAAGAAAAACTGTAAAAGGCAAATGAACAAACAACAGTGGCTCAGAAAAACTGAGAGGAGCACAAGCCCCCGGAGGGGACCTGGCTGACCTCCACAAAAGTGCAGGAAACAATGCAAAAAGCAAGCACAAGGTAACATTAACCCCTTATTACCCCGCTTGCCACCGCTACAGGGCAAGTGGAAAGAGCCGGGTAAAGTGCCACAATTGGCCATCTTTGGATGCGCCATTTGTGGGCTGCTGCAGCCTGGTATTTTTAGGCTGTTGAGAGCCAAAATCCATGGGCCTTGACAGTCTTTTAATACCAGGCCGCAGCAGTCTGCATTTTACTTGGCTGGTTAGCAAAAATAGGGGGATCCCCACGCCATTTTTTTTCGAGGGGATCCCCTATTTTTGTTAACCAGCCAAGATAAGCAGACTGCTGTGGCCTGGTATTATCAGGCTGGCAAGGTCCATGGATATTGGCTCCTTAACAGCCTGAAAAACCAGTCTTCAGTAGTCTGCTTTATCAGGCTAGTTAACAAAAAT
This sequence comes from Oophaga sylvatica, assembly GCA_033576555.1. Taxonomy (NCBI): domain Eukaryota; kingdom Metazoa; phylum Chordata; class Amphibia; order Anura; family Dendrobatidae; genus Oophaga; species Oophaga sylvatica. Next base: position 362,358,752 of record JARQOD010000002.1, on the reverse strand, counting down.
AGGGGGACCTCACGCCATTTTTTTTTTCGAGGGGATTTCCCTATTTTTGTTAATCAGTTCACTTCAGGTCAGCCGGGATTCCCTCTGATGTCACTGATGCTGTGGGTGTCCCTGGCTGACCTGAAGTGAAAGTGGGAAGCAATCAATTATGCTAACCACTTCCTCTCCTGTCAGCCAGGAGAGGAGCTCATTCATTCGGGGGTTTACTGTGAGACTGTCAGCATTAGCTGCAGTCTCTGCAGTAAACATTAACCCTTTCAGAATGATTACATCGGGGGACCTGACTGAACATCGGATAGGTAAGAATAATGTTGCTTTATTATTTTATTTTTACTACAGGTGAACAAGGGCTTCACAAGGAATGGCAGTAAAATAAAACATTGTCAAAAAATGTGTGTTTATTTCATTAAAATGATTTTTAATTAAAGTGTGTGTTTTATTTTTATTTCATACAATAGGATTAATAATTGATAGTTGTCTAATTGACAGCTCTCAATTATTAACCTGGCTTAAACTCACCTTTCAATAGCAAGGTGGCTTTAACCCCTTAGTAACCCATTTGCCACCGCTACAGGGCAATGGGAATAGACGGGCAAAGTGCCAGAAAGGGCAAATCTAACTATAGATTTGCCTTTTCTGGGGTGTCTGGGGGCAGATGTTAGTAGCCGGGGGGGGCCAAAAATAATGGTCCCTCTCTGGGCTATTATTATCTGCCCCCACTCGCTGGCTTTGTCTGTCTGGTTGAGAAAATAGGGCGGGAGCCCACGCATTTTTTTTCAACAATTTTACACCTCATATATATATATATACATGTCATTGAATTTGTGACACATATATATATTGTAACATTTTCAGGGGATATAGCTCTGGGATCGCCGTCCGGGTAGACGGAGTGGTACGGAAACAGTTCATTCACAGACAGCAGTTCTGGTAAAAACTGGCCGCAACCAGTTTTATTAAAGTCCACAGCAAACAGAACATAATCAAAACCAAATCATAAACATAAGCCCTGGGCTTGTCCAGCCACTTACTACACTTAGATAGATTTCCCTCTCTATCCGGGTCCAGACTCTAACAGCCTGTCCCCAAAACAACACATATGTTCAGTAGTTACCAGCATGGAGTTTCACAGAGTCTCCTCCTTGTGTCTGAAGGCATATCCAACGTCCAGACTTGAGAGAGCTCCCCTCCTATTCAGCAGCTATCCGCATGGATTCTCACAGAGACTACTCCTGTGTCCGGGGTACATCGAGCACCCAGACTGAGACAGCTCATACTCCTGGAGACTCCTTCTTGTGCCTGGACTCCCTGTCCAGACTAAGCGAGCTCTCTGTCTGTGTTCGCAGACACCTACTTCTGGTCTCCTAATTAACAGCTGAGTGGTTTCAGGCCTGAGCTGCAAGTGTGTACTGAATGTAAGGTGCAGTGACCTTTCTCTACCACTAGGTTTACAAAGCCATACATTTCCCTTATACCAGTCAGCAAAGTATCTAGGTGAAATGTACACCCCATTCAACACACATACTCTCACTGTCTCACATATCCCCCCCTCTTCTCCAGACCGGAGGGCTGGTCATCCAGACCGGAGGGCTGGTCAACAATCCAAAAGAGACAGTGAACTCTGGACCAGTCATGGCCCTCATCAGCTTCATCTTCACTACTGTCATCTGTATCTTCACCTGAGCCATAGCCAACATCAGCTTTCTCTTCATCTGAAGCATCCGCACTACCCTGTACCCTCCCAGGCCTATGCTCTCTGCGGGCCTCAGGTATCCTGCACGGTTTCATCTTGACCTTAGGGCCGGGCTCAGTTTCGATATAGTGCCTGGCCAGAGAAGTACGACCCGGCACATCAGAACACTTCTGCTGACTCTTCCTCAGAAACTCACGTACCTCCTGTCCCTGGTGCACTGACCATGTGTCACCAACTATCACAGAAGGTATAGGGGTTTTTTCACTTTTCTCTAGTTCCCCTTGAACCCTCTTTAGCACATCTATTTTCTTGAATATTGGTTGACTCATAAAGTCTATTTCACAGACCTTAAGCTCCTCTGCCATGGTCTCTGACCATTTTAAGCTACACTGTTCAAATGATTGGGACTGTAGAAGGAGCAGATTGTTTTTCTTTTGCAGTACACATAATTCATCCGCTAAGTCTCCAGCTGAATTGTAATGTTCTACCGTGACAACAGCATTCTTATATAGAGCCTTAGACTTATTGAGCAGCATTTGCTCTTGTAACGAAGAGATTCCCTGTATTCTTCCTTTTACTTCATTGACTTTCTCACGAAGATGCTCATGGCTTTCATCACACTCCATCACAGTTTGGAGTTTTTTCTGAGAAGTAATCAATTCATCTGGTACCTGTTGGACGTCCTTTATGTCTTCGGCCCCTTCTTCAGGCTCTTCTGGTAGAACATGCTCAGAAGCCCTACCGTCAGTCTTACATTCTACCTCTTCAGTCACATCATTATGGTCTCCAATATCTCCATTTATTCCAGCTCTCAAGTTCTCCTTGATAGCTGCATCTGTATACTCAGAACCCGCCGGATTCTTCTCTTCCACCACGTTCTGCATCCCATCTGAGCTCCCGTGTGTCTGCAGCGGCAACGGAGTGACACACCGCTTTTCCCATTTGTTGGGACGTGGCTCCGATGTAGACTCCATGAAAGTGCGCTTGAGCTCACCAATGCCAGCCTGATGTCTCAAAATCTCATCTTGTGATTTATCCAGATCCTTGGTGTCACTCGGGAACACTGCTGGGGCTCCGGGCGCCGAACTTACAGCCTGAGCTTCACGAGTTGCAGCTACTGATCCGGACCGTAACCCGTCCACGCCGCTGTCTTCGGCAGAAACAGATTCCTGGACAGAGTCAGTCCCCATATCTTCAGTCTTGTTCCTCACAGCTTCACTTGAGACCTCAGCTTCTGATGAGGCATCTGGCTTGGTGACCACCACTTCCATGGCTTTTTCCACCTCTGCAACATTACCTTCAGAGTCCTGGGCATGATGCAGCTCCATACCATACATTGATAACTTCTCATCTTCAACAGCATCCACTTGTGCTGTGTTCAGTTTCAGAGTCCTGCCTTTAAAGCTCAGCTCTCCTCCTTTCACCCTAGTCTTCGCCAGGGAACCGGCCAACTGTAAAACATCTTCAGATGCCATCTTCTGTCCGGCTGCAAGGTCAGCATCAGCCTTCCTCTCAGGACTCTCAACCTCCTCTGCTACCATGCCTTCCTCATTTGCACTGGTTGCTTGATTGTCAACAGATGATTCACTATCACTACCACTATCCCTGTCTGACCCCTTTTTCTCAGCCACATCCGGCTCACTTTCAGGGTTATACAATTCATTCTCATTCTCATCCTGCTCACTTTCAGGGGTATACAATTCATTCTCATTCACATCCTGATCTGGAACCTTAGTTAACATGTCATCCACAACATTAACTTCACCATCTGGTCCCTCAAGTATGTGACTATGTGACAACCCCAGCACTATACTTCTATATAGCTCAGGTACTAGGTGCTGGCTCACGACCTCTCCCTGGACTTCAGTGTCCCTATACAACAGGTGAGTGTTTATGGCAACATGAGGAAACCTCTCCTCAGAGCCAGGCTCTTGGGAAACCTCATTTAGAACAATTATATTTTCCTGTGCCGTTTTAAGAGTGGGGTCTCGCCATTGTTCACTCTCAAAATTGTCACTGGACACAGGTAAGTCAGGGACACTCGGTTCCCGAGAACCACCATCCTCGTCTCCCACCATCACCTGCAAAGGAATTTCATCTCTATCACAGTCATCATCATTATCATTATCAGCATCAGCATCATTATCATGGTCATCATCATTATCATGATCATCATCATCATTATCATTATCATCATCACATAAGTTTAACGGCCCACTAGCATTGTGTTCCGCCCCTCGGGACTGCGCACCCTCAGTAGGAGCTTCATCACACTGTCCATCAGAAACATTTTTCCCCCAGAGATCCTTAGACCGGGGAAAGTCATTACCCAATATGACGGGGTGCACCAGGTTCTTCACTACCCCCACTTCACATGAAACCTCCCCGCGTTTGGGGATCAAGTCCACGGCAGTCTCTGGGTAGACTTTGGTGTCTCCATGGACGCACACCACACTCAGGTGTTTATCAGGGATAAAGTCCCTATCAATCAGGCTGTCCCATACGGAAGTCACTGGACTCTCTGAGTCCAAGAGGGCCTGTGCTGGGCAGTCATTTACAACCACCGGGGACCCCTGTGGTCCAGTCTCTTCGGCTGAGGTGGACACACACACAGGCTCTGCGCAGGGAGAGAGGGATCCGCCAACATCACAACACATAGGCTCCCCCTCTATTGGACAGTTGGCTGCAATTTCACGACATCTCCAACCCTGTCCATCACACTCTCCCACCCACACGACCCCAACAGCTGGAACGCTCTTACCGGGAGAGTTCGGCGTCCAGGAACTCCGAAGTGATGACCTCTCAGACGGCTGGTCACGGAGGCAGTCCTTGGTGGCGAAGGCCCTCTCCATCAGGCTGACCAGACGATTGGCGTCCTGGTGGTCTCCTTGTCCGACCTCTGGCTGTACCTCAGGAGGACGTGCTTGGGTGTAGCGGTCCACTATCACCTTTTCAACTCCATAATCAGGTTTGCTGACTGCAGACTCCCAACTGCATCTCCAGTCATGAACTCCCCTGGCACGGGCTGTCACCGTAACACCCAGCCGGGTAAGAATCTCCGCTTTCAGCTTGGCATAGTCTTGGCTGTCCTGCTCGCTCAGGTCAGCATAGGCCCTTTGGGGTTCTCCAATCAGATAGGGTGCGACCATCATGGCCCATTCAGATAGGGGCAGATTCTCCTTCTCTGCCAGTCCCTCAAACCTAGTGAGATATACCTCCACATCATCACGAGGTGTCATCTTTTTCAGGGACCGTCTTACCGCCTTCTTTACAGCGGACAATGCAGGTGACTTTGCAACATTACTTTGGGACGATGCGCTGCAAGTCTTTTGTAGTGCTGCAACCTGCTCAAAAAACAACCGGTTATTCTCCTGCTGCTGCTGCAGGAATTGCTGCTGGGCCTGCTGCATGCGCTGCTGGTGCTGCAGGCGCTGCTGCTCCATGGTCTGCTGCATGCTTCGCTGGGCCTGGACCAGGTACTCAACGAGCTCCTCCATACTGCCGGACTTATCTGTCTCAACCACGGCAGTCTTATGTTGCACATTAACTTGTGCCATTTGTTCAAACAGCGCCTCCATGCTGTCATCCATGCTGTCAGACTTCTCTGTCTCAACAACGGCAGTCTTCACTCAAGACATACACACTCCACAGTCTTTTCCACAGAAAATTCAGCCTTGCTGTGCAGACACTTTTTTTTTTTTTTTTCTCTGCAAACTCTATTAGGGCCACTGTCTCTTTAAGACTGCTCCAACAGACATTTCTCCTTTATTGACACACTTTTTATTTTTTTTCTTTGCAAAGTCTATTAGGGCTACTGTCTCTTTAAGACTGCTCCAATCAGACGTTTTTGCTGACACACTTTTTTTTTCTCTGCTGCTGCTTCAACAGACTTCTCTCCTTTATTGCTGTCTCTAAGCCACTGTGCTGCACGCACATTCCAGCACCAATTGTAACATTTTCAGGGGATATAGCTCTGGGATCACCGTCTGGGTAGACGGAGTGGCACTGGAAACAGTTCATTCACAGACAGCAGTTCTGGTAAAAACTGGCCGCAACCAGTTTTATTAAAGTCCACAGCAAACAGAACATAATCAAAACCAAATCATAAACATAAGCCCTGGGCTTGTCCAGCCACTTACTACACTTAGATAGATTTCCCTCTCTATCCGGGTCCAGACTCTAACAGCCTGTCCCCAAAACAACACATATGTTCAGTAGTTACCAGCATGGAGTTTCACAGAGTCTCCTCCTTGTGTCTGAAGGCATATCCAAGTCCAGACTTGAGAGAGCTCCCCTCCTATTCAGCAGCTATCCGCATGGATTCTCACAGAGACTACTCCTGTGTCCGGGGTACATCGAGCACCCAGACTGAGACAGCTCATACTCCTGGAGACTCCTTCTTGTGCCTGGACTCCCTGTCCAGACTAAGCGAGCTCTCTGTCTGTGTTCGCAGAAACCTACTTCTGGTCTCCTAATTAACAGCTGAGTGGTTTCAGGCCTGAGCTGCAAGTGTGTACTGAATGTAAGGTGTAGTGACCTTTCTCTACCACTAGGTTTACAAAGCCATACATTTCCCTTATACCAGTCAGCAAAGTATCTAGGTGAAATGTACACCCCATTCAACACACATACTCTCACTGTCTCACAATATATATATATATATATATATTTATAGTTCATACACTTCTACATAGTATAATAGCCGCTAATTCAATTGCAGTTAACCATGTCATTTCATGTTGTTTGATATATTGTTTACACTAACAATTACATGTGTGTATGTGTGCAAAATATGACACATGTAGGGGTTAATTAAAGGTGTAAATTCGTAGCAAAAAAATTCCTTTTTTTTACAACGAATTTACACCTTTAATTAACCCCTACAGGAGTGAAATTTTGCACACATACACTCATGTAATTGTTTGTGAAAACCAGATATCAAACTACATGAAAAGACATGGTTAACTCTATGTAAACCATGTGTCATTTCATGTCGGGTGCTTCTGTAATTTCACAAAAGCCGGCATTACCCGGCAATTGAATCAGAGGCTATTTTACTGTGTAGAAGTGTATGAACTATAAATATATGTATATATATGTCACAATGACATGTATACATATATATATATAATAATATATATTAGTATTCTATGTGTGTATATTTAGTGTTTACAAGGAAAGAAAGGTTTTTTTTTAGTTCCGATATTTCTGTCCCATAGACTTGCATTGGATTTCCGGTATCGGAATCGGGTATCGCCGATACTTTTTGGGTATCGGCGATACCCAATCCAATCCGATACTTCTTGATATCGGGAAGTATCGCTCAATACTAATCAGTACTTATTTTGGGCCACTAACTGGAAAACTGTGTAAAATATATTATTTATCATTCCCATCTACTTTTTTCTCAATTTAATTCCAATCAAACATTTCTGTGGAGAATTGCTGTTCAAACAGTTCTGTAATACTACTAAATTAACTGAAAAGTGCTGATCCGGTCAACTTTGCAGAATTTTCTGTCTGTGAAGTCATAAATATACATGGACAATGTATACAAATGAGTCCAGGTGCACACATGGCCCCAATGCTTGGGAGCATGCTGTAAATTCCAAGATAAAGGTCCTTCAACATCACATGAGTCTCTTTTGGAAAAACATTATGTATCAACACCGATCTGTTGAAGGACACAGCGCACATCTACTTTTTGTCTCAAGATCTTATTAAGTCAGATTTCATTCATAAAATGTTTTTTTTCAGTTCTTTGACACATTTGTAAAAAAAAACATAAATACCAAATATTTTGTAGCATACAGATACAGCAAAAATGGCAGCACTCCAGAAAAAATTAAAAATCTCAATCTATATTCACCCATGTATATGCGACGTTTTGGTGCTTTTCTCAAATCATGATCATTTATGGCATATTCTATATATACTGCAGTTTTCTAATTACATACTGTGCCCTAGTTGTGGATTTTTACATCAGATTTCATCTGTAGCAATACAATGGTGGAGATCTGTGGCTTTATTAGCACTAATAAGTATTGACTCTGATTTTAAACTTGTTTTTCCTCCGATATTTTTATCCTTTTATCCTAATAAGGTTTAATATTGAGACAGAATTACAAGTGAATGCATAATGGAATAGTAATAAATGTACCAAAATGGCAGCTGCGGCATGCTGTACGCAGTATAAAAGCTTGAAATATCCAATATTTTGTCTGACCTATTACTTTATGAGTTCAGGGCTGTAGAAGTCTGTTTACAGCATGATATTTTCTGACCAGTGCGACTCTATAAAAAGCTTGTTGACTGCAAATGTTTTCCAGCTAATGAAAAGATTTCATTTTCCACTCATTTCCCTGAAATAGCTAAAAACCTTTAAGCTCTACTCTTTTTCCAATTTAGATATTCTAAAAGTGTTTTTTTTTCTCACTGATGAAAAACAAGTAGATAGGAAGGTGTACTGAACTGGTTGGCCACACCAAGAGTGCACAGAGTGCCTGTGCTTTGTTTGAACCGTCATTTTTGGCTGACAGACTCCCTTTATAAAAGGGCACAGCTCAAAGACTGATACTTTTCATTTTTTACTTTATTCTAGAGGCAGTTTTCTTTTACACATGTATCTTCTAATTGTGATTGCAATATTTGCCGTTTATGCTGGCACTATAGTTATAAATGTCAGTGAATAAAATGGCATTTAGTCGATTTTGTGAAGACCTAATAGTTTAAGGTTTTTAATCTGTCTTTCTTTATTCCATTTCTAGTTGTCAGTCACCAAGCCATTTTTTCGTGCTAAGCCCCAGCACAAAGGGCTAAAAAAGAGACTTGAAATATTTCTTATCAGTCACCCAAAGAGTGTCACTCTCAAGGAGAAATGCAGCCACAGCTTGATGTCTTCACCCTTTTTAGACTGGCATGCAACTTTAGATAAGCAGCATTGTAAGTGGAGAGCCTAGAGGTTGATTGACAGGAGCAGAGAACTATGGGCACCTCGGTCTGGTATTGATAGCTATGCAGACACGCGTTAGAGGAAACAGTGATACAAGCGATACCGTCTGTGAGCTCCTTCTGTCCTTACCATGAAGAAGCCTATATAAATAAGGATGGCTGGTTTACGATCTGTCTTGTTATAAGTTGGTTATGTGATTTAAGGAACCATAATTGGTTTTACACTCTGATATTTAATTCCCATTTTATTTTACACCGCAGCTGTGTCATTAGGTGACTTCTAGATTTGTTTCATTTAAAGCCATTTATTTGAAATATCATGTGTGCATATGGAGGAGCATATTGTAACAGCGCAGAAAAGAATAACCTGAATAACAGGAAACATTTTAGCCAATGGCTAAGATGAAATGACTGTTAAAAAAAAGTGCTGTCTTATAATTTGTTGTTTAAATTTCAAGGCCTCCAAATTGACTTCAATATTTGTCGGGTAAATTGGAGATGATGTTTTGTAATTGTGTTCTTCACAGCTATTGTTACCATCCCAAACCGCAAAAATTATACCAATAATTGTATAGTCCACAAATCGTAAAATGCAAAATATCGTCTAACTACTCCTTTACACACACTTTTTCAATGGTATGAATTTTTCTGATTATTTATTTTTATTAAAAGTTTGACACTGTGCAATAAAAGGTTACGAATCAATATAGTATAGATAAATCAAGGAAACGTATCTCTATTTGTTCAATAAAAATGCCAGTTGTAATAGATATACAATAACATAACTTGGAATCCAATTGGTGCCACTTAAACTCACATTATATTTTTAATTATTCAAGTCTTCACTAAGAGAGATGGAACCTACACCTTTTTATGATTATAAAAAGTAAATAACTAAATACAAGCATATACATATTATACCATATATACTCGAGTATAAGCCGACCCGAGTATAAGCCGAGGCCCCTAATTTTGCCACGGAAAACTGGGTAAGCTTATTGACTTGAGTATAAGCCGGGTGTATAAACCGCCATCCTGCTCTGTGCTGCCCCCGTCCTGCTCTTTTCTCCCCATCCAGCTCTGTGCTCCCCCATTCTCCTCTGTGCTCCCCCCTCCTGCTCCGTCCTCCGCTGTGCTCCCCCCTTCCTGCTCCGTCCTCATCTGTGATCCCCCTTCCTGCTCCGTCCTACTGTGCCCCCCCGTCCTGCTCCGTGCTCCTCTGTGCTCTCCATCCTCCCCCCGTCCTGCTCCGTGCTCCTCTGTGCCCTCCATCCTCCGGCCGTCCTGCTCCGTGCTCCTCTGTGCCCTCCATCCTCCCACCTGTCCTGCTCCGTGCTCCTCTGTGCCCTCCATCCTCCCCCCGTCCTGCTCCGTGCTCCTCTGTGCCCTCCATCCTCCCCCCATCCTGCTCCGTGCTCCTCTGTGCCCTCCATCCTCCCCCCCGTCCTGCTACGTGCTCCTCTGTGCTCTCCGTCCTCCCCCGTCATACTCACCCTTCCCGTGCCATCGCTGAACGTCCTGGCAATCCTCCGTTGTACCTGGCTTCCTGTAGCTCTCCTGTGCTGAGCGGTGACGTAATACCGCTCATTAAGGCCATGAATATGGACGCCACGCCTATGGGAGTGGCGTCGTGTCCATATTACATGACCTTAATGAGCGGTATTATGTCACCGCTCAGCACATAAGAGCTGCAAGAAGCCGGGTACAACGGAGGATTGCCGGGTCATTCAGCGATGGCACGGGGAGGGTGAGTATGATGTCTCAGCCACCGGCTCCTGCCGCGGCATCTCCTCCCCACTGGTTTCTGCCCAATGACTCGTGTATAAGCCGAGGGGGCATTTTCAGCACAAAAAAGGTGCTGAAAATCTCAGCTTATACACGAGTATATACGGTAATTAAAAAAATTGGGCACAGGGGACGAGAACATATCTAAACTCCACTAACTTAGCTAAAGGTGATGCATAATGTGGCACCCCTGAGAGTTCAGTAGCCACAGAGGTATTGCACCTCATCCAGAGGTGTGATACCCCACTCTCAGGTAAGGAGGGAACACCACCCACGACTCTAACACCTACACCCAACACATACTATAGCATCCGGGCACCCTGGATGTACCCTGAGGGAGGATGGTCTCATCCCAGGATGGGTAGGAAAGAGTGTATGGGTGGTGGGTGGAGTAAGTAGTAGGAGGGAAGTGAAGCTGGAGCGTGGGATAGAGACGATAGAGTCAGATTGTGAGGGGAGCTCAAGCTGTTAGGAGCTTGTCCCTAGACGGAGAAAGCTAGAGTAAGCAGGGGGCACGGATAGTGAGTAGTCCATCCATGGGGCCTGATCCAGTAGTGGAAGGACCAAGTCACAGAAGGGATACCTGCCCCTAGCCTAGTGAAGAACTTCAAGACTCAGCTAGCAAGCCGGAGGCAGTTGCATCTTTAGGTGCCTCAGCTACAGAACCACAGTTATCTTCTCGAAAAAGGTAGCCATAAGGGAGCAAGGAGACGCAGAGAGGATGTCATCCGCCAAGGTCCGCGTCTACAGGCTTGGGACACTGACTGCGAGGTGTTGCACAGGAAGGAAAGGTGGAAAGTCAACACAGTGAGACGACTGAGAAAGGAACATATTGAAGGGAGTCCTGGAAAAGTGTATCCTGATCTACCTGGAAGTTTGCTGAGCCCCTCACCTGGAGGACATGGCACCAAGTGGGCATCTGTAATGCAGTCAGAACTGTGAGTAAAGCTTTGGAAACTGCACCCAGCTGTGTCTACTAATCATTCCTGCGTCACTCATCCAACACTGCTACATCTACTAACATTACCATCTTCTACATCCTACATCTGCCCTGGGATTAAGCTCTGCCTGTGGAGAGCTATACCAACTCTGCTGCATCACCACCATTCCCAGAGGATCTGCACTGTAGTGCTGGTCACCTCTGACCAGAAACCACAGGTGGCGTCACGAACACTTTAATACAAACTCTATTATCTCTTGTAAATATTCCTCTTTTTTTGGATGCCCAGGGCCACGGACCGGGTCATTGCCGCTGTGACACTTCCCCTTTAAGAAGCGACACAGTACCGAGTACCCCACTGCCCTGGCAGTTGATCCACATAATCCACTACATGTCCTTTGTGGACCAAATAAATGTAAAAATATCTATCTTGATATTAATTAAAGTGGCGGCATATTCCATACTCTTTAATATCTTGACTCTTGAATAGAAATCTGCTCATGTTAGAGGAACACTACATATTTTGACAATTGTATATTGCATAATCTATGCCTAGAAATTGAATTTAAGGGTTTGGCCATTACTATTTAAGTCGATTTCATGTGAATAAATTGCCATAGATAAGCACTTTTGTAAATACCTTGCTTTCCCAAATCCTCCTGTAACCTGAGCTGCTCCTCCGAGCATATGATGTCTTTTTGAGAATCTTCTGCTTCCTGTGATGTCACATCAATTTCTCCCTGAGTTCTGGAATCTGATGTGACATCACATGTGACATGCTGTGCAGGTGGGCGGGGCTGATCTCAGCAGAGCTCACTCACTGCTTTCATGCATATGGCTGCAGACACAGCTCTCTCATCTGCCTGCACTTTTCTCCTCCAGAGATCTTGTATTTGCATGTACACAGCAGAGTGTATACATACAGTTGCTTCTCACAAAATTAGAATATCATCAAAAAGTTAATTTATTTCAGTTCTTCAATACAAAAAGTGAAACTCATATATTAAATAGAGTCATTACAAACAGAGTGATCTATTTCAAGTGATTATTTCTGTTAGGGTGAGTTTCCACGGTCAGGAAACGCTGCGTGTTTGGCGCTGTGCGCTGGCACAGCGCCAAACACGCAGCGTCCAGATGTTACAGCATAGTGGAGGGGATTTCAAGAAATCCCGTCTCCACTATGCGTAACAATACGCAGGTGGCAGACCTGCGTAAACGGACATGCGGCGCGTCTTTTTAGACCGCAGCATGTCCTCGTGTATAGCCCTGCGTTATTTCCGGAGGTGTTCCGGAGGTGTCCTGATCACCTCCGGAAATAGCGCGCGTCATAAAGGGGGCGGGGCTTAGACGGATAGTGGAACCACAGCCTCGATGTTGATGATATTCTAATTTTGTGAAAAGCACATGTATGTACACACCCTGCTCTATACTGTGTGTAATATATACACCATGCAGTATACCCTTATATAGTATGTATTTGTACATTTTCCTCTTCCCATCCATCCATCCTATTTTATTGTCTGAGCTGGTGCTTTGCATTAATTCTGTTCATTGTATCACTGACTTGCCTGCAGCAATATCCAAGATAATTCCACTGAAAGCTACAACTTCAAGACTGAAATGTAGTTGTTCCATGGTGGGATCTTGTCTGCTAGCTACACTGGTATAAGGGTGAGTTTCCACGATCAGGATTCCTTCAGGAAATGCTGCGTGTTTGGCGCTGTGCATTGGCGCAGCGCCAAACACGCAGCGTCCAGATGTTACAGATGTTACAGCATAGTGGAGGGGATTTCAAGAAATCCCGTCTCCACTATGCGTAACAACACGCAGGCGGAAGACCTGCGTTTCCGGACATGCGGCGCGTCTTTTCAGACCGCAGCATGTCCTAGTGTATTGCGTCGACGCTGCGTCGCCGCAACGGAATGTAGCCCTGCGTTCTTTCCGGATGTGTTCCGGGGGTGTCCGGAACACATCCAGATTGACCACGCGTCAGAAAGGGGGCGGGGCTTTGGGCGGTGCGGAATTTCCGCTCCGTCCAAAGCGCTGTGGTTCCGGACCGTGGAACCACAGTCTAACTCAGTAAATACAAAAAAACCCCATACTGGCATACAAATAGTGCCAAAAGTGGGAAACTTGAACCCACATAGGAGAAACAGAAAGTAGCACCCTGTTATGAATGTGCTAGAAATGAATTCTGAGCAGAAGCTCCCTCTGGTGGTTACAAACAGTACTGAACTATCCAATTAAGATTGTGAAGATTGGCGATCAGGTGTTACTGACTGGTCTTATATAAGGGAGGTTCCCTCCCATCAGGGTTGCCGGTGATCAATTGTTCTGGTCTCATCTTTGATTCCTGTTCACTTTGTAGCTTGCTGTTTCGTGCCTGCATCTTCTGCTAACAGATAAGACATTTTCTTCTTTTAGTTTTTTGTGCTTGCTTTTTGCATTTTGTCCTGCACTTCTGTGGGGGTCTGCCGGGTCCCCTCCGGGGGCTTGTGCTCCTCTCGGTTTAGTTCGGCCACTGTTGTTTGTTCATTTGCCTTTTCCAGTTTTTTCAGTGGCTGCTGTTTAGTTTTTGTTACACCAGAGAACTAATTTAGGTGGTAGAGGTCGTGTGACCTCAGGTGTTTTTGTAATTAGTAGAGTTGGTACTTTTCAGGGTTTTTTGGGATTGCAGTAAGTGTCCTTCCTATCCTTTTCTATTTAGGAAGTTTGGGCCCCAACGTTTGCTCATACTATTTTCTGTCTGTGTCTGTATCTCCTCTTGTCTAACCGCCATTACATGTTTGGGGGCTTTCTATGTTCTTTGGGGATCTGCTCCGGGACAGATAGTTTTCCTCTTTCTGTCTTTAGGTGTAGTTAGCTTCTCAGGCTGTGATGAGGCGTCTAGGACCAACGTAGGTATGCTCCACGGCTGCCTTTAGTTGTGGTGGTTAGTCAGGGTACTGCAATCCCATAGATTCCAACCTCTCTGGTGTATTTCTTTTTTTGCCTGCTCTCCTCAGCTACCAAATCATAACAGCACCCGCTCCAGAATGACATGTATGCCAGGAGAAAAAGAAGCAATCAGGTGACAAAAAAGTAAAATTTAAATTTTATTGGGTAAGTACAAAAAATAAAAAATGAAACAATACACAAAAAGTAATAACATGGACTCAAGCATTAAAAACTAAAGGCACCACAGGACAAACAATCCCCCCAGAATATCCCAAATTCATGTAATGAATATAGAGAAAACCTCACATCTTAAAAGTGCCAGTGCATATAGATATATGAGCCAGGACACTCTTCCCCCAGGACTATCTGTATCGGTAAGCTTTCCTTTATTTATGGGTTCATTTTGAACCTTGCATACTGGCATTTATTGCCACACTTGCGGTGGTTATTTAAGGATACTTACCTATCTCGCTCATATATCTATATGCACTGGCACTTTTAAGATGTGAGGTTTTCTCTATATTCATTACATGAATTTGGGATATTCTGGGGGGATTGTCTGTCCTGTGGTGCCTTTGGTTTTTTCTGCTTGAGTCCATGTTATTACTTTTTGTGTATTGTTTCATTTTCATTTTTTTGTACTTACCCAATAAAATTTAAATTTTTACTTTTTTGTCACCTGATTGCTTCTTTTTCTCCTGGTATACTGGTATAACTCAGTAGTTTAAAGATTATCAATTGTTTTAATTGGCTGCCTCCCAGACAATTTGTCTTTTCATCAATGTCACTGTTGTGTCAATTTTAAGCCACTTTTTAATGACAATTTTCAGTGTTCCATTGTATATCTAAAGTCTTAGAAATATTTTATACCCTTGTCCTGACTGATAGCGTTCCTCAGAAAGATCCCTTTGCTGTGTTGTAAGTTTTTATGGTCTATCACTTTTTGCTGCAAAATGCCACTAAGAAAATGTCAGGAAAAAAACAAATTAGAACAGCGTGACTTCACATAAAGTTAATCAGAATTATTTTTAATGTTGGCAACTGTATACAGTCTGCTATGTAAGGCCACCTTCACATGTCAGTGTCTCCAGTATGTGTGGTGACAGTTTTCACATGATGGCATCCATGTGATACATACCGGCGTCTGGGAAAAGCAGTACAGTTAGAGCTGTTCCCAGGCGCCTGGTGCTGAATCCATCTCTCATCATTGTTGCCTGGTCTCCCTGCGATCAGCACGACAAGGCAGCACTAATGTGACTTGTAGTCAGCACCTGCCCTCTGTGTATCGTGCTTATTAAATAAATAAATAAATAAATAAAAACAGTGTGAGTCCCCCTTAATTTTCATAACCAGCTGAGGGAAAGCCAATAGCTGGGGGCTGGTGTTATATTGGAATAAATACTAGCTGTGGCCTGGTGTAATATTCTAGGAAGGGGCCAATGGCCATAAAAGTTCCCAGCTCATTTATAACAGCTCAAAGCTGTTTGCTTAACCTTTGATGGTTAGTAAAAAGGGAAACAAAAAAATGATGTGCAATCCCCTCTTATTTTACTAACCAGCAAAGGTTAAACACACAGCTGTGGGTTGATACTAATAGGCTGGGAATGGGCCATGGACATTGGCCCCCTCCCAGAGTAAGAACATCAGCCCTCAGCTGCAACAGAAAAGGTGCATCCATAAGTTTCACCAATTCTGGTGCTTAGCCTCAGCTCTTCCCATTTGCCCCTGTGCTGTAGCTTGTGGGATAATAGTTTTGGGCTTGATGTCAAATATTTTATGTCCGCTGACATCCAGCTCAACGGTTAGCAATGGAGAGGTGTCTATCAGATGCCAGTTTTACTAACCCTATAGTCAAAATTAATAAAGACACACACAGAGAAAAGTCCTACACTGCTTTTTCCTAGATACCGGTACATGTTACATTGATGCTGCACACGAACCGTACAAGGATGTGACATATGGATATGCTGAACGGATAGCATCAGTAATGGTTTCTCCAGCACCAGTAATATCAGGACTAGAGTTGAGCGATACTTTCCGATATCCAAAAGTATCGGAATCGGAATGGTATCGCCGATATCATTAAAATATCGGCGATACCCGATACCGATACCGGAAGTCCCATGTAAGTCTATGGGAACAAAATATCGTAACTAAAAAAACCCCATTCTTTCCTTGTAAACACTAAATATACACACATAGAATACATATATATATATATATATATATATATATATACATGTCATTGTGACATATATATATATACATATATGTATAGTTTATACACTTCTACATAGTAAAATATCCTCTGATTCAATTGCCGGGTAAAGCCGGCTTCTGTGAAAAGACAGAAGCACCCGACATGAAATGACACTTGGTGTACATAGGGTTAACCATGTCTTTTCATGTCGTTTGCTATCTGATTTGCACAAACAATTAAATCAGTCTATGTGTGCAAAATTTCACACCTGTAGGGGTTAATTAAAGGTGTAAATTCGTTGTAAAAAAAACGGACTTTTTTGCTACGAATTTACACCTTTAATTAACCCCTACAGGTGTGAAATTTTGCACACATAGACTGATTTAATTGTTTGTGCAAATTAGATAGCAAAGGACATGAAAAGACATGGTTAACCCTATGTACACCAAGTGTCATTTCATGTCGGGTCACCCGCGGTGGGTATTGCTGCTGATCCGCGGCTGATTTTGCTGTGGATACGCGGCTGATTTTGCTGCTGATCCGCGGAGGATATTGCTGCTGATCCGCGGCGGATTTTGCTGCGGATCCGCGGCGGATATTGCTTCTGATCCGCGGCGGATATTGCTGCTGATCCGCGGAGGATATTGCTGCTGATCCGCGGCGGATTTTGCTGCGGATCCGTGGCGGATTTTGCTGCTGATCCGCGGCGGATTTTGCTGCTGATCCGCGGCGGATTTTGCTGCTGATCCGCGGAGGATTTTGCTGCTGATCCGCGGCGGATTTTGCTGCTGATCCACGGCTGATTTTGCTGCTGATCCGCGGCGTATTTTGCTGCTGATCCGCGGATGATTTTGCTGCTGATCCGCGGCGCATTTTGCTGCTGATCCGCGGCTGATTTTGCTGCGGATCCGCGGCTGATTTTGCTGCTGATCCGAGGCTGATTTTGCTGCTGATCCGCGGCTGATTTTGCTGCTGATCCGCGGCGGATTTTGCTGCTGATCCGCGGAGGATTTTGCTGCTGATCCGCGGCGGATTTTGCTGCTGATCCACGGCTGATTTTGCTGCGGATCCGCGGCGGATTTTGCTGCTGATCCGCGGAAGATTTTGCTGCTGATCCGTGGCGGATTTTGCTGCTGATCCGCGGCTGATTTTGCTGCTGATCCGCGGCATATTTTGCTGCTGATCCGCGGCTGATTTTGCTGCTGATCCGAGGCTGATTTTGCTGCGGATCCGCGGCTGATTTTGCTGCTGATCCGAGGCTGATTTTGCTGCTGATCCGCGGCGGATTTTGCTGCTGATCCGAGGCTGATTTTGCTGCGGATCCGCGGCTGATTTTGCTGCTGATCCGAGGCTGATTTTGCTGCTGATCCGAGGCTGATTTTGCTGCTGATCCGCGGCTGATTTTGCTGCTGATCCGCGGCATATTTTGCTGCTGATCCGCGGCTGATTTTGCTGCTGATCTGAGGCTGATTTTGCTGCGGATCTGCGGCTGATTTTGCTGCTGATCCGAGGCTGATTTTGCTGCTGATCCGCGGCGGATTTCGCTGCTGATCCGGGCGGATTTTGCTGCTGATCCGCGGCGGATTTTGCTGCTGATCCACGGCTGATTTTGCTGCTGATCCGCGGCGTATTTTGCTGCTGATCCGCGGCTGATTTTGCTGCGGATCCGCGGCTGATTTTGCTGCTGATCCGAGGCTGATTTTGCTGCTGCTGATCCACGGCGTGATTTTGCTGCTGATCGAGGCTGATTTTGCTGCCGATCCGCGGCTGATTTTGCTGCTGATCCGAGGCTGATTTTGCTGCTGATCCGCGGCTGATTTTGCTGCTGATCCGAGGCTGATTTTGCTGCGGATCCGCGCCTGATTTTGCTGCTGATCCGAGGCTGATTTTGCTGCGGATCGCTTCTGATTTTGCTGCTGATCCGCGGCTGATTTTGCTGCTGATCCGAGGTTGATTTTGCTGCGGATCCGCGGCTGATTTTGCTGCTGATCCGAGGCTGATTTTGCTGCGGATTCGTGGCTGATTTGCTGCTGATCCGAGGCTGATTTTGCTGCTGATCCGCGGCATTTTGCTGCTGATCCGAGGCTGATTTTGCTGCGGATCCGCGGCTGATTTTGTTGCTGATCCGAGGGCTGATTTTGCTGCGGATCCGCGGCTGATTTTGCTGCTGATCCGAGGCTGATTTTGCTGCGGATCCGCTTCTGATTTTGCTGCTGATCCGGGCTGATTTTGCTGCTGATCCGAGGTTGATTTTGCTGCGGATCCGCGGCTGATTTTGCTGCTGATCCGAGGCTGATTTTGCTGCGGATTCGTGGCTGAATTTGCTGCTGATCCGAGGCTGATTTTGCTGCTGATCCGCGGCGGATTTTGCTGCTGATCCGAGGCTGATTTTGCTGATGATCCGCGGCTGATTTTGCTGCTGATCCGCGGCATATTTTGCTGCTGATCCGCGGCTGATTTTGCTGCTGATCTGAGGCTGATTTTGCTGCGGATCCGCGGCTGATTTTGCTGCTGATCCGAGGCTTATTTTGCTGCGGATCCGCGGCGGATCTTGCAGCTGATCCGAGGCTGATTTTGCTGCGGATCCGCGGCTGATTTTGCTGCTGATCCGAGGCTGATTTTGCTGCGGATCCGCGGCTGATTTTGCTGCTGATCCCCGGCTGATTTTGCTGCTGATTCGAGGTTGATTTTGCTGCGGATCCGCGGCTGATTTTGCTGCTGATCCGCGGCGGATTTTGCTGCTGATCCGCGGCGGATTTTGCTGCTGTTCCGCGGAGGATATTGCTGCTGATCCGCGGCTGATTTTGCTGCTGATCCGCGGCGTATTTTGCTGCTGATCCGCGGCGTATTTTGCTGCTGATCCGCGGCTGATTTTGCTGCTGATCCGCGGCGGATTTTGCTGCTGATCCGCGGCGGATTTTGCTGCTGTTCCGCGGAGGATATTGCTGCTGATCCGCGGCTGATTTTGCTGCTGATCCGCGGCGTATTTTGCTGCTGATCCGCGGCGGATATTGCTGCTGATCCGCGGCGGATATTGCTGCTGATCCGCGGCGGATATTGCTGCTGATCCGCGGCGGATATTGCTGCTGATCCGCGGCTGATTTTGCTGCGGATCCGTGGCGGATTTTGCTGCTGAACCGTGGCGGATTTTGCTGCGGATCCGCGGCGGATTTTGCTGCAGATCCGTGGCGGATTTTGCTGCTGATCCGCGGCGGATTTTGCTGGGGATCCTCGGCGGATTTTGCTGGGGATCCTCGCGACGTGCCGTCATTCAGTGACGGAGCCTCGGACACGGGCTGCAGCGTCTGGGCTCCGTCACCGCTAGCACAGATGAATCATCTGCTGATTCATCTGCGCTAGCGGGTATAGTATAACGCAATCGCGTTATGCTATACCGTTACCAGCCGGTCAACACTACGTGTTGAACGGGCTGGTAAAACGCAATATGAACCCAGCCTTAGGGTTAGGGTTAGCATTAGGGTTAAGGTTAGAATTAGGGTTAGGGATGGAATTTGGGTTAGGGTTGGAATTAGGGTTAGGGTTGGAATTAGGGTTAGGCTTGTGGTTAGGTTTATGGTTAGAGTTGGGATTAGGGTTAGGGGTGTGTTGAGGTTAGGGTTATGGTTAGAGTTTGTATTAGGGTTAGGTGTGTGTAGGGGTTAGGGTTGGGGTTAGGGGTGTGTTGGGGTTAGGGTGGGAGTTAGAATTGAGGGATTTCCACTATTTAGGCACATCATGGGGTCTCCATACGCGACATGGCGCCACCATTGATTCCTGCAAATTTTGCGTTCAAAAAGTCAAACAGTGCTCCCTTTATTCCAAGCCCCGACGTATGCCCAAACAATGGTTTATCCCCACATATGGGGTATCAGCGTACTCTGGAAAAATTGCACAACAACTTTGGGGGTTCTAATTTCTCCTGTTAACATTGGGAAAAAAATTGGGGACTAAAAAATTATTTTTGTGGAAAAAAAATGATTTTATATTTTCACAGCTCTGCGTTATAAACTTCTGTGAAGGACTTGGAGATTCAAAGTGCTTATCACACATCTATAGGAGTTCCTTAGGGGATCTAGTTTCCAAAATGGGGTCACTTGTGGGGAGTTTCTACTCTTTAGGCACATCAGGGACTCTGCAAGCGTAACATGACGCCCGAAGACCATTCCATCAAGTGGGCATTTCAAAACGTCACTACTTCCCATCCGAGCCCCGACGTGTGCCCATACAGTAGTTTTCTCCACATATGGGATATCAGCATACTCAGGACAAATTGGACAACAACTTTGGGGTCTAATTTCTCATGTTACCCTTGGGAAAATAAAAAAATTGGGGACTAAAAGATCCTGATTGTGGAAAAAATATGATTTTTTTATTTTCATGCCCGGGCGTTATAAACTTCTGTGTAGCCTTTTGGGGTTCAAAGTGCTCACCACACATCTAGATAACTTCTTTGTGGGGTCTAGTTTGAAAAATGGGGTCACTTGGGGGGGTTTCTACTGTTTAGGCACATCATGGGCTCTGCAAACGTAACAAGATGCCCGCAGACCATTCCATCAAGTCGGCATTTCAAAGCGTCACTACATTCCTTCCGAGCCCTGACGTGTGCCCAAACAGTGGTTCCCCCCCACATATGGGGTACTAGCGTACTCAGGAAAAACTGGACAACAACTTTTGGGGTCCAATTTCTCCTGTAACCATTGTGAAAATAAAAAATAGTGGGCTAAAAAATCATTTTTTGAGAAAAAAAATGATTTTTTATTTTCACGGCTCTGCGTTTTAAACTTCTGTGAAGCACCTGGGGGTTCAAAGTGATCACTAAGCATCTAGATAAGTTCCTTAGGGGGTCTAGTTTCCAAAATGGGGTCACTTGTGGGGGAGCTCCAATGTTTAGGCACACAGGGACTCTCCAAATGCAACATGGCAACCGCTAAATATTCCATCATATTTTCCATTCAAAAAGTCAAATGGTGCTCCTTCCCTTCTGAGCCCTGCCGTGCGCCCATAGAGTGGTTTATGACCACATATGAGGTATCTGTGTACTCAGGAGAAATTGCCCAACAAATTTTAGGATCCAATTTATCCTGTTGCCCATGTGAAAATGAAAAAAACTGAGGCTAAAAGAATTTTTTTTGTGAAAAAAAAGTACTTTCTTTTTTTTAAGGATCAATTTGTGAAGCACCTGTGGGTTCAAAGTGCTCACTATGCATCTAGATAAGTTCCTTAGGGGGTCTAGTTTCCAAAATGGGGTCACTTGTGGGGGAGCTCCAATGTTTAGGCACACAGGGACTCTCCAAATGCGACATGGCAACCGCTAAATATTCCAGCATATTTTCCATTCAAAAAGTCAAATGGCGCTCCCTCCCTTCTGAGCCCTGCCGTGCGCCCATACAGTGGTTTATGACCACATATGAGGTATCTGTGTACTCAGGAGAAATTGCCCAACAAATTTTAGGATCAAATTTATACTGTTGCCCATGTGAAAATGAAAAAAACTGAGGCTAAAATAAATTTTTTGTGAAAAAAAAGTACTTTCTTTTTTTAAGGATCAATTTGTGAAGCACCTGGGGGTTCAAAGTGATCACTATGCATCTAGGTAAGTTCCTTAGGGGGTCTAGTTTCCAAAATGGGGTCACTTGTGGGGGAGCTCCAATGTTTAGGCACACAGGGACTCTCCAAATGCGACATGGCAAACGCTAAATATTCCAGCATATTTTCCATTCAAAAAGTCAAATGGCGCTCCCTCCCTTCTGAGCCCTGCCGTGCGCCCATACAGTGGTTTATGACCACATATGAGGTATCTGTGTACTCAGGAGAAATTGCCCAACAAATTTTGGAATCCAATTTATACTGTTGCCCATGTGAAAATGAAAAAAACTGAGGCTAAAAGAATTTTTTTGTGAAAAAAAAGTACTTTCTTTTTTTTAAGGATCAATTTGTGAAGCACCTGGGGGTTCAAAGTGCTCACTATGCATCTAGGTAAGTTCCTTAGGGGGTCTAGTTTCCAAAATGGTGTCACTTGTGGGGGAGCTCCAATGTTTAGGCACACAGGGACTCTCCAAATGCGACATGGCAAACGCTAAATATTCCAGCATATTTTCCATTCAAAAAGTCAAATGGCGCTCCCTCCTTTCTGAGCCCTGCCGTGCGCCCATACAGTGGTTTATGACCACATATGAGGTATCTGTGTACTCAGGAGAAATTGCCCAAAAAATTTTAGGATCCAATTTATACTGTTGCCCATGTGAAAATGAAAAAAACTGAGGCTAAAAGAAATTTTTTGTGAAAAAAAGTACTTTCTTTTTTTTAAGGATCAATTTGTGAAGCACCTGGGGGTTCAAAGTGATCACTATGCATCTAGGTAAGTTCCTTAGGGGGTCTAGTTTCCAAAATGGGGTCACTTGTGGGGAAGCTCCAATGTTTAGGCACACAGGGACTCTCCAAATGCGACATGGCAAACGCTAAATATTCCAGCATATTTTCCATTCAAAAACTCAAATGGCGCTCCCTCCCTTCTGAGCCCTGCCGTGCGCCCATACAGTGGTTTATGACCACATATGAGGTATCTGTGTACTCAGGAGAAATTGCCCAACAAATTTTAAGATCCAATTTATACTGTTGCCCATGTGAAAATGAAAAAAACTGAGGCTAAAAGAAATTTTTTGTGAAAAAAAAGTACTTTCTTTTTTTTAAGGATCAATTTGTGAAGCACCTGGGGGTTAAAAGTGTTCACTATGCATCTAGGTAAGTTCCTTAGGGGGTCTAGTTTCCAAAATGGGGTCACTTGTGGGGGAGCTCCAATGTTTAGGCACACAGGGACTCTCCAAATGCGACATGGCAAACGCTAAATATTCCAGCATATTTTCCATTCAAAAAGTCAAATGGCGCTCCTTCCCTTCTGAGCCCTGCCGTGCGCCCAAACAATGGTTTATGACCACATATGAGGTATCTGTGTACTCAGGAGAAATTGGCCAACAAATTTTGGGATCCAATTTATACTGTTGCCCATGTAAAAATGAAAAAACTGAGGCTAAAAGAAAATTTTTGTGAAAAAAAAGTACTTTCTTTTTTTTACAGATCAATTTGTGAAGCACCTGGGGGTTCAAAGTGATCACTTAAGGGTATGCCACACTAAACAACATCGCTAACGGGATCGCTAAAAAAACGTCACTATTTAGCGATCCCGTTAGCGATGTTGTTGTGTGCGGCAGCTGCCAGCGACGAGCTTCCTGCTGTGATGTCGCTCGTCGCTGGAATCGTTCCAGACCCTATTTTCGTCGCTGGCGCCCGCTGGGTAAGTATATATCGCTAAGTGTGGCACCTTTTTTAGCGATTTAGCGGTACTTTTGTACCGCTAAAGTCTTTAAGGAGATCGCTAACCGCGATAGCGTCCTAACGACATCGCTAAAATAGGTAGCCACTAGCCATATAGAAACAATCCCGCTAGCGATCTCATTAGTATGAGACGCTAATGAGATCGCTAGCGGGATTGTCTAGTGTGGCAGTACCTTAAGCATCTAGATAAGTTCCTTAGGGGGTCTAGTTTCCAAAATGGGGTCACTTTTGGGGGAGCTCCAATGTTTAGGCACACAGGGACTCTCCAAATGCAACATGGCAACCGCTAAATATTCCAGCATATTTTCCATTCAAAAAGTCAAATGGTGCTCCTTCCCTTCTGAGCCCTGCCGTGCGCCCATAGAGTGGTTTATGACCACATATGAGGTATCTGTGTACTCAGGAGAAATTGCTCAACAAATTTTAGGATCCATTTTATCCTGTTGTCCATGTAAAAATGAAAAAATTGATGCTAAAAGAAAATTTTTGTTGGAAAAATTAAAATGTCCATTTTTTCCTTCCATGTTGCTTTAGTTCCTGTGAAGCACCTGAAGGGTTAATAATCTTCTTGAATGTAGTTTTGAGTAGCTTGAGGGGTGCAGTTTTTATAAAGGTGTCACTTTTGGGTATTTTCTGCCATATAGACCCTCAAAGTGACTTCAAATGTGAGGTGGTCCCTAAAAAAAATGGTTTTGTAAATTTTGCTGTAAAAATGAGAAATCGCTGGTCAACTTTTAACCCTTATAACTTCCTAACAAAAAAAAATGTTGTTCCCAAAATTGTGCTTATGTAAAGTAGACATGTGGGAAATGTTATTTATTAAGTATTTTGTGCCACATAACTCTCTGGTTTAACAGAATAAAAATTAAAAATTTAAAAATTACAAAATTTTCAAAATTTTCGCCAAATTTCCATTTTTTTCACAAATAAACGCAAAAATTATCGACCTAAATTTTCCACTAACATGAAGCCCAATATGTCATGAAAAAACAATCTCAGAATCGCTAGGATCCGTTGAAGCGTTCCTGAGTTATTACCTCATAAAGGGACACTGGTCAGAATTGCAAAAAATGGCAAGGTCTTTAAGGTCAAAATAGGCTGGGTCATGAAGGGGTTAAGAATCTGATGGGAATTATTTTGCCTAATTCAGATATGGTCATAAAATGCATTTTCTCAGTTGTATTGTGATTGTCTTGGAATATGACCTGCATGGTCATGTGCAAATACATAGGTAAACAAAACAAGTCAACTTTATTCACTATAAATTAAGTTATACTGCAAAACAAATATAAAAAAATTCCTATATAATAGTCATGCACTGTATATATTTGAACATCAAGTTAAAATATGTGAAGTCGTTCCCTAGGGATAGACAGAGGCAGCAAGCATGCTCCTGGCTATGGGAATGTAATAAAACTAGTGATGCATAACTACACTAAAGAGTGTGTCCATGACAAATGGACCCTCAGCACAATATATGCACTGGGGAGGGGGTTAATCAACACCTGATGACCTCTTCTTCAACCTTAATGTTGAGAGGATGGGAGACTTCATGGTTTAAAATGTACAATCAGACAGACGGTTAAGACCCACCGACCTCTCTTTTTCTTCCACTGTGTGAATACAAAGGGATGAGGTTATAAAAATAATAACCATTATTATTTTATAGAACTAGAAGAGCCGCAGGGAGATCATAGATTGCGCAGGAGACAAATATTTAAGGCAAGTTTGTCAGATATGAAATAACTGTGTACACACAAGTCCCCAATGCATATATTTATCATGACAGAAATATACTGGGAATAGATTGGAAGACTCCTGTTGCTACAGTATATGTACATACATTCTTTTTTTTAACTCCCTTTCCACTTCAATATTTATTTTTTTATTTTTGCATATACTGCTGCTCTATAACATTTTAGTACATTAAAGAAAATGAATGCATTTTGCTCAGCGCGCTAATTGTTTACATGCATGTAATTTTATTTGCTTACATTTAAATATATATGTAGATTTAAAGAAAGAGAAAGAACATATGTCATTATCAGGAGTAAACAAGTCAAGACAAGCAATTTGTTAGCCATTTCTCCATTGTTTAATGATTAGAACAGCAGAAAAATTGGAAGTTTATTCTCTATCTTTACCCATGTAATTGCTTATAACCACACACACATTTACAGTGAGGGAAATAAATATTTTGCAAGTTTTCCAACCTAAAAAGAATGGAGAGGTCTGTAATTTTTATAGTAGGTTCACTTCAACTGTGAGACACAGAATTTTTACGAAAATCCAGAAAATCACATTGTATTATTTTTACATAATTAATTTGCATTTTATTTCATGAAATAAGTATTTGATACAATAGAGAAACAGAACTTAATATTTGGTACAGAAACCTTTGTTTGCACAATTACAGAGGTAAGAAGTTTCCTGCAGTTCTTTGCAGCAGGGATTTTGGCCCACTCCTCCATACAGATCTTCTCCAGATCTTTCAGGTTTCGGGGCTGTCACTGGGCTACATTCTAGTTCTGATGGCCAGATAAAGGCATAAAGAGATGCGTTTCACTTTTATTAGGGAACAGTCATTTAAACTAAATTATTCTCTTTCACTAAAGTGATCTTTACATGTGCGTAGAAAGACACTCTTTTTTTTTGCAAAATATTTCTTCATTAATTTAAAATTATTTCAAAATAAATATATAGCTAACTTTAAAACAAATATAACCCCCCCAGTTTTATCCCACCTACTTCTTCAAAAAACAAAACAGAAAAAACACAACCTATTTCCAATATTCATTATCCTAAAAACTCCAGTAACAAATATGTGAGTCCAAAGTCAGCAAACTTGCTGCTCAAAAATTTGTTTGTGCTTAAGCTGCATTTTAGTGGCAAATCAGAAGGATAGATTTCCACTTAAAAATTGTTAGGCCTAATATAGTAATGCAGCCACGAGGCCCAATTAGCTACTCCAAATTTTCTGTGCTAAAATTGTGTTTTAGTGGGATATCAGGCATGATGCAACCACGGCAAGCACTGTATCCTCAGCCCATACTCTGGCTGTGGCCAGCATCGGTCGCGAGTGTGCAGTTGGCAGAGGTGACAAGAGTTGCCTAGCGTGGGCGTTTTTTGAGACAGCAAAGGATGAGCCAACACACGAAATCTTTCAATTTGCAAGAAAAAACTCATTAGAGGCAGTAATTGGAATAATTTGACAATTACATGCATGAACTGGCAAATGCACGATAGTGTGGGAATCTCACTATCCTAAAATGCAGACTAGAGGGCCTCACCAACCAGCGACCATCCCTTGAACCCCATCTGCTGCTTCTTCCTCCTCCCTCACCATTCCAAGTCTTGTTACACAGGTCTCCGGCCATAGAAACTACAATTGTTTAACCGCCAAAGTTGAGGTGAGTGAGAGCCAGTCAGCTGTTACGGAAGTAGACATGACTGCTGTTTTTGTGTCACCTAGCACAACACATCTTTCTCAAACCACCATACCATCTCTGCCTACACCTCCCTCACAGTGATGGGACTGTGCATCAGCTTGATGATTATATGATGGACCTTAATCGAAATTCATGCAATATTCGTCTGACTTATAACTTTGATTATAAGAAAATCAATTTCTTGGACATCGCTCTGGAGGTGGATTAGTGTGGGCATATCCAGACCAATGTCTATAGGAAACCTACGTCTGTTAATGCTCTGGCCTCACCTCCAGAGAGTTGAGTGTGAGAGTGCGTGAGCATGTGCGGGACATTTGTGCGGCCAAGACTGTGGCTGACCCCTCTGACCTAAAGACTATTTCACATTACTTTTTACAATACCATAATGGTGATGCTAGGAGTCTTAGGGTCAGGGGGATTGATGTGTTACACTTAGGTATCAGGGGGGCAATAATAAGAAGATCCTGGCCCAAATGGAAAAAAAATGGATAGTGACCTTGGATACTATGACCCTAGGTGTCTTATCAAGACGCTTACATTTTCCACCTTTTTGTGAGGAGGTACTTCATATATAGTGATTGATAATGCTGTGCAATCTCTGCTGCGTCATCACACCCTATTTGTTTGGTGTTCTATTTTTTATTAAATTGTGTTTTAATTTTTTATTTTTTGTTCTGATATTGTCTAACTATTGGACTTTATCATTCTATATCATACAATGGACTCCTTTCTATATGCCACCCTGAATGTATTCTTTCCACAGACAACATTTTATCCTGTCATCCAATGTGTCTTCATCTCAAGCATGCTATTGTTGCTAATAACTGTTGATACATGCTATGTATTTTAGCAGTGTATCGCTTTAAACATTGGTGACTCGTGGCTGTGCGAATGCGCGCTGATGCTCGCGGTGTCCGGCGTGCTGCTGGGCGTCCAGAGGCCTCCTGTGCCCACCTGGGGAAGTTATCCCTCCCCGCGCGTGCACAATGACACTGGACGCCTATGCAGCACTCATCAGGACCTTTCGGGCGCACTGCGCATGCGCCGATGACACCACTTTGGTTGGTCATTTTTGGTCATGTGATCCGCAGTCCAGGGCTAAAGAAGGTCCTGTTAGCACAACAGAGCATACTCCTTGAGAAAGTGTGGCGCTATGCCTGCGAAACGCTTGTTGGGATTGCTCCACCTGCCTTGGGGTATCACTGTCTTGTTTTCGGTATGGACCTGTTATGTATGGGTTTAATTGTTTCAGCAACATTACGATGACATGTTACTGAATGGTACATTCCATTGAAATATTGCACGATAGCACTTTCCTTAGGTATAATGTGGGGCATAGACAGTTTTTGTTTATGAGTACTAACTTCAATACCATGTTGCCCCTGGTATGACGATAACTTTTACCAGGCTTGGGACACTATTTCATTCATTTATGTTTATACTGTTGGATATACCTTTTTACCTAGTGATCCCCTACTTGGATTTATGTACTAGTATAACACCATTTAATTTATACTGTTTGGATGCTGTGGGATACGAGCAATGTTGGCATTAGAGTTGAGCGAAACAGGTCTGTCAGATTCAAAAGTCGCCGGGTTTCGTTGGCCGAAACCTGACCATAGTGTGCAGTCGGCCATGCGGTCGGCAAAACAAGCGCAAAAGTCTAATTTCCCAGAATGCTTTCAGGCTCCTTTTTTCAGCCAATGAGCAAGGATGTACACTGTGGGCAACGAGATGACATGGGCAGCGTCCACCACCATCTTAGAGAAGGGCATTGCAGTGATTGGCTAGCTTAGGGGGGGGTCATAGTGGCTATAAAAGCCCTGACCGCCGACCGCCATTTTACTTCTGCCGATCTTAACAGTAGGGAGAGGTTGCTGTTAATCTGTAGGGAGAAAGTTAGGGCTGTAAAGAGAAGTTCTTATGTGCTTGTGCTGATAGCAATTGTGCTGTACAGTTAGTGTGCAGTGACAGGGGAGGATTTTCTTGTGTGCAGCAGCGCTTGTTATTAAGCTGCCTGCTAGCTGTATTGCTGTGTGTACACTGCTGTGCAGACTACTTTTTACACAGTGCTAATACTTTGATTCTTTTTTTCTGCACACTTACCGACCGTTCATTTTTTCCCACACCGTAAAGAGCTGTACGCTCCTCACATACTACCGTGTACTGGCTGGTATCTCGGACAAATACATACTAACTATCTGTGTGTGACTCCGGAAATATATACGGAGATTGAAATTTTCCCCTACACCATATACAGTTGTACGCTTGTGATACAGTACCGTATATCTGCTTTTTGTATTACGGTCAAATCCAAACTGAGAGAGCGTCTGTGTGTGAATCCGGAAATATATACGGAGATTGAAATTTTCCCCTACACTGTATACAGCTGTACGCTTCTGATACAGTACCATATATCTGCTGGTATTTTTGGTACATTTTTCCAAACATGAGGAAGTATGGTGGAAGAGGCAGTGGACGTGGACGGGGGGGCCAGCTGGTACTGATGCTGGTGGTGGTGCATCTGCTGGTAGTGCCAAAAGCACAATAGCACCTAAGGCAGGAGGTGTTAAGCCTGCTTCATTATCTGGCTCCAGAAGGCCTGGAAGGCTCCCTTTTCTGGGAGTAGGTACACCGCTTTTAAAGCCGGAGCATCAGGAACAGGTTTTGGCTTACATTGCCGAAACAGCCACCAGCTCTATCGCCTCCTCTTCTGAAGTTTCAAAAAATGCAAACACTGAGTCGTCAGTGCAGGCTCCTGGTCAGGAACGACACCTTTCCTTGTGTCCTTCACCCCCACCACAAGTGAAGGATGCGGCAGGCCACACTTCAGATTATTCCCTGGAGCTCTTTTCACATACCATGCCTGGGTTATCAAGTGAAATCCTGAATTCCCCAGTCCAAGATGAATATGACATGGAGTGCACTAATGCACAGCCACTGCTATATGGTTCTGCTGGTAAAGTCATCCAGAGCACTGCATTGCACTCGCAGTCTACTGAGCCAGATTCTGACGCTGATGAAAATCAGGTGCCCCTTCCCGCATACTATACCACCTTACACGGTGACACAGAGGAAGGTGCAGATGAAATTGAAGAGGAGGTGATGGATGACCCAGTTGTTCACCCGGATTGGCATCCATTGGGGGAAGAGGGTGCCGCTGGCAATAGCTCAGAAGAGGAGGCGGATCCGCAGCAGGCATCAACATCGCAGCTGCGGTTATCTGGCAGGCCCGTAGCAGTACAAAAACGTGTTAAAAAAACAAAAAGAGTTACAGGACATCTTGGCAAGACGGTCAAATTAGCACAGCATGCAAGCCCTGAAAATTTATCCCATAGAAGGAAGAGTGCAGTGTGGCATTTTTTGACCAAAATCCTATTGATGAGGCAAAGGTTATCTGTAAGAAGTGCGGAAGGACCTTTAGCTGAGGGAAAAATCGCCGAAGATCAAATACCAGTTGCATGCTTAGACATTTAAACACCATGCGCTTGCAAGCATGGACATCTACGTTGCCAAACTGATCTCATTAGAGATGATTCCCTTCCGTTTGGTTGAAAGCGCAGCGTTTCAAGAGCTCATGGAATAAGCTGTCCCACCCTATGACCTACTCAGTCGGCCCTTCTTTTCTTGAAAAGCCATCCCTGCCCTCCACCTGCATGTGAAAGACCGCATTGTCCATGCACTCAAACAATCAGTGAGTGGAAAGGTGATCCTCACAACATATGCATGAGCCAGTAAGCATGGCGAGGGCCGTTACGTGGTGGATGCAGGGTCCACAGGAGACAGCGGCGGTGGGACAGTGCAGCCTAGCCAACGGTATAGGCAACAGTTGGCTGTAGGCATTCAACCCTCCTGCTTCTCCTCCTCCTGAAGCAAAAGCTCGTCGACAGAGTGCAGTCGCATGAACACTCCATCCGCAGCTGCCGGTGTTGCACACGAAGAGTCCCACTATCGAACAGCTAGTGGTAAGCGTCAACAGGCTGTTTTAAAGATGATGTCTTTGGGCGACAACAGACACACCGCGGAGATACTGGCTGACTACTTGCAGCGAGAAACTGAGTCATGGCTGGGCAGTCTACATCTTGAGCCAGGAAAGGTAGTCAGTGATAACGGACGTAATTTTGTGGCGGCCATAGCCCTGGCAAAACTCAGACACATACCTTGCCTGGCTCACACCTTGAACCTGGTGGTGCAGTGCTTCATAAATAATTATCCAGAGTTACCAGCCCTGCTCCATAAGGTGCGAAGACTGTGCTCGCACATCCGTCGCTCGTCCGTAGACTCCAGTCGTATGCAGAGGCTGCAGCGATCGCTCCACCTCCCCAAGCACCGCCTAATCATTGACATCGCAACAAGGTGGAACTCCACCATGCACATGGTTGAGAGGATATGCGAACAGAGGCAGGCTGTAATGCCTTTGTGGGAGGATACACGGACAGGCAGTTTGAGGGCAGACATAGAGTTTTCGAGTGTGCAGTGGTCAAAGCTGAAAGACCTCTGTAATGTCCTTCAGTGTTTTGAGGAATGCACATGGCTGGTAAGCGCAGACGACGCCATCATAAGCATGAGCTTCCCACTTATGCATCTGCTCATGCAAACTTTGACGCACATTAAGGATCAGGCATCTGCAGCAGAGGAGGCGGAGGAGGGAAGCCTTGATGACAGTCAGGCATTGTCTGCTCAGGGAATTGTCCTGAACGAGGTGGAGGAAAAAGAGGAAGAGGAGGAAGAGGAGGAGGAGGAGGATGAGGGGGATGATTATTTTGGGAAGGAGGATGCTTCTCAGGGGGCAAGACAAAATGTTGGCTTGCCTAGGTCAGGTACAGGGTTTGTGCGTGACTGTAGGGATGTGGATTTGGCAGAAAGTGCTCCTCCACCCACCACTGGCAGTGCATCATTGACACCTGGAACATTGGCCCACATGTGTGATTATGTCTTGTGGATCCTAAAAAGAGACCCCCGCATTGCCAAAATTATGAAGGATGACGACTACTGGTTGGCCAGCATCCTCGATCCAGGCTATAAAGGCTAAGTACAGAACATCATGCCACAGGAGAACCTAGAGCTAATATTAGGGAACAAACAAGCAACTCTGGTAAACCGTTTGTTAGAGTCATTCCAAGCACACAGCAGCTGTGCAAGGTTCTACCACGAGCCGTACTGGGCCACATGGAAGAGTTGTTCGTGGTGCACACAGCCGAAGTGGCGTTGGAGACACGGGTCTCATGACCATGTTGTGGACTGATTTCTCGAGTACCGCTCACACGACTGGTAATACTGAACGATTGTAACAGATAGAAGACAGCAGTTGTCAACTAGGGTTCAAAATTACCTCTCCTCCCCTATCGATGTTCTCCCTCACAGTTCATTCCCCTTTGACTACTGGGCCTGTAAACTGGACACCTGGCCTGAATTGGTACAATATGCCTTACAGGAGCTCGCTTACCCTGCTGGTAGTGTGCTATCAGAAAGAGACTTCAGTGCTGCTGGATCAATCCTGACAGAAAGAAGGACTCGGCTGTCGACCCAAAATGTAGGTGATCTCACCGTCATTAAAATGAACCATGTCTGGGTTTCAAAGGATTTTGTCCCACCTTCCCCTGATGACAAATAGGTTGCCAGCAAAATGGCTCGCTTTGTCCTCCTCTTCCTCCGACTTCTTCAATTCCTCCATTTGCAGCTGCTGAACGTCCAGTCTACACCTCAACATATGCCAGTTTTTCCACCTCCCTAACTGGGCTGTACTCCCCCTGGGCCGTTGTCAGCACCTGGCGCACCTGGGCTATTGCCGAGGCCCTGAGCAGGTGGTGGGGCCCACTCGTGGGTGACTGCACTGGCACAGGGTCCCTCATAGTACGCCGATGTCTCTGACGGTGGGGGGGCCCACTCACCGTCAGAGACACCGGCGTACTATGAGGGGCCCTGTGCCAGTGCTTTCGCCCACGAGTGGGTCCCCCTGCTTGCTCAGGGCCTCAGCACTTGCAATACTTACCTCTCCCTGCTCCACCGCTGTGACGTCTTCCGCGTTTCCTGACAGTGACATTCAGGTCAGAGAGCGCGATGACGTCACGTCTGTGCGCCCTCTTCCTGAACAGTCCAAGTGCAGAGAGCTGGAAAATGGTGATGCTGAGGAGTTCAGAGTATAGCAGTGCCCAGCGAGGAGAGGTATTTAATTTTTTTAATGTTTGGAGCAATATATGGGGAGCATTATACACTTGAGCATCATAGATAGGACCCATTATACACTGGAGCATTATATATGGGGCCCATCATACACTGGAGCATTATAAATGGGGCCCATCATACACTGGAGCATCATATACGGGGCCCATTATACACTGGAGCATTATATGGGGCCCATTATATATGGAGCATTATATAGGCCCATCATATACTGGAGCATTATGTGGAGCTCATCATATACTGTATGGAACATTATATGGGACCAATTATGTATGGAGCACTATATGGGGCTCATTATTCTGTATGGCGCACTATGTGGTGCCCATAATACTGTATGGAGGACTATACTGTCCGTTTTTTGAGCTATTGTAGAATTTACAATAGATATCAGTCATGTAATGTAAGAAGTGAAGTATTTGTCATTGTACTATACCTATATTTCTATGCCGTATCGGAGCATCATGAATTGTGGTATGTGTTAAAGGGGCCCACTGAGACTCTTTGGCCCGGGCCCACGAAAACCTGGAGCCAGCCCTGCCCCATCCCCACAACTTTAGCCAAATAACCCCAAGTTTTCAATGCGCAACTATTATTATAAAGTAAATGAAGGTTGACAAGCTTAAGTAATAAGAATTGATGTCGTTGGCATTGAAATGGGCACTGTAGGTGTGTTTTCTCTCCTCCACTCCCTGCCAACTTTTATTCCCCATTGACTTGCATTGGGGTCGGATTTTCGACTCCGACTCGACCTTATCCGATAGTCGGCCGACTTCGTTCGTCACGACTTTTGAGAAAGTCGGGTGGTCCGAAACCCTACTCAACCCTCCCGGAGCCAAAGTCGCTCATCTCTAGTTGGCATATGTACGAGCAGTGACCCTAGAAGGGAATGAGCAGACTGTACTTTCTGCGGAAGCTCAGGTCGTTCAATGTGTGCAGTAAAATGCTGGAGATGTTCTACCAGTCCGTTGTAGCAAGCACCATCTTTTTTGCTATCATTTGCTGGGGCAGTAGTGTGCGAGTAGCTGACGCTAATAAGCTCAACAAACTTATCAAGAAGGCAAGTGCAGCTGTTGGCCTCCATCTTGACTCTTTTGAGGAGGCATTGGAGGATAGAATTCAGAAGAAATGTAGAGCTATAATGAACAATAATACACACCCCCTATACGAGCTGTTCTTGAAGCAGAAGAGCACTTTCAGCAGCCGTCTAATCCTATTAAGGTGCAAGAAGGAGAAATTCAGGAAATCGTTTGTACCTACTGCTATGGGGATGTATAATAATTTCCTAAGGGTGGTAGAAAATAATGACTGATGGCTGGTGTACTAATGTCAATTAACATTGTCTTTTATACACCTGAACTACACACTTTTATTTATTATGTAATGTTGGTATACCTGTGCAAGATTTGTGTCCTAATATTTTATGTACTGCTGTTTGTATTGCTGCTGTAATACTGTAATTTCCCACCGGGATCAATAAGGTGTATCGTATTGTATCGTATCGTATCATAATGTCTCTGTCTACTCCTGAAAGAGTCTTTTGTACCACATCTTTATATTTTATGAAGTAGATGAATAAAAATCACTTTTTATGCACCTATATACTCTGTGTTCTCCTATACACTGTATATTGTGTATTTTCCTGGAGTTGTTGTTTGTTAAATTGGGGGTGGACCTTCCCTTTTGCATATAAAATGCAGCTGAGTTTTTTGTTTGCAATAACTGTTCCTGTGTTTTTCAGAGTTGCTCAGTAATCCAATGGATTTTCGTGCACGCGATCGTACTTGGTGTACTAAATTAAATGATGTCTTTCAGGATAATGCAGATGGGTGTAATGATGGATGCAGCAGAGATGTACAGGAGATTGTAAACTAATTTAAGGATCTACTACGAAAACGCACACGAATATGGTGGAACCATGTGTTCCTTGATAAGTATTTACAGAAAGACCTAATACCTAGGGGCCTGCGCATACAGGTCTATATGTCATTTCCAATACAAGAAAAGACCTGTATTGAAAAATGGGAGGAATTAACGAATACATGCTCTAAGGGGTTTATGGAGCTATTGAAAGAGATGAACCAGAAGTCATTAGAGTCCCTCGAGTCCGAAATGGAGGGCCTACAAATCTCGTTACAGAGAGATATGAATGGTGACGCTTTAAAAAATTTAATGAAGAAATGGATTTCGAATATCAGAAATGAGCTCAGGAAATCCAAGCTACTAAATAAAAAAAATGTAAATGTTCACGATAAGCAAGCATCAATGGTTTATAGATGGCGCACCACGTTTGACCGCTCCAGACCCCGACATCGTAACTCTTCCTATTCAAGGTCCAGGTCGACATCCATGAGATCAAATAAATCTGATAATGAGGATGGTCTATGGAAAAACCCGTGTCATGAGGGCCCATCCACCTCTGATTCTTCTACTAAACGGGTTGTGATGAGACAAACAACTAGGAACAGAAATCCTGGGAGCAAGTCCTATTCAGCGGTTCCCAGGGGGTGCTTCAGGTACTGAACTTGTCATCACATGTTTTGACTGACACGCAATTTCAAGTCTTGGGCAAAGGATTAGCGTTTTCTCCCAATAATTTTTTAATTTTTTCACAGCTTTGGAAGACTTTCAACTATTCTCCCACAAATTACGGTATTGTTGAAGAATATACACTCTAAATACTTGTCTTGTGATACTATGAGCGAGACCGAGAGAGAGGGATTACGAAACTTGGAGGATTTGCTTGACAAACAGGCCGATCAACAGTGAAGTAAGTTTCCATTGTCTGTGCTACCTAGATCGACGAGGTTTCCCCCCTTGTCTTTGTGCCCAGCGATTGAAATCTTTACTAAACTTGTGTCAGAGGACTTTAAGAATTTATCTACTAAGCGTACATTTGATATTTTAACTCATAAAGAATGCCAAGCCCTGACACAATTGCAATCACTTACTGATGTTGTGTTCAAGCCGTCAGACAAGGGGGAAATATCGTGATCTGGCCTAACAATAAATATGAACGTGAGGCCTTTTGTCAACTTAAAGACTCCAAGACTTATACTACGCTATCTTGAAATCCAATGTCCTCCTTCTCAGCGGAGCTCGAGCAAATTCTTACCATGGCATTTGAAGATGGCATGATCACTAAGGGGGTGCTTGTTGGCCTTTTAGTCAGGTCCCTGAAGACTCCTACATTTTACCTACTGACTAAAGTCCACAAGGATGCCCTTGACCCACATGGGCCCCCGATTGTCTCGGGTATCGGTTGTCTTAGTGACCCTGTTTGCAAGTTTATTGACCACTATCTTAAACCTATTGATGAAACAGTACCCTCTTACATACGGGACACCTCGGACGCCTTGGCAAGGGTCGATGGCATCCTTGTGGACAGTAATACCTTTCTTGTAACCACAGATGTTGAGTTTCTGTACACCTGCATTGACCACCCTCACGGGCTTGATGCGGTCTGTCTCTTCCTGGGGACTACCAATCTGGAAGGCCCTTTGTGTGAGCTGATCCTCGAGCTGATGCACTTTGTCCTTACCCACAATTTCTTCATATTCAAATATAATTATTACCATCAGATACGCAGCACAGCCATAGGCTCAGCCTGTGCGCCCTCGTACGCTAATCTCTTCCTGGGGTCCTGGGAGAGATCCCTCTTTGGAGATGGGGGCACGCGGGCCACGTACCATGTACTGTGCTGCTATCAATACATTGATGATATTTTATTTCTGTGGGATGGGACGATGCATCAGCTTGATGATTTTAAGACAGACCTTAATCAAAATTCATGTAATATTTGTCTGACTTACAACTTTGATTATAAGAAAATCAATTTCCTTGACATCGCTCTGGAGATGGATGAGTGTGGGCATATCCACACTGATGTCTACAGGAAACCTATGTTCGTTAATGCTCTAATTCATGCCACATCAGCTCATAATCCAGCCACCATAAGGGCCATCTTGGTCAAACAGTTTCTTAGGATGAAACAGATTTGTTCATCAGAAGGAAGATTTGAGGCACAGGTTTTGGACCTAAAAACATGCTTTCAAACACATGGATATAGCCACAGGTGTATAAAACAAGGATATGACAGGGCCAGAAATATCCCCCGCAGTGATCTTTTACATTCACTGAAACGTTCTATGGGTAGTAATTGGGAAGGACCTGTCAGGTTCATCTCTACACACAATTATGAATGTGAACAGATGCATCAAATCCTTAAAAAGCACTGGGCAATATTGGGGGCTGAGCCTTCCCTGGTTACCACGCTGGGGACTTCCCCCTAATGACCTCTAGAAGATCTAAAAATTTAAAGGATCTATTAGTTCAGAGTCATTACACTGCAGTTCCTGTAAATCCATTTGTGTCCTGCGCTGCTCCACTTTTCAATCCTCTGATGGAAAGAGAGAATTTAACATTCGTGAACGGATCTCGTGTGGTAGCACTAATGTTATATATTATGCTACATTTGGGTGTCCTAAGATCTATATTGGCCTCACCTCCAGAGAGTTGAGTGTGAGAGTGCGTGAGTATGTGCGGGATATTTGCGCTGCCAAGATGGTGGCTGACCCCTCTGACATAAAGACTATTCCACATCACTTTTTACATTACCATAATGGTGATGCTAGGAGGTTTAGGGTCAGGGGGATTGATGTGTTACACTTAGGTGTCAGGGGGGCAATAATAAGAAGATACTGGCCCAAGTGGAGACAAAATGGATAGTGACCTTGGATACTATGACCCCTAGGGGTCTTAACGAGACTCTTACATTTTCCTCCTTTTTGTGAGGAGGTGCTTCATATGTAGTGGTTGATAATGGTGTGCAGTCTCTGCTGCGTCATCACACCCTATTTGTCAGGTGTTCTATTTTTTGTTTTTAAATTGTGTTTTAATATTTATTTTTTGTTATATCCTATTTTCTAGTTTACATGATCTTCTGATATTGTGTAACTATTGGACATTATCATTCTATATCATACAACGGATTCCTTTCTACATGCCACCCTGGATGCATTCTTTCCACAGACAACGTTTTATCCTGTCATCCAATGTGTCTTCATCTCAAGCATGTTATTGCTGCTAATAACTGTTGATAAATGCTATGTATTTTGACAGTGTACCCCTTTAAATATTGGTGACTCATGGCTGTGCGCATGTGTGCTGTTGCTTGTGGTGTCCGGCATGCTGCTGGGCGATCTGAGTCCTCATGCGCCCGCCTGGGGACGTTATCCCTCCCCGTACATGCGCAATGACGCTGGATGCCTATGCATCACTCATCAGGACCTTTCGGGCACACTGCGCATGGGCCACTGACGCCACTTTGATTGGTCATTTTTGGTCATGTGATCCGCAGACCGGGGCCTGTTAGCACAACAGAGCATACTCCCTTGAGAAAGCGGGTCACTATGCCTGCGAAACGCTCGTCGGGATTGCTCAACCTGACCTGGGGTATCAGTCTTGTTTTCAGGAAGGACCTTTTATGTTTAATTATTTCCCCAACATTACAATGACATGTTACTAAATGGTACCTTCAATTGAAATATTGCACGATAGCACTTTCCTTAGGTTTAATGTGGGGCATAGACAGTTTTTGTTTAAGAGTACTAACTTCAAAACCATGTTGCCTCTGGTGTGACGATAATTTTTACCAGGCTTGGGACACTGTTTCATTCAGTTATGTTTATACTGTTGGATATGCCTTTTTATATAGTGATCCCCTACCTGGATTTATGTACTAGCATAACACCATTTAACTTATACTGTTTGGATACTGTGGGATACGTGCAATGTTGGCATATTTACAAGCAGTGACACTAATGTCTCTGTCTACTCCTGAAAGTGTCTTTATATTTTATGAAGTAGATGAATAAAAATCTCTTTTTATGCACCTATATACTCAGTGTTCTTCTATATATTGTCGCTCACAGTACAGCAGTATGTCCCGTTCTCCTTACTCTGCCCTCTCTCAGCACAGCATCCAGCCTTCTATCCCACGGTTGTGGTCATGTATAAGAGTATTTCCTCCTACACATGGCACAGCAAAGAGCTTGAACTCCACCCTGTCCAATCTTTTGGCCACAGAAATGCTGCCTTTCCGCCTGCAGTCTCCCAGTATTAGTTGCACACTCTACATTACTTCTCTAAGAAAGCTTTGGCTTCGCTACATCAGCATGTTGCTGACAACATCACTTGTTCCCTGAAAAAATCTATATCTGCTAGGGTACATTTCACCACTGACACCTGGATGAGCAAACATGGGCAGAGGTGTTACATCTCGCTGACTGGGCACTGGGTGATTATGGTGTCTGTGGGGGCAGGTGGTCTTTTTGCTGCTCCACAAGTCTTGGAATTTCCAAGGCTTGCAGGACAAACTTCTGGATCTAACAGTTTCTCCTGTGCTTCTGCCTTCTCCACCATCACCTCCACCTCTGCCCTCAACCTCTCCCTTAGACATGTGCTCCAACAGTGCAGATAGAATCTCCCCCACATTTGTACTGCGCAGCCATGGCTCACTGCAATCAGGCAGTGTTTAAATTAATATGCCTTGAAGATTGCAGTTAAACAGCTCAAGAGTTGTGGACAGGTATCCAGTCTGAGTTAGAGCAATGGCTGTTTCCACTAAACCTGGAGCCAGGTAAGGCCGTGTGCAATAACTTGGCAAACCTGGTCATGGCCATACACCGTGACAACCTCACACACGCTCCCTGCATGGCTCACGCCCTCAACCTGGTGGTACAGCAATTTCTCTGCCACTATCCTAGCCTAGATGCTACAAAGCACGGTGAACCTCCAATGACTTTTGCACCCCAGTCGCAGATAGGGCAGACTAGGCGATGGTGTCGCTTTTAGTGTAACTGGTCATTGTATTGATCCCGCGTTATTGCAGTCTGTGCCATCTTTGTGGTGTCTTCTCTGCCTGCTGTTGCTACTGCTGATGATGTTACAGACAATTTTTTGAAATGTGGAGACTCAAAGTTGGGTCTCCATCTGGTGGGTTGCCTGTAGTAGGCGTGTCAGAGGTCTATTATACTGATTGTACTCTGTGGAAATTGATTCCCCTTTAGTGGTGTGTGACAGTTATTTTTTAAATGTGGAGACTCCAAGTTGGGTCTCCATCAGGCGGGTTGCCTGTGGTGGAACTGTGTCAGAGGCCTATTATACTGTTTCTACTCTGTTGAAATTGATGCGACTTTAGTGGTGAGTGACAATTTTTATTTAATTGTGAAGTCTCAAAGTTGAGTCTGCATCAGGTGGGTTGCTTGTGGTGGAAGCTGTGTCAGAGGCCTATTATACTGTTTCTATGCTATGGAAATTGATGCCACTTTAGTGGTCTGTGACAATTATTTTTTTGAAATGTGGAGAATCTAAGTTGGTTCTCCATCTGGTGGGTTGACTGTGTAAGTAGTGCTCCCAGACAGGCAGGCCTGTACACATTTTCAGTCAACTACCTGTATTACTTTCCTTTCATTTTTCTACCAATAGTGCTGTATGAAACTGCTGCTTGTGCCATCTGAGTGTGGCTGGAATAAAATAAAATAAATTGAAAAATTGGAGGTGTTGCATGAAGTATCAGGTCTCTCAGCTAAGAAGACTTGCACCGCTCCCTTAACCACCAGGTCCTTATTGAAAATTTTATTCCAAGCTGTAAATGCTGGCTCAGACCCTGTCTCATGCATGACCCATACGTGACTGCTGCGTCATTATAAAATTTCTACTGTGGTTCAATTGATACCAATTTTCATGGTGTCTGCCACTACTTGGAGCTTTTTGGGCACCTTTTTGCCCCTCCTGAAAGTGTTATCTATGTGTTTGATGTTGCCCCCATTTGAATTCAATGAGGTTCGTATACGTTCAACAAACCGTTCAGTGCACTGTTTGGTAAACATCTGTCCGTTGGGAGAATCCGTACCAAACCAAACTTTGAAAATGAACTGTGCAGTAAAGAGGCAATGGCCCAGGTTAGTCCAACTCAAATGTCTTTATTTCGGAAACTCACAAGAAAAAGGCAAACTTTATCATCCAGATCGCAGCCGGATCGTCCATAGCAGTCTGTAACACCACTGTATTTCTCTTGGGTGCGTCAGTGTCTTTGTTTCCTCTGGCTCTGGCCTGTATTGAGTCACACACAGGCCTGTA
The DNA here is from genome assembly GCA_033576555.1 of Oophaga sylvatica. Taxonomy (NCBI): domain Eukaryota; kingdom Metazoa; phylum Chordata; class Amphibia; order Anura; family Dendrobatidae; genus Oophaga; species Oophaga sylvatica. Next base: position 362,317,143 of record JARQOD010000002.1, on the reverse strand, counting down.
CTACAGAGAGCTCCTGCTCTAAAGATTGCAAAACCAAACATTGTCACACCCAAACTTCTACTCACTCAAAGTTTAAATGTGAATCATGGACATGGGCCACTCCCAAGACCAGGAGTGGAGGGAGAGACCTGACCCACTACCATCCTGCAGATCTCTCCAAAAATAAAAGCCCATATCAGGTTTTCTTACATCTGACTTGGTCAAATAGTTTGACCAGAACCACACTTTCTTTTGATTTGCATTGCAACCACAGGCTCAGCTGTGAGTACAATGCACTCCAGTGGGTTTATTATGCTTCTATGCACATCCTGGGGGACATATAAAGGTCCTCGCATATGATACCCCTTACTGTCTCACTATATATATATACATATATATATAGTGGTTAAGAGATCAGCTTATGGGAGACTGGGGTTCAAATCCCGGCTCTGACCTATGAAGATAAATTAAAAGCAAATTATATATTAAGGCTCCTTAATTATATACTAATGCTCCTAACACTGTAGTAATACCTTAGGTGGCTGTTATAGCTGTTAATGGTGCACAACCACCAACATGGGGGAGTTTGGGGTTCACATCCTGGCTTTGCACTGTTGGAAATAATATACCAGTAGTGGTCCTTGGGCAAGACTACTAAAACTATAGTGCCTACCTCAATAAACATGAGAGTGTCACGAACAAAGAGAGTCATGCCGGCTCGGACTTCACCCGGATTAACAAGGTCCGCGTCAGATGTCGAGGAACCAGAACAATCTGATAATAAGTGGGCTACTGGAACAAACCATACATGGACAAGGCAAGAGAACCTGGATCTGATGAAATGCTACTATAACAGCAGACCAAATAAGAGAGGATATATGAAGCGTATGAGGAAACTCTGGCTGTATACAAGACCTACATGTCCACTGACTGAGAAACAACTAGTCTCCCAACATTTCAATATCATAAAGAGAAAGATATTATCACAACTTGAGATGGATCAACTGCACTGCAAATCCACTCCACATGAAGACCTGGAAGAACAACATGTGTGACCCCCTGAAAGCCCTGATCCAGTCCTGCAACTAGAGAGCACTGCAGCTCGTCTTCTGAAACAGAACATCTTAGATAAACTATATACCACCAATACCAGAGATCGTTTCCCAAGGCCCAGCAAAGAAACACCAACAGACAGCATGCTATTAGATGTCAACAGAGCACTTGCATCATTACCTACCACCACCATAACTCAAACTAATAATCTGATCTATGCTACTGCCTCAACAATCATGGAAATGCTTGGCTATACAACCAGCAAGAATAACAGAAGTATGTGCCCCCCTTGGAAAAGAAGGCTGGAGACAAAAATCAAGGTGACGTGAAAGGAAGTCAGCCAACTAACAGAAATACAGGAGGGTGTAAAGATCAAGAATAAGACCAAGCTGGACAACTGCAAAGACCTGACCCCAAATGAAGCCTTAGAGACTGCTTAACAAAGGCTCACAGCACTTGCTGCAAGTCTAGGGAGATACACTAGAGAAGCTGAGGCCAAGAAGATAAATGTCCTGTTCTCCAAGGAACCAGCTAAAGTGTACTCCCAACTAAAGAATAACAGCACAAAGACAGCATCTCAACCAACAGCAGAGACTGAACAATACTGGAGGGACATATGGGAGAAGGAAAAACACACAACACCAGTGCAAAGAGGCTGCAAGATCTGAGAATGAAACACAGCAACCACCCAGAGCAAAAACCAGTCACCATTACAGAAGCAGAAGTAGAAAAATGGTTAGCACTCAGCCAGAAGGTTGCCCTATACGGTGCTAGTGAGAAGGGACCAATGGTCCTAATGTCCGCAATCAAGAAGAAATCACTGCACACGTAAAAACGTTTCAGTTTTGCAAATAGTGAACAAATTTTATTGAAAGTGATGCGACGACTGTGACGTTTCGGCCACGTATGGCCTTTATCAAAAATTGGTCGCCTTTCAATAGAAACTGTCTAGACACCAGATTGGTGTAATAGAATTCATGAGTGAGACCAGTATAGTCAGGGGAATCCTAGTATTTCCCAGGTATATGGGCAGTCATGGTTCAGACGGACCCTATAGGAATCATTGGTGGCTAGGGATGAGCGATATTGCCCAATATCGTATCGGAATTCCGATTTCCGATATTGGAAAAATATCGGATATCGGAATTTCCGATTTCCGATATCAATGCAAGTCAATGGGAGAAAAAAATCGGAATTACAAAATGACCACTACAGTGCTATATAATGGATAAAATGGAGGGGAAACACCTCAGGATACTGGGGAAAGAGTTTGCAGAGGCAGAGGAGCCAAAAAACGCTAGAAAAATGCACAGAGCGAAAACTGTAGCGGGAAAACTGGTCGCCATCTTCTAATTCAATTGCTGGCTTTTGTGAAATTACAGAACCACCCGACATGAAATGACTCATGGTTTACATACAGTTAACCATGTCATTTCATGTAGTTTGATATATGGTTTTCACTAACAATTACATGAGTGTATGTAAACCATGAGTCATTTCATGTCCGGTGGTTCTGTAATTTCACAAAAGCCGGCAATTGAATTAGCAGTTATTTTACTATGTAGAAGTGCATGAACTATAAATATATATATATGTCACAATGACATGTATATATAATATATATATATGTATTCTGTGTGTATATATCTAGTCAGCAATTCTTCAGCTCCTGATTGGCTCCACGGAGCGCTCAGAGGCTGAAGGATCATTATGGGATCTCCGATTTCCGATGTGAAAAAAATATCGGAATCGGAAATCGGAATTCCGATATAGCAAATATCGGGCCGATTTCTGATATTGCAATATCGGAAAGCTCATCCCTATTGGTGGCGCATGGTAGAGCGCAGACACTACTGTGTCATGGTGGTGTGTCACACCGCCATGACACAGTAGTGTCTGCGCTGTACCCTGCGCCACCAATGATTCCTATAGGGTCCGTCTGAACCATGACTGCCCATATACCTGGGAAATACTAGGATTCCCCCTGACTATACTGGTCTCACTCATGAATTCTATTACACCAATCTGGTGTCTAGACACTTCCTATTGAAAGGCGACCAATTTTTGATAAAGGCCATACGTGGCTGAAACGTCACAGTCGTCGCATCACTTTCAATAAAATTTGTTCACTATGTGCAAAACTGAAACGTTTTTACGTGTGCAGTGATTTCTTCTTGATTGCGACCATTACAGAAGCAGACATCCAACAGCGGGTCAAGAACATGAAGAGCTGGACAGCACCTGGTCCAGACATGTTCCACACCTACTGGCTGAAGAAATTAACAGCGGTACATGAACGCATGGCAAAGCAGATGAACCAACTGCTAGAAGAAGGCCACCACACAGCTTGGCTAAAACAAGGCAGAACAGTGCTGATCTTGAAGGATCCTCATAAAGGAACAGTTCCATCCAACTACCGCCTGATAACCTGCCTTACAACAACATGGTAACTCCTGTCAGGCATCATAGCCACCAAGCTACAGAACCATATAAACCAGTACATGAATCCAGCTCAGAAAGGTATTGGGACCAATACCAGAGGCTCTAAGCACCAGCTCCTAGTAGATAGAGCAGTCGCTCAAGATCCAGACAGACCAATTTCAGCACAGCCTGGATTGACTACAGGAAAGCCTATGACTCAATGCTACAAACATGGATCTGTGAATGCATGGCTCTCTACAATGTCAACAGGAAATTAAGAACCTTCCTCAGAAACTCAATGGGGCTATGGAGAACAACATTAGAAGTCAACTCAAGATAACTAGCACAAGTATCCATCAAATGCGGCATATACCAAGGTGATGCACTGTCCCCATTGCTGTTCTGCATAGGCTTGAACCCCCTTAGTTAGATAATTACAGTCTGGCTATGGATAGAAGTTCAAGAGTGGAAGCACCATCAGCCACCTCCTCTACATGGATGACATCAAGCTGTATGTGAAAAACGAACGAGACATCGACTCACTGATAGACCTGACAAGGATCTACAGCGAAGACGTCGGGATGTCCTTCGGACTAGAGAAGTGCAGCCGCTTGGTAATTAAAAGAGGCAATGTAGTCAAGACCAATGGAGTGGAATTACCAGCAGGGCATGTAGCAGATGTACAGACATGCTAGCTACAAGTACCTCGGCATCACACAGGGATACAGTAACAATGATGAGGAGGCAAAGAAAGCACCAACATCCAAATACCATCAAAGAGTTAGACAGGTCCTGAAGAGCCAGCTCAATGGGTAGAATAATATTCGTGCCATCAATACATATGCCCTGCCAGTTATCAGATACCCTGCTGGCATAGTATGCTGGCCAAAAGAAGAGATGGAAGCTGCAGATGTGAAGACACGGAAGCTCCTCACAATGCATGGAGGTCTCCACCCTTAGTCTAGCACCCAAAGATTGTATACCAACAGGAAGAAGGGTGGTCAAGGCTTGATAAGCATCCAAGGCATTTTTACAGATGAAACAAGGAGTAACCAGGAATACATGAGAAGAATGGCGCCAAAGATATGAGATGCTGAGGGAAAGCCTAAGGCAGCAGCAACACGTCTGGAAGGAAGAACAGAAACATGAAGTGCCATGGCAAGACAAGCATCTGCATGGGATGTGCCATCAACAGAAAATGGAGGTGGCTGACATGATGAAATCCTACCATGGCTGGAGAAAACTAGACTCCGAGACACCACCGAGGCACTAATCATAGCGACACAAGCGCAAGCACTAATTACCAGATCCACAGAAGCTGGAATATACCACATAAGACAAGACCCAAGGTGTAGACTATGCAAAGAAACTTCAGAAACGGTCCAACACATAGTGGCAGGATGCAAAATGCAAGCAAGAACAGCATATACTGAACGCCACAACCAAGTGGCGGGAATTGTATACAGGAACATCTGCCCAGCATATGGGCTAAGTCCTCCTAAGTCCAGGTAGGAGACCCCAGAAAAAGTGGTGGAGAATGAAAGGGATAAAATCCTGTGGGACTTCTAGATCTAGACGGATAAGCAGGTGTTGGCTAACCAACCAGACATTGTCATAGTAGACAAGAATCAGAAGACAGCAATGATAATAAATGTGGCAGTGCCAAGTGACAGAAACATCAGATAGAAGGAATATGAGAAGCTGGAGAAATACAAGGGCCTCAAAGGAGAACTGGAGAAGATGTGGAAGGTGAAGGCAACAGTGATTCCAGTGGTGATAGGAGCACTTGTAGCAGTGACCTCTAAGTTGGAAGAATGGCTACAACAGATCCCAGGAGCAACATCTGAGCTCTTGGTCCAGAAAAGCGCAATGCTGGGAACAGCTAAGATCCTGCACAGAACCCTCAAACTCCCAGTCCTCTGGTAGAGGACCTGAGAATGAGAAAGGACAACAAAAGACCACCCCCAGTGGGGGTGAGAAGGAAGTTTATATATATGTATATATCAATATATATATATATATATATATATATATATATATATATACAGTGCCTTGCGAAAGTATTCGGCCCCCTGGAACTTTTCAACCTTTTCCCACATATCATGCTTCAAACATAAAGATACCAAATGTAAATTTTTGGTGGAGAATCAACAACAAGTTTGACACAATTGTGAAGTTGAATGAAATTTATTGGTTATTTAAAATTTTTGTGGAAATACAAAAATTTAAAAGTGGGGCATGCAATATTATTCGGTCCCTTTAACTTAATACTTTGTTGCGCCACCTTTTGCTGCGATTACAGCTGCAAGTCGCTTGGGGTATGTCTCTATCAGTTTGTACATCGAGAGACTGAAATTCTTGCCCATTCTTCCTTGGCAAACAGCTCGAGCTCAGTGAGGTAGGATGGAGATCGTTTGTGAACAGCAGTTTTCAACTCTTTCCACAGATTCTCGATTGGATTCAGGTCTGGACTTTGACTTGGCCATTCTAACACCTGGATACGTTTTTGTCAACCATTCCATTGTAGATTTTGTTTTATGCTTGGGATCATTGTCTTGTTGGAAGACAAATCTCCGTCCTAGTCTCAGGTCTTTTGCAGACTCCAACAGGTTTTCTTCAAGAATGGTCCTGTATTTGGCTCCATCCCTCTTCCCATCATTTTTAACTATCTTCCCTGTCCCTGCTGAAGAAAAGCAGGCCCAAACCATGATGCTGCCACCACCATGTTTGACAGTGGGGATGGTGTGTTCAGGGTGATGAGCTGTTTTGCCTTTACGCCAAACATATTGTTTGGCATTGTTGTCAAAAATTTAGATTTTGGTTTCATCTGACCAGAGCACCTTCTTCCACATGTTTGGTGTGTCTCCCATTATGAAATCCTACCATGGCTGGAGAAAACTAGACTCCGTGACACCACCGAGGCACTAATCATAGCGACACAAGCGCAAGCACTAATTACCAGATCCACAGAAGCTGGAATATACCACATAAGGCAAGACCCAAGGCGTAGACTATGCAAAGAAACTTCAGAAACGGTCCAACACATAGTGGCAGGATGCAAAATGCAAGCAAGAACAGCATATACTGAACGCCACAACCAAGTGGCGGGAATTGTATACAGAACATTGCCCAGCATATGGGCTAAGTCCTCCTAAGTCCAGGTAGGAGACCCCAGAAAAAGTGGTGGAGAATGAAAGGGATAAAATCCTGTGGGACTTCTAGATCTAGACGGATAAGCAGGTGTTGGCTAACCACCAGACATTGTCATAGTAGACAAGAATCAGAAGACAGCAATGATAATAAATGTGGCAGTGCCAAGTGACAGAAACATCAGAAAGAAGGAATATGACAAGCTGGAGAAATACAAGGGCCTCAAAGGAGAACTGGAGAAGATGTGGAAGGTGAAGGCAACAGTGATTCCAGTGGTGATAGGAGCACTTGTAACAGTGACCTCTAAGTTGGAAGAATGGCTACAACAGATCCCAGGAGCAACATCTGAGCTCTTGGTCCATAAAAGTGCAATGCTGGGAACAGCTAAGATCCTGTACAGAACCCTCAATCTCCCAGTTCTCTGGTAGAGGACCTGAGAATGAGAAAGGACAACAAAAGACCACCCCCAGTGGGGGTGAGAAGGAAGTTTATATATATACATATATAAATATATATACTGTATATATATATATATATATATATATATATTATATATATATATATATAAATATATATATATATATTACAGTGCCTTGCGAAAGTATTCGGCCCCCTGGAACTTTTCAACCTTTTCCAACATATCATGCTTCAAACATAAAGATACCAAATGTAAATTTTTGGTGGAGAATCAACAACAAGTTTGACACAATTGTGAAGTTGAATGAAATTTATTGGTTATTTAAAATTTTTGTGGAAATTCAAAAATTTAAAAGTGGGGCATGCAATATTATTCGGTCCCTTTAACTTAATACTTTGTTGCGCCACCTTTTGCTGCGATTACAGCTGCAAGTCGCTTGGGGTATGTCTCTATCAGTTTTGTACATCGAGAGACTGAAATTCTTGCCCATTCTTCCTTGGCAAACAGCTCGAGCTCAGTGAGGTAGGATGGAGATCGTTTGTGAACAGCAGTTTTCAGCTCTTTCCACAGATTCTCGATTGGATTCAGGTCTGGACTTTGACTTGGCCATTCTAACACCTGGATACGTTTTTGTCAACCATTCCACTGTAGATTTTGTTTTATGCTTGGGATCATTGTCTTGTTGGAAGACAAATCTCCGTCCTAGTCTCAGGTCTTTTGCAGATTCCAACAGGTTTTCTTCAAGAATGGTCCTGTATTTGGCTCCATCCCTCTTCCCATCATTTTTAACTGTCTTCCCTGTCCCTGCTGAAGAAAAGCAGGCCCAAACCATGATGCTGTCACCACCATGTTTGACAGTGGGGATGGTGTGTTCAGGGTGATGAGCTGTTTTGCCTTTACGCCAAACATATTGTTTCGCATTGTTGTCAAAAAGTTGCAAACTTTAAACAACACTTTTTATGGATATCTTGGAGAAATGGCTTTCTTCTTGCCACTCTTCCATAAAGGCCAGATTTGTGCAGTGCTCGACTGATTGTTGTGTGTTGTGAATGTGCTAGAAATTAATTCTGAGCAGAAGCTCCCTCTGGTGGTTACAAACAGTACTGAACTATGCAATGAAGATTGTGAAGATTGGCGATCAGGTGTTACTGACTGGTCTTATATAAGGGAGGTTCCCTCCCATCAGGGTTGCCGGTGATCAATTGTTCTGGTCTCATCTTTGATTCCTGTTCACTTTGAAGCTTGCTGTTTCGTGCCTGCATCTTCTGCTAACAGATAAGACATTTTCTTCTTTTAGTTTTTTGGTGCTTGCTTTTTGCATTTTGTCCTGCACTTCTGTGGGGGTCTGCCGGGTCCCCTCCGGGGGCTTGTGTTCCTCTCAGTTTAGTTCAGCCACTGTTGTTTGTTCATTTGCCTTTTCCAGTTTTTTCAGTGGCTGCTGTTCAGTTTGGTTACACCAGAGAACTAATTTAGGTGGTAGAGGTCGTGTGATCTCAGGTGTTTTTGTAATCAGTAGTGTTGGTTCTTTTTAGGGTTTTTTGGGATTGCAGTAAGTGTCCTTCCTATCCTTTTCTATCTAGCAAGTTTGGGCCCCAACGTTTGCTCATACTATTTTCTGTCTGTATCTCCTCTTGTCTAACCGCCATTACATGTTTGGGGGCTTTCTATGTTCTTTGGGGATCTGCTCCGGGCAGATAGTTTTCCTCTTTCTGTCTTTAGGTGTAGTTAGCTTCTCAGGCTGTGACGAGGCGTCTAGGACCAATGTAGGTACGCTCCACGGCTGCCTTTAGTTGTGGTGGTTAGTCAGGGTACTGCAATCCAATAGATTCCAACCTCTCTGGTGTATTTCCTTTTTTGCCTGCTCTCCTCAGCTACCAAATCATAACAGTTGTGCTATGGACAGACTGTCCCACCTCAGCTGTAGATCTCTGCAGTTCATCCAGAGTGATCATGGGCCTCTTGGCTGCATCTCTGATCAGTTTTCTACTTGTTTGAGATGAAAGTTTAGAGTGGCGGCCGGGTCTTGGTAGATTTGCAGTGGTATGATACCCCTTCCATTTCAATATGATCGCTTGCACAGTGCTCCTTGGGATGTTTAAAGTTTTGGACATCATTTTTTATCCAAATCAGGCTTTAAACTTCTCCACAACAGTATCACGGACCAGCCTGTTGTGTTCCTTGGTCTTCATGATGCTCTCTGTGCTTCAAACAGAACCCTGAGACTATCACAGAGCAGTTCCATATATACAGAGACTTGATTTTACGCAGGTGGATTATATTTATCATCAGTGGTCATTTAGAACAACATTGGATCATTCAGAGATCCACAATGAACTTCTGGAGTGAGTTTGCTGCACTGAAAGTAAAGGGGCCGAATAATATTGCACGAGCCACTTTTCAGTTTTTATATTTCCACAAAAATTTAAAATAACCAATAAATTTCGTTCAGCTTCACAATTGTTTCCCACTTGTTGTTTATTCTTCACCAAAACTTTACACATTTGGTATCTTTATGTTTGAAGCATGATATGTGGGAAAAGGTTGAAAAGTTCCAGGGGGCCGAATACTTTCGCAAGGCACTGTATAAATAAATATATATATATATATATATATATATATATATATATATATATACAGTTGTGCTCAAAAGTTTATATATCCTGACATAATTTTTGCTTTCTTAGCCTTTTTTCAGAGAAAATACAGTAAATGTACCAAAACTTTTTCTCCACTCATGGTTAGTGGTTGGGTGAAGCCATTTATTGTCTAACTATTTTGTTTTCTCTTTTTAAATCGTAATGACAGCCCAAAACATCCAAATGACCCTGATCAAAAGTTTATATACCCCATTTCTTAATACATTGTATTGCCCCCTCTAACATCAATTACAGCTTGAAGTCTTTTGTGGTAGTTGTGGATGGGGTTATTTATTTTCTCCGATGGTAAAGATGCCCACTCTTCTTGGCAAAAAGCCTCCAGTTACTGTAAATTTCTGGGCCGTATAGCATGGACTGTGCACTTGAGATCTACCCAGAGTGGCTCAATTACATTGCGGTCAGGAGACTGAGATGGCCGCTCCAGAACCTTCATTTTGTTCTGCTGTAGACTATGACAGGTTGACTTGGCCTTGTGTTTTGTATCGTTGTCATGTTGGAATGTCCAAGTACATCACATGCACAGCAGTATTTGCTGATAACATGCTGCATTCATCTTTCCTTCAACTTTGACCAAGTTTCCTGTACCTTAGCAGCTCACACATCCCCAAAACATCAGTGATCCACCTCCGTGCTTTATAGCAGGAATGGTGTTCCTTTCATCATAGGCTTTGCTGACCTCTCTCCAAATGTAACGTTTATGGTTGTGGCCAAAAAGTTCAATTTTGGTCTCATCACTCAAAATTACTTTGTTCCAGAAGTTTTGAGGCTTGTCTATGTGCTGTTTTGTGTATTTTAGGTCAGATATTTTGTGGCATTTGCACAGTAATGGCTTTCTTCTGTCGACTCGACCATGCAGCCCATTTTTCTTCAAGTGCCTCCTTATTGTGCATCTCGAAATAGCCACACCACTAGTTTTCAGAGAGTCCAGTATGTCAGCTGATCTTATTTATGGGTTTTTAGTTGCATCCCGAACAATTTTCCTGGCAGTTGTGGATGGAATTTTTGCTGGTCTATCTGACCATGGATTTGTTTTTACAGAGCCCCTGATTTTCCATTTGTCAATCACAGTTTGAATGCTGCTGACTGGCATTTTCAATTCTTTGGATATCGTTTTGTATCACTTTCCAGTTTAATACTGTTCAACTACCTTTTCCCATAGAATCATTGACAATTCTTTTGCTTTCCCCATGACTCACAATCCAGAATTGTCAGTGGCTGGATGAAAGATGCAAGAGTCTGTCTGGATCCCAGAAACTCACTCAGCTTTTATGCACACACACTAATTACAAGCAAACAGGTCACAGGAGAGGATGTTACCTTTAGTAGCCAGTCAAACCCTTTTGTATCAATTTCTGTGCATGTTATCAAGCCAAAATCACAAGGGTACGTAAACTTTTGATCAGGGTCATTTGGATGTTTTGGGTTGTCATTATGTTTTAAAAAGAGAAAACACAGTAGTTTGACAATAAACGGCTTCATCCAACCACTAACCATGAGTGGAGAAAAAGCGTTGGTGTTATCATTCATATTCTTTGAAAAAAGGCCAAGAAAACAAAAATTCTGCTGGGATATGTAAACTGTTGAGCACAACTATATATATCTCAAAATCACATTTTGCTATTGTTTTTTATCCTTAAAATATTTACACATCCATCCTGCCCTGCTTGCTCCCTTTCACATGAGCTAAGATCTCTCTGACACCTATTTCTGAAATCTGCACAACATCAGAGCAGCAGCCAAGCCAGGCGTGACAGCTTGCTCATACTGGAATACATTTGTATTTAATAGAAGACTTTGGGCTGTGTTATGAGAGGAGGATCCAGGGAACGTTTGTCACAAGCTCATCCTGCATTCTCTAGCTTTGGAGTTATTTTGGCAGTTGCAGTTTATCAAGGTCTTTGCAGGATGTATAGAATAGTACACTGCTGCCTCTTCTTCTAAAACACACAGACACTTAAACAAGCATACAGCTAGGGAGCCATGTTAAAATAAGATAGGAAGAAGTTTAAACTCTCAGCCTTGTACTCATTCTAACCACCACAAAAAATATTTCATACTAAGTTCTGAAGCGAAGAACTAAGAAAACAATTTAGGGGCTCAAAATAGCGCTGCCAAGAATTCAAAAATTGTAAATGGGAAAAGTAAAAAATTATTTATTTTTAAATTTAAAATGCTACACATTTCTGAGCCGATCTAGCTCCTTCATCAGGCTTATACATGGAAATGATACATCATGGTTGTTTTATAACATCTGAAGTGAGGCTCACACCTGTTGGTTAATTAATTATCACCTATGGTACATGATTAACTAAACACCATCACTAACCATTGTTATCTAGGAAACTGAATGAAGTATACATACTGGCAATATACATACTAGAAAACACCAATATAAAAGTTCTCAAATTAAGAAAGAAACACAAGGGTCTCTGTAAGGAGGCTAATGGCCGTGTAGTCAATGGGAGGTATGAGTTGCAGAGATGGCTGTTCCCTGCGATGCAACCTGGAGTATTTTGCTTTAGTGCACTTGTGTCCGAGTTGCGGGTAGCTATGAGAGATGGGCGAGTCTTGCTACCCACATACTTCACATCTGGGTGTGGTTACAGCCTTTGTAATGGAGGCTGTTGTTTGGCACATGGTCTGTGACTTGGGTGGAAGAAGGCCTCCTGTGTATGTGGCTCCAGACCGAGCCTGAGTGCTGAACATTACCCCAGCCTGTGTGCCCACAGGCCTGAGGGAGAAGAATCCTGCCAGGACCTGTGTGAGGTCAAAGTCATGTGGCCATCACATGGGTGGAAAATACCTGGCCATATGAGTTAACAGTGGCTGGTGTCTTGGGAGAGCAGGAACTCCCTAATAGCTCTCAGAGGAGCTAAAGGACTGTGCTATGGACACTGATGCTTTGTGTTGTTTTCCTGCTCTAAAGGCTGTTTTTCTTTTATTGGTGCTTCTTGGTTTATGGAGTTAATAAACCCACATGAACTTTTGAATGGATTGTGCCTCCTGTTATCCTCGTGATGCACCTGAGTGAGTACAACCCCTACAGTTGGTGCTCGACTGCCGGTATCAGCCCAGAAGGTACCTGGGAGGACTACATCAGGTGTTTGCTGTGGATCGGCGGGTCCACAAACTCCGGGCGGCTTGCTGTGGATCGGCGGGTCCATGAACTCCGGGCGGCTGGTGGTGGATCGGCGGGTCCATGAAATCTGTGGAGCGGAGCCTTGTGGAGCTGTGCAGAGCTGTGCAGAGCGAGTGGAGCCTTCCAGAGCCATGCAGAGCTGTGTGGAGAGGTGAAGAGCCTTGTGGAGCCATGCAGAAACTTGCAGAGCAGTGCAGAGACTCGCTGTGCAGAGCCTTGTGGAGTCAGACAGTGCCTGGCGGAGCTGTGCGGAGCCTCACTGTTTCGAACTGTTGGGGCAGATAGACTGCCGGGCACAGGCAGTGAGGGGCCTGAGAGGGCCATGGGGAGTCCACAGCGTACACCCCAAGGAGGGATGGTTGCCTGAAAGGGGGTGGAGTCAAAAAGGGGGGAATGATCCAAACAGGGATGGTTGTCCACAAAGGGGTGGAGTCCCAAAAGGGGGCGGTGACACATACAGGAATGTGGCCCAAAAGGGGTGGAGTCCCAAAAGGGGGAGGCGGCAGTTGTTCCATTGGACTGTAGCTGGGATAAGCAAGATTCATGCTATGAGGGTCTAATTGATAGTGTGGATTGCTCAGCCAAATGAGGCGTCACAACTGTGTGCTATTTGGCTGGATGGAGAACGGATGATGGGAGTGATAGACCCAAGGAGTGGAGAGTCCTAAGAGCCCTTCCTGACTGCTCTATGTCACCTGGGATGAAAGTAAGTGGCATATGTGAGGACTAGAGTTGAGCGAAACAGGTCGATCAGATTCAAAAACACCAACTTTCGGCAAAGTCGGGTTTCGCCGAGCGAAACCCGACCATAGCGTGAGGTCGGCCATACATTCGGCGACCCAAGAGCCATAGTCGGTTTTCCCATAATGCTTGAAGGGCCTTTTTTCAGCCAGTGAGCAAGGACGCACACAGTGAGCAATGCGATGACATGGGCAGCGGCCACCACCATCTTGGAGAAGGGCATTGGAGTGATAGGCTTGCTTTGTGTGGCGTCACAGTGTCTATAAAAGCCCTCACCGCCGACCACCATTTTACTTCTGCCGATCTTGGCGTAGGAAGAGGTTGCTGACGCTGGTTCTCAGTAGGGAGAGCGTTAGGCAGGGAAAAAAACTAATTCTGTGCTTGTGCTGATAGCGATTAGCTGTACAGTTAGTGTGCAGTGACAGGGGAGGATTTTGTTGTGTGCAGCAGCGCTGGTTCTTAGGCTGCCTGCCAGTGACAGGGGAGGAATTGCTTGTGTGCAGCAGCAGAGCTGATTATTAGGCTGCCTGCCAGTGACAGAGGAGGAATTTATTGTGTGCAGCAGCAGAGCTGATTATTAGGCCGGCGTCACACACAACGACAAAAAATCGGTCCGTTTTAGACGGTCGATTGTCGGATCAAAATGCAAACATCACACATCCTTCTGGCATCCGATTTTCCTTCAAAGATGCGATTTAGTCGCATGTGTGTGTACCTTGTAACATCCGATTTTCATCCGACTTGCGAGATTTTCTCGCAGGCTTGCAAAACTGACATATAATGGATCCAAAAGAATAGTATTTCAATCACAAAAAAAAGAATAGATATATACACATAGAACACATATATATATATATATATATACATGTCATTGTGACATGTATATATACATATATTTATAGTTCTTACACTTCTACATACTGTTATAGCCGCTAATTCAATTGCCGGCTTCTGTGAAATCACAGAAGCCGACATGAAATGATACATTGTTTCCACACAGTTAACCATGTCATTTCCTGTATTTTGATATTTGTTTAGAAATTACAATTACATGAGTGTATTTGTGCTAAATTTCAGACATGTAGGGGTTAATTAAAGGTGTAATTTCGTTGAAAAAAAATGCGTGGGCTCCCGCTGTATTTTCTCCACCAGACAGACAAAGCAAGCGAGTGGGGGCAGATAATAATAGCCTAGGGAGGGTACTTTTTTTTGTGCCCCCCCTGGCTACTAACATCTGCCCCCAGACACCCCAGAAAGGGCAAATCTATAATTAGATTCGCCCTTTCTGGCACTTTGCCTGTCTATTCCCATTGCCCTGTAGCGGTGGCGAATGGGTTAATAATCTCACCTTAATGTCACCATAGTATTGAAAGGTGACCTTAAGGCAGGTTAATAATTGAGAGCTGTCAATTAGACAAATATCAATTATTAATCCTATTGAAGTAAATTAAAAAAACACAGACACATTAATAAAAATTAATTTTAATGAAATAAAAACACATTTTTTTGACCATATTTTATTTTACACTTAATCCGTGCGAAGCCATTGATCTCCTAAAATAAAGAAAAAATAATAAAAAAACATTATTCTTACCTATTCCGCTGATCTGTCACGTCCCACACTGTAATCCTTCACAAAGGGTTAACTAGCTTTGAGCCAAGCAGTGCAAGTAATCCTGCATGCTCAGCTCAAAGCTCCTGAATGAATAAGTTCCTCTCCTGGCGACAGGAGAGGATGTGTTTCATGAATGAAGCTTAATTGATTGTGTCCACTTTCCCTTTAGGTCAGGTCACTAAAGTTAAATTGCCAATAAATCAATTAAGCTCCATTCATGAATCACTTCCTCTACTTTCTGTGGTAGAGGAACTTATTCATTCAGGGGAATACAGCTAGGAGACAGAATTATCTCTCTGCTAACTGTAACCTCTTAACCCTTTCTGATGGATTACAGCGTGGGACCTGACTGTACATCGGATTGG
>JARQOD010000002.1:362184178-362301505 GCA_033576555.1 Oophaga sylvatica | reverse complement strand
GGGGAAGACGTTTTGCTCGCTCAGTTGTCTTGGGTAGTGTTCAGACTAAGTTTTTATTAACTGTTACCCTGATATGCTCTCTGTCCTCATTTTCTGCTCAGGCTTTTGTTGATTCTGGAGCAGCTATTAACCTGATGGATTTTGATTTTGCTAAACGTTGTGGGTTTCCCTTGATACCCTACGGAAGTCTATTCCCCTACTGGTGATCGATTCTACCCCTTTGGCTGAGAATAAACCTCATTTCTCTACTCAGGTGATAATGAGGGTAGAACCTGATCATCAGGAGAGTTGCAAATTTTTGGTTCTGTATAATCTGCTTGACATTATCGTACTGGGTTTCCTTGGTTACAGTCTCATAATCCTGTTTTGGATTGGAAATCTGTGTCTGTTACCAGTTGGGGCTGCCAATGTGTTAATACCAACACTCCTGTTTTTTCTGCCTCCCCCCAGGCTCAGGATGTTCCTGACTTTTTGATTGATTTTTCTGATGTGTTTAGCGAAAGTAAATCTGCATCCTTACCTCCCCATAGGAGCTATGACTGCGCTATTGAATTAGTGCCTGGTAGTAAATTCCCTAAAGGTTGCCTTTTTAACTTGTCTGTACCTGAACATGACGCTATGCGGTCTTATATCAAGGAGTCATTGGAGAAGGGTCATATCAGACCATCCTCTTCACCCTTAGGTGCCGGTTTTTTCTTTGTGGCCAAAAAGGATGGTTCATTAAGGCCGTGTATTGATTATCGTCTCTTGAACAATATTACTGTGAAATATCAATATCCGTTACCCTTGATCTCTGATCTGTTTTCCAGGGTGAAAAACGCTACTTGGTTTACCAAGCTTGACCTCAGGGGGGCATATAACCTTATTCTCATTAAGCACGGGGATGAATGGAAGATGGCATTTAATACCCCTGAAGGGCATTTTGAGTACCTTGTGATGCCCTTTTGGCTCACTAATGCTCCTTCTGTCTTCCAGTCCTTCATGAATGACATTTTCAGGGATTTTGTGGATAAATTTCTGATTGTTTATTTGGATGATATCTTGATTTTTTCCAATGACTGGGACTCTCATGTAAAACATGTTCGGACTGTGTTCCAGATTTTGAGAGAGAATGCTCTGTATGTGAAGGGATCAAAGTGTCTTTTTGGCGTTCAGAGGATCTCATTTCTGGGATTCATTTTGTCCCCATCTGTTATTGAAATGGACCGGTCAAAGTTCAGGCTATCTGTGATTGGGTCCAACCTACTTCATTAAAGGCTCTTCAAAGATTCTTGGGTTTTGCCAATTTTTATCGTAAATTTATTGGTAATTTCTCTGTTATTGTTAAACCATTAACTGATTTGACCAAGAAGGGTTCTGATGTGGTGAATTGGCCTCCTGAGGCAGTCTCTGCATTTCAGGAACTTAAGCAGAGATTCACTTCTGCTCCTGTTCTACGGCAGCCTGATGTTTCTCTACCATTTCAGGTGGAGGTTGATGCCTCTGAAATTGGGGCAGGTGCCGTTTTGTCCCAAAGAGATCCAGAGACCTCTAAAAGTAACCCTTGTGCCTTTTTCTCTCGAAAATTTTCTCCCACTGAACGTAATTATGACGTGGGTAATCGGGAGTTATTAGCCATGAAGTGGGCTTTTGAAGAGTGGAGACATTGGCTGGAGGGAGCCAAACATCAGGTGGTGGTCCTTACTGACCATAAGAATCTAGTTTATCTGGAATCTGCCAAGCGACTTAATCCTAGACAGGCCAGGTGGGCCTTGTTTTTCACACGTTTTAATTTTGTGGTTTCATTTCTTCCTGGCACTAAAAATGTTAAGGCGGATGCCCTCTCGAGGAGTTTCCTGGCGGACTCTCCTGAGTTATCTGATCCTTCTGTTATTTTGAAAGAGGGTGTAATTCTTTCCGCCATCTCGCCCAATTTGAGACTGGCTCTGGAGGGGTGTCAGGAGGATAAGCCCGAGCGCTGCTCTGTTGGGAAATTGTTTGTCCCGGACCAGTGGAAAAAGAGTGTAATGTCTGAGATTCATTGTTCCGCGTTGGCCGGTCATCCCGGAATTTTTGGTACCAGGGACTTGGTTGGTCGGTCCTTTTGGTGGCCTACCTTGTCTCGTGATGTCAGGGAATTTGTGCAGTCCTGCGGGACTTGCTCTCGCTCCAAGCCTTGCTCTCGTTCTAGTGGTTTGTTGATGCCATTACCTGTGCCGAAGAGACCATGGACCCATATCTCTATGGATTTCATTTCCGACCTCCCTGTTTCTCAGAGAATGACCGTCATCTGGGTGATTTGCGATAGGTTTTCCAAGATGATACATCTTGTGCCATTACCTAAGTTGCCTTCCTCCTCTGAATTGGTGCCTTTGTTCCTTCAGCACGTGGTTCGTTTACACGGTATTCCTGAGAACATTGTGTCTGACAGAGGAGTCCAGTTTGTTTCCAGATTTTGGAGGACCTTTTGTTCTAAACTTGGTGTTCAATTGTCTTTCTCCTCGGCGTTTCATCCTCAGATCAATGGTCAAACTGAGAGAACAAACCAGACATTGGAGACTTATCTAAGATGCTTTGTGTCTGCTGATCAGGATGACTGGGTCTCTTTTTTGCCTTTGGCTGAGTTTGCTCTTAATAATAGGGCTAGCTCTGCCACTTTGATGTCTCCATTTTTCTGTAATTCTGGGTTTCACCCTCGATTTTCTTCAAGACAGACGGAGGCTTCTGTCTGTCCAGATGTTGACTCTGTTGTGGAGCGTATGCAACAGATTTGGGACCAGGTAGTGGAGAGGTTGTCCCTCTCTCAGGAGAGGGCCCAGCGGTTTGCTAACCGGCATAGGACTGATGGTCCTCGGTTTAAAGTGGGGGACTTGGTCTGGTTGTCCTCAAGAAATATTCCTATGAGAGTGGCATCTCCTAAATTTAAGCCTAGGTTCATTGGACCTTATAAGATCATGGAGATTATTAATCCTGTTTCTTTTCATTTGCTTCTTCCAGGGACATTTAAGATCCATAACGTGTTCCACAAGTCCTTGTTGAAGAGGTTTGTTGAGCCAGTGGTTCCTACTACTGTGCCTCCTGACCCTGTTTTGGTTGAGGGCAATCTGGAGTATGTGGTTGAGAAAATTTTGAATTCTCGTTTTTCTAGACGGAAACTCCAGTATTTGGTTAAATGGAGAGGTTATGGTCAGGAAGACAATTCTTGGGTGTTTGCTTCGGACATCCATGCTAGGAGACTCATCCGTGCGTATCATAGAACTCATCCTGACCGACCTGGTTGCTCAAATGAGGGTTCGGTGACCCCTCCTCAAGGGGGGGGTACTGTTGTGAATAGGCTGGAAATGAGTTCTGAGCAGAAGCTCCCTCTGGTGGTTACAAACGGTACTGGACTGTCCAGTGAAGATTGTGAGGATTGGAATCAGGTGTTACTGACTGGTCTTATATAAGGGAGTCGCCTTCCCATCAGGGTTGCCGGTGATCAATTGTTCTGGTCTCAATCCTTAATTCCTGTTTCCTTTGTAGCCTGCTGTGTCGTGTCTGAATCTCCTGCTAACAGTTAAGACATTTTCTTTTTTGTTTTTGTGCTTGATTTCTGCATTTTGTCCTGCACTTCTGTGGGGGCCTTCACGGTCCCCTCTGGGGGCTTTTGCCTCTCAGTTCAGTTCAGCCACTGATGTTTGTACATTTGCTTTTTCCAGCTTTTTCAGTGGCTGCTGTTTTGTTTTTGGTTACACCAGAGAACTAATTTAGGTGGTAGAGGTCGTGTGATCTCAGGTGTTTTTGAAATTAGTAGAGTTGGTGCTTTTCAGGGTTTTTTGGGATTGCAGTAAGTGCCCTTCCTGTCCTTTTCTATTTAGTGAGTTTGGGCCCCAGCGTTTGCTCATACTATTTTCTGTCTGTGTCAGTATTTCTTCTTGTCTAACCGCCATTACATGTTTGGGGGCTTTCTATGTTCTTTGGGGATCTGCTCCGGGGCAGATAGCTTTCCTCTTTCTATCTTTAGGTGTAGTTAGTTTCTCAGGCTGTGACGAGGCGTCTAGGACCAACGTAGGAACGCTCCACGGCTGCCTCTAGTTGTGGTGGTTAGTCAGGGTACTGCAATCTCATAGTTTCCAACTGCTCTGGTGTATTTCCTTTTTTGCCTGCTCTCCTCAGCTACCAAATCATAACACAAGACGTGTTTGGTGTTTATGAACTCGCAATGACCTGCAGAATCATAATGGCAGGTCAGTTTTAGCATTTAGTGAACATGGTAAAAAAAAACTGTGGGATTACACTTTTTTTGTATTTTCACTGCACTTTGAATATTTTTTCTATTTTCCAGTACACAATATATTAAAATCAGTGATGTTGTTCAAAACTACAACTCATCCCAAGCCCTGACATGGCCATTTTGACCAAAAAATAAAAAAGTTATGGCTCTGGGAAAAAAGGGGAGCAATAAACGAAAATGCAAAAACAAACATATCTCTGGTCGTTAATTGGTTAATATCATGTAAAACATAACAATTCTTCATTTAAATCTAAAAACAATTCCCCTGTGTCTTGTCTAAATATTACATACATATTATGATACAGTAGTTAGTTGTTCTAATAAGAAAGTGAAGAAAAAAACCAAAAGGAGACATCATAATAAGAACAGTATGTATCAGCAATACACTGAGCATTGTGCTTGGCTTTCTATGGCAGTCACATAAAGAATAAATGGAATACTGGTGCATCACCTCTTTATACTAGAGGGCTATTTCAGGATCCAGTATTTGGGATTGGTGGAGGTCCTATTTGTTGGACAGCTACCGATCAGAAACTTATCATCAATTCTGTGGATAGGCTGGGTATAAACCTTTAACCAGAGGAAATGAAATAGGACTTCCATTCTAATGCCAGATTGTTAGCACGCCTAAACATTTATTAGAGATGGTTAGCAGTGCTTCAGTGCTGGCAACATAGAGTAACCTGTACAGTCATGGCCAAAAGTTTTGAGAATGACACAAATATTAATTTTTACAAAGTCTACTGCTTCACTTTTTCTAATGGCAATTTGCATATACTCCAGAATGTTATAAAGAGTGATCAGCTTAACAGCAATTACTTGCAAAGTCAATATTTGGCTAGAAAATGAACTTTATCCCCCAAAACACATTTCAACATCATTGCAGCCCTGCCTTAAAAGGACCAGCTAACCTCTTTTCAGTGATTGCTCCATTAACACAGGTGTGGGTGTTGATGAGGACATGGCTGGAGATCAATCTGTCATGATTAAGTAAGAATGACACCACTGGACACTTTAAAAGGAGGCTGGTGCTTGGCATCATTGTTTCTCTTCTGTTAACCATGGTTATCTCTAAAGAAACACGTGCAGTCATCATTGCAATGCACAAAAATGGCCTAACAGGGAAGAGTATCGCAGCTAGAAAGATTGCACCTCAGTCAACAATCTATCGCATCATCAAGAACTTCAAGGAGAGAGGTTCCATTGTTGCCAAAAAGGCTCCAGGGTGCCCAAGAAAGACCAGCAAGCGCCAGGACCGTCTCTTAAAAGTGTTTCAGCTGCGGGATCGGGCTACCAGTAGTGCAGAGCTTGCTCAGGAATGGCAGCAGGCAAGTGTGAGTGCATCTGCACGCACTGTGAGGCGGAGACTCTTGGAGCAAGGCCTGGTCTCAAGGAGGGCAGCAAAGAAGCCACTTCTCTCCAGAAAAAAACATCATGGGCAGACTGATATTCTGCAAAAGGTACAGGCAGTGGACTGCTGAGGACTGGGGTAAAGTTATTTTCTCTGATGAAACCCCTTTTCGATTGTTTGGGACATCAGGAAAACGCCTCATTCGGAGAAGACAAGGTGAACGCTACCACCAGTCTTGTCTCATGCCAACTGTTAAGCATCCTGAAACCATTCATATGTGGGGTTGCTTCTCAGCCAAGGGAATCGGCTCTCTCACAGTCTTGCCTAAAAACACAGCCATGAATAAAGAATGGTACCAGAATGTCCTCCAAGAGCAACTTCTCCCAACCCTCCAAGAGCAGTTTGGCAATCAACAATGCCTTTTCCAGCATGATGGAGCACCTTGCCATAAAGCAAAGGTGATAACTAAATGGCTCAGGGAACAAAACATAGAGATTTTGGGTCCATGGCCTGGAAACTCCCCAGATCTTAATCCCATTGAGAACTTGTGGTCAATCATCAAGAGACGGGTGGACAAACAAAAACCTAAAAATTCTGACAAAATTAAAGCATTGATTGTGCAAGAATGGACTGCTATCAGTCAGGATTTGGTCCAGAAGTTGATTGAGAGCATGCCAGGGAGAATTGCAGAGGTCCTGAAGAAGAAGGGTCAACACTGCAAATATTGACTTGCTGCATTAACTCATTCTAACTGTCAATATAAGCTTTTGTTACTCATATGTTTGCAATTATTATATTTCTGTCTGTGATAAAAACATCTGTCAAACACACATAAAAACTAGAGGGCAGCAGATCATGTGAAAATATAATATTTGTGTCATTCTCAAAACTTTTGGCCATGACTGTATATGGAGTTAGGGGGATGAGAAGGGCAGGCTGAATAGGCAGCTGCATAGGTCCCTATTTATTAATGGCATTTAGTTTATTGGAAGGTAAATCAACATACAGACTTTATATTTTTTCATGCAAGAAATAGGACAAAATTTCCAATCAGTTGATAATTATGTCGGAAGAGCACTCATTTAGGGAATTGATGATAGCATAGACTTTTTAAGTGGCAAGTACTAATGTATAAAGTACTAAAGTATTTTATAAACCGCTCTTGAAAACTAAATGAACTTGTATAACATCTATACTGGGTGCTACAATGGTATATTATAGAGACTAGCATATATGTACATGATCCCTAAGACCCTGTGCACACGTTCAGGATTATTTGCGTTTTTTTGCGGCAAAAAACGCGTAAAAAACGCATGAATGAAGCATCCTATTATTTAGAATGAATTCCGTAATTTTTGTGCACATGGTGCGTTTTTTTCCGCAAAAAACGCATCGCGGAAAAAAAAGCAACATGTTCATTAATTTTGTGGAATTCTAGCAAAATCTGCGCAAAACACGCACCAAAAACGCGCAAAATCCGTGGTAAAAACGCATGCATTTTTACAGCGAAAAAAGTCCGGTTTTGCTCAGGAAAATTCTGCACACATTCCTGAACGTGTGCACTTAGCCTCAAACTTCAGGGAATAACATTTTTATTTTCTGTAAGTTCCACTTTGGTTCTCATATATCAATTAGGCCTCTTTCACACTTCAGTCGTTTGACGTCAGTCAAAATCCGCCAAAGTGTGAAAAAAACGGATCCGCCTTTTTCTTGGCGGATCCGTTTTTTCCCCATTCAGTTGCAATAGTGATGGATTTTGATGGATGGTCGTCCGTTTGATCCGTCATACGACGGATCCGTCAGAAATTTGGCGTCCGCCTTCTGGTGTAGACGGACATTGGAAAGTTTTTTGTCTGCGTCGAAATCGCGGACCATGACGGATCCATCGTGTCCGCCGTTTTCTATAATGGATGCCTATGGATGGCGGATCCGTCATCATCCGTTATTGTATGCTGAGCATGCCCAGAAACCCTTCTGGGGTCTCTCTTTCTCTCTCTCTTTCTCCACATCCAGGGTTCAAAACGGATCCGCTGCATAAGTTTTTTCCAATATACAACAGATCCGTTATTTTCACACTTTGGCGGACTGGGACTGACGCCAGACGACTGAAGTGTGAAAGAGGCCTTAAGAAGTGACCTCCAGAACAGCCAACAAACACTGGAGTGATTTGGCAGGCGACAATTATAGAAGGTGACTCGATCGGTGTCGAGATCGAGAACAGAAGTAAATAGAAGCTGGTAAGTTTATTACTAGGGCAAGGAACTTATATTAGTGATACCACTCTTGCGGTGAAATAAGAATAAAGCCGGAGTGGCTAATTAACTGTCAATACTTGAAGCTTGAAAATTCCTCCAACATAACCATGGTATACATGTTTGTTGGTGGTTGTGATTTTGCTCAAATTCTAAAATATTTTTGTGATGCTGAGTTCCTTCTCACAAACAATCTGTGAGTTGGGAAGTCAAGGAGTCTGAAGTCAATAGCAAGGAGGGTACATCATAAACAGAAGAAAGAGACAAAGGCATATAGTCAGATAACTGTCTGAGGTCTGTATACCAGAAAGATAGCAGATCAGAGTAAAAGGGGTATTACAAATGGGTAGTCAATAGGAAAGTCCAGTGTCCAGCAACAAAGTACCAGAAAGTCAGAACGCTGAGAACAAGGCACAGAGAAACAAGCCACACAGAACAGAAAGCTATGACTGGCAACTATCTGGGCCACACACCTCAGTTAAGTAGCTAAGTAATTACTGGAACAGGGAACATCTGAAGGGAGCTCAGCAACTTTCAGACTCAGATTGGACTGCAAAGCTGTCAACAAAATCTCAGACAGCTCAGCACGCCACTGCACCAGACTGGACAACGGAGCTGTTAATCACAGCACAGAAAGCTCAACACGCCCCTGCACCAGACTGGATGACTGAACTGTCAATAACTGCGTCCTAAGACACACTGAGGAATGGAATCATTACTATTTTTTTTATTTTTAGCTTACATTCATTTTCCAATTTACTTTTAAATATTTTGTTTCCTCTGTCAACCATTATTTGAACTGTTACAAAATCCAGTGTCCTGTGTTTCTATTTTTCTTAAATTTAGACAAGCAACTAAATTCATTTTGGTGCCTCACCAAAGCGACACAGTTTTCAAGTAGATGAATTTCTGGTGCTGCACTCCATGTTACACCAACCTCCAAGGGAAGAAAGCTAGGAGTGTATTATCATTACCCAATTATACACAAGTAGCTCAAGCACTGATAATGAGACAGAATATTCCAGCACATTAATTTGTTAGCTGAAGCCGAAACCTGTCAGTCATTCTTTTAAGATGTGCTCATTCACTAAGTATCCCAAGCTCTTGTGTATCATGTTTTGAAGAAAACAACAATTTTCCTCATCATTTTTAATTTTTTATGTATACTATGTATTATTAGTGTTGGTGATTGTGGAGCAACGACTTGACCCATGGACTAGTTATATCATATTTCATCCACAGGACCTTATTTACTGCATTCACTGAATATTAAATACTTTCAAAGTACACTAGAGTGCCAGTGGTTAAATATATTTGGTAGTCAACTTTTCAAATCTACTGGCAAGTTTTCAAAATACTGGGTTGAATTTAAAAATGAAATGTATTTATTTTTTGCAATCATTCAATTAAATCTCCATTAGAACAAGTAAGCAGATCCTTGAAAAAACAAAATACATAATATCAAATACACAAGTGCCCAATATTATGCCATCAAATGCTCCCAAATCCTAGGAGAGCTGGATATATCCACAAGCAATGTTTGTCAGACAGCTCATAATTCCTAATCCCCATGCACATATTGTCATTCCCAGCAAAATGTGCCAGAAAAGTGTTGTACAACATATTCAGCATTTACTCGCATATCAGTGCTTTATTCACTTTTATATTATGTTTTTTATAAAGTACCAATGTAATTTGCAGTACTATCCACAGAATGTATCACCTTTTATCAGACTCTGTTGACCCAAGCGAGCACGGTGGCTCAGTGGATAGCACTGCAGCCTTGAAGTGCTGGAGTCTTGGGTTTGAATCCCAACAAGGACAACATTTGCAAGGAGTTTGTATGTTATCCCATGTTTGTGTGGGTTTCCTTCGGGTACTCCGGTTTCCTCCCACATTCCAAAAACATACTGATAGGGAATCTAGATTGTGAGCCCCATCGGGAACAGCGACGATAATGTGTGCAAACTGTAAAGTGCTGTGGACTATGTTAGCGCTATATAAAAATTAATGTTATTTATTCATCAGTAGTGTTGAGCGATACTTTCCAATATTGGGAAATATTGTTAACCTTTTTTCTATTTTGGCACATATGTATGTTTCACTACTTCCATACTCTTCACCTTCTTTTTTACTTCTCCCACACTTTCTCCTTCATGATCCTCATCAGCAACATCTTTTTCATCAACTTCTTCTTCTTCACCTTATTTACCTTCTTCTTCTTCACCTTCTTCCTCTTATTCTTCTTTTTTTACATTCTTCATATTCTTCTTATTCAACTATTATTCTTCTTCATATTCTACTTCTTCATCTTCTTCCTATTCATCTTCTTCATCATATTCATATTTGTGACACGCATTCCTGTAGTTGTTATCTCTAAAAGTTTGAAGATTACACCTTCCGTTCTTGCTGTCACAAAAGATTTACAACAGTATTTGTCCGCGTTCAGTTTGGCCTGCAGCAGCAGGCATTTTCCAGGAGCACCACGAGGAGAAACGGACTCACCCCATACACTGCTTAGTCTTCTTCTGCTTATAATTTATAGCATATCTTTTGCTCTGATTTTTTGTGTCATGCTTAATGTTCTTCTGCTTTTTGTTCTTCTGCTTCTTGGTCTTCTGTCTCTTGTTCTGTATCTTGGTGATTGTCTTCATGATCTTTGTACTCTTGGTCACCTTCCTCTGGGTAATCTTTTTGGTCTTCTTTGGTGTGTTGTTCAGGCTCTTCTTCTTCATGGTTGTCGTCCTTGGGGTCGTCATCTTCTTCGGGGTGGTCTTCAGGGTCATTGTCTTTAGGGTCATCGTCTTCAGGGTCGTCGTCTTCTTCGGGGTGGTCTTCAGGGTCGTCGTCTTCAGGGTAGTCGTCAGGGAAATCCAGAGTGATTACCAAAAACTATTTCAAAAATCTTCAACTTGGAAATGTAGCAGAAGGTACAAGAAGGCTGAGTAACTGCCGAGAACCAGCTGACTGTCCTGGAACCCGGATGGGTAGTAGAAGGTACAAGAGGCAATGGAAGTAACGAGGACCAGCTGACTGTGCTGGAACCCGGAGGGGCAGCAGAAGGAACAGAGCCAATGGCACAACCGAGGACCAGCTGACGGTACTGGACCACAGTTACTAAGCAGGAGGTACCTGTGCTAGAAAGCACTACCAAGGACCAGCAGACGGTGGTGGAACTCGGAGACCGAGATGGAGGCACCTAGGCCAAAGGCACTGACGAGAATCAGCTGACGGTACTGGAACCCAGGTGGGTAGCAGAAGTTACCCATGAAAACCAAAGTTGCAAGGCCGCGAGCCGGCCACAGTTACCGAATCCCACAGTCCTACAGGGGGTGCTTGTCCTATTGGCACTACGGAAACAGCCTTTACTTCCATATCCCACAGCCCACATAGGAAGCACCTAAACTGCAGGCACCATAGAGTCGGCTAACCCGACCGCAATACGACAGCACAACGTATTGGAGGCAAAGTGACGTTGACACTGCCCGGAAACAGCTGGCGTGCTGTAACCCGGAAACAGCTGGCATGCTGTAACCTGTCTGAGCAAGAGGGAGTACCCGTGCCAAAGACACTGCCGAGAACCAGCTGATGGTGCTGGAACCCGGAAGGGCAGCAGAAGGAACAGAGCCAATGGCACTACCGAGGACCAGTTGACAGTACTTGGCCACGGTTACTAAGCAGGAGGTACATGTGCTAGAAAGCACTACCAAGGACCAGCAGACGGTGCTGGAACTCGGAGACCGAGATGGAGGCACCTAGGCAAAAGGCACTGCTGAGAACCAGCTGACGGTGCTGGAACCCAGATGGGTAGCAGAAGTTACAAGAGACAATGGAAGTAACGAGGACCAACTGACTGTGCTGGAACCCAGAGGGGCAGCAGAAGGAAAAGAGCCAATGGCACAACCGAGAACCAGCTGACGGTACTGGACCATGGTTACTAAGCAGGAGGTACCTGTGCTAGAAAGCACTACCAAGGACCAGCAGACGGTGGTGGGACTCGGAGACTGAGATGGAGGCACCTAGGCCAAAGGCACTGCCGAGAACCAGCTGACGGTACTGGAACCCGGATGGGTAGCAGAAGTTACCCATGAAAACCAAAGTTGCAAGGCTGCGAGCAGGCCACAGTTACCGAATCCCACAGTCCTACAGGGGGTGCTTGTCCTATTGGCACTACGGAAACAGCCTTTACTTCCATATCCCGCAGCCCACATAGGAAGCACCTAAACTGCAGGCACCATAGAGTCGGCTAACCCGACCGCAACACAACAGCACAACTTATTGGAGGCAAAGTGACGTTGACACTGCCCGGAAACAGCTGGCGTGCTGTAATCTGGCTGGCCAAGAGGGAGTACCCATGCCAAAGACACTTCCGAGCAGCAACTGGCAGTGTTGGAGCCCAGGGATGACAGTAGAAACAGAGTGGAGGCAGAGGACAAATTGGAGCAAGTTCAAAATCTGGACTTGTGTGAGTGTGGACAGAGCTGGAAAAGTTGCCAGCTACCCAGCTGTGGATCAGCTGACATTACTGAACCTAAATAACACAGGAGCTAGTGTTGACTGTGCAGACGGCACTTCCGAGCAGCAACTGGTGCTGTTGGAGCCCAGGGTCAAGGAGGGTGGAGGCTGAGGCCTAGTATGAGCAACTTTCAAATCTGATGTAACTTGAAATTGGAGGTAGCAGGACTTATTGCCGGACACACAGCAGGGGAACAGCAGGCGTTACTGAACCCCACAAACACAGGAGCGAGTGTTTTTCTCTGTGCATACAGCACTTCTGAGCAGCAACTGGTGGTGTTGAAGCCCAGGGTCAAGGAGGGTGCAGAAAGCACATATAGAGTAGTTGCCTTGTTACGTGGCACTTCAAAATGTATATACTCAATACAAGAGAAACGTAAGCTTTACTACCAGAAAATGATGAATTTTATTCAAAAATATTGAAATAAATACATTTAAAATAGAAGTGCATATATGCACATTCCGACAACAAATGCAACCAAAAAAAACAACATAGGGTATAGGGGTTGAAATGAATGCATACAAGTACATTTCATAATCCATTAATGCTGCCTAAAGAATGGTATGTACACCTGTAATATAGTGCAGACAATGGATGTAGGACTAGTCATCATCATCATCATTAGAAGTTATATGCGACAGTAAAAAATACACTCATTGAGGAAAACTGTTAGTTCACACCCCATATATTAAAGGTCCAGCATGTAATCCTGATAATATGGCACAATAATCAATGATCAAGCATAACCTATAAAAAGTGCATCGTGCATTGGGCAAATTGCTATGTATGCCTGCAAGTGCAGGTGAAACAACGCCAACGGATAGAAAAGGTATATGCTATCTATGTATCAGAGTGCATAGCCACTGATGGCGAATGGCGATATAATACTCTACCTCAATAAAGGCTGCGGCACCACTCACGCGCGTTTTGCTTGTAGCTTGTTGAAGAGGGGAAGTGCATGTATGCTTACATGTCGGTTTTGCCGCCCACACTGCCTTCCTGCTCTGACGCGTTGGGTAGGGGAGCTGCTGGGCGTCATATGACGCTAACTGGCAGTGACGTTGCGCAGCGTTAGTCAGCGGTAGTGCCGCTACAAAGCCGCCATCATGACTGAGTTCCTCTATAAACATGCACCTATGAGCAACCATACACGCACGTCCTCTCTTGAAGAAGCTACAAGCGAAACGCGCGTGAGGGATGCCGCAGCCTTTATTGAGGCACAGTATTATATCGCCATTCGCCATCAGTCGCTATGCACTTGCAGGTATACATTGCTATTTTCACTATGCCCAATGCACTTTTTATAGGTTATGCATGATTATTGCGCCTTATTATCAGGATTAGATGCTGGACCTTTCATACATGGGGTGTGAACTAAGAGTTGTCCGCAATCAGTGTATTTTTTACTGTCACATATAGAAGTAATGATGATGATGATGACTAGTCCTACATCCATTGTCTGCACTATATTACAGGTGTACATACCGTTCCTTAGGCAGCATTAATGGATTATGAAATGTACTTGTATGCATTCATTGCAACCCCTATACCCTATGTAGGCTTTTTTGGTTGCATTTGTTGTCGCCATGTGCATATATGCGCTTATATTTAAAATGTCTATTTTTACATATTTAGGACTACAATTCATAATTTTATGGTTGGAAAACTTCAGTTTTTCTTGTTTTTAGCATATCAATCAGGGTGTAGGCTCAGCCCTATGTGGAGCAAGTTTGACATCTGATGTTGTGTGCATGTGGAGGGAGCAGGAGACTTATTGCCGGACACACAGCAGGGGAAAAGCTGGCGTTACTGAACCCCACTAACACATGAGCTTGTGTTTTTCTCTGTGCAGACGGCACTTCTGAGCAGCAACTGGCAGTGTTGGAGCACAGGGAGTACAGTTCAGATGGTAGAAACATGAACACAACAGGAGACATGGATACTGTTGCCAACCAATTGTTTAATTTGAAACCAGACAGGCAAATTCAGGCGAGAT
Source organism: Oophaga sylvatica (assembly GCA_033576555.1). NCBI lineage: Eukaryota > Metazoa > Chordata > Amphibia > Anura > Dendrobatidae > Oophaga > Oophaga sylvatica. Next base: position 362,287,138 of record JARQOD010000002.1, on the reverse strand, counting down.
CCATGCCTTGTTCATTTTCAGAAAAGTAAGCCAGTCAACGTTATCGGAGGATAGTCGCATGCGACGGTCTGTTAGTACACCACCTGCAGCACTAAAGAAGCGCTCCGATAATATACTGGCAGCAGGGCAAGCCAGCACCTCCAATGCATACTGGCTATGCTCTGGCCATGTATCCAGCTTAGAGACCCAAAACTTGAAGGGGGAAGAGCCTTCTGAGAGTACACTGAGAGGGCAAGACATGTAGTCTGTCACCATCTGATAAAAACGTTGCCTCCTGCTGACTGGAGCCGTCTGTGATGGTGTAGACATTTGTGGCGGTGACACAAAACTTTGCCACATTTGGGCCATAATGGTCTTGCCCTGTGCAGAGGCGCTGCTTCTGCTCCCTCTTGGTGCAGAGCTTCCTCCACTGCCTCGGCGCACAGACCTGCTTTATAAAGCACTAGCAGCAGTGCTCTCGGCTGGAATGGAGAACATGATGGAATGCACCAGTGTGTCTTGGTACTCCCGCATTTTACGCTCCCGGTTCAACGGTGTTATGAGGCTTTGTAAGTTGTCCCGGTAGCGAGGGTCTAGGAGGGTGTACACCCAATAATCAGACATGGTGAGAATGTGGGCGATGCGGCGGTCGTTTCTCAGGCACTGCAGCATGAAATCAACCATGTGCTGCAGACTCCCAACTGGCCAAGAAACGCTGTCCCCTGCAAGAGGCGTCATCTCTGCGTGCTCTGCATCACCCCACACTCGCTCTACATACTGACTACTAGAGCATTGTGTTTCTCCCTCCTCTGGAGCGATGTCTTCCTCCTCCATTGACTCCGTCTCATCATCCTCACAAAGTGTCCCCTGCCTAGGCCTTTGTGAGAAACCACGTTGCGCAAACTGTCCAGAAGCTGATGGAATTTGTGACTCCTCATCCTCCACCTCTTCCAAAACCTCATCCCTTAGTGCTTGCATTGTTTTTTGAAGCAGGCAGATAAGGGGGACAGTCATGCTGACTAGTGCATCATCTGCACTCGCCATCCACGTGGAATCATCGAACGCACGCAAAACATGGCAGATGTCCTTCATAGAGGCCCACTCAGTGGTGGTGAAGTGTGAATGGCACGAAGTGCGACTTGTTTGCGCCTGATGCAGCTGGTACTCCATTACTGCTGCCTGCTGCTCACACAACCGCTCCAACATATGTAATGTGGAATTCCACCTGGTGGGTTGGTCACATATGATGCGATGTTTTGGAAGGCGGAATCGGCGTTGCAGAGCTGCAATGCGTGACCTGGCCATGCTGGAACGCCGCTAGTGAGCGCACTCTATGCGGACCTTGTGCAGCAGTGCATCAAGATCCGGATAGTCCCTCAAAAAACTCTGCACGACCAAGTTGAGCACATGTGCCAGACATGGTATGTGAGTGAGGTTGCCTAGGCCCAGAGCTGCCACCAAATTTCGGCCATTGTCACACACTACCAAGCCTGGCTGGAGATTCGCTGGCAAAAACCTCACATCGCTCTCCTGCTTGATGGCATTCCCAAGCTCCTGCGCTGTGTGGCTTCGATTCCCCATTGAAATTAATTTCAGGACTGCCTGTTGACGTTTGGCCAGGCTGTGCTCATATCAGTCGTAACAGGTAAGCGTTCACGGGTCTATGTGGAGGTAGACCGTGACGGCTCCTGCAGCCATGATTCTGAGGAACTGGAGTAGGAGGAGGAGTCAATGTGTACAGACTGCAATCCTTGGAGTTGGCAGAACACGTACAGCGCCACTCTCAAGATCTGTACCCGGCTCCACAACATTGACCCAATGGGAAGTGAGGGAAAGGTATCGTCCCTGTCCATGGTTACTGGTCCACGCATCGGTGGTCAGGTGGACCTTGCTACTGACTGCGTTTAGTAGAGCATGTCTAATTTTTCCCTCAACATGCTTTTGCAGGGCAGGGACGGCTTGCCTGCTGAAATAAAATCGGCTGGGCACGTTGTATTGTGGGACTGCCAATGCCATGAAGTTACGGAAGGTGTCAGTCTCAACCAGCCTGAATGACAGCATTTCAAGGGACATGAGTTTTTCAATGCCAGCATTCAGAGCCTGTGCTCGGGATAGTTTGCCGAGTATGACCGCCTTTTCTCCCATGCCTGTGCTACTGATGGCTGTAGACTGGCCTGGGAGTGTGAGGATGACTGGGAACGTGGTGCTGTGGGTGGAATTACACTGGGTCTCTGTACACCAGTGCCAGAGGTTCTTCCAGGGCGATCCTGTGAGGAAGCCGAACCAGCTGTGTGTGAGCTGTAGGAAGAAGCTACAACACGAGCTGAAGAGGTAGGTGGTGCTGTAGTTGGCCTACGTCTTCAGTTTGTCTTTGTAACTCCACCACATGCTTGGTCCGCACATGTTTCCACATATTTGTGGTATTGAGGTTGCTGACACTTTTACCTCCTTTTACTTTTTGATTACACAGCTTGCATTTGACAAAGCAAATGTCATCTGCAACTGTGTCAAAAAAGGACCACGCACTGCAAGTCCTGGGAGCGCCCGTTTTGCATTTTGGACGAGAACTGCTCCGAACGGGTGGCAAAGTGGAGGCTACAGAACACTACCTCTCCCTCCTGTTTGTGCCATTGGGGAATCTCTTCCTCAGAGCTGCTCCCACCACCTTCCTGTTCCTCACGCCATGATGGGTCAAGGACCTCATCATCTACACTACCCTCTTCAAACACCTGCTTCTCCTGGGTCATCTGGCCAGCACCATTCGCAGCAGAAACTGGCACCTGAGTCTCATCATCATCAGATGCGTTCTGAGGTGTGCTGACCATAGGCACTGGCCCACCCGCCTCTTCAGATTCAGAGAGACAAAGCAGTTGCACATCACTGCATACTCCCTCTTCTTCACATTCTAGAATGCTGCTTGGAAGATTTAGAGAACAGAAGTAGAGACTGAGCTGGCTCCTGTACAGAGTTCTCTGACTGCCTGGGCAATTTGGCAGGTGGTGAAGAGACAGATGGTTGCTCTTCAGTGCTCTGGTCCTGAGAGGATGTGGAAGTAATTGAAGTCGATGCGTTTGCTGCCATCCATCCGACAACGGCTTCAATTTGTTCTTCCCGCAGCAGGGGAGTACAGCGAGCTCCTACAAAGCTGCGCATAAAGGACCGCTCTTGGGGAAAACTGTGGGATGCTGTGTCACTGGTGCTCGCAGCAGGCATAGAATCCCTTCGTCCTCTCCCTGCTGAAACTCCATGCCCACAACCACATGCCTCACTCCCTGCTTTCCTCATCTTGGTAGATTGATAAAGATAGGCAAAAAAGTACTAAGGCCTTAGTGTGCTTATTCCTGAACAGCTGCTAACAGGTATAAGAAACACTAAGTTTATTAAGTGTGGACTACACTTTAATATGAGCTAATGTGGCCGAACAAGTGTCAAGTGTAGTGTTTGGTGAACTTTATTAACTTTTTTGTGTTTTTCACCAAAAAAAAAGGTTGTGATTGAGACAAAAGATATACAATCGATAGTATCACAAACTTTTTGTAGCTAGTACAATGCAGGAAGGTAACCTACAATGCAATAGATGAGGCTACAAAAAATAGGGTAATACTAATCTATCTGGTCCTGCAGGCCGCAAACCAGCCGAAAGGCTCCTCTATCTACTCCTATGTAGTGTTTGCAACCAATGTATTGGATACGTATGGAAGCGCGGAACACTAATAGGAGAGAGTTAATTTAAATTGAATTGAGCAGCAATTACAAAAAAAAAAAGGATGAGGCAGTGACACACGCTTAGCAGACTACAACCAGCAGTGGATGCAGAACAAACTTCAGCGTGAGCTGCACTCAGAAGGAGATCTAACAGACAGCCGTGAACACTGCAGAGAACTGTGCACTAGCTCTGAAAGGCTCCGCTATCTAGTCCTATAGTGTTTGCAACCAATGTATTGGATACGGAAGGAAGCGCAGCACACTAATAGGAGAGAGTTAATTTACATTGAATTGAGTAGCAATTACAAAAAAAAAGGATGAGGCAGTGACACACACTTAGCAGACTACAACCAGCAGTGGATGCAGAACAAACTTCAGCGTGAGCTGCACTCAGAAGGAGACCTAACAGACAGCCGTGAACACTGTAGAGAACTGTGAACTAGCTCTGAAAGGCTCCGCTATCTAGTCCTATAGTGTTTGCAACCAATGTATTGAATACGGATGGAAGCGCGGCACACTAAAGGTACTGCCACACTAAACGCTCCCGCTAACAATCACGATAACGACGCATACTAATGCGATCGTTTTTGTGATCGTTTTAATGTCGCTAGTAGCTGCCACACTTAGCGATCTTGTTAACGACGCATAAGCGGTTAGCGATCTCATTAACGACTTTAACGGTCATTGCGATGTAAAAAACAACGCACATCGCTCACAAAAGGTGCCAGACACAGCGATACAGGCTCACCAGCGGGACGCCAACGACCTAAATACGGTCCAGAACTCTAGTGAACGATCAGCGAGATCACAGCAGGGGCCACGTCGTTGCTACATGCCACACACGTTAGCGTCACTAACAAGATCGCTAAATAGTGACGTATTTTAGCGATCTCGTTAGCGACGTTGTTTAGTGTGGCTTACCCTTAATAGGAGAGAGTTAATTTAAATTGAATTGAGCAGCAATTACAAAAAAAAAAGGATGAGGCAGTGACTAGTGTTGAGCGATACTTTCCGATATCCAAAAGTATCGGAATCGGAATGGTATCGCCGATACCATTAAAATATCGGCAATACCCGATACCGATACCGGAAGTCCCATGTAAGACTATGGGAACAAAATATCGTAACTAAAAAAACTTCTTTCTTTCCTTGTAAACACTAAATATACACACATAGAATACATATATATATATATATATATATATACATGTCATTGTGACATATATATACATATATGTATAGTTTATACACTTCTACATAGTAAAATATCCTCTGATTCAATTGCCGGGTAAAGCCGGCTTCTGTGAAAAGACAGAAGCACCCGACATGAAATGACACTTGGTGTACATAGGGTTAACCATGTCTTTTCATGTCCTTTGCTATCTGATTTGCACAAACAATTACATCAGTCTATGTGTGCAAAATTTCACACCTGTAGGGGTTAATTAAAGGTGTAAATTCGTTGTAAAAAAAACGGACTTTTTTGCTACGAATTTACACCTTTAATTAACCCCTACAGGTGTGAAATTTTGCACACTTACACTCATGTAATTGTTTGTGCAAATCAGATATCAAACTACATGAAAAGACATGGTTAACCCTATGTACACCAAGTGTCATTTCATGTCGGGTTCTGCATTTTCACAAAAGCCGGCAATTGAATTAGCGGCTATTATACTATGTAGAAGTGTATGAACTATAAATATAAATATATATGTGTCACAAATTCAATGACATGTATATATATATATGAGGTGTAAAATTGCTGAAAAAAAATGCGTGGGCTCCCGCCCTATTTTCGCAACCAGACAGACAAAGCCAGTGAGTGGCGGCAGATAATAATAGCCCAGAGAGGGACCATTTTTTTTGGCCCCCCCCCGGCTACTTAACATCTGCCCCCAGACACCCCAGAAAGGGCAAATCTCTAATTAGATTTGCCCTTTCTGGCACTTTGCCCGTCTATTCCCATTGCCCTGTAGCGGTGGCGAATGGGTTAATAAGGGGTTAAAATGACCTTGCAATTGAAAGGTCACTTTAAGCCAGGTTAATAATTGAGAGCTGTCAATTAGACAACTATCAATTATTAATCCTATTGTATGAAAGAAAAATCAAACACACACACTTTAATAAAAAAGAAGTTTAATGAAATAATCACACAGTTTTTGACCATATTTTATTTACCTGCTAAAACCATTTCCTGTAATAAAAATAAAATAATAAAGCAAAATTATTCTTACCAATCCGATGCACAGTCAGGTCCCACGGTGTAATCCTTCAGAAAGGGTTAATGTTTACTGCAGGGACCGCAGCTAATGCTGCAGCCTCACAGTAAACCCCCAAATGAATGAGCTCCTCTCCTGGCTGACAGGAGAGGAAGTGGAAAGCTTAATTGATTGCTTTCCACTTTCACTTCAGGTCAGCCAGGGACACCATCAGTGACGTCAGAGGGAACTGATTAACAAAAATAGGGGTTCCCTTCGAAAAAAAAATGGCGTGGGGTCCCCCCTATTTTTGTTAACCAGCCAGATGAAGCAGACCGCTGAGGCCTGGATTTTCAGGCTGTTAAGGAGCCAAGATCCATGGACCTTGCCAGCCTGATAATACCAGGCCACAGCAGTCTGCATATCTTGGCTGATTAACAAAAATAGGGGATCCCCTCGAAAAAAATTGGCGTGGGGTCCCCCCTATTTTTGTTAACCAGCCAGATGAAGCAGACCGCTGAGGCCTGGATTTTCAGGCTGTTAAGGAGCCAAGATCCATGGACCTTGCCAGCCTGATAATACCAGGCCACAGCAGTCTGCATATCTTGGCTGATTAACAAAAATAGGGGATCCCCTCGAAAAAAATTGGCGTGGGTTCCCCCCTATTTTTGTTAACCAGCCAGATGAAGCAGACCGCTGAGGCCTGGTTTTTCAGGCTGGTAAGGATGCAAATCCATGGACCTTGCAAGCCTGATAATACCAGGCCACAGCAGTCTGCTTAGCTTGGCTGGTTAACAAAAATAGGGGATCCCCTCGAAAAAAAAATGGCGTAGGGTCCCCCTATTTTTGTTAACCAGCCAAGTAAAATGCAGACTCTGTGGCCTGGTTATTAAAGGCCATGGATTTTGGCCCTCAACAGCCTGATAATACCAGGCTACACAGCCCCACATTTGGCGCATCAAAAGATGTGCCATATGGTGGCACTATTAAGCAGCTCTTCCACTGTGCCCTGTTTAGCGTGAGCAAGACTGGTAATAAGATTAATTCAACCCGTTGATTAGCACGGATGGACAATAAGCCCGGTTAATAATGGAGAGGCGTCAATAAGACACCGATCCATTATTAATCCCAAAGTTTTAAATGTGTAAAAAAAAGACACAGCAAGAAAAAAGTCTTTTAATGAAATAAAAGAGACAACACAGTTTTCATTTTTTTTATTACTCTCTCATTCCTGCGACGCCATCGATCTCCTGTAAAAAAAGAAAAAAAACAAACCAACAGTATACCACCTGTCCGACGCAGTCCATAGTAGCGACAGTCCCACGACGATCCAGCTCTGCTACATCGGAATGACAGGCAGAGCCTGACATCCCGGCGCAGCACAGCTGCTTACCAGCTTCCCCGGCGGTGACGTCATCGGACTGCTTTACGGCCGCGATTACCCAGCAGTCACTGCAGTTATCGCGAGAAACTGCATGTGACCGCCGGGGAGAAGAGTATGGCGGCCATTAAGCAGTCCGGGATGTGACCGCCGGAGATCTTCTGCCGGGTAAGTGCCGCTGACTCCTGACAGACCCGACCGACGGACACTGACAGTGACAGTGACAATTCCGATTCCGGTATCCGATATGACGAAAATATCGGTACTCGGAATCGGAATTCCGATACAGCCAATATCGGCCGATACCCGATATTTGCAGTATCGGAATGCTCAACCCTAGCAGTGACACACGCTTAGAAGACTACGCAGACTACAATCAGCAGTGGATGCAGAACAAACTTCAGCGTGAGCTGCACTCAGAAGGAGATCTAACAGACAGCCGTGAACACTGCAGAGAGAACTGAAAGGCTCCGCTATCTAGTCCTATAGTGTTTGCAACCAATGTATTGGATACGGATGGAAGCGCAGCACACACTAGGAGAGAGTTAATTTAAATTGAATTGAGCAGCAATTACAAAAAAATAAGGATGAGGCAGTAACACACGCTTAGCAGAATACAACCAGCAGTGGATGCAGAACAAACTTCAGCGTGAGCTGCACTCAGAAGGAGACCTAACAGACAGCCGTGAACACTGCAGAGAACTGTGCACTAGCTCTGAAAGGCCCCGCTATCTAGTCCTATAGTGTTTGCAACCAATGTATTGGATACGGATGGAAGCGCGGCACACTAATAGGAGAGAGTTAATTTAAATTGAATTGAGCAGCAATTACAAAAAAAAGGATGAGGCAGTGACACACGTGCAGCTGACTACAACCAGCAGTGGATGCAGACCAAACTGCAGCGTGACCTGCACTCACACACAGACCTTGCAGACAGCTGTGAAAACAGCACTGCAAGGCAAAAAGAAGCTTTACACAGCGGTTGGTAAACTAGCCTGCCTAAAGCACAATACACAAAATCGCAATCTCTAACTGTCCCATAGAGTCAGAAGAGCAGCGTTCTGTCCCTAACTGAATTCACAGCAGAGTGAAACCAAAATGGCGGCGGCGCCTTTTATAGTGCATTCATGACATCATTTCAGCAGCCAATCACAGCCATGCCATTAGTTAACATGACCGCAGCCGTACAGGATGTGCCCACACTTCTTAGGGTTCCTCATTGGCTGAATAAAATCACACTGCCTCTCATAGCATTGTGGGAACTTCCGATTCCGGTATACGATATGGCAAAAGTATCGGAACTCAGTATCGGAATTCCGATACCGCGAATATCGGCCGATACCCGATACTTGCGGTATCGGAATGCTCAACACTATTCATCAGAGAACTTTGCTATGTTATTCAGACTCACACAGAACAATTCAGTTATGGGTATACTGGTATATGTATACGTTTAGGAGGATTATGTGCCACGTCTTTAAAGTGAATCTGTCCCTCTTTTGAGCTTTTTGAGTTAATAATATATGCTTAAAGGTTGTATACAGCTGAAATTAGTCATACCTGTATGCCTCCTGGATGTGCACTTGTTCAGGAAAAATCATCTTTTATAACTTTGATCTTTCAGGCTCTGGGGGGGGGGGGGTAGGCTGCCCGAAAGATAAGACTGCCTCCGATTTTCATTATACAAGATTTCCCCTACCCTTCTCTTCAGATGTCCCATTGACGTGATATGCAAGGTCAGATATCCTTGTTTTAATTTCCGATGTGCGCGATGTGTGCCTGTGTCACTAACTTCGGGTCACAGTGATCTCCGACACACAGTAGGTGAATTCTCCACAGTGTAGAGGAGCGATGGCAGGCAGAGTATTCAGGCACGGGCTTTCTGGCCATGCACATGACGTCAAAAGGACGTCTGAAAAGACGACGAGGAGAAATCATGTATAATGAAGATCGGAGGCAGTTTTATCTACAATCAGCATACACCCCATAGCATAGAAGATCAAAGCTATAAAAGATGATTTTTACTGAACAAGGCAACATCCTTTAGGCATCCAGATATGACTAATTTTAGCTGTAAACAACATGTATGCCTTTGCTCAAATTATTAACTAACAAAGCTCAAAAGGGTGACATATTGTTAGGGTTTGAGTTCCCGCTGTTGCACAAGGGGAGTCTCGAGCCAGTCCCACTGCGATCCCCCTTTCATCTCCAGCCGCAGTGGAGCCTGCTCAGCAGAGACATCGGTCCCAGCATCTTGCCCATTCCAGTACTGTGCAGAGACTTGCTGCTGCCTCTCCTGGATCTGCTATTATAGCCAGTGCTGGAGCAGACGTCTTTGGGACGAAGTCCTGCGTTTCCCCTTCTGAGCATGTCCAGGGTAAGATCTCTCATTGGAGATCAGGGGTCACATGTTCAGGTACTGCAGCAGCTCCTATTGGTCCGCCAGGAAGGTCCTGAAACTACATGTGTTTGGAACAGTTTCTCATTGGTCCTTGTTTCTGGCAGGTCCTGTAGCTGTTGCTATAAAAGGGTGGCATGGCTGGGCCGCCATGCGCTAATATCAATCGTTATATGCTTAGCGCCAGTGTGGTCATGCGTGTGTGTGGTTAGGGCCCGGCTGAAATAAGCCCCTAGAATACCGACTAAATCGGTGAGGAGTTTGGTATGCTAGCTGGTCAGGTCGGTGTCCTAGATGCCCTAGATTGCCGGCAAAACCGGTGAGGAGTTTGATTGCTGTACTCAGGGCCTGGCGTTCAGACGCCATAGATTGCGGGTGACTCCCGCGAGGACATTAGTGCATGATCACGTTCTATGTTCGCTTAGCTGTTCACTGTGTACCTGGGTGCCTGACAGGACACAGAAGTTTGTCTCAGCGGCTCTGTGACGTAACAGGGTTCGCTTTCAACGCTAGAAAGCGCCCTAGCGTGTTTATTTTGCGACTCAGTTGTGTTAAGTGAGTTTGCACACATCGCCATATAGCGCTGCGGCACTCCTTCTAGTGGCTCTGTGGATTAACAGAGTTCACACATATTGCCACAGCGCGTTACGGCGTTTATTTTGGTGACTCTGAGGGATAACAGAGTTCGCTTCTTGTGCCATTTTACTAGCAGCAGGCTCCGCCTGCACGGTGGACCCTGGGCTGCGAACGCACCTCTTCACATCTTATATTTGGTGTGTTCCGCAGACCCTAACACATATTTCCTTTAAACAGTCTCATTAGTGATGAGCGAGCATGCTCGTCACTACACGTTACTCGCCCGAGAATCTCACTGCTCGAGATGCTCGGAGCTCGCCGTGTATTTCCGGGGTTGCTCGACGGGAGCTCGGGTCCCCACCATATGTTTGGCGCTCTTTAGGGAGCTAATGTACATGCCGGGATTGTCTGCCACACACTATAATGCCGCGGCCATGTTGGTTGTGGCATTACAGTGATTGGCTGGCCGCACAGCGTCATCAGGTCTATATCAGACCTGGCGCCATCATGCTCATCACAGAGTTGCTGCTGAGCTAGGGAGAGATTTGCTTGGTTCTTACTTGGTGTGGGTATACCATAAAGTATACACATATCCATCTCAACTAACAGTCCTTCTTAGGACTAATAAAGGTGCATAGATGTCAGTGCAAGGTCAGGCAGGCAGTGTATGTGGCAGATTTCATGGCATATAGCAAGAGGGTCCATTCCAGTTCTGCCTGATGCTGCTGCAAATTACAGATATTTCTAGACAAAGCTCCAGGTATCAGGGGCTAGGAATATTTTTTTTGGATCTTAATCCTGATTATTTGCTTTAAAAGCAATCCAGAGAACACCATTTTTCTGCTCCGTTTGCTTGTTGGCACTGCAGAATCCTTTCCATATTACAGCGCTAAAAAGCCATCAATTTAAAACAGTGGTTTGGCTGTCACATGGATCACATATCACTGCGCTCAAAATTCTGCCATTTCTGGCCTCCATTTAACATTTGTTGAAGTTTCTTCGTGAAGTTATTGACATCAGTTTGCTGAAAAAAATAGTTACCAAAAGGCCAGCTATTTAAAACTGTGGTTTGTCCGTCACACAGATCACATATCAGTGTGCTCAAAATTCTTCCATTTCTGGCCTCCATTTAAATTTTGTTGCAGTGTCTTAGCGAAGTTATTGACATCAGTTTGCTGAAAAAAATAGTTACCAACAGGCCAGCTATTTAAAACTGTGGTTTGTCCACCACACGGATCACATATCAGTACGCTCAAAATTCAGCCATTTGTAGTGAACGTGGAAAATATTGTCCTTCATTTAAAATGGGCAAGGCACGTGGCAAGGAATGGGGAACTGGATGTGATGGTGATGGTGCATGCAGAGGCCGAGGCCGTAGGCAAGCTGAAATTGTGCCACAACAAACACACACTTCTGATCGCATGACCTTCCTGTCCCAATTACTAGGGAGCCACAGCAGCACACCAATATTGAACCCAGAGCAGTGTCAAAAAGTTGTTGGTTGGATAGCGGATAATGCTTTCAGTCACTTTACCATCACCACCACCCTGTCTTCCACACAGTCAAGTCTCAGTAGCAGTGAGTCTAGACCACATATTCCTCACCCTGATCCTCCTTTCTCCCACCATGCCGAGTGCCTGGAGACAACTGATCCCACACTTGGACATTCCGAAGAGCTGTTCAGTTGTCCATTTATAAATTCTGGCCTCTCGCCCGGTCGACTTGAGATTGCATGTAGCGATGCCCAAATATTAGGCAACGATGGGAATGTGTCACAAGAGGTGGATGATGATGAGACACAATTGCAAGAAATTCAGGAGGAGGACCAGGGTGCGGAAGTGTAAGAGGAGGTGATGGATAATATAGTAACTAACCCAACCTGGCAGGAGGACATGCGAAGCGAGGACAGCAGCACACAAGGGGAGGGAGGCATAGCACCACAACAGGCAGGAAGAAGCACTGTGGTGGTGCAGACAGAAGGCTGTTAGTTCTTCCCAAGTCTGGTTGTTTTTAAAGACTCTGCTGATAACCTCAAAAGGCCATTTTCACCACCTGCCATGCCTGCATCAGCAGTGGTAGCCAAACTACCAGCCTGACCACCCCCAGCATGATCAGGGACATGACAGCAAAGCACTGACTTTGTGGGCTGAACCCCAAGGTCCAGTAACACTGTCTGCGGGTGACACCACTGCTTCTTTAACTGTTGTGTGTGCAAAGCCAATCCCCTGTCCATGTTAAGATACCTCCTGCCCGGCACCTGCTGTTGCACTCACTCAACTAGCGCCATCAGCAATCACATCCACGTCCTTGTCCCAGCGCAGTGTTCAGTTGTCCATACCCCAGTTCTTGGAATGCAGTCAGAAATATGCAGCCAACGCCCAACAGGCCACACTACTAAATTCACACATTTCGCGACTGCTTGTGCTCGAAATGTTGCCTTTTAGGCTCGTGGAGACGGAAGCTTTCCGCAACCTGATGGTGGTGGTCGTCCCTCAGTATACTGTCCCCAGCCACCACTATTTCTCCCTGTGTGCCATCCCCACAGACAAGCACGTGTCCCACAACATTACCCGTGCCATCAACAATGCAGTTACTGGGAAAGTCCACCTAACCACGGACACGTGGACAAGTGCTTGTGGGTAGGGACGGTACATCTCATTGACGTCACACTGGGTTAACATAGTGGAAGCTGGGAACCAGTTGGATCTTGGGATTGAACACGTCCTCCCAATGCCAAGGATTGCGGGTCCTAAGTCAATCAGGGTTGCCCACCACAGTCTACAGCTCCTGCACCTCATCCTCCTCCTCTTCAGCCTCCATTCCGAAATGACCACATCAGTCACAAGCTGGAAGCACTGCAGCACTGCCTCAGCCAAGTGGCAACAGGTTGTGCTGAAGCTAATGTGCTTAGGTGAAAAACCGTACAATGCTGAAGAGTTGTGGACAGCTCTGAAAGAGCAGACAGATCTGTAGCTGACACCGCTAAATCTACAGCCAGGCACGGTCGTGTGTGACAATGGCTGGAACCTGGTGGCGGCTCTGAGGCGAGGCGAGCTCACACACGTACTATACCTGGCCCATGTTCTTAACCTGGTGGTTCAGTGGTTTCTCAAAACCTACCCGGAGCTGCCGGATCTGCTTGTCAAAGTACACCGCCTGTTTGCCCATTTTAGAAACTGAGCTACAGCTTCCGTCACCATTTCCGTGCTTCAGCAGCATTTGCAGCTTCTGGCTCACAACTGGCTTGTGATGTCTCCACGTGTTTGAACTCTACTGCAGATGTTGGGAAGGATTTGTGAGCAGAAGAGGGCAGTTGTTGACTACCAGCATCAACAAGGCCGTCGGTATTCAGTTCAGACTCCACACATAACACCTCAGGAGTGGACATGGATGTCAAACATAAATACCATCCTCTAAAACTTTGAGGACTCCACCAAGATAGTGAGCGGTGATGATGTCATAATTAGCGACACCATCCCACTTCCTTGTCTTCTGAAATGCTCTCTGCTCACAATGAAAGAGGATGCATTGCAGGCGGAGCACGATGAGATGGAGCAAGGAACCATATAGGCTGATTACACACAGCCCAGCCTCATCTCATCCCAACGTAAATTGGGTGACAATGAGGAGCAGGAGGAAGAACATGAGCCAGTTTCATGCGCTATAGACGGTACTACCTGCACAACTGTCATACCGTCTGTTCAGCGTGGATGGCCTGAGGACAGGGAAGAGGAAGAGGAGGAGAGCATGATCAGTCATCCTCTTAGTGAGGACACGGAAGCATTGCCTGTTAGCAGTCTGGCACGCATGGCTGAGTTTATGTTATGCTGCCTTTCCCGTGACCCTCCATTCTCCATATTTTGGGTGACATTCATTACTGGTTTAGAGAGTAGCTGATTGAAATATTAAAACTTAACCTTTAATCTACTGTTAAAAAACAGAACACAAAGTGCAGTTAGTGCTGAAGTGCATGTGCAAAACAAAACCAAACCAAAACACAGTGTCTATGACCTTAAAAGACAAGAAAAACCAATGGTTTACCAGAAACCTTTAAATGGACAATAGTGCATCTATACCAACAAATTAACCGCGCTATTAAATGGAACTGTTACAGAAATCAATTCCCCTTGTATTGGCGGTATTTGTCAAGAATATTGTTCCTTTCTTATGGGTTAGCCTTTTTATACTAAAATCAGCGTTTTCTCTATCACTGATAATGGCCCCTTATATGCACTTCATCCATATACATCTTACACTGTGTTCCAAATTATTATGCAAAAATTGTTTAGGAGTGATAAGGTAAGAATTTTTTTGTTTGTCACTTAAACTCATTGATGGTGATGTGTGTCAGGGCTCTTTATATCACTGTAAGCAATTGCAGACACCTGTGCTAATTAGTTTGGCAGGTGTGTCCAATGAAAGGCAAGACTACTTAAGAAGGCTGTCCCACATTATTAAGCAGCCTACATTTTCTGACAAAATGGGAAAGAAAAAGGATGTGTCGGCTGCTGAGAAGCAACAAATTGTGGAGTGTTTAGGTCAAGGCATGACTACAATCAACATTGCCAAGACACTTCATTGTGATCATCGCACAATCAAGAAGTATGTAGCTGATTCCCAGTATACACGTGTGCGTGCTGATAAGGGAAAATTGAGGACTCTTTCCTACAGGCAATTACGTCAGGTTAAAAGAGCAGCGGCAAAAAAGCCTTGTCATAGCAGCAGACAAGTTTTTGAAGCTGCTGGTGCCTCCAAAGTCCCCCGAACAACAAGATGCAGGGTCCTTCAGAGGTCTGCGGCTGTGCGTAAGCCATCCTGTTGACCTCCTCTATCCACTGCACACAAGCAGAAACGGCTCCAGTGGGCCAAACAATACATGAAGATTGACTTCAAAACTGTTTTGTTCACCGATGAGTGCCGTGCAACGCTCGATGGTCCAGATGGAAGGAGTGGAGGATGGCAAATACGGCTACGGCGCCAACAAGGAGAAGGTGGAGTAATGTTTTGGGCTGGAATCATGGGGAGAGAGATTGTCGGCCCCTTTAGGATCCCTGAAGGTGTAAAGATGAACTCCATAGTGTATGTTGAGTTTCTCAAACAGCACTTCCTGCCATGGTTCAAGAAGAAGAACCGTGCATTCCGCAGCAAGATCATTTTCATGCATGATAATGCACCGTCTCATGCTGCACATAACACATCTGCATCTCTGACTGCTATGGGCATAAAAGGGGACAAACTTATGGTGTGGCCTCCATGCTCCCCTGACCTCAACCCCATTGAGAACCTCTGGAGCATCATCAAAAGGAGTGTCTATGATGGCGGGAGGCAGTTGACATCTAAGCAACAGCTCTGGGAGGGTATTCTGTCCTCATGCAAAACAATTGAAGCAGAAACCATCCAAAACCTGACAAATTCAATGGACGAGAGAGTTCAGAAGCTCCTTTCGAACAAGGGGTCCTATGTGCAAATGTAACATCACCTAGAATAAAGTTTTGAGTTGAAAACTGTTTGATTTCAGTTTGTAATAACCTGCTAATGCTTATAATTTCAAAAATGACCATTTTTTTGTTCTTTATTAAAATGAAAAGGTTGAAAACTCTGCTGTGCATAATAATTTGGAACATGCATTTTGAGTGCAGTTTGAGTGTTTTATTTTTTTAAAAATATACTGTTATCATAGGCAGTTTGTACAAAAACCTTTCAATTGTACTCTAATAGTTATTTGACTGGAAAATTACAATGACTGCAATTCATACAGGTAATTCGGGAAAATCTGAGAAAATATTATTTGCATAATAATTTGGAACACAGTGTATATATAACTGGTTTTTATGGACATGAGTAAAATGCTCCTTGCAAATTTGGAGCTATAAATAACTATACACCTGCCATATAGATATATAAATTAACATGCCCCTCATAGAAGAATAAGCACAATACCATCAGGGGAGTAACAGGGTAAATTGGGCTCTGTCTATATTAACCCCCACTGTGGTTTTCAAATATTTGCGATACTCATCTGCGGCTTCATGATATGGGCATGATTCCTTTCTCCTGGGGGAGATCCATTCCGTACACATATGTCATGTTAGGCGGTCTCTACCCCAGGGGCGTCTCCCGACGCGTTTCATCACATTAAGAATCTTCAGGGGAGATTTTAAAACATTTTGTGCTGAGACAGGACTTAGCGGCGTGTGTGCGATCGTGCCTTTTATAGATACCGAGTGTATCGTTCAGTTTCCTGTTCCGGACGCTAGATACGTCATATCCGGTAATTGGAACGCATGTGCTGTTCATCTAGCGCATGCGCTGTGGTTCAGGCTGTTTCAACCTCAAGGAACGTCATTTCCTGTTTAAGGAAGAAAGAATCCCATAGAACAGAGCATATGTATATGTCTGCAAAATATGGCGATTCGTCCCTGTAAATTCTGCATATGCGTTATAGAGGAAGAAATTATATGTTCCCCTTAAAATTGAAAATTTAGTTGGGAGAAACATATCCGTTGTGGTATATAGTCTTTAAGTAAAAGA
Source organism: Oophaga sylvatica (assembly GCA_033576555.1). NCBI lineage: Eukaryota > Metazoa > Chordata > Amphibia > Anura > Dendrobatidae > Oophaga > Oophaga sylvatica. Next base: position 362,270,367 of record JARQOD010000002.1, on the reverse strand, counting down.
TCTACCAAAAATAATATAGTGCCTCTATTTGTGAAAATTTGCAGGAGATAACAAATCGGTTCCTGGCAATACTTGGAATAATGAGCAAGTCACATTCATTAAATAAATGACGGGAGTATATTATGGAAGAAAAACAAAACAGATCTTCAATCAATTTTATTTTATATGTAGAAATGGAATTGAATGTAAATAAAATCTTGTTGCATGCAAATTATAACACGACAGACCTTCTTGGTGAAAGATAGAAAGGGTGCACGCTAAGGATTCCCTGTTTTCCCCTGTCTATTGTATCCCTACCTCACGCGGAGGTTGGCACCCTAAGACCTGCGCAGTGGCGCCCCCACTCAACGGCGGCTGACCCTATTCTGAACCAAAAAACCCTACATGGCTGAAAAGTCAAATAAAAGGGTGTTACAAATGCGGAGGGTGTAAATATTGTGGGGCCTTAAAACAAGGGAAGGAGTTCAGTAGCACCATTACCAAGAAGATATACCCCATTAGACAATTCATGAACTGCAAAAGCATTGGGGTTGTCTACAACATTACCTGCAAATGCGGCGTACAATATGTAGGGAAAACAAGAAGAGAATTGAGGAAGAGAATAGGAGAGCATCATAGGGATATTATCAACAGAAGAGACACCCCTGTAGCGAACCATGTAAATCAAATGCATGGAGGTGACGCAGAATCCCTAGTATTTATGGGTACTGAAAAAATCAGACAAAATCAAAGAGGAGGAGATTGGGATAAACGGATCCTTCAGAGAGAAACATTTTGGATCTTCAATCTCCAAACAACACATCAGAAAGGATTAAATTAACTTATAACCTATTCTTCCTTCTTGTAGCGTAAGGACCACTAGGGCTTCCAAAATAGGGTCAGCCGCCGTTGAGTGGGGGCGCCACTGCGCAGGTCTTAGGGTGCCAACCTCCGCGTGAGGTAGGGATACAATAGACAGGGGAAAACAGGGAATCCTTAGCGTGCACCCTTTCTATCCTTCCCTAAGAAGGTCTGTCGTGTTATAATTTGCATGCAACAAGATTTTATTTACATTCAATTCCATTTCTACATATAAAATAAAATTGATTGAAGATCTGTTTTGTTTTTTCTTCCATAATATACTCCCGTCATTTATTTAATGAATGTGACTTGCTCATTATTCCAAGTATTGCCAGGAACCGATTTGTTATCTCCTGAAAAATATTTAGAGTTGAGAGTCCTCAGTGGTAGATACCTTTTAAATGGCTAACTGAAAAGATGTAACAAATTGCAAGCTTTCGAGACTGCTCAGGTCTCTTCATCAGGCTGAACTAATACAAAATCTGAAGAATCACATATTTATACACAAAAACACAGAAAAAATGCAATAGGTAAGACAAGTGACGTGAAGCAGAATAGTCATTATGGCAGAGGGATGAGCATAAATATTGGAACAGTTCATAGATAAGGAGAGAAAGTTTTATTACCCTCTGATTGGGGTCTGGTAATGTTTTGTGATGTTTTCACAGGGTATTTGGAGTAAATTCCTTAATTGATGTAATAGGCCATAAAACCATGTGACAGGTTCATTCCAGCATTAAGAGTGTCAAAGGTCACCATCAATTTGTATTCGCAAATTCTTCTCTGTCTCTGAGATGTGAATCTGCTTGCAAATTTTCACAAATAGAGGCACTATATTATTTTTGGTAGATCTTTTACTTAAAGACTATATACCACAACGGATATGTTTCTCCCAACTAAATTTTCAATTTTAAGGGGAACATATAATTTCTTCCTCTATAACGCATATGCAGAATTTACAGGGACGAATCGCCATATTTTGCAGACATATACATACGCTCTGTTCTATGGGATTCTTTCTTCCTTAAACAGGAAATGACGTTCCTTGAGGTTGAAACAGCCTGAACCACAGCACATGCGCTAGATGAACAGCACATGCGTTCCAATTACCGGATATGACGTATCTAGCGTCCGGAACAGGAAACTGAATGATACACTCGGTATCTATAAAAGGCACGATCGCACACACGCCGCTAAGTCCTGTCTCAGCACAAAATGTTTTAAAATCTCCCCTGAAGATTCTTAATGTGATGAAACGCGTCGGGAGATGCCCCTGGGGTAGAGACCGCCTAACATGACATATGTGTACGGAAAGGATCTCCCCCAGGAGAAAGGAATCATGTCCATATCATGAAGCCGCAGATGAGTATCGCAAATATTTGAAAACCACAGTGGGGGTTAATATAGACAGAGCCCAATTTACCCTGTTACTCCCCTGATGGTATTGTGCTTATTCTTCTATGAGGGGCATGTTAATTTATATATCTATATGGCAGGTGTATAGTTATTTATAGCTCCAAATTTGCAAGGAGCATTTTACTCATGTCCATAAAAACCAGTTATATATAAGATGTATATGGATGAAGTGCATATAAGGGGCCATTATCAGTGATAGAGAAAACTTTGATTTCAGTATAAAAAGACTAACCCATAAGAAAGGAACAATATTCTTGACAAATACCGCCAATACAAGGGGAATTGATTTCTGTAACAGTTCCATTTAATAGCGCGGTTAATTTGTTGGTATAGATGCACTATTGTCCATTTAAAGGTTTCTGGTAAACCATTAGTTTTTCTTGTCTTTTAAGGTCATAGACACTGTGTTTTGGTTTGGTTTTGTTTTGCACATGCACTTCAGCACTAACTGCACTTTGTGTTCTGTTTTTTAATAGTAGATTAAAGGTTAAGTTTTAATATTTCAATCAGCTACTCTCTATACCATTTCTTGGATTGAATACGATTGCCTTTGCTCATACATTACTGGTTGGTGACACTTCTAGACTACTAAAATGGGGCAGTACCAGAAGGCCCTTGTTGCAGAATCATTGAAAAAATTCCATCTGAAAACGCTGGCGGCAGAGGTCACAGTTCATTGGACAACCAAGGAGTACAGGTGAGAGAGACACAACTTCAATCCAGCATCCAGCAGAGGCAGGGGAATACTGTTAAAGTTCTGGGAGAGTTTTCTCAGACCCTCCCATCGAACTGGCCCTGAAGCGCGGGGTACTCTCACAAGAAGTGCAAAGTTTGGGAAGATGCTGAGGGAGTCCCTTGCTGACCGTACCAGCGTCCTCCGTAATTCTTCTGTGACTTATAATTATTGGGTATCCAAGCAGGACATGCGGCATGATCTGGCTCTCTACTCCTTGGAGGTCCTGGCCTGCCCTGCCGCTAGCGTTTTGTCAAAGCAAGTTTTTAGTGCTGCTGGTGGAATTATAACGGATAAGCACATCCCTGCCTATCAACTGAAAATGCTGGCAGGCTGAATCTTATAAAAATGAACAAGGGCTGGTTTGGGCCAGACTTCTGTACACCACAAAATTTTAGCAGCATAACATAAACTCAAATCCAGTGTCTTTTTTGGGAAGTCTATTCCCATGCACCTGTTCACACCCACACATGTTATACGCTTCCTGATTTTGGCTATTCGCTGTTGTCCTCCTTCTTCTACTCATCCTCCACCACCATATCACCAGAGTGACCGTGGTCCATGATGCAACACCCACATAATTTTCTTAAACGGTGTTTATGATGCCCTTAAAAAAAATTGTTATGTATACCCCCAGGGGTAAATGTTTGTCAGCCCATACAATTAGGGCATGGGCATTACAAGTATAGGACACCCGCTCCTTTCCAATGGGAATATTTTTTTAAGAGGCCATCCTCCACATCTCTTTCAAGGGGCATTGAAGTGCGTCCATATTTTGGGCAGCCCTTGCATTCACTGCATAGGCAAACAGTATGGGAGACCCACTTCCTAATAATGGGAACATTGTTTTCAGGAGGCCCTCCTGTATGTGTGGCACCCCTGCGGGTTCAGTCGCCACAGAGGTACTGCACCTCATCCAGAGGTGTGGTACCCCACCCTCAGGTAAAGAAGGAGCACTGCCCAGGACTCTAGCACTCGCACCCAACACTGACTAGTTCAGTCAGGGCACCTGAGTGTACTCTAGGGAGGGTGGCTTCCTCCCAGGCTGGGTAGGAAAGGGAGTTGAGGAGGTGGGTGAAGGTAGAAGGAAGGGGAAGAGCTTAGAGAGCGGGAAGAAGACTAATGAGTTAGTCAGGAGGAGAGGGGAGCTGAAGCTGTGAGGAGCTTACCCCAGGACGAGAAAGAGAATATAGAGGGAGAGACTGAGGGAAGCTCCCAGAAGGAAGAAGGGGTCCTAGGGGCACAGATAGTGAGAGATCCATCCGTGGGGCCCGATCCAGTAGTGGAGGGACCAGGTCGCAGTGGGGTACCAGCCCCCAAGCCTAGTGGACAACTTCAAGACTCAGCTAGCAAGCCGGAGGCAGGGGTGGCTTTAGTTGCCCCAGCCACATCCATAATTAATCACCGAAAAGGCAGCCATAAAGGAGCAAGGGGACTTAGAGAATGTTGCCCGACAAGGTCCGCGGCTGCAGGCTTGGGACCTGATTGAGTTGGTTCTGGGCAGGAGGGCGGAAGCCAGTGCAGTGAGACGGCCAGGAAAGGAATATATCGAAGAGAGGCCTGGAAAGGTGTATCCTGATCTCCCTGGGAGTTTGCTGAACCCCTCACCTGGAGGGCACAGCACTAAGTGGGCATCTGTGCGCAAGTGAACTGTGAGTAAAACGTTGAAAACTTAACCATGCAGTGTCCTCTGAATTATTCCTGCGTCACCAGCCCTGCACCACCTTCACCTCCAACATTATCTTTAATATCCTAACTGCCCTGGAACATGGCTCTGCCTGTGTAGAGCTGAACCAACTCTACTGCATCAACAACTGTCCCAGTGGACTGAATCTGCAGCATCGGCTAACATCTTTATTGCCGAGTACCAAACGTAGCGTCACAAACACTTTATTACAAATTTCTTTATTATCCCTTTTCATCTTATCCCCTTTTACTGGATGCCCAGGGCCACGGACCGGGTCACTGTTGCCGTGACACTGCCCCTTTAAGAAGTGGCCCGTTACCGAGCATCCCCACTGCCCTGGTGAGCGCTCCATATGTCTCTTCAAAGGGAACTGGGGTGCGTCCAGGCCTTGCATTCACTGCATAGACAAACAGTATGGGAGACCCACTTCCTAAAAATGGGAACATTGTTTTCAGGAGGCCCTCCTGTACGTCTCTTCAAAGGGGTATTGTGGTGTGTCCAGGCCTTGCATTCACTGCATAGGCAAACAGTATAGGAGACCCACTTCCTAATAATGGGAACATTGTTTTCAGGAGGCCCTCCTGTATGTCTCTTCAAAGGGGTATTGTGGTGAGCCAAAATTTTTGGCAGCCCTTGCATTCACTACATAGGCAAACAGTATGGGAGACCCACTTCCTAATAATGGTAACATTTTTTCAGGAGGCCCTCCTGTATGTCTCTTCAAAGGGGTATTGGGGTGCGTCCAAATTTTGGGCAGGCTTTGCATGCATTCACTGCATAGGCAAACAGTATGGGAGACCACTTACTAATAATGGGAACATTGTTTTCAGGAAGCCCTACTGTATGTCTCTTCAAAGGGCTATTGGGGTGCATCCAGGCCTTGCATTCACTGCATAAGCAAACAGTATGGGAGACCCACTTCCTAATAATGTGAACATTGTTTACAGGAGGCACTCCTTATGTCTCTTCAAAAGGGTATTGGGGTGTATCCAAATTTTGGGCAGGCCTTGCACTCACTGCATACACAAACAGTATGGGAGACTCACTTCCTAATAATGGGAACATTGTTTTCAGGAGGTCCTCCTGTACGTCTCTACAAAGGGGTATTGGGGTGCGTCCAAATTTTGGGCAGCCCTGCCACTCACTCAATAACAGTATAAGAGACACACAGTTTAATGTGAAAAACAAAGCATAGCCAGCTGATCGCTTTCTAAGAATAGTGAGGGCCAACTGCTGGCCCTTTAAGAATAGTAAAGGCCGCCTGATGGCCCTATAAAAATAGGCTTTGTGACTGTCATAGTTCCTCCTTAGTAAATGAAACAGGATGTGTCTGATGATGTAAAAAACAAAATAGAACAGTGCTCTATCCAGGTGTATATAGTAGAAAAAACTTTATTCAGGCTTAAAAGATGACGTTTCGACCATAGTCAGGTCTTTGTCAAAGACTTGACTATGGTCGAAACGTTGTCTTTTATGGCTGAATAAAGTTTTTTCTACTATATACACCTGGATGGAGTGCTGTTCTATTTTGTTTTTTACATGGATTTTCCAAGCTGGTTCCTTGGACTCGGTACGTGCGCCCCCACTCTGAGTGTGCTGTCAGCTTGCTCTATCATAATCGTGTCTGATGATGTGTCACACAACACATGGCCAGATAAGGTTGTAAAATGTTAAAATGACATTTCCCAGTGAATGCATTTGTTTTGGTTGAAAGCAATGCTAAAGTTCAAAAATGCATCAAAAACGCTACGTGTGAACATAACCCAACGTGTGGAGGAGCATTTTTGTTTTTTGGTTATTTATTTTGCCTTATATAGAAGTCATTACCCTGGAAAGGATGTTCCTTAACATATTCCCCCGGAAAATCAATTTTGGTTTTGTTTTTGCATGTTTTATTGTGAGTCTGTAAAAGTGGCATAAGACTCTGACAACATTGTTCACAGCAGTGACCTGGGAGTCAGAAATGCTTCCAGGGATCTTCCCCATGCAGTTCCCATGTCACTTGAGCACTGTTCCTATCGATTTCTGCAATTTCTAGTCCCTCTGCAGACCGCCGGGGGGGGGGCGCCAGAACAATGTTCGAGTTTCCCATAGACTTACATTGGGCTCGATGCTCGGGTCGAGCATTCCAGTTTGCTCGACCTGAGCAGCGAGCACCCGAGCATTTTAGTGCTCGCCCATCACTAAGTCTCATGCAAACATTATGGCAAACAGATGAACATTTGTTGAACATTACTTGTTTGGATGTTGTACGTTACATTCTGGACTTCTCTAATAGCTAAATAGACATGCGGAAATTGATTTAGTGCAAATTGAATTGTTTAACATGGTATAGCATAGCCAATCAAAAGTGACTATTATAGCCTGCATAAAAGCAGAAGCAGGAAATGCAGCAGTGGTAAAGCATGATAGTCAGAAGAGGTCACAACTCACAGCTTAGCAATAACGGTAGGGAATGAAAGCCATAAAACACTGAAGAAATGTACTGTACAGATAATGTGTGAGAGCACAGCACTGAAGAAGATTAGTGTGTGAGGAAAAATGAATAATACAAATTTGATTGATGGGAATGAGAGATAGGCAAATCACTGTGTGTGTGAGGATGGGCATAGGAAGGACACAGTTGTCAGCCGCTGCTTGCTTTATCAGTGTATTCATACTGCTGATTAAAGGTGAGCTAATTTGTTCAGATTTTGGCCTCGAATCTGATTTTGACATATTCGGACAATATTCTAACACTATTCGGGACAAATGTTTGCCTTATGATTGGTTCTGAACATACAGTATTTGGTAATTTCTACTCCCATTGACTCTAATGACGTTCGGCTGTGTTTGCAAAAACAATATTCGAATCCGATCGTATTCGGAACCGAATCTGAACAAATTCACTTATCTCTATTGCTGATCACTAATACACATATATTCACGGCAATGTGGAGGCTTTGGAGTACTTTTAATTCACTTTAAAGTCGAATTTCAAAAGAGTAGCTCATCTCTACTACTAACAACTATATATACTTCACTGAATGTGAACATAAAAATATATAACTATTGTGCATAATGTGGGTTGGGTAAGTGGTATACTTCATTTTCACATTGTTTCATACTATTAAGAAAGTCAATAACTTTTTATCTAGTTACCGTATATACTCGAGTATAAGCCGACCCGAGTATAAGCCGACCCCCCTAATTTTGCCACAAAAAAACTGGGAAAACTTATCGACTCGAGTATAAGCCTAGGGTGGAAAATGAGATTATGCCCCATATGCTCCCCATGTATTATGCCCCACAAGATGCTCCATGTATTGTGCCCCATATGCTGCCCCATGTATTATGCCCCACAAGATGCTCCATAGATTGTGCCCCATATGCTGCCCATGTATTGTGCCACATATGCTGCCCATGTATTGTGCCCCATAGATGCTCCATAGATTGTGCCCCCATAAATGCTCCATAGATTGTGCCCCCATAGATGCCCCATGTATTATGCCCCATAGCAGCTCCATAGATTATGCCCCCATAGATGCTCCTTAGATTATGCCCCCATACATGCTCCTTAGATTATGCCCCCATAGATGCTCCTTAGATTATGCCCCCATAGATGCTCCATGTATTATGCCCCCATAGATGCCCCATGTATTATGCCCCATAGATGCTCCATAGATTATGCCCCCATAGATGCTCCATAGATTATGCCCCATAGATTATGCCCCCATAGATGCTGCATTGAATAGGCCCCTTATGCTGCCGCAGCTGCTGCAGCAAAAAAAGAAGAAGACATACTCACCTCTCGTCGCTGGGGGCCCGGTGCCAGTATCCAGAGAAGGCGGGGACACCGGCGCGCTATGGGGGACAGGTGCCGGTGTCACCGCTCGCTCAGGGCCCCGGCACCTGCGATATTTACCTGTCACCCGGTCCACCGCTGAGCGCCGCTGTCTTCTGGGTCCTCCAGCAGTGAATGATCAGGCAGAGGGCGCAGTAACCACGTCATCGCGCCCTCTGCCTGAACATCGCAGCAAGAGGACCCGAGGACACAGCGGCGAGCAGCGGTGGAGCGGGACAGGTAAATATCGCTTATACTTACCCCTCCGCCGGCGCGGTCTCTGCAGCCCCTGCTCTTCTCCCATGGTCTCCGGCGCCAGTGTTCAGCGGTCAGGTGGTATCGCTCATTAAAGTCACGAATATGTGCATATTCATGACTTTAATGAGCGGTACCACCAGACCGCTGAACACTGGCGCCGGAGACCGCGGGGGAAGAGCAGGGGCTGCAGAGACCGTGCCGGCGGAGGGGTGAGTATATAGAACAGCTGCGCACCGCCTCCCCCCTGTATATGACTCGAGTATAAGCCAAGAGGGGGGCTTTCAGTCCTAAAAAATGGGCTGAAAATCTCGGCTTATTATTTATTTTGGTCCATAGTTCTTTAGCCTTGAAAGTATATGTTTAGAGCCTGAGAATGTACAACTGCCAGGTACCAGTGACAATCAAAAGCTTTAATTCTGTCAGTTATGTTGAATAGGTGCTGAATATGTGAGGACAAATAGGATATGTCCAGAAAGTACAGTATTAAAATGGAGACTGATAATTGTCACCTGCCAACTGGAATAAGTCACCTCCACCTATCGTTACCCTACATTGTGGAGCACTGGCACGAGTCAAGCTCTGGAGTTCTCCCCATTATGTGCATGCACTATATAATCCTCCCACCACCTGCCGCTGATTGACATCTTTATCCCTATGCTCAATATAGAGAGCAAAAACTGTCAAATCAACTGTGAGAGATCAGCTTATAAATATTAGATCTTAGTGCTGAAATGAGTAGCATAGTAACATAGTTAGCAAGGCCGAAAAAAGACATTTGTACATCCAGTTCAGCCTATATTCTGTCAGAAAAAAATCTCCAGATCTACGTCCTTCTAAAGAACCTAATAACTGTAAAATACAATATTGTTACTCTCCAGGAAGACATCCAGGCCTCTCCTGAACCCCTCGATTGAGTTTGCCATCACCACCTCCTCAGGCAAGGAATTTTCTCACTGCCCTAACAGTAAAGAATCCTCTTCTATGTTGGTGGAAAAACCTTCTCTTCTCCAGATGCCCCCTGGTGACCGTCACCTTCCTTGATATAAACAGATCCTCGGAGAGATGTTTGTACTGTCCCCTTATATACTTGGTTATTAGATCGCCCCTCAGTCGTCTTTTTTCTAGACTAAATAACCCCAATTTTGCTAATCTCTCTGGGTATTGTAGTGTCAAGGTAAAATATAATTTTCTACTTCTATATTTTTATATTTATATGTTTATATGTGTCTTGTTATTTTGATATGTCAAGATAAACACGAAGTTTCCCTTAAATGAGTATTATTCAGATTGAAAGATATTTATACTTGAGAGAGTCCTCAGTGGTTGATACCTTTTAATGGCTAACTGAAAAGATGGTAACGAATTGCAAGCTTTCGAGACTACTCAGGTCTCTTCATCAGATTGAAATTTATTTTAAGATGATGTCAGTATCAGCTGGTGTCTGTCTCCACCTTGTGTCCTACCACTGTACTACCTTAACCATCAAATAACTTGAACTGGATTCACTAAAATGCCCCCACCTTTGGGGAACTGAGAAACCATGTGATTTACAAGAAGAACAGAATCAATTCTTAGAAAATGAAACTTAAGGATGACACGATGAAAGGAGGACTTAGAAGAAGATCTAAGGACCAATTAGAGATGACCAGATGCTGGACATGTACATATATGGACATCTAAAGCTTACCTCCCTGCTCTCGTCCATCCTTTTACTCCACCCTGACATCCTGGGTAGATAATCTTATGTATGTGAAAATAAAGCTTAGAACTTGCCCTGGTGGTCGCCTGTAAGCACCATTTGAAGCATGGTCTAAGACTGAACCAGCCTAATTGTCTGACTCATTCTTATCCTGGTACCACATGCTTATAATCTAATTTGGCGTGACTGGAGGATGAGTGGTTTGTCGTTACGACCCCGACAATTGGCGCCTAGCAACGTGGGGCAGTGGATTGCCGCCCGTCCGGACCCGTCCCGAGGACTTTGCGGTGGTGCCCGCGGTGACTGAGTGCGAGGACTGCAGCCTCCGTTGAACACGGTAAGTTGGGATCATATACTTTATATGCGTCCCACTTGCCTGTGTGTCAGTCATTGTTGGCTTAAGCTGTATTGTCTTTTTGGGTCTGGGTGGGTGACCGGTTGAGTGGTGAGATCGAGGGCAATCCCACGCCACGAACAAGCAAGTGAGACCGAGTGACGTTGCATGTCTGCACGTGCTTGAGTCAAAACACCACTTTTCTCCTCCTCCGGTCACGGTACCTTTATGTAGATAAATTGCCTCCCGCGACTGTTAGAATAAAGTTGGGACAAATTTTAGATTTTTGAAGTGTTGAGTGGGGTAAAAGATGCACATGATAATCTTATTAGAGATAGATTGAGTAGGGCTCTCTATCTTAATCAGTGACAGATTGAGGAGGACTCTCTGTCTTATCAGTGGCGAATTGAGGAGGTCTCTTCGTCTGAGAAGTGACAAATTGAGGAGTACTCTTTGTCAGGACAAATTGAGGAGGACTCTTTGTCTAACCCGGGAAGTCTCATTAGGAGAAGCCCAGGTGTCAGCACATCGAGGGGGACTCTGTGCTGTGTAAAGTGTTACGGTGAGCTGTGCTGTAAGGTCATCACTCACGGTTAGGGAAAAGATAGATTGAGGAGGACTCTCTGTCTTGTCAGGGTGTTGAGGAGGGCTCCACGTTGACGGGTGGTGACTTGCCAGCGGCATCGGTGGTCTGAGTCGCGACAGACCATTGCACTTTGTTAAATCATGATGCGTATGTTTAAATCTGAGAGACCTCACAAGTTAGAGGGTGGTGTTGTGGGAGTCTGTGAGTTAGTAAAGTCGCGGGAGGGCAAGAAGGCTGTTAAAATGTGAAAAGGTTATATAAGATGATGGATTTGCCTACTACGGGCAGATTTCAGCCTTCAGTGTGGAAGGATTATGTAGCACAAAAGAAGAGAAAGTTATGTGATGAGAGACTTCTATATCAAGCTCAGGCACATCTCAGAGTAGCAAATGATTTAAAAATTGAGGACTGGAAGGAAGTAGATGATGTAGGAGGTTCAGAAGGTGCTGAGCCTTTGTTCGGATATGTAAAATGCTCTGCATATGATCTTGTTGATGTAACTAAAATGGCCGCTATATCCCTCATGCCAGTCACGGTTCCAAGTTCTCCAAGCCCTCGGCCACCGCCCTATAATGGCACCGATCTCAGAACAAAGGGAGGTTGGACTTATCATGTGTGTGATGAACAGAATCCGCCCTGGGCGGAGACCTGCCGTGTCTGTGGGGCGGGTCGCCCCTGGTGTAATGCCCAGCCCAATGCCCCTCCCATTCCCAACAGTGGGACGCCCCCAGACAACGCCCTTTCCACTTTCCCCAGCGGCCATCTTGGGACACCCAGCAGCCATCTTGGGACACCCAGAACCACCCAGTCAGGCCTATATCCCCCCTATATCCCCTCCTGACACCTTCCGGCACCTACTACCAACCACCCGGACAGCCGAAAAAAAAAAAAAAAAAGGTTTTAGTTCCCGTCGCTGAGACCCCTGTCCCAGGACTCGGTCCTTCAGCCCCTGCTTCTGTTCCTAATCCGGAAGCTACTGCATTACCTCTATTCCCAATGGGTGCCCCTCCCAGGAGAGGAAAAATTAGGCACCAGGAATTATTTGAAACCAATGATAAAGTAGTAAAATTTGTGATTGCTTTGTCTAAAGAGTTAACTAACACCCACTCTACAGTGTCTGCTTCTCTCCCAGAATTTACAGGTGACACGGTGCACGATTTCTCGCCTGGTGACCTTGTATACATAAAAAATTTATGAGAAGAGACTGTCTCCAGCCCAGATTTGAGGGTCCCTACACTGTGGTCCTGTCCACCCCTACTGCCCGAAGCTCGAGGGCAAGAGCACCTGGATTCACGCCTCCCACTGCAAGAAGGACAAGATTAATCAGCAGTCATGAAGTTTCTGATATACATATCCTTTTGGGCTGTATCCTGATCTCCAGTAGTGCCAGCATGCCCACCTTCTGGGTTAATACTACGACCCCGACAGTAGGTCCCCCATCCCCTTTATTAATTTTGCTGCCCTCCTTTTTACTTGCTCTAGTTCCATTATATCCTTCCAGAGCATCGGTGCTCAAAACTATCCACAGTACTCCATGTGTGGTCTAACCAGGAATTTGTACAGAGGAAGTATAATGCTCTCATCATGTGTATCCAGACATCTTTCAATGCACCCCATGATCCTGTTTGCCTTGGCAGCCGCTGCCTGGCACTGGCTGCTCCAGGTAAGTTTATCATTAACTAGGATACCCAAGTCCTTTTCTATGTCAGATTTACCCAGTGGTTTCCCTTCAGTGTGTAATGGTGATATTGATATTGATATTCTTCCCATGTGTATAACCTTACATTTATCTTTGTTAAACTGCATCTGCCACCTTTCGGTTTCCAACTTATCCAGATCCATCTGTAGCAGAATACTATCTTTTCTTGTATTGACTGCTTTACATAGTTTTGTATCATCTGAAAATATTGCAAATATCGATATTTTACTGTGTAAACCTTCTACCAGATCATTAATAAATATGTTGAAGAGAATAGGTCCCAACACCGACCCCTGTGGTACCCCACTGGTCACAGCGACCCAGTTAGAGAATATACCATTTATAACCACCCTGTGCTTTCTAATACTAACTCAGTTACTTACCCATTTACACACATTTTCCCCCAGACCCAGCATGCTCATTTTGTGTACCAACCTCTTGTGTGGCACGGTATCAAACTCTTTGGAAAAATTAAGATATACCATGTCCAATGACTCACCTCTTCATAAAAACTGATTAGATTGGTTTGACAGGAGCGATTCCTCATAAACCCTATGCTGATATGGAGTTAAACAGTTATTTTCATTGCGATAATCCAGAATAACATCCCTCAGAAACCCTTCAAATATTTTACCAACAATAAAATTTTATATTGTTGTAATTTTATAGAAACTACTGCATGAAAACCCATGTCAAAATACAGCAATATATTCAAGATATCTCTCCCTACTTTATGTTGCCCTCAGATAAGGCTGCATAAACCTTAATTGTTGCTTATACATCAACAGATACTGCTGTGACTGGCTTCTGAAGTACTGTAGTCTATTCCACAAAATTACATCTCCTACAGAAAGGAGGCCCTATTCCCCCTTATATTGTATTTTTTCTTTTAGCTATTTTTACTAAAAGAGATTTTGTTATAAATGACATTTATCACCTTTCCAAAGGACAGAAGATTTAAGCATGAAGCCAGCTCTATCCTCTGCTTTCCAGAGTATGTGAAATGTCTGTGGAATGTGCAATTATGTTTTTTATTTAATGTACATGTATGTAACAAATTTAGAAATAATATTACAATATACACTTCTTAACATTAAAATTGTAACATCAAGAAGGAAAGTTCATGGAATTATGGACATTATTTTATAAATACACGTTAATGATTTGCAAATCATTAACACTTATTAATAACATTTTCAACAAATCTTGATTTATTCAATTTCGAGTATAAGCGCCACACTCAAAAATATATGGACTTACATAATTTAGCTTATGTACTTTGAGTCTAATGTGAGAAAAAAAACAATACAAAAGTTTGTTATTTTGATTGGCATGCTATTTCATAAGATTATTAATGGTTTTACGAGGAATGCTCTGCCACGCTGAATGCACTTAGACACTCAAATCATCAAGATCCAGTTATGGCACCTCCCTTTGCAATTGCTGAAATATTACATTCTAGATTAGCTTGATTTGAGACAATGATGGAGATGCTTCAGATCATGGTTACATGTTTAGGCCAAGTGGGCTGCTCACAGCAGCTAAATTAATGTATGCCCTGCAGTTATATTTAAAAATGGATCTGGAACACTTTGGTAAACTAGATTTCTCCATTGATGCTCTAGAAGTGATGAACGCCTATGGAGGAAAACTCACACACCAGACTACTTTATCAGCTACAAATTTATGTTAAAACCTACAACTCCACCCTTCACCTCGCCAAACAGACCTACTACAACACCCTGATCTCCTCACTATCCAACAACTCGATAAAATGTTTTGATACCTTTCACTCCCTCCTCAGTCCGAAAGCACAGGCCTCTATCACAGACATTTATGCTGATGATCGGGCCTCACACTTTACAGAGAAAATGGAGAATATCCGTCAGGAAATCTGCTCCATGCCACCAAGTGCCATAACTCCCATCCCTCTCCACATCTCCTCTGGCTCACTCTCCACATTTGATCTGTCACAGAAAAACAAGTCTCCAGGCTTCTCTCTTCCTCTCATCCTACTGCAACACTACTGACCACATTCCCTCATACCTCCTCCAGTCTCTCCAGTCGTCACTACTCACCTAACTAAAATCTTCAAACTCTCCTTTACCGCTGGTATTTTCCCCTCCTCCTTCAAACACTCTATCATTACTCCATTATTAAAAAAAAAAACCTCTCTCAACCCATCCTGCACAAATAACTGCAGACAAGTCTCCAATCTCCCCTTCATCACTAAATTCTTGGAGTGCCTGGTCTAGTCCTGTCTTACCCATTACTTCTCCACTCACTCTCTCCTAGATCCATCACCGTCGGGCTTCCGCCCCCTACATTCTACAGAAACAGCACTCATCAAAGTGACCAATGACCTTTTGACAGCAAAACGTAATGATAATCACTCTCTGCTCATTCTTCTCGACCTCTCTGCAGCTTTCGACACTGTTGACCACCTTTTCCTACTTTATGCTCCAATCAATTCCCATGAAGGACACTGCTCTCTCCTGTATCATTCACTGGCTCCACCTCTACTCTTCCTCTCACTGTTGGAGTCCCTCAGGGCTCAGACCTTAGCCCTCTTCTCTCTCAACATGGCCCCAAGTTGACAGACCATCAGCAGATTTGACTTTCAGTACCATCTTTATGCTGATGACACACAACTATACACATCATCCCCTGACCTTACCCCTGCTGTACTACAGAACACCAGTAACTGAAACCCAACCTTTCCAAAACAGAACTTATTCTGCTCCCACCGTCTATTGACCTCCATAAATCTGACATCTCCCTCTCATGGGTGGCATGACAATAACGCCCTGGCAGCAGGTTCACTGTCTGTTTATTATGTTCTACACCAACCTTTCCTTCACCTCCTCTATACAATCTCTTGCCTGCTCTTGTCGCTTGCACCTAAAGAGCATCTCTAGAATCCGCATCTTTATCACCATGGAAACAACAAAACCCCTCACTGTTGCACTGATCACCTCCCGCCTTGACTACTGCAATTGTCTACTAATTGGTCTCCCCTTCACTCCACTTTCCCCTCTCCAGTCCATTCTTAATGCAGCAGCCATTGTCATCTACAGTATCTGGCTAATCAGTATTCAGACACATCCGCTCCATGCCAGTCATTGCACTGGCTGCCCATATATTATAAGATCCAATTTAAACTGCTCATTCTCACCCACAAAGCTCTCCACAGTGTGGCACCCCCCACATCTCCTCCCTCATTTTTGTTTATCAGCCTACCCGCTTATTATGCTCCGCAAGCGACTTTTCCTGAGTTGCGCCAATACTCTGGAATGCTAAACCACAAGAAATTAAGACTAACCACAACTTATACAGTTTTAGGCACTCCCAAAAAACACATCAGTTTAGGGTGGCCTTTCACGTTCCCTAATTTAAGTCCTTTTATATAGCGCATTCACTATTTCTCTGAACATATCATTACTTATGACTTGTATATGAACTGTTGAATTGTAAAGCACTGCTGAATATGTTTGAGATATATAAATAAAAATTATTATTAATATTATTATTATTATTATTAATATGCCCATATCACTACAGTCATGGCCAAAAGTTTTGAGAATGACACAAATATTAATTTTTACAAAGTCTACTGCTTCACTTTTTCTAATGGCAATTTGCATATACTCCAGAATGTTATAAAGAGTGATCAGCTTAACAGCAATTACTTGCAAAGACAATATTTGGCTAGAAAATGAACTTTATCCCCAAAACACATTTCAACATCATTGCAGCCCTGCCTTAAAAGGACTAGCTAACCTTTTTTCAGTGATTGCTCTATTAACACAGGTGTGGGTGTTGATAAGGACATGGCTGGAGATCAATCTGTCATGATTAAGTAAGAATGACACCACTGGACACTTTAAAAGGAGGCTGGTGCTTGGCATCATTGTTTCTCTTCTGTTAACCATGGTTATCTCTAAAGAAACATGTGCAGTAATCATTGCAATGCACAAAAATGGCCTAACAGGGAAGAGTATCGCAGCTAGGAAGATTGCACCTCAGTCAACAATCTATCGCATCATCAAGAACTTCAAGGAGAGAGGTTCCATTGTTGCCAAAAAGGCTCCAGGGCGCCCAAGAAAGACCAGCAAGCGCTAGGACCATCTCTTAAAAGTGTTTCAGCTGCGGGATCGGTGTTATGTTTTGGTAGCTGAGGAGAGCAGGCAAAAACGGCAATACACCAGAGAGGTTGGAATCTACTGGATTGCAGTACCCTGACTAACCACCACAACTAAAGGCAGCCGTGGAGCGTTCCTACGTTGGTCCTAGACGCCTCGTCACAGCCTGGGAGGCTAACTACACCTAAAGATAGAAAGAGGAAATCTATCTGCCCCGGAGCAGATCCCCAAAGAACATAGGAAGCCCCCAAACAAGTAATGGCGGTTAGACAAGAGGAAATACAGACACAGACAGAAAATAGTATGAGCAAACGCTGAGGCCCCATCTGCCTAGACAGAAAAGGATAGGAAGGATACTTACTGCAATCCCAAAAACCCCTAAAAAAAACCAACGCTACTAATTGCAAAAACACCTGAGATCACACGACTTCTAACACCTAAATTAGTTCTCTGGTGTAACAAAACTAAGCCGCAGCCACAGAAAAAACTGGAAAAGGCAAATGAACAAACAACAGTGGCTCCAGAGGAACCAAGAGGAGACCAAGCCCCCCGGGGAGGGGAACCTAGCCAACCTCACAGAAATGCAGAGAAATATGCAAATGGCAAGCACAAAAACAAAAAACAGAAAATATCTTATCTGTAAGACTCAGCAAGCTTCAAAGTGAACCAGGAAACAATGTTGAGACAAGAACAATTGATCACCGCCAACCATGATGGGGGGAAACCTCCCTTATATCCAGCCAGTCCGTGATTCCTGATTGCCAATCCTCATTGAATGGTTTGTAACCACCAGAGGGAGCTTCTGCTCAGAATTCATTTCTAAAACATTCATAACAGATTGGGCTACCAGCAGTGCAGAGCTTGCTCAGGAATGGCAGCAGGCAGGTGTGAGTGCATCTGCACGCACTGTGAGGCGGAGACTCTTGGAGCAAGGCCTGGTCTCAAGGAGGGCAGCAAAGAAGCCACTTCTCTCCAGAAAAAACATCATGGACAGACTGATATTCTGCAAAAGGTACAGGCAGTGGACTGCTGAGGACTGGGTAAAGTTATTTTCTCTGATGAATCCCCTTTTCCAGCATGATGGAGCACCTTGCCATAAAGCAAAGGTGATAACTAAATGGCTCAGGGAACAAAACATAGAGATTTTGGGTCCATGGCCTGGAAACTCCCCAGATCTTAATCCAATTGAGAACTTGTGGTCAATCATCAAGAGACGGGTGCACAAACAAAAACCTAAAAATTCTGACAAAATTAAAGCATTGATTGTGCAAGAATGGACTGCTATCAGTCAGGATTTGGTCCAGAAGTTGATTGAGAGCATGCCAGGAAGAATTGCAGTGGTCCTGAAGAAGAAGGGTCAACACTGCAAATATTGACTTGCTGCATTAACTCATTCTAACTGTCAATATAAGCTTTTGTTACTCATATGTTTGCAATTATATTTCTGTCTGTGATAAAAACATCTGTCAAACACACATAAAAACCAGAGGGCAGCAGATCATGTGAAAATATAATATTTGTGTCATTCTCAAAACTATTGGCCATGACTGTAGTTACACTATCAATCTAGCTGTTAGTGTATCTGGAATCAAGACTAGAGGGTACATTATGCCACCGCATGTAAGACTGTGTCAGGGACAAACATTCTCTTTCTCCTCACTATAAAACTGGGTCTCTGTTGTGCATTACAAATGTATTTCCACTGGATAGAATATCACAGGCACTAATGTGAATGTTGTAATGTGAATAATTTTATAGAATGTTTTAACCCCTAATGTCCAATGACGTGCACAGTCCGTCATGGCAAGGTGTCAGTTCAGGCACCAGGGCGGACTGTGCACGTCATCCCTTTGATCTACCACTGCGTGTAAACACGCAGTGGTAGATCAGTGCCGACAGCTGTCACAAACAGCTGACAGGCACGGCAAGCGGTGCGGGGTCCTTTGCCGTCGGTCCCCGCACCCACAGCGCTGTGCTTGGACAGTCAATCTGACTGACCAAACACAGCAGCGATCACGCAGGAGAAGCTGAAATTTCAGCTTCTCCAGCGCGATCAGTGCAGGAGCCGGCGCTGCAGTGGCCAGGCTTCCTGCACTGACAGCCAGGAGCGGCGCCCCCACCGCCCCTGGCTGTTAATCCCCTGACTGCTGCGATCGAGCGCGATCGCAGTGCTCAGGGGGGGAGGCAGAGGGTCGGGAGCTCCCTCTGCCTCAGATCGGCACCCTGCAATGTATTTGCAGGGCCCGATCTCTGCCTTGATGACCCGGGGGTTGTCATGACAACCTCCGGGTCATCTAGCTATGGAAAGCTGCTGTGATCATGCTCACAGCAGCTTTCATCATAGGTACAATGCATTGCAATGCTTTAGCATTGCAATGCATTGTAACTGCAATAAAAAGGAAAAAAAGTGAAAGTCCCATAAAGGGACAAGTTAAAAAAAATCATTTTTTAAAAAAAATTGTAAAAAAAAATATTAAAAAATAATTTAAAAAAATTCCCTAAAAAATACACATTTTTATGTAATAAAAAAAATAAAAAACAAAAAAAATACACATGTTTGGTATCGCCACGTCCGTAAAAATCCCATCTATAAAAGCGTAACCCTAGTTAACCCCTTCAGTGAAAGCCGTAAAAAAAAAAAAAAAAAGTAGTAAATTATACTTTTTCCAAGCGGTATCATCATACCGCTTGGAAAAAGTGCAATAACACGCGATCAAAAAGTCAGATATAAATAATCATGGTACCGCTGCAAACGTCATCTTGTCCCGCAAAAAACAAGCCGCTAAACAGCATCATCAGCAAAAAAATAAAAAAGTTATAGCTCGCGGAATAAACTGATGCAAAAATAATTATTTTTTCTATAAAAATTTTTATTATGTAAAAAACGCCAAAACATAAAAAAATATATAAATGAGGTATCGCTGTAATCGTAGTGACCCGAAGAATAAAGCTGCTTTATCAATTTTACCACACACGGAACGGAGGAAAAAAAAAAAAAACAATTCCTGAATTGCTGGTTTTTGTTCATTCTGCTTCCACAAAAATCGGAATAGGAAGCGATCAAAAAACGTTATGTGCCCGAATATGGTACCAATAAAAACGTCAACTCGTCCGGCAAAATATAAGCCCACAGATAACTCTGTCGGCCGAAATATGGAAAAATTATAGCTCTCAAAATAAGGCGATGCAAAAATTTCTTACAAAAAATTATTCCAAAAAAAGCGTCTTTTAGTGTGTGACAGAAGCTAAACATGAAAAAAGGAAGTAAATCTGGTATCGCTGTAATCGCACCGATCTGAGAAATAAAGTCGCCTAATCACTAATACCGCACGAGGAACGGCGCAAAAAAGAAAAACAATTCTTCACCTTTTGTGGATTTGTTCATTGTGCCTCCCAAAGATCGCAGTAAGGCGATCACAGTGGTTCCCCCCCACATATGGGATATCAGCGTACTCAGGACAAAATGCAGATCAACTTTTGGGGCCCTATTTCTCCTGTTACCCTTATAAAAATAAAAATTTGGGGGCAAAAAGGTCATTTTTGTGGAAAAAAATATGATTATTTTATTTTCACGGCTCTACGTTATAAACTTCTGTGAAGCACTTGGGGGTTCAAAGTGCTCACCACACATCTAGATAAGTTCCTTGGGGGTCTAGTTTCCAAAATGGAGTCACTTGTGGGGGGTTTCTACTGTTTAGGCACATCAGGGGCTCTCCAAACGTGACATGACACCCGCAGACCATTCATCAAAGTCTGCATTTGAAAAAGGCGCTCCTTCCCTTTCGAGCTCTGCCATGAGTCAAAATAGTGGTTTACCCCCACATATGGGGTATCAGCGTAGTCAGGACAAATTGCACAATAACTTTTGGGGTCCTGTTTCCCTTTGGAAAATAACAATTGGGGTGGAAAGATCATTTTTGTGGAAAAGATATGATTTTTTAATTTTACTGCTCTACGTTATAACCTTCTGTGAAGCCCTTGGGGGTTCAAAGCTCTCACCACACATCTAGATAAGTTCTTTGGGGGGTCTAGTTTCCAAAATGGAGTCACTTGTGGGGGGTTTCCACTGTTTAGGCACACAGGGACTCTCCAAATGCGACATGGCGTCCAATCTCAATTCCAGTCAAAAAAGTCAAATGGCGCTGCTTCCCTTCCAAGCTCTGCCATGCGCCCAAATAGTGGTTTACCCCCACATATGGGGTATCAGCGTACTCAGGACAAATTGCACAATAACTTTTGGGGTCCTGTTACCCTTTGGAAAATAAAAATTGGGGGTGGAAAGATCATGTTTGTGGAAAAGATATGATTTTTTAATTTTACGGCTCTACGTTATAACCTTCTGTGAAGCCCTTGGGGGTTAAAAGCTCTCACAACACATTTAGATAAGTTCCTTGGGGGGTCTAGTTTCCAAAATGGGGTCAATTGTGGGGGGTTTACACTGTTTAGGCACACAGGGACTCTCCAAATGCGACATGGCGTCCAATCTCAATTCCAGCCAAAAAAGTCAAATGGCGCTGCTTCCCTTCGCTCTGCCATGCGCCCAAATAGTGGTTTACCCCCACATATGGGGTATCAGCGTACTCAGGACTAATCGCACAATAACTTTTGGGGGCCTTTTATCCTTTGGAAAATAAAAATTGGGATGAAAAGATCATTTTTGTGGAAAAAATATGATTTTTTAATTTTACGGCTCTACGTTATAACCTTTTGTGAATCCCTTGGGGGTTCAAAGCTCTCACAACACATTTAGATAAGTTCCTTGGGGGTCTAGTTTCCAAAATGGGGTCACTTGTGGGGGATTTCCACTGTTTAGGCACACAGGGACTCTCCAAATGCGACATGGCGTCCAATCTCAATTCCAGCCAGAAAAGTCAAATGGCGCTGCTTCCCTTCCGAGCTCTGCCATGCGCCCAAATAGTGGTTTACCCCCACACATGGGGTATCGGTGTACTCAGGAGAAGTTGTACAACAAATATAGTGGTTAATTTTCTATTGATACCCTTGACAAAATTTAAAAAAATTGTGTCGAAAAAAAAATTTTGGGAAAAAAAGTTAAATGTTCATTTTTTCCTTCCACATTGCTTCAATTCTTGTGAAGTACCTAAAGGGTTAATAAACTTCTTGAATGTGGCTTTGAACACGTTGAGGGGTGCAGTTTTTAGAATGGTGTCACTTTTGGGTATTTTCTGTCATATTGACCCCTCAAATTCACTTCAAATGTGAGGTGGCCCCTAAAAAAAATGGTTTGTAAATTTTGTTGGAAAAATGAGAAATCGCTGGTCAACTTTTAACACTTATAACTTCCTAACAAAAAAAATTTTTGGTTCCAAAATTGTGCTGATGTAAAGTAGACATGTGGGAAATGTTATTTATTAACTAATTTTTGTGACATATCTCTCTGATTTAATGGCATAAAAATTAAAAGTTTGAAAATTGCAAAATTTTCTAAATTTTTGCCATATTTCTGTTTTTTTCATAAATAAACGCAAGTTATATTGAAGGAATTTTACCACTATCATGAAGCACAATATGTCACGAGAAAACATTCTCAGAATCGCCAAGATCCGTTGAAGCGTTCCAGAGTTATAACCTCATAAAAAGACAGTGGTCAGAATTGTAAAAATTGGCCTGGTCTTTAACCTACAAAATGGCTTGGTCGTTAAGAGGTTAAATACAGCTGTTGTGGATGAGTCAAATATACTTTGATAAACATATAATGTTGCAATGTATGAAGTATAGGGAAATTATAAGGATTAGTGATGGACGAGCACTAAAGTGCCATGTCGAGCAAATTGGAATGCGCCCAATGTAAGTCTACGGGAAACTCGAGCATGTCTGCCGTGCCCCCCCGGCGGTCTGCAGATGGACTAAAAATTTTGGAAATCGATGGGAACAGTGCTCAAATGACATGGGAACATCATGGGGAAAACTCCTGGAAGCATTTCTGACTCTCGGGTCACTGCTGTGAACAATGTTATCATTGTGCCACTTTTACTGACTCACAGTAAGGCCGGGATCACACATGCGAGTAAGCCGTCCGACACTCGCATGTGAAATCCCAGCTCTGGCGCCGGCACTCAGGAGTGGAGCGAGCGGCTGCATGTAGTTCTATGCAGCCGCGCGCTCCACTCCCGAGTGCCGGCTCCAGAGCTGGGATTTCACATGCGAGTGTCGGACGACTTACTCGCATGTGTGATCCCGGCCTTAGGCTATGTTCACACGTTGCGGATTTTTTGCGTTTTTGCCACATTTTTTTGCCGCAAAAACGCTTACCCAATGCAACTAATTTATCCTATGGGATTCCGCAATGCTGTGCACATGCTGCGTGTTTTTCCGCGGCCAAATCGCTTCGCGGAAAAATACGCAGCATGTTCATTCTTTTTGCGGAATCGCGGCAATTCCACCACCATAGGAACACATTGAGCCACTTACTTTCCGCATGTGGCTATGCCCACCATGTGCAAAGTAAGCGGTTCATGTGCAGATGGTACCCAGGGTCTGGAGGAGAGGAGACTCTCCTCCAGGCCCTGAGTACCATATCCCTTTTAAAATAATAATTACAATAAAAAATAGAGATATCCTCACCTTCCAGCGGCCCCCGCAGCTTTCCCGCCTCTCAGTGACGCTCCCGGTCAATCCCGTTCCCAGTAATGCATTGCGAGAATCACCCCAGATGACGTAGTGGTCTCGTGTGATGCTACGTCATCTGGGGTCATTGTCGCTATACATCGTTGGGAACGCGATTGGCCGGGAGTGTCGCTGAGGACCAGGAAGGCTGCGAGGGCCGCAGGAAGGTGAGAATAGCATGATTTATATTTTTTTTTATTATTTTTACCACAAGATCTTTTTACTATTGATGCGGCATAGGCAGCATCAATAGTAAAAAGTTGGTCACACTTGTCAAACACTATGTTTGCTTAGTGTGACCAACCTGTCAATCAGTTTTCCAAGCGATGCTACAGATCGCTTGGAAAACGCTAGCATTCTGCAAGCTAATTATGCTTGCAAAATGCTTGTTTCTGGAGGGAATACGCATACCGAAAAAATGCATATTTCCCGCGGCAGGGAGGTGCGGGATTGCCGTGGAAATTTCCGCGGCAATTCCGCAACGTGTGCACATAGCAATAAACATACAGAAACAAAACAAAAATGGATTTTCCTGGGAAATATGTTAAGGAACATCCTTTCCAGGGTAATGACTTGTATATAATGCAAAATAAATAACCAAAAACAAAAATGCTCCTCCACACCTTGGGCTATGTTCACACATAGCGTTTTTGATATGTTTTTCAACTTTAGCATTGCTTTTAACCAAGACAAATGCATTCACTGGGAAATGTCATTTTAACATTTTACAACCTTATCTGGCCATGTGGTATGTGACACATCATCAGACACATCTTGTTTAATTTAAGAAGGAGGGACTCTGACGGTCACAAAGCCTATTTTTATAGGGCCATCAGGCGGCCTTTACTATTCTTAAAGGGCCAGCAGTCAGCCCTCACTATTCTTAGAGAGCCATGAGCCGGCTATGCTTTGTTGATCCCATTATTAAACAGTGGGTCTCCTACACTGTTGTTGGGTGCACCCCAATACCCCATTAAAGAGATATACAAGAGGGCCACCTGAAAGCAATGTTCCCATTATTAGGAAGTTGATACTACCATACTGTTTGCCTATGCAGTGAATGCAAGACCTGCCCCAAATTTGTACGCACCCCAATTACCCTTTGAACAGACATACAGGAGGGCCACCTGAAAGCAATGTTTCCATTATTAGGAATTTGGTACTCCCATACTGTTTGCCTATGGTTTGGATGCAAGGCCTGCCCCAAATTTAGACGCACCCCAATACCCCTTTGAACAGACATACAGGAGGGCCACCTGAAATCAATGTTCCCATTATTAGGAATTTGGTACTCCAATACTGTTTGCCAATGCAGTGAATTCAAGGCCAGCCCCAAATTTAGATGCACCCCAATACCCCTTTGAAGAGACTCCCACAAGGGCCTCCTGAAATCAATGTTCACATGTGTGAGACACAGACTCCTGCAGCGCTCCCCACTTTGGCTGCACAGATTTATGGACTAGGGGCTCAGCAGGCAAAACCGGTAACCGCCCGTTGCCTCCAGAAGCTGAACCGTGATTTCTGGAATTCATCTGAGGACACCACGCCGGGCATTGCCGGTGCTCTAGCTACCATCAGACTGTATGGGGATGATGACCAGAGAAGACTACGATAAGTGCTGTTTCAACACCAGACTGTTTCGTTAACCCTTTTACTTTCCTTGTTTATTGTTTATTAGCTCCCTGCGAGGAGACCATTGCCATCCTTATTGTTAAAAATGAAATAGCATTGTTATACAGCTTTGTTCTGTAATCCCTGCGTTACTGCAATCTGGCACCTGATTACAGACGCACCCCAATACCCATTTGAAGAGACGTACAGCAGTGCCTCCTGAAAATAATGTTCCCATTTTTAGCAATTGTTTCTCCCATACTGTTTGCCATAGCAGTGAATGCAAGGCCTGGCCAAAATTTAGATGCACCCTTATACCCCCTTGAAGAGATGTACAGCAGTGCCTTCTGAAAACAATGTTTCCATTATTAGCAATTGTTTCTACCGTGCTGTTTGCCAAAGCAGTGAATTCAAGGCCTGGCCAAAATTTAGACGCACTCCAATACCCCTTTGGAGAGACATGGAGGAGGGCCTCATAAAACAATGTTCTGTAGTGTGGCTAAGGGTCGCATAGTCAATGGGAGATATGTGTTACAGAGATGGCTTGTTTCTGTGATGTAGCATGGAGTGTTTCTGTAGTGCCTGAAAGCACTAAGAGGTTCGTTTGTTGCACCTGTGTCTGGGCTGCGGGTAGCTATGAGAGATAGGTGGGTCTGGCTAGCCACATACCTCACCTCTGTGTGTGGTTATAGCATATATAATGGAGGCTGTGGTTTGGCACATGGTCTGTGTGTTGGGAGGGAGAAGTCCTCCTGTGTGTGAGGCTCCAGACCGAGCCTGAAGTACTGGACATTATCGCAGCCTGTGTACCCACAGGCCTGGAGGAGCAGAGCCCTGCTATGGACATTTATACTTTGTTTTGCTTCAGCTAAAGGCTATTTATTTTGTGTTTGTGCTTCTGCGGTTTATGAAGAAATAAACCCACATGAACTTTTAAAGGAACATGTCTCCTCTCCTGTTTTCCTCCCATCGCACCTGAGCAAGTACAACCCCTACAATTGGTGGAGAACGTGGGCAGCGTTCCCAGCAGAGATGTGAGACTGTTACAGGAAGGACTGCATGTTCTGGGTCAAGTCTGTCGCAAGCCAGCAAGCATCACCAGACTGAAATTCACTGCAGGTTCTTCAGCCTCAACAATGCTGTTCTCCACTGCATGTTGTTAGCTTCAACAATGCAATTCTCCACTGCAGGTTCTTCAGCTGCAATATTGCGACTCTTCACTGCAGGTTCTTCAGCTTGAATATTGCAATTCTCCACTGCAGGTTCTTCAACCTCAACACTGCAATTCACTGCATATTCTTCAGCCTCAACACTGCAATTCTCCACTGCAGGTTCTTCAGCCTCAACACTGCAATTCACTTCAGGTTCTTCACCTTCAATATTGCAATTCTCCACTGCAGGTTCTTCAGCCTCAACATCATCCCTTGGAGTCATTTTATGAAAAGCCCATCTTGTCTTCTTCTGGACGAGGATGTCAACAGCTGGACCTGGGGTTGGGGCGCTCGTCTTTAGCTGGATGGCGGTTGCCAGAAGCTGCATCTGCAGCCACTGCTATTGCTGGCTCTGTTGGATCTGTTGTAATAACAGCCTGTTGGTTTCTTGCTGCTGCTGCTGGACCAGGTGTTTTGGCATGTCCTACATTTTGTCTGGCGATGCTTGCTGGCTTGCGACAGACTTGACCCAGGACATGCAGTCCTTCCTGTAGCAGTCTCACATCTCTGCTGGGAACGCTGCCCCCATTCTCCACCAATTGTGTTCATTGAACACATCCAGAATCGCCGCAAGGTATACATAGGACTGTGTTATTTACCTTGCGGCGACGGAGTTTCGCCGCAAGATAAATAGACGTGCTGCGGTCTAAAAAGACGCGCCGCATGTCCGGTTTAGCAGGTGTGGCACCCGCGTAATCGAACGCATAGTGGAAATGGGATTTCATAAAATCCCCTCCACTATGCTGGAACATCTGGCCACTGCGGATTAAACGCTGCGGCTGTACGCAGCGTTCAATCTGCAGCAAATACTGATGGTTTCCTGACTGTGGAAACATACCCTTAAAGTTCATGTGGGTTTATTTTTTCATAAACCCCAGAAGCACAAACACAAAATAAATAGCCTTTACCTCAAGCAAAGCAAAGTACAGATGTATGTGGGCACAGTTTATGTTACTCTGCCTTGACCGCGACCCTCGCGTTATCAAAATTTTAGGTGAAAGTCAATGATAGCAGTGTAACATAAACTGAAATCCAGTGTCTTTTTTGGGAGGTCTATTCCCATGCACCTCTTCACACCCACAAATGGGTATGTGCTTCCTGATTTTGGCTATTTTCTGTTGTCCTCCTCCTACTCCTCGTTATCATCATCCACCAACACTATATCAACAGGGTGACTGTGGTTCGTGATGCAATACCCACATAATTTTTTTAAAGGGTGTTTATGTTTATGGTGCCCATACAAAAAATAATGGTTATACGGTATGTTCATGTATACCCCCTAGGGGTAAATGTTTGTCAGCCCATACAGTTATTGCATGGGCATTGCAAGTATAGGAGTATAGGAGACCCACGCCTTTTTAATGGGAACTGTTTTTCATGAGGCCCTCCTATACATCTCTTCAAAGGGCATTGGAGTACCTAAACATTTTAGCCAGGTCTTGCATTCACTGCATAGGCAAACACTATGGAAGACCCACTTCTTCATAATGGGAACCTTTTTTCATGAGGCCCTCCTCTACGTCTCTTCAAAGGGGCATTGGAGTGGCTCAAAATTTTAGCCCGGTCTTGCATTCACTGCATAGGCAAACACTATGGGAGACCCACTTCTTCATAATGAGAACCTTTTTATATGAGGCCCTACTCTACGTCTCATCAAAGGGGTATTGGAGTAGCTCAAAAGTTTTGGCAGCCCTTGCATTCACTGCATAGGCAAACAGTATGGGAGACCCACTTCCTAATGCGCAGGTGCAGAGGACTCTGGCTGCATCCACTTCTGGACAAGTGGCCAAGGTGCAACAGGTCAAAGATTTGGGAGCGCGGTGGTTTGTCCCATTGATATGCCCAACGGTGAACCCGCTGTGCCCTGATAGTATTTGTTACCCCAAAGCATGCAAGAATCTCAGATTTTAGCTTGCCATACTCTTTAGTGCTCTACAAAGCTAAATTATAGTATGCTTTCTGGGATTCCCCCATCAAGTATGGCAGAAGTACCTCCGCCCACTCCTCTGGTGTTTCTTCCCTATCGGTGACCCTTTCAAACACTGTCTGGAAAGCCTCAACATTGCAATTCTCTATTGTAGAATCTTCAGCCTCAACAATGCAGTTCTCCACTGAACGTTGTTCAGCTTCAACAATGCAATTCTCTACTGCATGTTGTTCAGCTTCAACAATGCAATTCTCCATTGCAGGTTCTTAAGCTTCAACACCGCAATTCACTGCAGGTTCTTCAGCCTCAACATTGCAATTCTCCACTGCGGGTTCTTCAGCCTCAACACTGCAATTCACTGCAGGTTCTTCAGCCTCAACTCTGAAATTCACTGCAGGTTCTTCAGTTTCAATATTACAATTCTCCACTGCAGGTTCTTCAACCTCAACACTGCAATTCACTACATGTTCTTCAGCTTCAACACAGCAATTCTCCACTGCAGGTTTTTCAGCCTCAACATCATCCCTGGGAGTTATTTTATGAAAAGCCCGTCTTAACTCGAGGGTCACGGTCAAGGCAGCATAACATAAACTGTGCCCACAGGCCTGAAGGAGCAGAGCCCTGCTATGGACATTTATACTTTGTTTTGCTTGAGCTAAAGGCTATTTATTTTGTGTTTGTGCTACTGTAGTTTTTGAAGAAATAAACCCACTTGAACTTATAAAGGAACATGTCTCCTCTCCTGTTTTCCTCCCATCACACCTGAGCAAGTGCAACCCCTACAATTGGTGGAGAATGTGGGCAGCGTTCCCAGCAGAGATGTGAGACTGCTACAGTAAGGACTGCATGTCCTGGGTTAAGTATGTCACAAGCCAGCAAGCATCGCCAGACAAAATGGAGGACCTGCTGAAACACTTGGTCCAGCAGCAGCGGCAAGAAACCAACAGGCTGTTATTACAACAGATCCAACAGATCCAGCGTGAGCAGTGACTGCAGATGCAGGTTCTGGCAACCGCCATCCAGGGCAAGATGAGCGCCTGAACCCCAGGTCCAGCTGATGATAATCTTGTCCAGAACGTGGTAAGACGGGCTTTTCATAATATGACTCCCAGGGATGATGTTGAGGCTGAAAAAGCTGCAGTGGAGAATTGCTGTGTTGAGGCTGAAGAACCTGCAGTGAATTTCAGTGCTGAGGTTGAAGAACCTGCAGTGAATTGCAGTGTTGAAGCTGAAAAACCTGAAGTGAATTTCACTGTTGAGGCTGAAGAACCTGCAGTGAATTGCAGTGTTGAGACTGAAAAAAATGCAGTGAAGAATTTCAATATTGTCGCTGAAGAACCTGCAGTGGAGAATTGCAATATTGCAGCTGAAGAACCTGTAGTGAATTGCAGTGTTGAGGCTGAAGAACCCGCAGTGGAGAATTGCAGTGTTAAGGCTGAAGAACCTGCAGTGGAGAATTGCAATATTTTAGCTGAAGAACCTGCAGTGGAGAATTGCATTGTAGAAGCTGAACAACGTGCAGTAAAGAACTGCATTGTTGAAGCTGAACAACGTGCAGTGGAGAACTGCATTTTTGAGGCTGAAGATTCTACAATGGAGAATTGCAATTGCAATTGCAATGGAGGCTTTCCACACGGTGTTTGAAAGGGTCGCCGAGAGTGAGAAACACCAGAGCAGTGGGAAGAGGTACTGGTGCCATACTTGACGGAGGAACCCCAGAAAGCATACTATGATTTAGCTTTGCAGAGCAGTAAAGAGTATGGCAAGCGAAAAACAGAGATTCTTGCACACTTTGTGGTAACAATGACTATCACGGCACAGCTGGTTCACCGTTGGGCATATCACCAGGACAAACCACCGCACTCTTAACTGTTTGACCTGTTGCACCTGGTCCAGAAGTGGATGGAGCCAGAGTCCTCTACACCTGCGCAGATGGTAGAACGGGTGGTGATGGACTGGTTTGTGCACACCCTGCAGAGGCCCATACAGACTTGGGTTGGCCAGGGTGATCTCCGGAATGCCAAAGAACTTGTCGGACTGGTCGAGAAATGCCAGAGGATGGTATGTTCCATGAGAAAGCAACCCACACCATACTGGGGGTACCAATAGGAGATGGAGGCCCAAAAAGGGGTGGGGTGCTCATACTGTTTGCCCACGCAGTGAATGCAAGAGCTGCCACAAATTTGTACACACCACAATACCCCTTGGAAGAGATGTGGAGAAGGGCCTCATAAAACAATTTTACCATTATTAGGAAGTGTGTCTCCCATACTGTTTGCCTATGCAGTGAATGCAAGGGCTGCCAAAACTTTTGAGCTACTCCATTGCCCAATTGAAGAGACGCAGGATAAGCATAGGAAATTAAGACATATGTATAGGAATAGGATAAAGCTGTAGATATAGATAGGAATGGGAAAGTGCAGTGGAGGGCACAATAGAATTGGGAAATAGATAAGCATAGAATAGGAATAGTTAAAGAATTCAGGAACAGCCCTAGTATGGGAGGAGTAGGGGTAGTTAAAAGAGGAAGCATTTCCTGGTTTTAATTTGATAGAGATGTAGATGAGAATATTAGAATGAAAATGTGATAAGTATAGTCTATGCCAGAGGGCTGAAAAGCACAAGAAACTACAAACTTTGCTCAGCATGCAGACAGCCGCCACTAACTTTAACGGACCTTTAGCAGCCTTTGGCCTGAATTAGGTACAGCAAAGTGTTCCTTTACCACTTTCCTGAAGGGAAAGCCAGACTGGGAACAATATCAGAAAGGTGGGTCGGAACCCATGAGAGCTGTGGAGCCGGACAGAGTATCTCAGATGCCAGGGGTTCCAGACAAGAAAGGGATAAATCAGCCTGACGGAAACATGAATGTAACATTATACTGTGCTGTTAGTAAGATGGAGATTGGACTGTTAAGTAAAGATAAACTGAAAAGGATTAAGTATCTCCTGTTCAATGTGCATCTGTTCCTGGATCCGGGATTGTGGAGACAGCGGAGGATTCCGGCCAAACCATGAGTGTTATAACATGCCCTCACAGCACAAGGGAAGTAGGACACTATGTACTTTTGGGGTGGCAGAGTATTGGAACACAGCAGCCCCTCATTCATAGTTACTGCCCTGCGTACCTTACATGCCCGCCATATAGCAAAGAGTAGGACAAGTTTAATGTTCCCTCTTGAAGACCTGTTCATGTCACTGCTCACATGGCCTCAAATTGAATCTCTGGTTATTATTGCATCCATGAAGACAGTGGGACGCATCGCTGAAGAGGATTGTCCTCCATTCCAGCCACTAATGCTTTCTTGTTCTGCACCATGACTGCATTTGAGAACAATGTTGTGATGGTAATGAAACATCTGTAGCTGTCGATCTGGATTACAACCCAATGTCAGATAAATTCCAATTTCACTTGTGCAGAAAGGATCAATCAATAGATCAGTGGTAAGTGATCCCAGAATTAAATCTAGGTAAAGTGTTCCAGGATCTGTTTTTCAACACAACAAACCAACCTGCATGCTGTTTGTACTACTGTTAGCAGCCTCCATGTACAGTCATGGCCAAAAGTTTTGAGAATGACACAAATATTATATTTTCACATGATCTGCTGCCCTCTGGTTTTTATGTGTGTTTGACAGATGTTTTTATCACAGACAGAAATATAATAATTGCAAACATATGAGTAACAAAAGTTATATTGACAGTTAGAATAAGTTAATGCAGCAAGTCAAGATTTGCAGTGTTGACCCTTCTTCTTCAGGACCTCTGCAATTCTCCCTGGCATGCTCTCAATCAACTTCTGGACCAAATCCTGACTGATAGTAGTCCATTTTTGCACAATCAATGCTTTAATTTTGTCAGAATTTTTAGGTTTTTGTTTGTCCACCCGTCTCTTGATGATTGACCACAATTTCTCAATGGGATTAAGATCTGGGGAGTTTACAGGCCATGGACCCAAAATCTCTATGTTTTGTTCCCTGAGCCATTTAGTTATCACCTTTGCTTTATGGCAAGGTGCTCCATCATGCTGGAAAAGGCATTGTTGATCGCCAAACTGCTCTTGGAGGGTTGGGAGAAGTTGCTCTTGGAGGACATTCTGGTACCATTCTTTATTCATGGCTGTGTTTTTAGGCAAGACTGTGAGAGAGAGCCGATTCCCTTGGCTGAGAAGCAACCCCACACATGAATGGTTTCAGGATGCTTAACAGTTGGCATGAGACAAGACTGGTGTTAGGCAGTGTGTATAGAGTCACGATCAACCTCAAGAATAATAATGATAAAAGTATATATGAAAGTATAATCAAGTTTTATTGATACAAAAAAAAAAACACACTGAAAAACAGGATGAAGTTAAAAACAATTAAAAAGGACCAGGGACGGTCCATAATGAGACACAAAAAGATCCATGTAAGGATCCACTTTACAAAACTCCCAATGAGCGCTGGCTAAGACAGAAACAGGTGTGTAGTTCAATGAATTTGCAGATAATAGCAAAATAGAGCAACTTATAAGATCATGTCAGATAATACAGACAGTGAAACTTGAACACATTATACCACCCAGATGAATTGTATATGCAACAAAGGTAACAACGATAAATACCAGTAACAAAAATGCATAAATAACAAAAACTCATGAGTCAATAAGAATAAATGTAACAATTAACCTAGGTGAGAAAGCCGCAAAGAAATAAATGAACAGCTAATATGATTGGCCTGAATAAGAAAGCCATGTTAAAGAAAAAGCCATGTCTTCATAAAATAATGAAGACAGGAAAAATGAACCTGTGACCAGCATGAAATAAGACTGGGAGATTGTACCCCACGCGTATCGCCACTTGGGGGCGTGGCTTCCTCAGGGGAAAGTGAGTGACCTGTGAGACGGTGTGTCCTCTTATACCAAAAATAATTAGCAATGAATGTCTTACACTCCCGCCTGGCGCTCGGTGAGACGGCGTCCGGAAGTGGCAGCTGCGCTTGCGCAGCTGCCTATCAGCCGAACGCCGCAACCACGAGCGTCTCCATGGATACAGCAGAAAGGCGGCGCATGTGCAATGTGAGTAAGCAGGCAAATAGGAAGATGATGAACAAACCATGAATGTGAACAACTCCATATTATGAATAAGAGATATATGAAGACAATGACATAATAACATGCATATGCCAATTAAATGGATGCAAAGGAATAAAATGCAATGTTAGACACATACATAAATAAAGGCAAAAAAAAAAGAAGCAAAAAGTAAAGAAAACAATGAACAAAAAAACCATTAGATATGAACAAATGTACAATATGCATAAATATGCCAATACAATGAATAGTAACAAAAATTGGATGTTGAGCACAAAAATCAGATGGCAAAAGGAAAAGGCAAAAAGAAAGCCATTGAATGTTGAAAAAAAAAAAAAAAAAAAAATAAGTAAGCACTAGAGTTGAGCGATACTTTCCGATATGCTAAAGTATCGGAATCAGAATGGTATCGCCGATATCACTAAAATATCGGCGATACCCGATACCGATACCGGAAGTCCCATGTAAGTCTATGGGAACAAAATATCGCAACTAAAAAAACCCCATTCTTTCCTTGTAAACACTAAATATACACACATAGAATACATATATATATATATATACATGTCATTGTGACATATATATATACATATATGTATAGTTTATACACTTCTACATAGTAAAATATCCTTTGATTCAATTGCCGGGTAAAGCCGGCTTCAGTGAAAAGACAGAAGCACCCGACATGAAATGACACTTGGTGTACATAGGGTTAAACATTTCTTTTCATGTCCTTTGCTATCTAATTTGCACAAACAATTAAATCAGACTATGTGTGCAAAATTTCACACCTGTAGGGGTTAATTAAAGGTGTAAATTCGTTGTAAAAAAAAACGGACTTTTTTGCTACGAATTTACACCTTTAATTAACCCCTAGAGGTGTGAAATTTTGCACACATAGTCTGATTTAATTGTTTGTGCAAATTAGATAGCAAAGGACATGAAAAGACATGGTTAACCCTATGTACACCAAGTGTCATTTCATGTCGGGTCACCCGACATGAAATGACACTTGGTGTACATAGGGTTAAACATTTCTTTTCATGTCCTTTGCTATCTAATTTGCACAAACAATTAAATCAGACTATGTGTGCAAAATTTCACACCTCTAGGGTGTAATTAAAGGTGTAAATTTGTTGTAAAAAAACGGACTTTTTTGCTACGAATTTACACCTTTAATTAACCCCTAGGACATGAAATGACACTTGGTGTACATAGGGTTAACCTTGTCTTTTCATGTCCTTTGCTATCTAATTTGCACAAACAATTAAATCAGACTATGTGTGCAAAATTTCACACCTCTAGGGGTTAATTAAAGGTGTAAATTTGTTGTAAAAAAAACGGACTTTTTTGCTACGAATTTACACCTTTAATTAACCCCTAGAGGTGTGAAATTTTGCACACATAGTCTGATTTAATTGTTTGTGCAAATTAGATAGCAAAGGACATGAAAAGACATGGTTAACCCTATGTACACCAAGTGTCATTTCATGTCGGGTTCTGCATTTTCACAAAAGCCTGCAATTGAATTAGCGGCTATTATACTATGTAGAAGTGTATGAACTACAAATATAAATATATATATATATGTGTCACAAATTCAATGACATGTATATATATATATGAGGTGTAAAATTGCTGAAAAAAAATGCGTGGGCTCCCGCCCTATTTTCGCAACCAGACAGACAAAGCCAGTGAGTGGGGGCAGATAATAATAGCCCAGAGAGGGACCATTATTTTTGCCCCCCCCCGGCTACTAACATCTGCCCCCAGACACCCCAGGAAAGACAAATCTATAATTAGATTCGCCCTTTCTGGCACTTTGCCCGTCTATTCCCATTGCCCTGTAGCGGTGGCGAATGGGTTAATATGGGGTTAAAGCCACCTTGCTATTGAAAGGTGACCTTAAGCCAGGTTAATAATTGAGAGCTGTCAATTAGACAACTATCAATTATTAATCCTATTGCATGAAATAAAAATAAAACACACACACTTAATTAAAAATCATTTTAATGAAATAAAGACACATGTTTTTGACCATCTTTTATTTTACTGCAAAAACCATTTCCTGTAATAAAAATAAAATAAAAAAGCAAAATTATTCTTACTATCCCATGCACAGTCAGGTCCCACGGTGTAATCCTTCAGAAAGGGTTAATGTTTACTGCAGGGACCGCAGCTAATGCTGCAGCCTCACAGTAAACCCCAAATGAATGAGTTCCTCTCCTGCCTGACAGGAGAGTAAAGGCTGGGTGTCACATAACGATACACCAGCGATCCCGACAACGATATGCACTTGTCAGGATCGCTGGTGTATCGCTACATGATCGCTGCTGAGCTGCCAAACAGGCAGCTCAGGCAGCGATCTGGGACAGCGACACTGCGGGTAACATCGCTTAAGGGCCCGTCTCACATAGCGATATCGCTACCGAGATCGCTGCTGAGTCACTAGTTTTGTGACGCAGCAGCGAGCTCACCAGCGATATCGCTGTGTGTGACATTCAGCGACGATCAGCCCCCCTGCCGGGTATCGCTGATCGTCGCAGAAATGTCAGGACCTTTTTTTGATCGCTGGTTTCCCTCTGACAGGCACGCATCGCTGCGTGTGACAGGCGGGAAACCAGCGATCAAAGGTCCTGACATTTCAGCGACGATCAGCGATACCCGGCAGGGGGGCTGATCGTCGCTGAATGTCACACACAGCGATATCGCTGGTGAGCTCGCTGCTGCGTCACAAAACTAGTGACTCAGCAGCGATCTCGGTAGCGATATCGCTATGTGAGACGGGCCCTTAAGTGGAAAGCTTAATTGATTGCTTTCCACTTTCACTTCAGGTCAGCCAGGGACACAATCAGTGACGTCAGAGGGAACTGATTAACAAAAATAGGGGTTCCCTTCGAAAAAAAAATGGCGTGGGGTCCCCCCTATTTTTGTTAACCAGCCAGATGAAGCAGACCGCTGAGGCCTGGATTTTCAGGCTGTTAAGGAGCCAAGATCCATGGACCTTGCCAGCCTGATAATACCAGGCCACAGCAGTCTGCATATCTTGGCTGATTAACAAAAATAGGGATCCCCTCGAAAAAAATTGGCGTGGGGTCCCCCCTATTTTTGTTAACCAGCCAGATGAAGCAGACCGCTGAGGCCTGGATTTTCAGGCTGTTAAGGAGCCAAGATCCATGGACCTTGCCAGCCTGATAATACCAGGCCACAGCAGTCTGCATATCTTGGCTGATTAACAAAAATAGGGGATCCCCTCGAAAAAAATTGGCGTGGGGTCCCCCCTATTTTTGTTAACCAGCCAGATGAAGCAGACCGCTGAGGCCTGGATTTTCAGGCTGTTAAGGAGCCAAGATCCATGGACCTTGCCAGCCTGATAATACCAGGCCACAGCAGTCTGCATATCTTGGCTGATTAACAAAAATAGGGGATCCCTCGAAAAAAATTAGCGTGGGGTCCCCCCTATTTTTGTTAACCAGCCAGATGAAGCAGACCGCTGAGGCCTGGTTTTTCAGGCTGGTAAGGATCCAATATCCATGGACCTTGCAAGCCTGATAATACCAGGCCACAGCAGTCTGCTTAGCTTGGCTGGTTAACAAAAATAGGGGATCCCCTCGAAAAAAAAACGGCGTGGGGATCCCCCCTATTTTTGTTAACCAGCCAAGTAAAATGCAGACTGCTGCGGCCTGGTATTAAAAAGACTGTCAAGGCCCATGGATTTTGGCCCTCAACAGCCTGATAATACCAGGCTACAGCAGCCCACATTTGGCGCATCAAAAGATGTGCCAATTGTGGCACTTTACCCGGCTCTTCCCACTTGCCCTGTAGCGGTGGCAAGCGGGTAATAATGGGTTAATGTCACCGTGATTGCACGGTGAAATAAGCCCGGTAATATGGGAGGTGTGCATAAGCACACGACCATTATTATCCCAAAGTTATTATGTGTAAAAAAAAGACAAAGCAAGACAAAAAAGTATTTAATGAAATAAAAGAGACAACACGTTTTCATTTTTTTATTATACACTCATTCCTGCGACCCATCGATCTCCTGTAAAAAAAGAAAAAAAAAAAAACCAACAGTATACCACTGTACGACGCAGTCCATAGTAACGATTGTCCACGACGACCAACTCTGCTACATCGAATGACAGCAAGCCTGTCATGAACCAGCACAGCTGATTACTGTTCCGCGTGACGTCATCGATACTGCTTACGGCGGAACCCACAGTCACTGCAGTTAATCGCGAGAAATGCATTGACGCGGAAAGAAGATGCGCCATAAGCAGTCCAGACGTACCGCCGAATCTCTGCCAGTAAGTGCGTGACTCTGACAGACACGACAGACGACACTGACATGACAGTGACACCCGATCCGGTATCCGATAAGAAGAAATACGAACTGAATCGGAATTCCGATAAGCTAAACGCGATACCAATTGCAGTACGGAATGCAACACTAGTAAGCACATGTATAATGATGATAGTATACAATGACATGAATGTGCCAATTCAATGGAAAATGAGCAAAAGTTACATGCTTTTTCTTTAACATGGCTTTCTTATTCAGGCCAATCATATTAGCTGTTCATTTATTTCTTTGCGGCTTTCTCACCTAGGTTAATTGTTACATTTATTCTTATTGACTCATGAGTTTTTGTTATTTATGCATTTTTGTTACTGGTATTTATCGTTGTTACCTTTGTTGCATATACAATTCATCTGGGTGGTATAATGTGTTCAAGTTTCACTGTCTGTATTATCTGACATGATCTTATAAGTTGCTCTATTTTGCTATTATCTGCAAATTCATTGAACTACACACCTGTTTCTGTCTTAGCCAGCGCTCATTGGGAGTTTTGTAAAGTGGATCCTTACATGGATCTTTTTGTGTCTCATTATGGACCGTCCCTGGTCCTTTTTAATTGTTTTTAACTTCATCCTGTTTTTCAGTGTGTTTTTTTTTTTGTATCAATAAAACTTGATTATACTTTCATATATACTTTATCATTATTATTCTTGAGGTTGATCGTGACTCTATACACACTGCCTTTCTCTTTGTTTGTTCCATATGTTCACTACAGTGTGTTGTCATAGATCCCTTCCAAAACATTTTTTGTGGTGCCCTCAAATCTTCCTTTTTGCAAGACTGGTGTTAGCGCTCACCTTGTCTTCTCCGAATGAGGCGTTTTCCTGATGTCCCAAACAATCGAAAAGGGGATTCATCAGAGAAAATAACTTTACCCCAGTCCTCAGCAGTCCACTGCCTGTACCTTTTGCAGAATATCAGTCTGTCCATGATGTTTTTTCTGGAGAGAAGTGACTTCTTTGCTGCCCTCCTTGAGACCAGGCCTTGCTCCAAGAGTCTCCGCCTCACAGTGCGTGCAGATGCACTCACATCTGCCTGCTGCCATTCCTGAGCAAGCTCTGCACTGCTGGTAGCCCGATCCCGCAGCTGAAACACTTTTAAGAGACGGTCCTGGCGCTTGCTGGTCTTTCTTGGGCGCCCTGAAGCCTTTTTGGCAACAATGGAACCTCTCTCCTTGAAGTTTTTGATGATGCGATAGATTGTTGACTGAGGTGCAATCTTTCTAGCTGCGATACTCTTCCCTGTTAGGCCATTTTTGTGCATTGCAATGATGACTGCACGTGTTTCTTTAGAGATAACCATGGTTAACAGAAGAGAAACAATGATGCCAAGCACCAGCCTCCTTTTAAAGTGTCCAGTGGTGTCATTCTTACTTAATCATGACAGATTGATCTCCAGCCATGTCCTCATCAATACCCACACCTGTCTTAATGGAGCAATACTGAAAAGAGGTTAGCTGGTCATTTTAAGGCAGGGCTGCAATGATGTTGAAAAGTGTTTTGGGGGATAAAGTTCATTTTCTAGCCAAATATTGACTTCGCAAGTAATTGCTGTTAAGCTGATCACTCTTTATAACATTCTGGAGTATATGCAAATTGCCATTAGAAAAAGTGAAGCAGTAGACTTTGTAAAAATTAATATTTGTGTCATTCTCAAAACTTTTGGCCATGACTGTACTAAATATGCTGCCATGGCCTGCAGAATCTCCAGACTTGTCTGCCATGGATCCAGTCTGGGATGTCATTGTTAGGGATATACAAAGGGAGCTGTCCACAGAAGTGGATTCATTGTGAAATAACATTCTTCAGACAACCATTGATATCTTCCAGTGTTCATCATTTGCATATCATTAGCATGCCTTTCGATCCTATGATTTACATAATTTAACAAATTTTCCTTCTTTTTGTTGCAATTTCAATGGTGAAGAGTATATTAAGCTATTTCAGTTCTTTTGGAACTTCTTGAAAGGTTGTCCTCAATGTAATAAAATTAAAGAATAAATAAACTTTTAAATCACTTTGCAATTCACTTTATTAGCGGATGTGTCTACATTAGTCATGAGCGAGTATACTCGTTGCTCGCGTTTTCCTCAGCATGCTCGAGTGTCCTACAAGTGTTTTGGCGTGCTCGGAGATTTAGTTTCTGTCGACGCAGCTCATTATTTGCGACTGCTAGACAGCCTGAATACATGTGGGTATTCCCTAACAAACAGGCATTCCTCACATGTATTCAGGCTGTCCAGCAGCCACAAATCATGCAGCTGCATCGACAGAAACAAGATCTCCGAGCATGCCAAAGTACTTGGAGGAAACCCGAGCATGCTCTGGAAAAACCGAGTAACGAGTATACTCGCTCATCACTAGTCTTCATCTCTGTAAAATAAATTGCGTGTAAGTGACTTCCAAATGCCTGCTTTTCATCAGTCTATTTGCCTGACTTTAGCTGAATTGAAATCACATTGTACTAATTTGGAGAAATAATGAAGGCAGTGAAAGGGTCAGTTCAGCACCTGTGTTTCACTAACTCTGGGAATATGCTTGGTGCAGGAGATTGTTCTGATTAGCATGACAACAGAGGAGGAGACAACTAATGACCTTTTTCACCACCATCATCTGTATTCCAAGGAATATGTTCTGATATCAATGCAGCTAAAGGCAGCAAAAAGACTTGGGAAAAGCAAGGGTTTGGAGACCACTGAAGAAATGAGTTGCTGATTTAAATGTAGTACTGTATATAGCAAATTCATTTTTCGCATAGAAACTTCATTTAGATCCACACCACAACACATTATTTGCGATGGCTACAGTGTTCCGATTTTCAAAGGGAACTGAACCTATGTATTTTTGTCATTACTGAGAAGCAAAATGTTTCAATGCTAACCCCCTCAGTGACAAAAAAAGAATACCAGTAAGCTCTTGTCAGTTATTTATTAAAAGATTACTTGATAATCCTCACTTAGAGTAGATCCATTTTTTTCTTCTCTTTCAAGAAAAATAAGGGTCTGTTAATTTTCAAGTGGCTGCTGGTGTCTCGTGTTTCTGACTTTTAATAATGAGATAGATAAACATCTGGAAGTGTGTTGATTCAAATCCAATAGAGAAAAGAATCCAGTAAAATTTCTTGGGCCAGTGAGTGTTCTGCATGTGTTGCTCATGCAGTTAAAATGCATTATGTTAAATTACACGAAGCAAGATTCATATTCCACGCTTTGTGAATAAATTGTACATTTTCCATGAGAAATGTCATTTCATGCACCACCTACTGTCAAAGCTGGGCTCCCAGGAGGGTGGATTACCTGCTTACATGAGAAGAAGAAAAAAAAGAGAAAAAATAAGGTAAAAAAAGGTGTCTTCTTATGAAATTATGTAACTGAACACTCACTAATTGAGTCTTAAAATGACTCAATGCTATAAGCATTTACTTTGACTAGATTTTTCTCTAGAGTTCTGGTTAATGTGATGCATCCAGGAGGTGCAATTATAGTACATAGCTGAGGGAACTTGCAGCCTGAAATGACATGGTGCACAAAATTAAAGACTTAGGTAGAATTAGTTCAGTGGTCAGTTGCCAGGTACGGAAGGCAATAAACGTCAGTGGTTGGCCCTAAAGGAATTTACAGATACAGTTTGTAAATTCAAAATTCCTTTACTTTTCTCTCAGCAGGCACTAAACATAGTAATGAAACTTCCACGAGGTACATAAGCATTTACGTTAAACTACATAAGCATAGAGGTTCAACTTTAATGAGACACACAAGCTTGGCTTTGCTATGGTTGTAACTAAAAAAGAGCAAACCAAACTGTAAAGTTGTTTTCGATGTCATCAATGGCAAAAAGAACAAACAAATTGGTTTAGAAATAGATCAAGCCTTACATGTCACTTGAAGCAAGGATTCCCATGCTACGACTTGCCTAATTTGGACTCATCATACGAAGAGAGCAATCACTCGACAAGGACATTGTGGTCGGAAGAATAAAAGGAACAAGGCAAAGATGAAGGCCAGCAACCCGAAGGCTTGATACTATCAAGATAAAGGTGAAGGTGACCCTAGTGGACCTATCTAGGCTTGCGCAAGCTAGATCTTCCTACAGATTGTTCATCCATCAAGTCACCATGGATCAAGATCGATCCAAAGGTGAGTAAATAAGTAAATAATGTAGAAAGACTTTTCTATAACCACCAGACCTCACACTTAGTATGCAGAGACTCTGTTTCTACTGTCTCATCAGACTCCTTGCAGGCAAAGCCAATTGCTCCAATTGTAATGTATGGTGTACAGTTCATATAGCGTCTTGTGCTTGGGTGCGAGGAAAACACATGAGACACAGGTTTGATATAGAAGGACTTGTATTACTTCATACAAGTGGCAAAAATGGTCACACAGTTTGCAGGTACAGAAGCAGGAGACACTGCAGGCCAGAGTAACTTAAGCTCAGCAATAACTCTCCACAACAGTTCAGGATCTCTTCTCTGTTACCGTAATTCCATGCAAACGTGGATTTATCAAATAGCAGGTTTCCAGAGTCCACAAGTGTTCCAAAGTTCCTCAGTAGGAAATAGCTGGAGTACAAAGTCCAAGGTTTTCCAGGAGTCAGGTCACAGGCTCACTGCAGGCTTGATTCTGAAGCACTGATTGCTCAGCTGAGGCTGCTTAAGAAGCAAGAGGGAGAGAATCAGGGCGGGAACATGAAAGCTGGAAACTCCATATTGACTGAGGGCAAGATAGCTGCAGCAAGACAGAAAGCAAAATGGCTGACGGAAAAACTGAGTTTCAAGAAACATGTACAAAGAACCTTACATTACTCCCCCCTTAGGGACAACCTCCGGATGACCTCAGACCAGGCTTGTCTGGGTACCTCTGATGAAACTGGCGGAGCAAGCGAGGAGCATTAACGTTATTGACTGGTTCCCATGAGTTGTCCTCCACTGGGTAGCCCTGCCATTTAATCAAATATTGTAACTGATTTCTGTACAACCTGGAATCTAGAATCCTTTCCACCACAAATTCTTCCTGACCATCG
Organism: Oophaga sylvatica; assembly: GCA_033576555.1. NCBI lineage: Eukaryota > Metazoa > Chordata > Amphibia > Anura > Dendrobatidae > Oophaga > Oophaga sylvatica. Next base: position 362,227,321 of record JARQOD010000002.1, on the reverse strand, counting down.
ACTAGCACTGGGTCAGGGCAAGGAGAAGAACATCCAGGAAACGTATTGGGTGTTGCAGCCTTTAGTAGGGATACATGAAAGACAGGGTGGATTCTCATAGTTCTGGGCAGTTGAAGACGACAAGCAACGGCACTTATAATTTTACTGATTTTATAGGGTCCAATGTACTTATGTCCCAACTTAGACGATGGAATCCTTAACTTAAGATTTCTGGTTGACAGCCAGACCAAGTCTCCTACCTTGAAAGCTGGTGCAGGTTTACGAAATTTATCTGCTGCTTTCTTGTACCTTTCCTGAGCCAATTCCAGATTTTCCTTTAGAAGATCCATATTCTTTTGTAAAGACGTGATTCTTTCAGCCACTGCTGGCAAGGGCGTTTCTATGGGAAATCGAGGAAGAATGTTAGGATGATAACCTAAATTGGAGTAAAAAGGAGACTGCTTAGTGGAGGCGCTCTGAGAGTTGTTATAAGAGAACTCAGCCAGTGGAAGTAGATCCACCCAATCATCCTGTAGGTGGCAGATAAAGCAGCGGAGATACTGCTCCAGGGTCTGATTGGTTCGTTCTGTCTGTCCATTAGTCTGGGGATGAAAAGCAGAAGAAAGGTTTACTTTAATGTCCAATGCGGCACAGAAATTTTGCCAAAACCTTGAAGTGAATTGCACCCCTCGATCCGAAATAACCTCATCCGGTACTCCATGTAAGCGAAACACATTCTTAATCATCAAATCTGATGTCTGTTTTGCAGTGGGTAAGCCGACACAAGGGATAAAATGAGCTGCCTTTGTTAAACGATCAACCACCACTAGAATGGTGTTCTTCCCTTGAGAGGTTGGTAACTCCACAATGAAGTCCATAGAAATGGATCCCCATGGGCGGGACGGGGTGGGAAGGGGTTGCAACAGACCAGTTGGTGAGGAGCGAGGTGTTTTGCATCTTGCACAGACTTCACATGAAGTGACATAGTTTAAAACATCTTTCCTGTAAGTGGGCCACCAAAAGAAACGAGAAAGAAATTCCTGTGTCTTTAGAATTCCTCTATGCCCAGCTATCTTGGAATCGTGGATGAGTTGCAATACTCTCAATCTGACTGTTTCAGGTATATACAGACGTTGTCCCTGAATCCACACACCATTCTTAAAGACAAGACTTACGTCACTTGGGGGTTGTGCCAACAAGGAATCCGCATGGTATGCTTCCTTGATGTCCTTAAGTAGGTGTTGATTATGAATCACTCCCAGGAATCTAGAGTCAGGAAGAATAGTCTTAGGAGGAGTAAGTGGACGGGTCTCTGCTGAATGAATCCTAGAGAGTGCATCAGCCTTTCCATTGCGCGATCCTGGTCTATAAGAAATGACAAAATTAAATTGGTTTAAGAAAAGATTCCAGCGAGCCTGGCGAGGAGTCAGGCACTTAGCCGACCTGATAAATTCAAGGTTACGATGGTCTGTCAGGACGACTATTTGCTGTGCAGCTCCCTGAAGAAGGTGTCTCCATTCTTTGAAGGCGGCAATAATGGCCAACAACTCTCTATTGCCCACATCGTAGTTCCTCTCAGCCGAAGACAACTGCTGGGAAAAGAAGGCACAGGGATGCAAGACATTCTTCTCACCTGTTCTCTGAGAGAGTATAGCTCCAACGGCACAGTCTGAAGCATCCACCTCTATTATGAAGGCAAGTTCGGGTTGGGATGTACTAAGATAGGTGCGGTGGTAAATTTATCCTTTAGACGGGAAAATGCTTCCTGGGCTTGGGGGGTCCAGGAGAACCTAGACTCTTTCCGGGTAAGTTGGGTGATAGGTGACACTACCTCAGAGAAATTCCTAATGAAACGTCTATAGAAGTTGGCAAACCCGATGAAGCGCTGCACCTCCTTCACATTTCTAGGAATTGGCCAATCCTTGATGGCTTGGGTCTTGCTTCCATCCATACTAATTCCTTGTGTAGACAGTACATACCCCAGAAATTGAATTTCGGTCCTATGGAATTCACACTTTTCAAGTTTGATGTAAAGATGGTTTTGTCTTAGACGTTCTAAGACCATTCCACATGTCCATGATGTTCCTCTGTGGAGTTAGAAAAAATTAGAATATCATCCAAATAAATCACCACGAATGTATCTAGGAGATCCCTGAAGATGTCATTCACCAAGTGTTGGAAAGTGGCTGGGGCGGTACTCAGACCAAAAGGCATAACTAGATATTCAAAGTGCCCATAGCGTGACCTGAATGCAGTCTTCCATTCATCCCCAGGTCTAATACGGACCAAGTTATAGGCCCCACGGAGATCCAGTTTAGAGAAAATTTTGGCATGCCGCACTCTCTCCAATAACTCAGGGATTAAAGGCAATGGATAACGGTTTCTAATAGTAACCTTATTGAGTTCCCTATAGTCTACGCAGGGTCTCAGAGATCCATCTTTCTTCTTCACAAAGAAGATGGGTGCACCTGCAGGAGATGAAGAGGGGCGTATGAAGCCCTTGGCTAGATTTTCGTCTATGTAATCCTTTAAAGCCTTTAGCTCGGGCCCCGCCAGGGGGTAGATCTTACCAAAAGGTATCTCTGCTCCAGGCAATAATTCAATTGGACAATCATATGGACGGTGAGGGGGAAGCTGGTCAGCGTTCTTCTTGTCACATAAATCCACATAGTCCTGGTATACAGCTGGTAGTTCAGGGACTGACATGGTTCCTTTAGGAACAGAGCAAGCTGAAACTTCTGGACTCATCTGTTTCTCTGGAAAGTGTAATTTCTTGGTCTCCCAGTTAATGGTAGGGTTCTGAGCCTGCAGCCATGGTAGCCCTAGAATAATGGGAAAGTGGGGAGAAGAGATAAGCATAAAGGACAGTTTCTCTTGATGATTTTTACCCATAAGGACCCTCAAAGGCTCCATTTCCTGATCCACTGGTCCAGAGGTCAGCAGGGAGCCATCCACAGTCTCCATCTGTACTGGAGTAGCCTTCTTCACTGAATGTATCCCCTGTTTCAGAGCAAAGGAGATATCCATAAAATTTCCACTTGCCCCTGAGTCGATCATAGCAGAGCTAGACACCCAGACTGAGTCAACCCAGAGTTTGATGGAAAGGAAGCAATGAGAATTGTTTTTCTTACAACTCAGCTGGGACACCGCTGAGGAAACTTGAAAAATTGCAGCGTTTACACAGTCATCGTCCTCAGAAGTGACGAGTTTAAGTCCGAGAAATCAATATCTGTTGCTGCAGATCTCTCTGGAGCCTGAGGCTCGGACCTGACAGATCTCCTCTCGCAACACTCACAGTGAATGACTGCTGCAGTAGTCTTACGAGAACGGCTGGGGCAGTTTATAATGAAGTGCCCTGACTTACCACAGTAGAAACATAGATTTTCCTTTAAACTATGTTATTTGCGTGCATCACTAACCCGTCTTTGTAAAGAGTCCACCTGCATGGGTTCAGGTTCAGGTTCCCGTGTGATCCTACTCAAAGGTTCCTTAGCTGGGGAGGAAGGTAGGAAAAGGTTAGTGCGATTACTTTCGAACCATCTCTCTTGCCTGCGTTCAGTCAGACGAGCATCAATACGGATGCAGTAGTTAATAAAGTCACCTAACGTAGTGGGAGGGTCGGCACGAGCAAGTTCATCCTTAATCAGTGGAGACAACCCTTTTCGAAAAATAGATTTTTTGGCGGAACTGTCCCAAGTGGTATCGAGGGCCCATCTCCTGAAATCCAAGGCATATTCGGCTACTGAGCGCTTACCTTGGCGCAAAGTTAACATGGCTGCTTCAGCTGTTGCACCTCGATTGCGTCATCAAACACCTGCCCCATGGCTGAAATGAAAGCATCAAGATGATCCAAACATTCATCCTCAGTCTCAATCAGAGGGTTTGCCCACATCAAAGCCTTGTTGGTAAGCAACATGATTATAGTAAGCACTTTAGATCGTTCAGTGGGAAATTGTGAAGCATGTGCAGAAAAAAAAAGATTGCATTGGTTAATAAATCCCCTGAATTTCTCACGTTCACCGCCAAAATGAAAAGGGGGTAACTTGGGAATCCCAGAACTCGGGGTTATGGCAGGAGCCTGGACTCGTTCCTCTAGAACCTCAATCCTGGCTCATAAATCCTGGGTAGTTTGTCCAAACACTTGCAAATTGTGATTAGTGAGGTCCTGTAGGTTTGCAAAACGGGTCTTTATAGTCTGTATATCTGCAAGGATTGTATCAGTCACTCCGCAAAGCTCCTTTATGCGAGCCTCCATCTTCCAGATCTTTTAAGACAGGAGTACTGGAAGGAGAAGAGAAAAAACAAAAAAAAAAAACAATAGTGTTTACCTGTGGTAACACTGCAGAGTAAAATTAAGGGAATTGCTCACCAGGAATGGTTGTGAGAAGTCACAACCACTGTCATCACAGAAAGTATAACCGGACATCTGATATCCACAGTCACAGCAGACACAGCCTTCCCAGACCCAGCAGACACTAACGTTTGGCTTCAGAATCTTGTAATGTATGGTGTACAGTTCATATAGCGTCTTGTGCTTGGGTGCGAGGAAAACACATGAGACACAGGTTTGATATAGAAGGACTTGTATTACTTCATACAAGTGGCAAAAATGGTCACACAGTTTGCAGGTACAGAAGCAGGAGACACTGCAGGCCAGAGTAACTTAAGCTCAGCAATAACTCTCCACAACAGGTTCAGGATCTCTTCTCTGTTACCGTAATTCCATGCAAACGTGGATTTATCAAATAGCAGGTTTCCAGAGTCCACAAGTGTTCCAAAGTTCCTCAGTAGGAAATAGCTGGAGTACAAAGTCCAAGGTTTTCCAGGAGTCAGGTCACAGGCTCACTGCAGGCTTGATTCTGAAGCACTGATTGCTCAGCTGAGGCTGCTTAAGAAGCAAGAGGGAGAGAATCAGGGCGGGAACATGAAAGCTGGAAACTCCATATTGACTGAGGGCAAGATAGCTGCAGCAAGACAGAAATCAAAATGGCTGACGGAAAAACTGAGTTTCAAGAAACATGTACAAAGAACCTTACACCAATTGTTCATGGCTCAATATTTCTGATTCACTGTAGTCAGATCTGCAATGCTAAGCTGGAAGATTCTGACTTAGTCTCTGTCTCACAACAACGAGAGAGTCTAGTTACACTTTAGAGACTCATGTCGCACAGGGATACCCTAATAAATGCCTTGCAGCTATAAGCATCATTAGGATTATCATACCTCGTACAGTGGTGGTCAGTACCTGAAACATCACAGATCCATAGTTCCAGTGAAGCACAGTTTGTAAGACAGAATTGTTTTCCTTCTCTAGAGTCACAGGGTAAGTCTCTGTCTTCTGTAGTATTTCAGCTCTTATAATCAGCAAGGTCCTCGCTCTCTCTTGCCAAGTCTAAACTCTTATGGTCAGTGGGGTCTTCTCTTTTCTGTACAGTGTAAGCTGTTATGATCATCATCTTACTGTAGAGTGTAAGTTCTTAAGATCAGTAGGGTCCTCTCTCTCCTGTAGAGTGGAAGTTCATATGATCAGTAATGTCTTCACTTTCTCATGTAGGATCTAAGCTCTTATGGTCAGCAGGGGCCTCTAGTGTACTCTCTCTCATGTAGAGTGAAAGTTCTTATGGTCAGCAGTGTCTGGCAAGATTCTGACTAGTGATTATTAAATTTCCTCTGCTTTCTCTTTCAGTACCATAGGATGCAATTCATCTGGATGGACTAGGAGATTTATAATAATTTAAATTAGCTTTTTGTTCCCTCACCATCTCTCTGCTTATAGATAGTGTGGATTATTTTATTCCTTCGATAGCACAGTGAAGATCAGTTGATGTTAAATTTGTTTTCTTAGAGAACACACGTGCAACATAGGAATTTAAAAGTTCAGCTTTCTCAACATCATTTTTTACCACTTCACCCTTTTCATCCTGCAAAAATCCTATAGCATCTTTGACATGCACAGGTGAAAAATACTGATGAAAACAGCCACTCACAAACCTACCAATTCATGGGGGTAGTGTCTGCCTAGTAAAAAATGCACAAAAGCCTCATTTGTTTCAATGTCTCAAGATTCTGGGTCACTCGGTCAGTTTGACCATTAGATTGTGGATGACAGGCGAACGAAAATGATAGATGAATCCCTAAGCAAGCACAAAATGCCTTTTAAAACTTTGATATGCATTGAATCACCAGAATCAAAACAGTATCAGAAGGAATCTCATGCAATTTCACAATGTCCTTAATAAAAAAAAAAAAGTCTTGGCATTTGATAGTGCAGGTAGTGAAATGAAATGAGCCATCTATCCACTACCACTAATATTAACCCCTTCCCGACCCATGATGCCTACTTTGGCGTCATGAAAACCAGTGGCATCCCGACCCATGACGCCTAATTAGACGTCATGCTATAAATCATGTTCCTGTGGGTCGGGTGACCGGGGTCACTGGAAGGTCACCCAACCCGCAGGCACAAGACCCTTTGTGCATCACCACAGTGGGGGTGGCTTAACCCCCACGTGGCTACGATCGCTCTGATTGGCTGTTAAAAGTGAAACAACCAATCAGAGCAATCTGTAATATTTCACCACTGAAATCTGGTGAAATATTACAATCCAGCCATGGCCGATGCTGCAATAGCATCTGCCATGGCTGTACACCGAGCTACGACCCCCCCCCACACCGAGTAACGGCGGTGATCGGCCGCCGCCATCGATTCATGCAGCGATCGGTCACCGCCGTTACTATCTGCTGCCCTGTGCTCCGATCCTCTCCACACCGCTCCGGTCCACTGCCCCCCGCCTTCCGATCCCCCCCAATGTCATCTCACCTCCCCCGATCTTCTGGCGCCGGTGGATCCGTACTGGCGTCTGTCCAGGACTCTTCATGGGCGCCGCCATCTTGGAAAATGGCGGGCGCATGCACAGTGCGCCTTCGAAAGTCAAAAAATTTATTTTGATCACTGTGATAAACTCTCACAGTGATCAAAATAAAAAAAATGTAAATAAACACCCCCTTTATCACCCCCATAGGTAGGGACAAAAAATAAAATTTTTTTTTTTCTATTAGGGTTAGAATTACAGTTAGGGTTAGGTTAGGGTTAGCCTTAGGGTTAGGGTTAGCCTTAGGGTTAGCATTAGGGTTATGCTGGATTTATATCGCATTATGGCAGTCCGTTAGACGGACTGCATTACACCGCGGTATAACGCGGTGTAACGCAGTCCGTTAACGCTACCATTCACCCCCATTTGCGGGCGCATCGCAACGCATGGCGTAAAGCGGCATGCGTTCGCGGCGTGCCATCATTCACTGACGGAGCCTCGGACGCGGGCTGCAGCGTCTGGGCTCCGTCACTGCTAGCGCAGATGAATCATCTGCTGATTCCTCTGCGCTAGCGGGTATAGCATAACGCGATCGCGTTATGCTATACCGTTACCAGCCCATCAACGCTGTATGTTGAACGGGCTGGTAAAACGTAATGTGAACCTAGCCTTAGGGTTAGGACTAGGGTTAGCATTAGGGTTAGGGTTATAATAAGGGTTTAGGGTTAGGCTGGATTCATATCGCGTTATGGCAGTCCGTTAGATGAACTGCGTTACACCACGGTATAACGCGGTGTAACGCAGTCCGTTAACGCTGCCATTCACTCCCATTTGCGGGCGCATCGCGACGCATGCTGTAAAACGGCATGCGTTCGCGACGTGCCGTCATTCAGTGATGGAGCCTTGGACGCGGCCTGCAGCATCTGGGCTCTGTCATCGCTAGCGCAGATGAATCATCTGCTGATTCCTCTGCGCTAGCGGGTATAGCATAACGCGATCGCGTTATACTATACCGTTACAAGCCCGTCAGCGCTATGTGTTGAACGGGCTGGTAAAACGTAATGTGAACCTAGCCTTTAGCATTGGGGTTAGAATTAGGGTTACGGTTAGAATTAGGGTTAGGGTTGGAATTTGGGTTAGGGTTGGAATTAGGGTTACGGTTAGAATCAGGGTTAGGGTTGGAATTAGAGTTATGGTTGGGGTTAGGCTTGTGGTTAGGGTTATGGTTAGGGTTGGGATTATGGTTAGGGGTGTGTTGGCGTTATGGTTAGGGTTTGGATTAGGGTTAGGGGTGTGTAGGGGTTAGGGTTGTGGTTAGGGGTGTGTTGGGGTTAGGGTTGGAGTTAGAACTGAGGGGTTTCCACTATTTAGGCACATCAGGGGTCTCCAAATTCGACATGGCGCCACCATTGATTCCTGCAAATTTTGCGTTCAAAAAGTCAAACAGTGCTCCCTTTATTCCGAGCCCCGACGTGTGCCCAAACAGTTGTTTTACCCCACATATGGGGTATCAGCGTACTCAGGAAAAATTGCACAACAACTTTGGGGGGTCTAATTTCTCCTGTTACCCTAGGGAAAAAAATTTGGGACTAAAAGATCATGTTTGTGGGAAAAAAAAATGATTTTTTATTTTCACGGCTCTGCGTTATAAACTTCTGTGAAAAGCTTGGAGATTCAAAGTGCTCACCACACATCTAGAGGAGTTCCTTGGGGGATCTAGTTTCCAAAATGGGGTCAATTGGGGGTTTATACTGTTTAGGCACATCATGGGCTCTGCAAACGTAACATGACGCCCGCAGAACATTCCATCAAGTCGGTATTACAAAAAGTCACTACTAGAGTTGAGCGATACTTTCCGATATCCAAAAATATCGGATCGGAATGGTATCGCCGATATCACTAAATATCGGCGATATCCGATTCCGATACCGGAAGTCCCATATAAGTCTATGGGAACAAAATATCGCAACTAAAAAAAACACTTTCTTTCCTTGTAAACACAAAATATACACAATACAGTCATGGCCAAAAGTTATGAGAATGACACAAATATTAATTTTTACAAAGTCTACTGCTTCACTTTTTCTAATGGCAATTTGCATATACTCCAGAATGTTATAAAGAGTGATCAGCTTAACAGCAATTACTTGCAAAGTCAATATTTGGCTAGAAAATGAACTTTATCCCCCAAAACACATTTCAACATCATTGCAGCCCTGCCTTAAAAGGACCAGCTAACCTCTTTTCAGTGATTGCTCCATTAATACAGTGTGGGTGTTGATGAGGACATGGCTGGAGATCAATCTGTCATGATTAAGTAAGAATGACACCACTGGACACTTTAAAAGGAGGCTGGTGCTTGGCATCATTGTTTCTCTTCTGTTAACCATGGTTATCTCTAAAGAAACACGTGCAGTCATCATTGCAATGCACAAAAATGGCCTAACAGGGAAGAGTATCGCAGCTAGAAAGATTGCACCTCAGTCAACAATCTATCGCATCATCAAGAACTTCAAGGAGAGAGGTTCCATTGTTGCCAAAAAGGCTTCAGGGCGCCCAAGAAAGACCAGCAAGCGCCAGGACCATCTCTTAAAAGTGTTTCAGCTGCGGGATCGGGCTACCAGCAGTGCAGAGCTTGCTCAGGAATGGCAGCAGGCAGTGTGAGTGCATCTGCACGCACTGTGAGGCGGAGACTCTTGGAGCAAGGCCTGGTCTCAAGGAGGGCAGCAAAGAAGACACTTCTCTCCAGAAAAAACATCATGGACAGACTGATATTCTGAAAAAGGTACAGCAGTGGACTGCTGAGGACTGGGGTAAAGTTATTTTCTCTGATGAATCCCCTTTTCGATTGTTTGGGACATCAGGAAAACGCCTCATTCGGAGAAGACAAGGTGAGTGATACCACCAGTCTTGTCTCATGCCAACTGTTAAGCATCCTGAAACCATTCATGTGTGGGGTTGCTTCTCAGCCAAGGGAATCGGCTCTCTCACAATCTTGCCTAAAAACACAGCCATGAATAAAGAATGGTACCAGAATGTCCTCCAAGAGCAACATCTCCCAACCCTCCAAGAGCAGTTTGGCGATCAACAATGCCTTTTCCAGCATGATGGAGCACCTTGCCATAAAGCAAAGGTGATAACTAAATGGCTCAGGGAACAAAACATAGAGATTTTGGGTCCATGGCCTGGAAACTCCCCAGATCTTAATCCCATTGAGAACTTGTGGTCAATCATCAAGAGATGGGTGGACAAACAAAAACCTAAAAATTCTGACAAAATGAAAGCATTGATTGTGCAAGAATGGACTGCTATCAGTCAGGATTTGGTCCAGAAGTTGATTGAGAGCATGACAGGGAGAATTGCAGAGGTCCTGAAGAAGAAGGGTCAACACTGCAAATATTGATTTGCTGCATTAACTCATTCTAACTGTCAATATAAGCTTTTGTTACTCATATGTTTGCAATTATATTTCTGTCTGTGATAAAAACATCTGTCAAACACACATAAAAACCAGAGGGCAGCAGATCATGTGAAAATATAATATTTGTGTCATTCTCAAAACTTTTGGCCATGACTGTAGAATACATATATATATATATAATATATATACATGTCATTGTGACATATATATAACATATATGTATAGTTTATACACTTCTACATAGTAAAATAGCCTCTGATTCAATTGCCGGGTAAAGCCGGCTTCTGTGAAAAGACAGAAGCACCCGACATAAAAAGACACTTGGTGTACCTAGGGTTAACCATGTCTTTTCATGTCGTTTGCTATCTGATTTGCACAAACAATTACATCAGTCTATGTGTGCAAAATTTCACACCTGTAGGGGTTAATTAAAGTTGTAAATTCGTTGTAAAAAAACGGACTTTTTTGCTACGAATTTACACCTTTAATTAACCCCTACAGGTGTGAAATTTTGCACACATAGACTGATGTAATTGTTTGTGCAAATCAGATAGCAAAGGACATGGTTAACCCTATGTACACCAAGTGTCATTTCATGTCGGGTTCTGCATTTTCACAAAAGCCGGCAATTGAATTAGCGGCTATTATACTATGTAGAAGTGTATGAACTATAAATTTAAATATATATATATATGTGTCACAAATTCAATGACATGTATATATATATATATATGAGGTGTAAAATTGTTTAAAAAAAATGCGTGGGCTCCCGCCCTATTTTCGCAACCAGACAGACAAAGCCAGCGAATGGAGGCAGATAATAATAGCCCAGAGAGGGACCATTATTTTTGGCCCCCCCCTGGCTACTAACATCTGCCCCCAGACACCCCAGAAAAGACAAATCTATAATTAGATTCGCCCTTTCTGGCACTTTGCCCATCTATTCCCATTGCCCTGTAGCGGTGGCGAATGGGTTAATATGGGGTTAAAGCCACCTTGCAATTGAAAGGTGACCTTAAGTCAGGTTAATAATTGAGAGCTGTCAATTAGACAACTATCAATTATTAATCCTATTGCATGAAATAAAAATAAAACACACACACTTTAATTAAAAATCATTTTAATGAAATAAAGACACATGTTTTTGACCATCTTTTATTTGACTGCAAAAACCATTTCCTGTAATAAAAAATAAAATAAAAAAGCAAAATTATTCTTACCTATCCCATGCACAGTCAGGTCCCACGGTGTAATCCTTCAGAAAGGGTTAATGTTTACTGCAGGGACCGCAGCTAATGCTGCAGCCTCACAGTAAACCCCCAAATGAATGAGTTCCTCTCCTGGCTGACAGGAGAGGAAGTGGAAAGCTTAATTGATTGCTTTCCACATTCACTTCAGGTCAGCCAGGGACACAATCAGTGACGTCAGAGGGAACTGATTAACAAAAATAGGGGTTCCCTTCGAAAAAAAATGGCGTCGGGTCCCCCCTATTTTTGTTAACCAGCCTGATGAAGCAGACTGCTGAGCAGTGGCGTACCGTGAATGAAGCAGACCAAGCAGCTGCTATGGGGCCCGGACAGGTGAGGGGGCCCTCGACGGTCGGGTAGCTGTGCTGACACAGTACTACCAGGGGTCGGCGGGGGAGGGGGAGCGCAGCTCTTCTATATACTCACCCCTCCTGGTGCGGACTCTGCAGCCCCTGCTCTTCTCCCACGGTCTCCGACGCCTGTGTTCAGCGGTCAGGTGGTACCGCTCATTACAGTCATGAATACGCACATATTCATGACTTTAATGAGCTGTCCCGCGTGACTGCTGAACACTGGCGGCGGAAACCGTGGGAGAAGAGCAGGGGCTGCACAGACCGCGCCGGCGGAAGGGTGAGTATAAGGGATATTTACCTGTCCCGTTCCACCGTTGCTCGCGTCCTCTTGCTGCAATGTTCAGGTCAGAGGGCGCGATGACGTCGTTAGTGCGCGCCGCGCCCTCTGCCTGATCATTCACTGCTGGAGGACCCCGAAGACAGCGGCACTCAGCAGTGGAGAGAGGACAGGTAAATATCTCAGGTGCCGGGGCCCTGAGCGAGCGGTGACATCGGCACCTGGTGTCACCCCCTGCTCAGGACACCGGCACCTGGCCCCCAGCGACGAAAGGTGAGTATGTATTTTTTTTTTTTTTGGCTGCAGCAGCTGCGGCAGCATAAGGGCCTATACTATGGAGCATCTATGGGGGCACAATCTATGGGGGCATAATACATTTTTTTGTTTAATGTGTCCCCTCACTGTGCTGGCACTTTACATTTACAATGGCTCTGGGTTTTTTTTTTTGGGGGGGGGGCCCATTCAGACTTTTGCTATGGGGCCCCATGATTTCTATGTACGCCCCTGCTGCTGAGGCATGGTATTTAAGGCTGTTAAGGAGCCAATATCCATGGACCTTGCCAGCAGCGTCGGACTGGAGTACCTTGGGCCCACCAGAGAAAAAATATTCTTGGGGCCCACCATCATACTTCCCAACCTTTGAAGAAGGGAAAGAGGGACAAAGGCTGTGGCACGCTGTGCCTGCTGCAGCAAATTTTAGGCCATGCCACGTTGCACCACAGACTGTCCAGGAGTTGGTGGATGCTTTAGTCCAGGTGTGGGAGGAGATCCCTCAGGAGACCATCCGTCGCGCTCATCAGGAGCATGGCCAGAAGTTGTAGTGAGGTCATACAGCATACCTCCCAAATTTTGAAGACAGGAAAGAGGGTTAAAGGCTGCGGCGCGCGTAGGGCGTCGCTGCAAATTTTAGGCCACGCCCCGACCACACCCATTTAACAGCTAATCACACCCATATCCTGGCCCCAAGCTTACCCATTTAGCACTGCTGATCACACTGACTGGTAATGAGGGCACAGTGGCTGGTACTGAGGAAAAGAAAGAAAGAGCAGTGAGAGAGAAAGAACAAACAGAGAAAGAAAGAGAGGAAAGAAAGAAAAGAGAGAAAGAAAGAACAGAGAGAAAAAAAGAACAGAGAGCGAGAAAGAAAGAACAGAGAGCGAGAAAGACTAGAGAGAGAAAGAAAGACTAGAGAGAGCCAGAGGCGTAGCTAGGGTTTTGGTTTAGTGGGGGCGAAACTTCTGAGTGGGCCCCTAATCAGAGAACCTCAGCAAATGACCGCGCTGTTGCCAAAAATAATCTATATATAAAAAGACCAATATTGATATTACCGCCATATGGTCTGTGGTAAATAATACCAGTCCTACAGAACATATAATAGATTACAGCACAGGTACAGATAATGACTTACCGCTGATGTTCTTTCTAATGGAATTGTTCACTTTTCATTTCTTTTCCATCTGGCCCAGACCGACATGACGACTTCTCCAGCCAGGACTCGACTGCAAAGATTACAACAAAGACACATTTCACTTCTCATATTTTTAGCACTGTCTTGGTCACCAATTGGACTATTCTCAACCTGCACAAACTCCTCATCCTGCTGATACCCCAATACTGAGCCGCTGCTGCCATATGTGTCCCTATTTCTGCACCTGATACCCCAATACTGAGTCGCTGCTGCCATATGTGTCCCTATTACTGCACCTGATACCCCAATACTGAGCTGCTGCTGCCGTATGTGTCCCTATTACTGCACCTGATACCCCAATACTGAGCCGCTGCTGCCGTATGTGTCCCTATTACTGCACGTGATACCCCAATACTGAGCTGCTGCTGCTGCCGTATGTGTCCCTATTACTGCACCTGCTGTGTGGTTCTGTGTGACCTCTAAATTTTAAAGCACCCCTCTAGAATATAGTAATGCCGGGTGCAAGCGCCCTAGAAAACAGTGACCACATTTTGTCCCCTAGACTGTAATAATGCCCTGTGTGCCCCTTTGACAGTCACAGTAACCCGAGTTCCCCTATAACACTTTACATTTAATAATGTCCCAAGTCTCCCCCTGTACATCTCCCCTATACACAGAATAATGCCCCTCACTGGATATATACTGACCCCTTAATGTCCCCAAACTATTTAATGGGTCCAACACTGTATGATGGCCCCTAGATAGCATCCATACAGCATAATACACCAGATAGTCCTCAATATAGTATAATGCACCCCCATAGGCAGCCTCTATATTATAATAAACCCCCATAGGCAGAGTCTATAATATAATGCACTACCATAGGCAGCCGCTATATTATAATGCACCCCCATAGGCAGCCTCTGTAGTATAATGCATCCCCATAGGGAGTCTCTGTAGTATAATGCACCCCAATATGGAGCCTCTGTAGTATAATGCAGCCCCCATATACAGCCTCTGTAGTATTATGCACCCCCCATATACAGCCTCTGTAGTATAATGCACCCCCATTAAAAAAAAAAAAAAACAATACTCACCTCCCGGCTCCTGTGCTGCTCACTGTTCTCCCTCTCAGCGTCTGACAGCGGGCGCCGGCAGGTGATGTCATCGCGCCCGCTGTCAGATGCTGAGAGGGGGATTATGGGAGAGAAGGAGCGCTCGCTCCTTCTCTCTCTATGCGGTCAGCTGTATCGGCTGGATGCCGATACAGCTGACCCTCCGATGAAGGGTGGGGGGCCCACTGCTGGCACCGGGCCCCCCCCAACGCCTGTTCAGGCCCCATAGCTTCTGGGCGGCAGAGCAGGAAGATCGATTCTCCCTGCTCTGCCGCAGAATGTAACTGTATCGGCGTGCTGTGCACGCCGATACAGTTACTGTAGCGTAGCTCCGGGTGGGCCCCCTCAGAGCGCGGGGCCCGGGGCCACTGCCCCCTCTGCCCCGCGACCTATCCTTTCAAATCAGGGCCCACCACGCAGGAGCTGGGGCCCACCGGAGGTTTCTCCGGTGGCTCAGTCCGACCCTGCTTGCCAGCCTGATAATACCAGGCCACAGCAGTCTGCTTATCTTTGCTGGTTAACAAAAATAGGGGATCCCGTCGAAAAAATTTGGCGTGGGGTCCCCCCTATTTTTGTTAACCAGCCAGATGAAGCAGACTGCTGAGGCCTGGTTTTTCAGGCTGGTAAGGAGCCAAGATCCATGGACCTTGCCAGCCTGATAATACCAGGCCACAGCAGTCTGCATATCTTGGCTGGTTAACAAAAATAGGGGATCCCCTCGAAAAAAAATTGGCGTGGGGTCCCCCCTATTTTTGTTAACCAGCCAGATGAAGCAGACTGCTGAGGCCTGGTTTTTCAGGCTGGTAAGGATCCAATATCCATGGACCTTGCCAGCCTGATAATACCAGGCCACAGCAGTCTGCTTAGCTTGGCTGGTTAACAAAAATAGGGGATCCCCTCGAAAAAAAAACGGCATAGGGGTCCCCCTATTTTTGTTAACCAGCCAAGTAAAATGCAGACTGCTGCGGCCTGGTATTAAAAGACTGTCAAGGCCCATGGATTTTGGCCCTCAACAGCCTGATAATACCAGGCTACAGCAGCCCCACATTTGGCGCATCAAAAGATGTGCCAATTGTGGCACTTTACCCGGCTCTTCCCACTGCCCTGTAGCGGTGGCAAGTGGGGTAATAAGGGGTTAATGTCACCGTTGATTGTGACAATAAGCCCGGTTAATAATGGATAGGCGTCAATAAGACACCGATCCATTATTAATCCCAAAGTTTTTAAATGTATAAAAAAAAGACAAAGCAAGAAAAAAGTCTTTTAATGAAATAAAAGAGACAACACAGTTTTCATTAATTTTATTATACTCTCATTCCTGCGACGCCATCGATCTCCTGTAAAAACATAAAAAAAACAAACCAACAGTATACCACCTGTCCGACGCAGTCCATAGTAACGAGTGTCCCACGACGATCCAGCTCTGCGGCGGCGGTGACGTCATCGGACTGACTGCTTTACGGCCGGGATTACCCAGCAGTCACTGCAGTTATCGCGAGAAACTGCATGTGACCGCCGGGGAAAGATGATGGCGGCCATCAAGCAGTCCAGGCCGTGACCGCCGGAGATCTTCTGCCAGGTAAGTGCCGCTGACTCCTGACAGACCCGACCGACGGACACTGACAGTGACAGTGACAATTCCGATTCCGGTATCCGATAAGACGACAATATCGGAACTCGGAATCGAAAGTCCGATACAGCTAATATCGGCCGATACCCGATATTTGCAGTATCGTATCGCTCAACACTAGTCACTACTTCCTTTCCGAGCCCCCACGTGTGCCCAAACAGTGGTTCCCCCCCACATATGGGGTACCAGCATACTCAGGACAAACAGGACAACAAATTTTGGAGTCAAATTTGTCCTGTTACCCTTGTGAAAATAAAAAATTGTAGGCTATAAAATCATTTTTTGAGGGAAAAAAATGATTTTTTATTTTCATGGCTCTGGGTTATAAACTTCTGTGAAGCACTTCGGGGTTCAAAGTGCTCACTACACATCTAGATAAGTTCCTTGGGTGGTCTAGTTTCCAAAATGGGGTCACTTGGGGGGGTTTCCACAGTTTAGGCACATCAGGGACTCTGCAAATGTAACATGACGCCCGCAGACCATTCCATCAAGTAGGCATTTCAAAACGTCACTACTTCCCTTCCGAGCCCCGACGTGTGCCCATACAGTAGTTTTCTCCAACATATGGGTTATCAGCGTACTCAGGACAAATTGGACAACAACTTTTGTGGTCTAGTTTCTCCTGTTACCCTTGGGAAAATAAAAAAATTGGGGACTAAAAGATCATGTTTGTGGAAAAAATATGATTTTTTTTATTTTCATGCCCGGGCGTTATAAACTTGTGTAGCCCTTGGGGATTCAAAGTGCTCACCACACATCTAGATAAGTTCCTTGCATGGTCTAGTTTCCAAAATGGGATCACTTCTGGGAGTTTCTACTGTTTAGGCACATCAGGGGCTCTGCAAACATAACATGACGCCCGCAGACCATTCCATCAAGTCGGCATTTCAAAACGTCACTACTTCCCTTCCGAGCCCTGACGTGTGCCCAAACAGTGGTTCCCCCCCACATATGGGGTACCAGCGTACTCAAGACAAACTGGACAACAACCTTTGGGGTCCAATTTCTCCTGTAACCATTGCAAAAATAAAAAATAGGGGGCTAAAAAATAATTTTTTGAGAAAAAAAATGATTTTTTATTTTCACGGCTCTGCGTTATAAACTTCTTTGAAGCACCTGGGGTTCAAAGTGCTCACTGTGCATCTAGATAAGTTCCTTAGGGGCTCTAGTTTCCAAAATGGGGTCATTTAAGGGGGAGCTCCACAGTTTAGGCACACAGGGGCTCTCCAAACACGACATGGTGTCCGCTAACGATTGGAGCAAAATTTTCCATTAAAAAAGTCAAATGGCGCTCATTCCCTTCTGAGTCCTCCCGTGTTCCCAAACAGTGGTTCCCCCCACATATGGGGCACCAGCGTACTCAGGAAAACTGGATAACAACTTTTGGGGTCCAATTTATCCTGTTACCCTTGGGAAAATGAAAAATAGCGTGCTAAAAAATGATTTTTAAGAAACAAAAATGATTTTGTTATTTTCACTGCTCTGCGTTTATAAACTTCTGTAAAGCACTTGGGGGTTCAAAGTGCTCACTACACATCTAGATAAGCTCCTTAGGGGTCTAGTTTCCAAAATGGGGTCACTTGTGGGGGATTTCTACTGTTTAGGCACATCAGGGGCTCTGCAAACGCAACATGACGCCCGCAGAACATTCCATCAAGTCTGCATTCCAAAATGGCGCTCCTTCCCTTCTGAGCTCTCCAATGCGCCAAAACAGTGGTTCCCCCCCACATATGGGGTATTGGTGTACTCAGGACAAATTGCACAACAACTTTTGTGGTCCAATTTCTCCTGTTACCCTTGTGAAAATAAAAAATAGCGGACTAAAAAATCATTTTTGAAGAAAAAAAATGATTTTTTTATTTTCACTGCTTTGCATTATAAACTTCTGTGAAGCACTTGGGGGTTCAGAGTGCTCACAACACATCTAGATAAGTTCCATAAGAGGTCTAGTTTCCAAAATGGTGTCACATGTGGGGGTTTTTCACTATTTAGGCACACAGGGGCTCTCCAAATGCTTCATGGTGTCCGCTAACGATTGGAGCTAATTTTCCATTCAAAAAGTCAAATGGTGCTCCTTCCATTCTGGGCCCTGCTGTGCGCCAAAGCAGTGGTTTATGACCACATATGAGGTATCTGTGCACTCAGGATAAATTGCCCAACAAATTTTAGGATTCATTTTATCCTGTTGCCCATGTGAAAATGAAAAAACTGAGGCTAAAAGAATTTTTTTTGTGAAAAAAAAGTACTTTCTTTTATTTACGGATCAATTTGTGAAGCACCTGGGGGTTCAAAGTGCTCACTATGCATCTAGATATGTTCCTTGGGGGGTCTAGTTTCCAAAATGGGGTCACTTGTGAGGGAGCTCCAATGTTTAGGCACACAGGGACTCTCCAAATAAGACATGGCAACCGCTAAATATTCCAGCATATTTTCCATTCCAAAAGTCAAATGGCGCTCCTTCCCTTCTGAGCCCTGCCGTGCGCCCAAACAGTGGTTTATGACCACATATGAGGTATCGGTGTACTCAGGAGAAATAGCCCAACAAATTTTAGGATCCATTTTATCCTGTTGTCCATGTAAAAATGAAAAAATTGATGCTAAAAAAAATTTTTGTTGGAAAAATTAAAATGTCCATTTTTTCCTTCCACGTTGCTTTAGTTCCTGTGAAGCACCTGAAGGGTTAATAATCTTCTTGAATGTAGTTTTGAGTAGCTTTATGTGTGCAGTTTTTATAATGTTGTCACCTTTGGGTATTTTCTGCCATATAGACCCCTCAAAGTGACTTCAAATGTGAGGTGGTCCCTAAAAAAAATGGCTTTGTAAATTTTGTTGTAAAAATGAGAAATCGCTGGTCAACTTTTAACCCTTATAACTTCCTAACAAAAAAAAATTTGGTTGCAAAATTGTGCTGATGTAAAGTAGACATGTCGAAAATGTTATTTATTAACTATTTTGTGTTACATAACTCTCTGGTTTAACAGAATAAAAATTCAAAATTTGAAAATTGCGAAATTTTCAAAATTTTCCATTTTTTTCACAAATAAACGCAAAAATTATCGATCTAAATTTACCACTAACATGAAGCCCAATATGTCACGAAAAAACATTCTCAGAATCGCTAGGATCTGTTGAAGCGTTCCTGAGTTATTACCTCAAAAAGGGACACTGGTCAGAATTGCAAAAAATGGCAAGGTCTTTAAGGTCAAAATAGGCTGGGTCATGAAGGGGTTAAATGAAATGAGCCATCTATCCACTACCACTAATATTAAAGTGTCACCTACCAACACGTGCAGAACAGTGATAAAATAAACAGACAGATGAGTCCATGGTCGACGGCATAACCAAAGACCCCGGGTGGAAGAGTATGAGGGATCTTAGAACGCGTACAAGTACACAGTAAGAGACATGGTAATGAACATCCTGGTGCAACACTGACCACCAAAAACGATGAGTGAGTTGATCTGTTTTGGCACTACTACCAAGATGTCCAGCCAGAACTGAATCATGATGTTCACTCAAAATTCTAAAACAGGGACAAGCAGTTTACCTGGAGGACATGCGGCAGGGGCATCCCCCTGGGCTTCTGTGACCTCTTTCTCAAGATAAAAACATATAGAAGCAATGACCAACGTTTTATGTGAAATAGGAACATGTTCACCACGACTTTTTCCCCCGGAAAACAATGAGACCATGCATCTGCTTTAATGCTTTTATCCATAGCCTAGAGGTTACAAAATAGTTGAATCTGGTGAAAAACAAAGACCATCTTACCTGTCTAGATGTAAAATGTTTAGCCAATTCCAGATATTATACATTTTTATGATTCGTGATGACATGACCAGATGAACTGCCCCCTCCAAAAAATGACGCCATTCCTCGAAGGCCAACTTTATTGCCAAGATTTCCCTATTACCAATGTTATAATTATTTTTGATAGACAGCAATTTTTTTGAGAAATATAATATAGGGAAGGAGAAGTGGAGGCAAAGCAAATTGGAATGAAGATTAGGAGACAAATAAACAAACCTACTTCACGCAGATATCTCCTGATACAACTCCAATGCCTGCACCAAACTCAGCACACTCCAAGCCAGGAAGTTATAAGCTATCACTGGCAACTCCTAAGAGCAAGTGGTTAGCATATATACTAGAGGGTAGTGGCAAACAGAACAGCTGAGACAACTCAGGATGGAAAGTTTCAGGAGATAAACAGAACCGATTAACCCTTGCAATAACAGAGCAAGTGAAACATGCACTGCTAACAGAAAGTAAAGCAGTTCTAATCATTGTGTGCAGGCATATGTGTAACCAGACGCAGTGAATTTCTAGTCTCTCTCTGTTGCAGTATCATTGTAGAGAAAAAAACTAGGAGGAAAAAGACAGCGCAATAGGTTTTTATCCAAGGGAGATAAAGCTGTTTAACCCCTTTCTTCCATCTGATGTACTATTCCATCCATGTGACCTGGGACTTAATTCCCAAGGACGGAATAGTACATCATAAGCGATCAGCCACGCTCACGGGGAAGCGCGGCTGATCGCGGCCGGGTGTCAGCTGATTATCACAGCTGACACCCGCACTAAGTGCCAGGAGTGGTAACGAACCACTCCAGCACATTAACCCCCAGCACACTTTGATCAAACATGAACGTAGTGTTCTGGCGGTATAGGGAAGCATCGCGCAAGGAGGGGGCTACCTGCGTGCTTCCCTGAGACCCTCAGAGCAGCGCGATGTGATCGCGCTGTTCTGAGGGCCTCCTCCCTGCAGAGAGGTGGCTTGTCAGTGCCTGCTAAGAGCAGGCCTCCTGCACTGCCTGTCAGATTGCTGGACTGACAGAGAGTTGTGCAAGCTGTCAGATCAGCGATCAGACACTATATAGTAATGTCCCACTCTGGGACAAAGTAAAAAAGTAAAAAAATAAAAATTAACATGTGTACAAAAAAAATTCCTAAATAAAGTAAAAAAAATAAAAATATTCCCCAATAAATTAATTTCTATGTAAGTAAAAAAAAGAAAAAGCAATAAAAGTACACATATTTAGTATTGACGTGTCCGTAACGACCCGCCCTATAAAGCTGTACCACTAGTTAACCCCTTTAGTGAACACCTTAAAAAAACAAGGCAAAAAAACAATGCTTTATCATCATACAGCCGAACAGAAAGTGGAATAACACGTGATTAAAAAGACGGATATAAATAAACATGGTACCGATGAAAACATCATCTTGTCCCGCAAAGAACGAGCCACAACACAGCATCATCAGCAAAAAAATAATAAAGTTATAGCTGGCAGAATACAGCAATGCAAAACTAATTATTTTTTATATATAATAGTTTTTGTTGTATAAAAGCGCCAAAACATAAAAAAATGATATAAATGAGGTATCGCTGTAATCGTACTAACCCGAAGAATAAACTGCTTTATCAATTTTACCACACGCGGAACGGTATAAACGCCCCCCCAAAAGAAATTCATGAATTGCTGGTTTTTGTTCATTCTGCTTCCCAAAAATCGTAATGAAAGGCAATCAAAAAATGTCATGTGCCTAAAAGTGGCACCCGTAAAAACGTCAACTCGTCACGCAAAAAATAAGACCTCACAAGACTTTGTGGCCCAAAATATGGAAAAATTATAGCTCTCAAAATGTGGTGATGCAAAAACTATTTTTTTGCAATAAAAAGCGTCTTTTAGCATGTGACAGCTGCCAAACATAAAATCCTGCTACAAATAGTAAATCAAACCCCCCTTTATCACCCCCTTTGTTAGGAAAAAATAATAAAATTTAAAAACTGTATTTATTTCCATTTTCCCATTAGAGTTAGGGTTAGGGTTAGGGTTGGGTCTAAAGTTAGGGTTATGGTTGGGGCTAAAGTTAGGATTAGGGTTAGGGTTGGGATTAGGGATAGGGATGTGTTAGGGTTAGGTTTGTGATTAGGGTTATGGTTAGGGTTGGGGTTAGGGTTAGGGGTCTGTTGGGCTAAGGTTGGAGTTAGAATTGGGGAGTTTCCACTGTTTAGGCACATCAGGAGCTCTCCAAACGTGACATGGCTTCAGATCTCAATTCCAGCCAATTCTGCGTTGAAAAAGTCAAAAGGTGCTCCTTCCCTTCTGAGCTCTGCCATGCGCCCAAACAGTAGTTTACCCCCACATATGGGGTATCAATGTACTCAGGATAAATTGCATAATAACTCTTGTGGTCCAATTTTTTCTGTTACCCTTGGGAAAATAAAAAATTGGGGGAGAAAATATCTTTTTTGTGGAAATTAATATGATTTTTTAGTTTTATGGCTCTACATTATAAACTTCTGTGAAAAAATTGGGAGTTCAAAGTTCTCACCACAAATCTAGATAAGTTCCTTGGGGGTCTACTTTCCAAAATGGGGTCAATTGTGAAGGTTTCCACTGTTTAGGCACATCAGGGGCTCTTCAAACGCGACATGGCGTCCAATCTCAATTCCAGCCAATTTTGGTTTGAAAAAATCAAAAGGCGCTGATTCCCTTCTGAGCCCTGCCGTGCTCCCAGACAGTGGTGGCGACATGACGCCAGCTGACTATTCCATCAAAGTATGCAATGCAAAACATCACTACTTCCCTTCCGAACCCCCATTTGTGCCAGCACAGTAGTTTTCTCCCACATATGGGGTATCTTCATACTCAGGACAAATTGAACAACTTTTGTTGTCCAATTTCTCCTGTTACCCTTGGGAAAATAAAAAACTGGGGACTAAAAATCATGTTTGTGGAAAAAATATGATTTATTTATTTTCATGCCCGGGTGTTATAAAGTTCTGTGAAGCACTTTGGGGTTCAAAGTTCTCACCACATATCTAGATAAGTTCCTTAGTGGGTCTAGTTTCTAAAATGGTGTCACTTGTGGGGGGTTTCCACTGTTTAGGCACATCAGGGGCTCTCCAAATGCGACGTGGCGTCCAATCTCAATTCCAGCCAATTTTGGTTTGAAAAAGTCAAACGGCGCTGCTTCCCTTCCGAGCCTTGCCGTGCTCCCACACAGTGGTTTTCCCCCACATATGGGATATTGGCGTACTCAGAAGAAATTGCACAACAACTTTATCTGTCCTTTTTCTCCTTTTACCCTTGTGAAAATAAAAAAATTGTTTGTAAAAGATCATTTTTGTGACTAAAAAGTTAAATGTTAATTTTTTCCTTACACTTTGCTTCAGCTCCTGTGAAGCACCTGAAGGGTTAATAAACTTCTTAAATGTGGTTTTGAGTACCTTGAGGGGTGAAGTTTTTAGAATGGTGTCACTTTTGGGTATTTTCTGCCATATAGACCCCTCAAAGTGACTTAAATGTGAGGTGGTCCCTAAAAAAATGGTTTTGTAAATTTTGTAAAAATGGGAAATCGCTGGTCAATTTTTAACCTTCATAACTTCCTTACAATAAAAATTTTGGTTCCAAAATTGTGCTGATGTAAAGTAGACATGTGGAAAATGTTATTTAGTAACTATTTTGTGTGACATATTTCTCTGTTTTAAGGGAATAAAAATTTAAAATTTGAAAATTGCAAAATTTTCAAAATTTTCTCTATATTTCAATTTTTTCCATTAATACACGCAAGCTATATCGAAGAATTTTACCACTATCAAGAAGTACAATATGTCACGAGAAAACATTCTCAGAATCGCGAAGATCTGTTGAAGCGTTCCAGAGTTATAACCTCATATAGCGACAGTGGTCAGAATTGTAAAAATTGTCCTGGTCATTAATGTTCAAACCACCCTTGGGGGTTAAGGGGTTAAATACACTGATTTAGTTGTGTATACACAACATTTCAATCACTTATACATCCAGCTGCTGCATGTCCCACAGGTCTTCAGACAAGGAAAACACAGATAAGGAGGATTTGTGGATAATCTGCGCTACCGGTATCCCATATAATAAATTCAAATCCAGACAGAAAGTACATGCAGTTATTCTTTATTTAATCTACGCGTTTCAAGATACAAAGCAGTGCAAAAAATGTCCACATAATTGCAAAGAATAAATTTTATTGATTAAAAATATTACCAAAAAGTCAGAGGTAGAAATAGAGGAGACTAAAACAGTGACATGTGAAAAACACCGCATGGCAAAAAACACACATAGCGAGGGTATGGATAAGTGCCTGCATGAATGTTATAGGTATGGCCACATACATAGAATATATCATATGAAGAAAGAGAAAATACCATTATATGATGCATATGACAAAATTCAAATCAATATTACTCCCTCAATCCCATGTAACACTGACATAGTAGTCTACCATAGGAATAAATCAATAACTATTATAGTACAAGGGAGAGAGATAACATATGGAACATAGTATATTGCCTGCAAAGCCCACAACAGCAATGTCCCATAGAAATGATACATAGAAGGTGTATAGGAGAAGTCATATGAGAGTAGTGGACATACCAGGTAAGTATAATCAGGACACAGCTCCAACCTCCACCTCCCCAATGCGCATTTCGGCCAAATGCGCATTGGGGAGGTGGGGGTTGTATCATTTCTATGGGACATTGCTGTTGTGGGCTTTGCAGGCAATATACTATGTTCCATATGTTCTCTCTCCCTTGTACTATAATAGTGATTGATTTATTCTTATGGTAGACTACTATGTCAGTGTTACATGGGATTGAGGGAGTAATATTGATTTGAATTTTGTCATATGCATCATATAATGGTATTTTCTCTTTCTTCATATGATATATTCTATGTATGTGGCCATACCTATAACATTCATGCAGGCACTTATCCATACCCTCGCTATGTGTGTTTTTTGCCATGCGGTGTTTTTCACGTCACTGTTTTAGTCTCCTCTATTTCTACCTCTGACTTTTTGGTAATATTTTTAATCAATAAAATTAATTTTTTGCATTTATGTGGACATTTTTTGCACTGCTTTGTTTCGTGGTTTTCATATGTATTTATATATGCAGTGTGTCCTACACTGTCCATTTCTATTAGGCTATCCCACATATATACAGTATTTTGAATGATTATGTTACGTTTGGATAGCTTGTTGTGTTTTCCTTATGCGTTTCAAGATACTACAGACTTCTTCATCAGGAAAAGAAAAGCCTTGTGTTCTTAAAATCAGGTTATTCAAAAAACGGCGTCTAAGAACACATGGTGTGTTTGAAACATGTTCAGTTCTCTGCTTACCTTGCACCCTTCCTTCGGTAATGCCTTTATTCATGTCACAACAGAAAATTTTTAATTCAATGGATCTAATAAAGAATTTGATTGTACCTGCTAAACCTGGATCTTTCTCTAAACACAGCCATGTCACCAATGCAACATGAATAGGTGCATACCAGGAGGAGCTACCCCCATATACAAAATACAAAAAAAGGTTGCACTCTATCATGCTGAAGCATGTCAATGTGGAATATGTGAAATTTAAATAGCAATACGGCTTTGGAGTATTAGGAAAAATTTGAGATGACTAGCATAAAATTTGGCCAGATATTATCTGCCCACCAACCATCATCAAGGTGGTCTCAGTCTAATGGGTCCCTGACCTGTGTGAATACCTCTCTAAGGCTGATGTCTGAATTCCTGGTTGAATGTGGCATTTAGGGGTAAGTAGGGACCTGCTGTATTTAAAATCACCACCTGGTGGAGAATGGCGTGCTTGGTCAGTAAGCTAACATGCAAAAGTCAAAAATACTGACTGGCACATCCAGATTAGTGTGAATAGGTGCATACCAGGATGAGCTACCCCATATACAATATACAAAAAAGGTTGCACTCTATCATACTAAAGCATGTCAATGTGGAATATGTAAAATTTGAATAGCAATACGGCTTTGGAGTATTAGAAAAAATTTGAGACGCTTAGCATAAAATTTGGCCAAATATTATCTGTTAGCTTACTGACCGAGCACTACGCTCTCCATCAGGTGGTGATTTTAATTACAGCAGGTCCCTACTTACCCATAAATGCAGGCATTGCTGACAGAGGTGTCCACATTCACCCAGGAATTCAGACATTAGCCTTAGAGAGGTATTCACACAGGTCAGGGACCCATCAGACTGAGACCACCTTGACAATGGTTGGTGGGCAGATAATATTTGGCCAAATTTTATGCTAAGCGTCTCAAATATTTCCTAATACTCCAAAGCCGTATTGCTATTCAAATTCCACATACTCAACATTGACATGCTGTAGCATGATAGAGTGCAACCTTTTTTTGTATATTGCATATGGGGTAGCTCCTCCTGGTATGCATCTATTCACACTAATCAGGATGTGCCAGTCAGTTTTTTTGTCTTTTGTGTGTTAGCTTAGTGAACAAGAACTCTGCTCTCCACCAGGTGGTGATTTTAATTACAGCAGGTCCCTACTTACCCATAAATGCAGGCATTGCTGACAGAGGTGTTCACATTCACCCAGGAATTCAGACATCAGCCATAGAGAGTTTTTCACACAGGTCAGAGACCCATCAGACTAAGACCACCTTGACTATGGTTGATGGGCAGATAATATTTGGCCAAATTTTATGCTAAGCGTCTCAAATATTTCCTAATACTCCAAAGCCGTATTGCTATTCAAATTTCACATATTCCACATTGACATGCCTTAGCGTGATAGAGTGCAACGTTTTTTTGTATATTGTATATGGGGGTATCTCCTCCTGGTATGCACCTTTTCACACTAGTCTGGATGTGCCAGTCAGTTTTTTTGTCTTTTGTATGTTAGCTTACTGACCGAGCACTCCACCCTCCACCAGGTGGTGATTTTAATTACAGCAGGTCCCTGCTTACCAATAAATGCAGGCATTGCTGACAGAGGTGTCCACATTCACCCAGGAATTCAGACATCAGCCTTAGTGAGGTATTTACACAGGTCAGGGACCCATCAGACTGAGACCACCTTGATGATGGTTGGTGGACAGATAATATTTGGCCAAATTTTATGCTAAGCGTCTCAAATTTTTCCTAATACTCCAAAGCCGTATTGCTATTCAAATTCCACATATTCCACATTGACATGTTTTAGCATGATAGAGTGCAACATTTTTTGTATACCAATGCAACATGAAACTCTGACATATAGATATAAATATTCAACAAAAGCACACCAATATCATATTGAACCTGTTTACTAATACTGTAGCATGAGAGAAACGCCATTGAGCTTTTATATATTACACAAGCAGTGGTAAATCTTTGACAATACTAATCAGTTTTATTCTTTTCCATGTTGTGTTTTACTACATACTTTTGTGGAATTTCTTCTTGAGCCTGTGGCCATATGACTAGAGATGAGAGAATTTGTTCGGATTTTGTCTCCGAATCTGATTTTGACATATTCGTGCCATACAAATGTCCACGTCCACATTACACAACTGCCCACCAGCTCCATGACCCTGCATATCACACTGTAGCAACTCCCATGCAAGTCCTTCGCTCTATTCTATCCTTAGTTTATCTTCCAATGTGGATTGTGAAAGGAAAAGAGCACAGTTTGATATATTGCTCTAAATTATATTTTTATTCTGCGCATTCAGACAATAATAGGACATAATGTCAGTAAGTGATCCGCAATCTGGATGCCTTTACACATATGTGTTATACTACTTATAGCTCATGGCACGTCCTCCAATATGTATGCAATTATGCATTCATTAAACTCATTTTCTCATTCCTTGAAATGAACTACCCGTATGACTTCCAGTTATTAATTAAGAGGACAAAATTAAAATCATTGGTCTGTCTTTATTGAGAGTCTTATCTGCAGATTTCATTAAATATACTATCTACGGTCCACTGTGTTTCCATATGTGTGTTAATGTCTTTTTCTGATGCTAGGTACATATGCTTATATCACAGATTTTTAGGAACTCACCTTATCTTTTTTATTGTACATGTATACCCATTTCGCTATTTATACAACAGAATATAAAATACCCATGTCAGTTTTGTACTTTCTTTAATAAATTATAAGAATGCCCATTAAGGTTCCGTTCCCATTAATGGGTGAAATTAACTCACTGCTATCTATGTTCAATTTAGTGACAAATGAAGCTTCATCTCGGCCTTGACAGGAGCGCTACAATTATATTTTACTAGTTACCTCTATTACCTCTAGACATGTTTTGATGATGCAATATTAATATTGCTCATCAGTTCCTGTTTGTTGAGGTTTATTTGCCCTAACTGGTAAGAGCTGAACAGAAGAGACTAAGCCTGTATCCCAAATGACCCTGAGACGAAATGGCATGTGTAATACATTTTCCACGTGGGAGCTTGTCCCTTCCTGCACCAGTCACTATTCTGTAAATCAGAAATTATGGAAACTGTAACATGCACCATGGAGCGGCTTATTTCTGTCCCTGTTGGACATAACATAGGAAATCAGGATCAACAATTTGCGAGTCATACTGCTTGTACGGAGTGCACCTGATTTATAGGAAGGTTGCCGCTTGTCTTTTTGTCTGATTAACTGGTCTATTTATGATTATCAAGCAAGGTAGAAATGCTTTCTAGTATGTAACCTGGATGGTAAAATATAATATTAAACAAGTAATTGAATGACATGAATATATATCAAGTCAGGGTTGTCCCTTTTAGAAGACTTTTCCCTATATGTACAGTTCAGTTAAAAAAAAACCTGTTACTTAATTATCCTCCCTGGGTCCAATATTGTGTCTTTGTGTCCTAGTCCCTGTTGGTTAGCACGAGCAACTAATTTGGGAAAACATATATACTTTGTCTACTGGCAATATACACCTATTTGTATCACCTTAAGCCAAATAGTATTCTCATTTCACCAGAAAATTGCATAATAGTTAAAAAACTATTTGCGAAAAATGACAATACAGGCTAAAATAGTGTTATGCAGATAAAGTTAATAAACACATGAACTCAAGGATTAACCAATTTATTCACAGCCAGTAAGTGTCCAAATGTACTATGGTTAGTGGGTATGCCACACTAAACAACATCGCTAACGGGATCGCTAAAAAACGTCACTATTTAGCGATCCCGTTAGCGATGTTGTAGTGTGCGGCATCTACCAGCGAAGAGCTCCCTGCTGAGATCCTGCTGTGATCTCGCTCGTCGCTGGAATCGTTCCGGACCCTATTTTATCGCCGGCGCTCCCGCTGGGTAAGTATAATCGCTAAGTGTAGCACCTTTTCTTAGCGATTTAGCGGTACTTTTGTACCGCTAAAGTCGTTAAGGAGATCGCTAACCGCGATAGCGTCCTTAACGACATCGCTAAGTTAGGTAGCTACTAGCGATATAGAAACAATCCCGCTAGCGATCTCATTAGTATGCGACGCTAACGAGATCGCTAGCGGGATTGTGTAGTGTGGCAGTACCTTACTGGTTGTAATCCGCTGTATCAGTCCACAGAGTATATGTAAATGGTGCCCCAGTTGGTGGCACTTTTCTCTGATATCGTCCTTTCAAAAATGGAGCTGTAGGATCCTGTGTGACGTTACAACTACAGTATGTAGAGTGCACCAAAAATCCAACACGTTTCTGAGAAGCTCCCTCTCCTTCATAACACATGCAATATCCACTGACTTCATTTACACCACTGTGATTCGCTGATTTGCATAATTGAATTGAACATGCAAAAATTATATAAAATATCCAAAAATCAAATGACATGTCAAAGTTATTTGAATGCAAATAATTCTTTCTCACTGTTTGAGCCATGCGAGTACAGTGTATTTACCGTAATTCCAAAATCTACCTACTCACTACTCAAGATATATGTTTTACCGTATATAATTACCTCTTTCCAATAGATTGTATGGCCCATACATTTTGGCTCATACTATATGGCCCATAGATCCAGGTCTCATTTAATTTGCACATTTAATTTCCACAAATATTCCAACAGCAGTTGCATATTGGTGAATGAAATTACACCCCTCTCATCTTGTGTTAAAATTTATAGAGGTTTGTCTAGCCGGAGCTTCCAAAGCATGACTGGGCTGCAAATATTAAAAGAAGTATCATAGGTGTATATTAAAATATGCTCTAATCTGTTTAAAACTTTTAAATATCCTATTCTCATATAGTTATGCAAAATATAAAACGCTCCTTTTCTCCCATGGGGAAAAATTCTCCATCCTAAAGATCTGAGAAATATTAGGATTGCAGCACAAAGGAGTATAGGATATGAATTCATCCATCTGGATGAGCATTTTCATCTTGGCCCACACCTTTGTCATAGGAGCAATAGTCACTCCTTGCTGTTTAACTTTTCTCACTCTCCCATATCCAGGGCTGCAATTGGGGAAAATTGTTCAGCAATCCTACTTACAAGCTTGTCCGCAGGTCCAAGTCCATCCACATCATCTCATCCCCTAGAGTGTTTTAGCTGAACTGCTAAGAAGTAAAGCCAGGGATTTAGTATAGCCAACTCCTCAGCCTACTTATCTCTCAGCAGAATCTCCAGATAAAGTTGAGCGATACTTCCCAATATCAAGAAGTATCGGATCGGAATGGGTATCGCCGATACCCAAAAAGTATCGGCGATACCCGATTCCGATACCGGAAATCCAATGCAAGTCTATGGGACAGAAATATCGGAACTAAAAAAAAACCCTTTCTTTCCTTGTAAACACTAAATATACACACATAGAATACATATATATATATATATATATATATATACATGTCATTGTGACATATATATATATATACATATATTTATAGTTCATACACTTCTGCATAGTAAAATAGCCTCTGATTCAATTGCCGAGTAATGCTGGCTTTTGTGAAAATACAGAAGCACACGACATGAAATGACACATGGTTTACATAGAGTTAACCATGTCTTTTCATGTAGTTTGATATCTGGTTTTCACAAACAGTTACGTGAGTGTATGTGTGCAAAATTTCACACCTGTAGGGGTTAATTAAAGGTGTAAATTTGTTGTAAAAAAAAGGACTTTTTTGCTACGAATTTACACCTTTAATTAACCCCTACAGGTGTGAAATTTTGCACACATACACTCATGTAATTGTTAGTGAAAACAATATATCAAACAACTTGAAATGACATGGTTAACTCTATGTAAACCATGTGTCATTTCATGTCGAGTTCTGCATTTTCACAAAAGCCGGCAATTGAATTAGCGGCTATTATACTATGTAGAAGTGTATGAACTATAAATATAAAGATATATATATATATATATATATATATATATTATGTGTCACAAATTCAATGACATGTATATATATATGAGGTGTAAAATTGTTGAAAAAAAATGCGTGGGCTCCCGCCCTATTTTCTCAACCAGACAGACAAAGCCAGTGGGGGCAGATAATACAGATAATAATAGCCCAGAGAGGGACCATTATTTTTGGCCCCCCCCTGGCTACTAACATCTGCCCCCAGACACCCCAGAAAAGACAAATCTATAATTAGATTCGCCCTTTCTGGCACTTTGCCGGTCTATTCCCATTGCCCTGTAGCGGTGGCGAATGGGTTAATAAGGGGTTAAAGCCACCTTGCTATTGAAAGGTGACCTTAAGCCAGGTTAATAATTGAGAGCTGTCAATTAGACAACTATCAATTATTAATCCTATTGCATGAAATAAAAATAAAACACACACACTTTAATTAAAATCATTTTAATGAAATAAAGACACATGTTTTTGACCATCTTTTATTTTACTGCAAAAACCATTTCCTGTAATAAAAATAAAATAAAAAAGCAAAATTATTCTTACCTATCCCATGCACAGCCAGGTCCCATGGTGTAATCCATCAGAAAGGGTTAATGTTTACTGCAGGGACCGCAGCTAATGCTGCAGCCTCACAGTAAACCCCCGAATGAATCTTCTCCTCTCCTGGCTGACAGGAGAGGAAGTGGAATGCTTAATTGATTGCTTTCCACTTACACTTCAGGTCAGCCAGGGACACCATCAGTGACATCAGAGGGAACTGATTAACAAAAGTAGGGGATCCCCTCGAAAAAAAAATGGTGTGGGGTCCTCCTATTTTTGTTAACCAGCCAGATGAAGCAGACTGCTGAGGCCTGGTTTTTCAGGCTGGAAAGGATCCAATATCCATGGACCTTGCAAGCCTGACAATACCAGGCCACAGCAGTCTGCTTAGCTTGGCTGTTTAACAAAAATAGGGGATCCCCTCGAAAAAAAAATGGTGTGGGGATCCCCCTATTTTTGTTAACCAGCCAAGTAAAATGCAGACTGCTGCGGCCTGGTATTAAAAGACTGTCAAGGCCCATGGATTTTGGCCCTCAACAGCCTGATAATACCAACTACAGCAGCCCCACATTTGGCGCATCAAAAGATGTGCCAATTGTGGCACTTTACTCGGCTCTTCCCACTTGCCCTGTTGTGAGTGGGCTTGGGATGAGTTCTGAGCAGAGGCTCCCTCTGGTGGTTACAAGCGGTGCTGGTCTGTCCAGTGAAGATTGTGAAGATTGTGAGGATTGGGAATCAGGTGTTACTGACTGGTCTTATATAAGGGAGTCACCTTCCCATCAGGGTTGCCGGTGAGCAATTGTTCTGGTCTCTATCCTTGATTCCTGTTTCCCTTGAAGCCTGCTGTGTCGTGTCTGCATCTCCTGCTAACAGATAAGACATTTTCTCCTTTTTGTTTTTGTGCTTGATTTTTGCATTTTGTCCTGCACTTCTGTGGGGGCCTTCTGGGTCCCCTCCGGGGGCTTTTGCCCTCTCAGTTTAGTTCAGCCACTGTAATGTATGTAGTACAGTTCATATAGCGTCTTGTGCTTGGGTGCGATGAAAATACATGAGACACAGGTTTGATATAGAAAGTCTTGTATTACTTCATACAAGTTGGCAAAAATAGTCACACAGTTTGCAGACACAGAAGCAGGAGACACAGCAGGCCAGAGTAATCTAAGCTCAGCAATCACTCTCCACAACAGGTTCAGGATCTTGTTCTCTGTTACCGTAAGTCCATGCAAACGTGGGTCTTTCAAAGAGCAGGGTTCAGAGTCCACAAGTGCTTCAGAGTTCCTCAGTAGGAATAGCTGGAGTACAAGGTCCAAGGCTTTAGGAGTCAGGTCACAGGTTCACTGCAGGCTAGATTCTGAAGCACTGATTGCTCAGCTGTGGCTGCTTAAGAAGCAAAAGGAGAGAATCAGGGCGGGAACATGCAAGCTGGAAACTCCATTTTGACTGAGGGCAAGATAGCTGCAGCAAGACAGAAAGTAAAATGGCTGACGAACAAACTGAGTTTCAGGATCATGTACACAGAACCTTACAGCCACTTATGTTTGTACTTTTGCTTTTTCCAGTTTTTTCAGTGGCTGCTGTTTTGATTTTGTTACACCAGAGAACTAATTTAGGTGGTAGAGGTCGAGTGATCTCAGGTGTTTTTGAAATTAGTAGAGTTGGTGCTTTTCAGGGTTTTCTGGGATTGCAGTAAGTACCCTTCCTATCCTTTTCTATTTAGTTAGTTTGGGCCCCAACGTTTGCTCATACTATTTTCTGTCTGTGTCAGTATTTCTTCTTGTCTAACCGCCATTACTTGTTTGGGGGCTTTCTATTATCTTTGG
Source organism: Oophaga sylvatica (assembly GCA_033576555.1). Taxonomy (NCBI): domain Eukaryota; kingdom Metazoa; phylum Chordata; class Amphibia; order Anura; family Dendrobatidae; genus Oophaga; species Oophaga sylvatica. Next base: position 362,193,555 of record JARQOD010000002.1, on the reverse strand, counting down.
GGTTCTGCTCCGGGGCAGATAGCTTTCCTATATCTATCTTTAGGTGTAGTTAGTTTTCAGGCTGTGACGAGGCGTCTAGGACCAACGTAGGAACGCTCCACGGCTGCCTCTAGTTGTTGTGGTTAGTCAGGGTACTGCAATCTCATAGATTCCAACTGCTCTGGTGTATTGCCTTTTTTGCCTGCACTCCTCAGCTACCGAAACATAACATTGCCCTGTAGCAGTGGCAAGCGGGGTAATAAGGGGTTAATGTCACCGTTGATTGCACGGTGACAATAAGCCCGGTTAATAATGGAGAGGTGTCAATAAGACACCGATCCATTATTAATCCCAAAGTTTTTAAATGTTTAAAAAAAAGACACAGCAAGAAAAAAGTCTTTTAATGAAATAAAATACCACACAGTTTTCATTAATTTTATTACACTCTCATTCCTGCGACGCCATCGATCTCCTGTAAAAAAATAAAAAAAAAAACCAACAGTGTACCACCTGTCCGACGCAGTCCATAGTAACGAGTGTCCCACGACGATCCAGCTCTGCTACATTGAAATGTCAGGCAGAGCCTGTCATCCCGACGCAGCACAGCTGCTTACCAGCTTCCCCGGCGGTGACGTCATCGGACTGCTTTACGGCCGCGATTACCCGGCAGCACGTGCAGTTATCGCGAGAAACTGCACGTGACCGCCAGGGAGAAGATGATGGCGGCCATCAAGCAGTCCAGGACGTGACCGCCGAAGATCTTCTGCCAGGTAAGTGCCGCTGACTCCTGACAGACCCGACCGACGGACACTGACCGTGACAGGAACATTCCGATTCCGGTATCCGATATGACAAAAATATCGAAACTCGGAATCGGAATTCCGATACAGCAAATATCGGCCGATACCCGATATTTGCAGTATTGGAATGCTCAACACTATCTCCAGAGCCTTATCCTAGGAAATTGCTTATAGCATACTAATAACTGAAAAATTCTTTATATTCTAAAAATAATCTGTTGAGGCACTAGGAAATTATGAACAATATACTGTTTTTTGCAGATTATAAGATGCACCCCAATTTTTGGAGAGGAAAATAGGAAAAACATTTTTGATTAAAATGGTGCATTTTACAATACGCTTTTACGGTATCTTACAAGGGGGGTGGGAGGGGTGGAGTGGGGTCCCAGGTGGAAGGGTCACTGTTGCAAGAAGCTAGTCGTGGTGGCAGAGGCAAGAGATGCTGTGGACCCCAGGATGGTAGGAGATTTTGTTCAGAGGAGGTAGGTGTGGCATACAAATAATTTTTATAGGATTAGTTCTGCCTATGGGAGAGAGGGGTAGTTTACACCAAATGTTCATTTTCAAAGAAAACTTGGTTCTAGATTATTGGAGATAATGTTATCAATCTTGGAGTAATGTAAATAAATACATAAAATCCCCTGCTATCTGCATCTGCAATCCAACCAGCTAGGAGTCAGGTGGCAATGAGTCCTGGTGCATGAGATTCGACTTGCTCCAATTTATAGTTAATCTTAATCTCCATCCAAACTCTCTGACAGTTGACATAATAGGGCCTTACAGATTTAACCAGATCATCAACATTCAGAATTATCTCTTCGGCATATGATAAAATATATATTCTTCATAGTCATATTAATTCAAACTAATAGTGTCTTGCGAGTATCATTTAAGACAAGCAAAATCCTCTATTCTCAACGCAAATAACATGCAAATAACAGGGTGGACAAGTGGCAGCCTTTCTAGACCTAAAATCTATCAAATGTTTAAAAAATCCATATGCTCCAGAATGCAGTTTTTTTTGCTCTATGCAAAATTCACAAAATGGTGGCATATGTAGTAATATCCCAGGCCTAGTCATGGATCAAAGTGCCTGTCTAACTTGAAGATGCCTAGATTTTCTGCAAGTGGGGCTGGTTAGAAGAATCACCAAAGACTATACAGAGCAAAACGAGCAGCAAAGGTGAGAAATTATTTGAGTAATAGTTGTTTTTTATTTTTCCCCAAATCTTATCTTTACTTTGCCCTGGTGTCTTTTACTGGTAAAATCCACAAAATTTGGCGAATTTGAATCTTGTCATATCTGCACATCCATTGTCCTAATTCTTGCTTCTTATTGCATGGTGATTTAACCCAGTCTAAAAACCGAGGGCCAAAGTCAAGTGCGTGGCCTGCATAATAGCCCACATGTATTCTCACTCAATACTGTAAAAAGCTTTGGCATTGTCAAATGAGCCCATAGCTATACACCCCTCTAACTCATGTTTAGTCCTTAGGTTCAAATATAATGGATATGTATAGATGTGGACCTGTCCGGCCCAAAAACCTGTCTGATCCTTGTGTAGCACCTGATTAAATACACAATTAAACTCCTGGTTAAGGTCCTGGCACGGAGACTTAGCATCAATTGTCAGCAGAGATATAGAGTCAAGTGCAGCCAGTTCTTTTCCCGGTTTGGGAATGAACACAATCACTGCATCCCACATGGAGTCAGGAAATGACCCCAACCTGAGTTTCTCATTATAAGCATTCAGTAGGTGAGCAATGAGAAATTCCTAATGTTATTTTTATAAAATTCTCATGAAAAACAATCAACTTCAGGGGCCTTTTCATTAGTAAACATGCTTATGGCTACTAGCAACTTCTCTAGTGCTACCGATCCCTCTAAAAGTGACCTTTGATCATTTGTTAATTTAGGCAAAGGAAATTGGAGACATAACCCTCAATATCTGTGATTCCTAAGTCTAATCATGAGACATAAATGTCAGAATAGTATTGTTCTAATTTCTGTGACAGTTCACTGATCAATTGTATTTAATTTTATTATGTCGGAAGCCTACTGCTCTTGAGCCACTGTGGCAAGAAAGTGATCCTCTGGTCCTCATTTAAAATAATTTTGTTTAATAATAAACATCTACACTCAGCCCTAGGGTTCTTTCACACATCCTGATATTTCCGGTACTGGAAAAAACAGTACTGGAGATATCCGTGTCAGTGTGTACGTTTGTTTAATACGTGTGACATACGGTACGTGTGGCAACCATGTACCGCATCAGTATCACACATACCGACCGCTTGGAATCAGTGGTACAGTTCACTCTGCTCCCCAGTGCTGGTTGCTGAAGGCATATGGTTATTTTTCATTTTTGTTTAATTACAGGAGACGAAGGCTTCAATTTAATTGGTGTCAGGTGAGTATAACTGTGTTTGCTATTTTTAAATAAAAAAGGAAAAATGTGTTGTTTTTATTTCAAATAAAGGACTTTATACTTGCTGTGTGTTTATTTACAATAGAACTATAGGATTAGTAATGGAGAGGTGTCTTATAGACGCCTCTCCATTACTAACCCGTGGGCTTGATGTCACCAGGCAATGCAAAGGTGACATCAACCCCACAATTATGAACCCCACTTGCCACATAAAAGAGATATGTATGGTGAAGGGGTTTATTGCTATATTGTTGTGGTTCACACAAGACAAACAAACTAACCTTCTTTTTGAAGAAACGAAAGTTGCTGGTAAGTAATGGCTCCACGTATGAGTATACTCACCTCCTTGGCATGAGCTGAGTATGTGGAATAGTAAGAATGAAATATCAAAGTTTTATATATTGTAGATAGATTTTATATTTTATGATAGAGGAAAGATATATGGTATATCTTTGTACCGTGTTAGCCAGTACACAGAAAAATATTAAGATTTGAGATTCTCAAATATTTTACCATATGTCTCAGTCTCAGAGAGAAACATTATGGCCAGCTGATACATTTTTAAGGAAAAGAAAACAGCATATCATGTAGAATCCTCTTCCAATCCCTTACATCCCATACAATTATATTTTACTTAGAGGACATGTTAGCACATTAAATATACTTAAACCTTCTCAAAAAGTGTCCAGTCTGTACTGTGCGCTGTGAGGATTTGGCGGTTTTTGAGCTATTGTACAATTTACAATAGATATCACTCATGTAATGGAAGAAGAGAAGTGTTTGGCGTTGTGCTATACCTATATTTCTCTGCAGTATCTGTGCATCAAGAATCGTGGTCTGTGTTAGGGTATGTTTCCACTATCAGAAAACAGTCCGGAATTGCTGCGTGTTTGACGCTGTGCGTTGGCGCAGCGTCAAACACGCTGCGTCCATATGTTATAGCATAGTGGAGGGGATTTCAAGAAATCCCGTCTCCACTATGCTGTAAAACACGCAGGCGGAAGACCTGCGTTTCCGGACATGCGGAGCGTCTTTTTAGACCGCAGCATGTCCTATTCTCTTGCGGCGACGAACATATCCGGAAAGAGCGCGCGTTCAAAAGGGGGCGGGGCTTTGGGCGGAGCAGAATTTCCGCTCCGCCCAAAGCGCTGTGGTTCCGGACCGTGGAAACACAGCCTTAAGGGGCCCCACTGAGACTCTTTCGCCCGGGGCCCATGAAAACCTGGAGCCGGCCCTGACTTTACGTCAGACTTTATGTCTGTTCACTATTGCACTTTATATAGATTACTCCAGGATTATGTATGATTATTCCACATTAATCAGGGCCTTGTTTATATTGTGTTATCTCCCTAAACTATGGCACTCCATTATGTCCATATTTTTGCTGGCTCTCCTTTGTTCTTTTAAATATTTTTGTCATGAATAAAACTATTTTAAAGTCTCTATACCTTTGGACTGTTTGGTTTATTCACTTTTTGAGAAGGTTTAATATTGTTTGTAGTGAATATTTCTGTATGCTTTATGAATATTGGGTGAGTTGATCTCACTAAATTGTTGGTATACACATTAAATATAGGATACATAAGATGCTCATCCCCTGGCAGCATGTAATTATGAAACTTTATGGATATTGATGGTCAAGGGTCCTGAAAAACATATAACAGAAAACTGCTAGACAGTGCAATAAAAATAGACAATATTCTTCTAAAGAAGAGATTTGGGAAAATTGCTTTTCATGTAACAGCAAAGAAAAATCACTTAAACATGCTATCATTGCATTCCTAAACTCTATCTGTAATTATTGATGCAGAGTTAAAATAAACCAACTCTGTGCATTTATATTAGAACACAGAAAAATATATTGCTTCATCATATATTACTTAACCAACAGAGTTCGGAATTTTGGAGAAAATATGAAGAACGGATCCCTTATACTGAATTACTAAAACACAACAGAAAATGTCATCATAGATAGGCACCCAGAAAAAGGGTCCAATAATCAGGACTAGGTGACTATATACAGTACAGACCAAAAGTTTGAACACACCTTCTCATTCAAAAATTTTTCTGTATTTTCATGACTATGAAAATTGTAGAATCACCTGGAGGCATCAAAACTATGAATTAACACATGTGGAATTATACATTACACTTTACAAAAAAGTGTGAAACAACTGAAAATATGTCTTATATTCTAGGTTCTTCAAAGTAGCCACCTTTTGCTTTGATTACTGCTTTGCACGCTGAAAAGGTGAACGGATGGACTCTACATGCCTGGTTCCCACCGTGAAGTATGGAGGAGGTGGTGTGATGGTGTGGGGGTGCTTTGTTGGTGACACTGTTGGGGATTTATTCAAAATTGAAGCGGTGAGCGGTCCAGCTCACCCCAAACCATCTCGATTAGGTTCAGGTCTGGTGACTGTGGAGGCCAGGTCATCTGGCGTAACAACCCATCACTCTACTTCTTGGTCAAATAGCCCTTACACAGCCTGGAGGTGTGTTTGGGGTCATTGTCCTGTTGAAAAATAAATGATGGTCCAACTAAACGCAAACCGGATGGAAGAGCATGCCGCTGTAAGATGCTGTGGTAGCCATGCTGGTTCAGTATGCATAAAATTTTGAATTAATCCCCAACAGTGTGATCGCGATGCTTCCCTGTGCCCCCGGTACTCCGAGGTCATGTTTGATCGCTTTGTGCCAGGAATTAATGTGCCGGGAGCGGTCCATAGTGCCGAGTGTCAGCTATGATAATCAGCTATGAACATGCATAAAACATCCATAAGCGATTCATAGAACACCTACTTTCTAAACACTTCAAAGAAAAACATAAGAGAAATCTAGAAGTTCCTTCTTTTTGAGGTATAAAAGTTCACCAAAAAGAAAAATATGAAATGAAATCAAGCAGAAACTGTGCAAAAACTTTTTCATTTAAGTCAAAACACCTTATCAAAAACAAACCTGGCCTATTTGAAAAAGGTCTTAAGTTGGAATACCTACTTAAACAAATTTGATGCCTTTATAAAATAATATGGAAAATTAAAAATGATGAGAATGAACCTAGGTTTGTTAAAAAAGAGTTTGAAAAATAGATCAAAATTTAACCTTATTAACAAGTTCTCTATATAATATTTATCAAAACCTAGTAATAAGAGATATATATAAAACCACCATAAGGAAAAATCATAGCAATCTAACAATAGCTGAACAAACTATTATAAAAAAAACTTCCAAAAAAATGAAATATGCAGCACCAAAGGTTTAAAAAAATACTGAATTTTTTTATTTAAAAAGTAATGAGCAAAGCATTCTTTCTAAACAAAATTCCAGTATTTCAATCTTCGATACTCGCCAAGCAGACTGATTAGGCCATAATTGGGACAAACAGCTTATCGTCTTAGCTCACATAATACCTAGAGTGTATTTTACAACATTATGAACAAGTACTCCCAGCCGAAATTAGTTATACAAAAACATATATTGCAAATGTTGGAAACCCTAACATGGGACCCACATTTTATTATGTTTACCCCCGATGTTTCATTACCGTACACAGTTATTAAAAATCAAAGTGGCTGTCAGGAGTCGAACTCAGTACCTCTTGTCCACTGGCCAGCAGCTCTAACATCTGAGCTATTCTGCTGGCTGCAAAGTTCCTTGCTGAACCCAGATACCATTGACTGTTCTTCCTGATTGGCTACACCTAGTGCTCTCTTGATTGGGCCTCTGATTGCCAATTACACACCCTATATAAACCTGGCCCTGTGGGTGTGTCATTGCGAGATTATTGTGCTTCCAGCCTTTAGTCAAGCTCTTTCTCCTGCTGCTACAAACACTGCTCTCCTGTGTACCGACCTCCTGCTGCCACCTGACTACGTTATCTGCCTGCTCCTCTGCTACCGAACTGCCTTTCCTGTGTACCGACCTCCGGCTGCCACCTGACTACGTTATTTGCCTGCTTCCCTGCTACAAACACTGCCTTTCCTGTGTACCGACCTCCGGCTGCCACCTGACTACGTTATTTGCCTGCTTCCCTGCTACAAACACTGCCTTTCCTGTGTACCGACCTCGGCCTGCCTTCTGACTACGCTACCTGCCTCTGCTTCCCCTAGTGTTTGCAGTAACATCGGCTCCAACCCAGACGGGATCCTGACAGAATAATCTCGCGCCAAAATGGAGTCCGCTGTGAACACCCTGAGGCGGCAAGTTACGGAGCTTCAAAGTTTTTGTACTGACTCTCAAGGAAAATATGCCAAGTTACAAACTGATTTCACGGCGATACAACAGGAAGTAATTGAGCTACAAAAACAACTACTGGACGTGCGCAATTCAGGGTCCGAATCAAACGCGCGGCTGCCGCTGCCTGCAAAGTTCAGTGGGGATCGCAAGCAGTACCGAGGATTCCTCAATCAATGCCGCATATACTTCCAGATGCAACCTGCTCCCTTTACCAGTGAGAGGAAGAAAGTTTTTTTTCATGATAAATCTCCTGACGGATGAAGCTCTTGCTTGGGCTTCACCTTATGTAGAAAAAGACTATGCCCTCCTTAATGACCTGGAAGCTTTCATCGCAGCTATGAATCAAGTTTTTGATGACCCAAACCGCTGTGCCACAGCAGAAACCAAATTACATAATTTGCGCCAAGGACGTCGCTCTGTTGCGGAATATACATCGGAGTTCCGTCGCTGGGTGGCCGACACCACCTGGAATCCAGCGGCCCAGAGAAGTCAATTTCGACGAGGGTTATCAGAACCAGTGAAAGACGAGCTTGCCAGGGTTGAGACCCCTGACCAGTTGGAGGACTTTATTCAACTATGTATCCGGATTGACCAGAGACTTACTGAAAGGAGAAAGGAGAGACTGCGAGCACTTGGGAATAGCCCTGGCTTCTCATTTTCAGCATCAGACCACCAAGAAAAGACGCAAGTTGTGTCTGAACCGATGCAGATCGACGTCATCCGAAGACCACTCTCTGCACAGGAGAAGGAGAGCGACGTGCAGAACATCTCTGCCTCTATTTGGGGACCCTGGACACTATGCCATCAACTGTCCTAACAAAAGGACTATAGCCTTTACCAACAACAGGTCTGCCAGCAATACGGACCTTTCTCAGCAGTCGGATTCCATCTTGCAGACTATCTCATCAGTAACGCCAGAAATAGACAAAATACATACCACATCATCTCATTTTGTAATCCCCATTCAGGTTTGTAATGGGCACCCAAAAAATACAATGCTCTGCCGCCCTGTTGGATTCGGGAGCAGGAGGAAATTTTATGGACTTAAAATTTACACGTGATAATAATATTTCCAGTAGGACCAAATCCACACCAATTGAAATGGAAACTGTGGATGGATCACCTTTGTCTTCTGGACCTGTCACGCATGAGACAATCGAACTGGAGATTTGTATCGACCCGGATCATCATGAAGCTGTCAGTTTCCACCTTATTTCATCTCCGAAATTTCCGGTTATTTCTAGGGATCCCCTGGTTTTCAGTCCATAAACCCTTCTATCAACTGGGCATCAAGGACCATCACCTTTCCATCTGACTACTGTAAGAATAATTGTCATAAGGAACCCCCTGTTCTCCAACAAGTCCAAATCTCTGAGATTTCGCATGAGAAGGAAGAGAAATACTACCACCTCAATATCAGCAGTTCTCTGATGTCTGCAGTAAGAAGAAGCAGATCAATTACCTCCTCACCGTCCTTACGACTGTCCCATTGAATTGCTGCCAGGAGCAACCATTCCATTTGGACGGATTTACAATCTTTCCGAACCTGAATTGAAGGTATTAAGAAAGTTCCTGGATGAAAATTTAGAGAAAGGCTTTATTCGACCTTCCACATCTCCAGCTGGGGCACCCCTGTTCTTTGTTGAAAAGAAAGACTCCACTCTGCGGCCATGTATTGACTACAGAGAGATGAATAATATCACTGTCAAGAATCGCTACCCGCTACCCTTGATTCCTGAACTATTTGAGAGACTCCGTTCTGCGAAAATCTTTACGAAGCTGGATCTTAGAGGGGCTTACAACCTCATACGGATTCGCCCAGGAGATGAGTGGAAGACCGCCTTCAGAACGAGATATGGACATTTTGAATCTCTTGTTATGACCTTTGGCCTTAGCAATGCCCCAGCCACCTTCAACATTTTATTAATGATGT
>JARQOD010000002.1:362138257-362184078 GCA_033576555.1 Oophaga sylvatica | reverse complement strand
GGGCTGCAGTTTTTAGAATGGTGTCTATTTTGGGCATTTTCTATCATATGTGACCCCAAAGTCACTTCAAATGTGAGGTGGTCCCTAAAAAAATTTTATTGTAAATTTTGTTGGAAAAATAAGAAATTGCTGATCAAATTTTTACCCTTCTTTCTTCCTAACAAAAAAAAATTGTGTTTCAAAAATTGTGCTGATTAGAGATGAGTGACATTGCCTCCAGGATGGTCAAGTAAGGTTTTGTTCGACTCGACTTTTACAAAAGTCGAGTAGAACGAAGTCGGCCGTCTAACGGAAACAGTCGACTTCAATGCAAGTTAATGGGGAAGAAAAGTAGCCAGAGAGTGGAGGACAGTAAACACACCTACAGTGCCCATTTCAAAGCCAACGACATCAATTCTTATTACTTAAGCTTGTCAACCTTCATTTACATTATAATAATAGTAACGCATTGAAAACAGGGGATTATTTGGATAAAGTTGTGGGGGGGGTGCATCACTGGCTCCAGGTTTTCGTGGGCCCTGGGCGAAAGAGTCTCAGTGGGCCCCCTTAATTCATGATGCTCCGATACAACAGAGAAATATATGTATAGTACAATGCCAAATACTTCACTTCTTACATTACATGAGTGATATCTATTGTAAATTCTACAATAGCTCAAAAAAACGGACAGTATAGTCCTCCATACAGTATTATCGGCACCACATAGTGTGCCATGCAGAATAATGAGCACCATATATTGCTCCATACAGAATGGGCTCCATAAATTGCTCCATACAGAATAGGCCCCATATGTGCTCCATATGATGCTCCATATATAAAGGGCCCTATATGATGCCCCATAAATAATGAACCCCATATGATGCTCTAGTATATGATGTGCCCCATATATGATGTTCCAGTGCATGATGAGCACCATATAATGCTCCATATATAATAGTCCCCATATATAATGCTCCATATATAATGGGCACCATATGATGCTCCAGTATATGATGGGCCCCATGGATGATGCTCCAGTGTATGATGGGCCTATATAATGCTCCATATATAATGGGCCCCATATGATGCTCCAGTGTATAATGGGCCCCGTATATGATGCTCCAGTGTATGGTGGGCCCCATTTATAATGCTCCAGTGTATGATGGGCCCCATATATAATTCTCCAGTGTATAATGATCCCCATATATTGCTCAAAACATTAAAAAAAATTGAAATACCTCTCCTCGCTGGGCACTGCTCTACTCTGGACTCCTCAGCGTCGCCATCTTCCAGCTCTCTGCACTGTGACTGTTCAGGCAGAGGGCGCACAGATGTGACATCATCGTGCTCTCTGACCTGAATGTCACTGTCAGGAAATGAGGAAGACGTCACAGCGGTGGAGCAGGGAGAGGTAAGCATTGCAAGTGTCTGGGCCCTGAGCAAGCAGGGGGGGGCACACTTGTGGGCGCAATCACTGGCACAGGGCCCCTCACAGTACGCCGGTGTCTCTGATGGCGAGTGGGCCCCTTCACCTTCTCAGGGCCCCGGCACTTGCCCCGGTGCGCCAGCTGCTGACGCCGGCCCTGGGGGGGTACAACCCAGTTAGGGAGGTGGAAAAACTGGCATAAGTTGAGGTGTAGGCTGAACGTTCAGCAGCTGCAAATGGAGGAATTGGAGAAATCGGAGGAAGAGGGGGACAAAGCGAGCCATTTTGCTGGCAACCTATACGTCATCAGGGGAAGGAGGTACAAAATCCTTTGAAACCCAGGCATGGTTCATTTTAATGAAGGTGAGATCACCAACATTTTGGGTCGACAGCCGGGTCCTTCATTCTGTCAGGATTGATCCAGCAGCACTGAAGACTCTTTCTGATAGCACACTACCAGCAGGGCAAGCGAGCTCCTGTGAGGCATATTGTGCCAATTCAGGCCAGGTGTCTAGTTTATAGGCCCAGTAGTCAAAGGGGAATGAACTGTGAGGGAGAACATCGATAAGGGAGGAGAGGTCATTTTGAACCATAGTTGACAACTGCTGTCTTCTGTCTGTTGCAATCGATTCAGTATTACCAGTCGTGTGAGTGGTACTCGAGAAATCAGTCAACAACATGGTCATGAAAACCCTGTCTTCAACGCCACTTCGGCTGTGTGCACAACGAACACCTCTTCCATGTTGCACAGTGCGGCTCGTGGTAGAACCTGCACCGCTGCTGTGTGCTGGGAATACCTCTAAAAAACGGTTTACCAGAGTTGCTTGTTTGTTCGCCAATATTAGCTCTAGGTTCTCCTGTGGCATGATGTTCTGTAATTTGCCTTTATAGCGTGGATCAAGGATGCTGGCCAACCAGTAGTCGTCATCCTTCATAATTTTGGCAATGCAGGGGTCCCTTTGTAGGATCCGTAAGACATAATCACACATGTGGGCCAATGTTACAGCTGTCAATGATGCACTGCCAGTGGTGGGTGGAGGAACACTTTCTGCCAAATTCACATCCTTCCAGTCACGCACAAACCCTGTACCTGACCTTGGCAAGCCAACATTTTCTTTTGCCCCCTAAGAAACATCCACCTCAACAAAATAATCATCCCCCTCATCCTCCTCCTCCTCCTCTTCCTCTTCTTCCTTCACCTTGTCCAGGACAGTTCCCTGAGCAGACAATGGCTGACTGTCATCAAAGCTTCCCTCCTCCTCCTCCTCTTCCGCCTCCGCTGCAGACGCCTGATCCTTAATGTGCGTCAAAGTTTGCATGAGCAGACGCATAAGTGGGATGCTCATGCTTATGATGGCGTCGTCTGCGCTTCCCAGTCTTGTGCATTCCTCAAAACACTGAAGGACTTTACAGAGGTCTTTCAGCTTTGACCACTGCACACCCGACAACTCCATGTCTGCCCTCAAACTGGCTGCCCATGTATCCTCCTTTTTTATAGCATTCCGTTTTGTTTACCGTTATTTTGGTGAATTTTTCATGTGATTAATGATTTTGTATCAGGAATGCAATATCCCAGTGAGAGAAGGGATCATTTGATTATCTAGGACTATCTTGTGATTATAATATTGTATTGCTGTTGTTTAAACAGAGTCCGCTTATATGGATTTCAAAGCTAAAGAAAACTCTTGGCAAGCCAAGGCTTCAGATATTTTTAAGAAGGGGTCAGATCCTACGTTCACATCCACTACTAGTGCTCATCATGAGGTTATCAAAAAATATAGAAATGCTTCCCATAGAAAAATGAAGATCTGGTGGACTAAAGTCACCCTTGAAAATTATTTAGCTCAGAATATTGTCCCTAGGGGGCTAAGGATAAATACTTTTACTACATTTGACCTAGAAGATGAGGATCTTACCAATAAGTGGATTAAAGCGGCCAATAATTGCTCTTTGGAATTTATTAATATTATCATTCAAAAAAATTCCATGACATTGAAAAAAGTGGAGAGCGAAATTGATCTTTTGCAGAAAACAACTTCTTCAAGAATTAAAAGCTGATAATTTCCAAGAAATGGTCAAAAATTTGGATAAGGACCTGGAGAGATGGGAAAATACTATTAGTCAGGACAAAAAGAAAAAATATGAGCGTGATCTCAATGACTTTCAATCAAATAAAATTTTCCGCTGGCAAATTCGTAAAACTACTACACAGAGGACTTCTAGAAGTATGTCATCTATCTCACTTTCCTCTATGAGTGAAGGTGGTGAGTCATATCAAGAGGACAAACAGGGTCCTAGGACACGTCAACATTATAAAAAGAGAAATCCTGGAGGTACATATTCTCATGATGGTGGCCGAAGATTGGATTCAGTAAAGGTAATTAATTTATCTACCCATGTTCTCACTGTATCCCAGGTGAATGTGCTACAGAAAGGGCTTACTTTTTCACCCTCGTCCCATTTAGACACGTTCACGACAATAAAAGATCTGCACCTTTTTGCGAGGAAACTGGTTTTGAAGAAGTTACACTTTAAAGAGAATCTGGAAGAAATCGGTCTCAGTAGAGAGGAAAGAGAGGCCGTGGAAATCTTGGAATCTCTATTGGAAGAAAATTCACCTCCAATAAGTAAGTTCCCCACTGACCTGATTAGTAAATCTAGTAAATTTCCTCCTTTGTCATTGGTTCCAGCAGTGGACACCTTTACTAAGATGGTTTCTATGGATATAGAAAATCTTTCTAAGAATCGGTCTGGTCGGCAATATAATAATCTATCATTGCAGGAAAAGAAGGCCTTGAAGGAAATGTCAGATTGGGATGATGTGGTTTTTAAGATGGCCGACAAAGGAGGTAATATTGTGGTCTGGCCAAATCTGATGTATGAGACCCAGGCCTATAAATTATTGCAAAATAAGACGGAATATAAGGCTCTTACCTTTAATCGCTTACTAAATTCTATATGGAATTATTGAGTATTTTGTCGGCCGCTTTTGAGAATGGTATCATCCCGAAAAAACTTTTGGAAATTCATCAAAAAATGTGTCCTAGATTGGCAACATTCTATCTCATACCTAAAATTCATAAGGACCCCTTGGACCCCCCAGGTAGGCCAATTGTGGCAGCCAATGAGGGTCTCTGTGAGGTCATTTGTAAAGTGATTGAATACTATCTTCACCCCCTTGTGATACAACTTCCAGCCTTTATCAAAGATACCACAGCAGTGCTGAGACATTTAGAGGGTCTGCATCTGTCCAGTGATATGATATTTGTCACTGCAGATGTGGAGGCCCTGTATTCATCCATTAGACATGCAGATGGACTTCGGGCAGTTTCTAGATATCTTTCTTCTAGTAATATTGAGAGGGGGATGTCTGAATTGATACTCACTTTGCTTGAATTTGTGTTGACCCACAATGCCTTTTCCTTTAACAACAAAGTATACCTCCAAATACAGGGAACGGCAATGGGGGCAGCATGTGCCCCCTCATATGCCAATCTTTTCATGGGGGCGTGGGAGTGGAGCATCTTTCAGGAGAATGAGATTTCGGGTATTGAACATGTGCAGAATTGGGTCAGATTTATAGATGACATCATGTTCATTTGGGAAGGACCTATTGAAGATCTACAGAAATTTATGGGAAGACTCAATGATAATGAGCTCAATATTCGTCTGACCTATAAGTATGGGAGAAGCATTGAGTTTCTTGATCTGTTAATTTCAGCCTCCCAAGATGGTTCCATCAATACCACTTTATATAGAAAACCAACTGCTACTAATGCATTGCTACATGCATCATCATCACACCCCAAGGCCACCATCAGGGGTATACCTGTAGGTCAGTTCTTACGGATTAAAAGAATCTGTTCTGAGGATCAACAATTTGAAGAACAATCTAGAGATTTGAAAGAGAGATTCCAACAACGGGGGTATAGTCGTAAAGTGATTCGTCAAGGATACTCTAGAGCCAGAAATATGCCAAGGACCCAATTGTTACAGGACAAGCCTCCGGACAGTGATGTAGTGAGTGGTGAGAATCAGGTAAGATTTATTACCAATTTTTCTAATGATTGGTTTGATCTTAAAAATATTGTCCAAAAGCATTGGCGGATTCTTTTCACAGACCATTCCCTCAAAAAGGTTCTACCTGAACAGCCCTCCATGGTGGCTAAACGTTCTCCGAACCTTAAAGATATACTCACTCATAGTATGTATGATCCTATGAGGAATAAAAATCAACAAGGGGTTAAAGGGAGAGATGGTTTTTTCCCCTGTGGTCTGTGCAAGGGTTGTGCCAACATGAAGAAGAGCTTTTCTTTCAACAATTTTGATGATAGTAGATCTTTTCAGATTAGGGGACATATTACATGCTCAAGCAAAGGAGTTATTTACTATGCTACGTGTCCGTGCAAAAAGATTTATGTTGGTCTCACCAGTCGTGAACTCAAAATTAGGGTTCGTGAGCATTGCATAGACATTGATAAGGCTAAGACGGTTCAAGATCTTTCTTTGTTGAAAACGTTACCAAGGCACTTTAAAATATTCCATTCTTGCAGTTCTAGATTGCTATCAGTCCGAGGGATTGATCTGATTGACCTGGGTATAAGAGGTGGCGACATTAAAAGGAGGTTAGCAAAAAAAGAATGCCAGTGGATTTACCGGTTGGGAACATTGGTTCCACAAGGGTTAAATGAAAATTTTGGCTTTGGAGCATTTCTATAAATTTTGATTGCAACTTTCAGATTATAATAATCTATTAATACCTAAATTTTCATAGACATTAGTAGTGGTAGGGGTAGGGGATTCTTTTATTTCATATTTTAATTGTTGTCTTATGTACAGAAATGTTTATTCATTTTTTTCATATCTTTTTAGTGTTTGCCTATTATGTGTGGATTTTGGGAAGGGCATACATAAGAGTATTCCATGGCCCTTATCTATAGAATTGGAGTACCATCAATATATGAACTATCATCTTGATATGAACTGTGAAACATCTTCATATATTGAGGAACTTACAAGAAATCATACGTTTTTTGAAGAACGAAGAATCGCCGTTGTGATTGAATATTTGATGTTTAATCATTGTGTCTTGTTGTATAATAAGTTCATGCTCTTTATATGTGTGATCAGATTCCAATTGATGCCAAAATAGTGTTGCTTTCCAAAAAATGCTCAAGATTTAGTTTCCAGGTATTCGAACTTGTAATGATTGGACACCTTTACCTTATGTTTTCATGTCACATGGAGCGCATCTTCGGGTTGCTAGCGTGACTGGAGTCTGATTTGCGGTCTCTTGGTGGAGGTGGGTGTACGTTCCTAGTGATGTTAACACCACTCCCTCCATGACCGCGCCTCTTATCTCCCCATTGGCTGAACATGCTGAGACACCTGCGCATGCGCCGACAATCTCCGTGATGTAGTGCTTGTCTCCTCCTCTCCATAGGCCGCTCGGTCTTGATTTTAGGTCTATGTTTGCCGCCGCAGCACAGATGGTGGATTAGCGGCGTGACGTCTTCTTATTACTCTATTGGAGACCATAGCGACGGGGATGGTTGGACCAATCACTTTCAGGCATGACAACATGTATCCAATCAAATCACTGGTAATGGGTATTTAATCCTGGTGTTTCCCCTACCCTGACACGCCTCCCGAAGAAGGATTGCGAAACGCGCGTCGGGGTAGCGGGGACGCCAGGACATCCACGTGTTATTTGCAGGTAGCTATGTTGTTTCTCCTATTTGGAATTTTTTCTATATATACTGGTCATTGGTGAGGTTTAGTGGCTTTTTGGGCAATGTGCAATCATAGTGGGTCATCCACAGGCTGCACTTATTGCTTTCATATAGACCCTAACTATCTGTGCTATTATGATCATGGCTATATACCTTTTTATTAGCTATTTATATCACTGCATTGTTTATCGTTGGTTGTCTATGGCATGTGTCCCTGGTTTTCTGTGGTTCTGACTTGCTTCTCTTTGTGACTTTTTATCTTTTTTGTGTATCAATAAAAATTACTTTTTTATAGCATTCCGTTTTGTTTACCGTTATTTTGGTGAATTTTTCATGTGATTAAATCCTCCCACAAATGCATTACAGCCTGCCTCTGTTCGCACTGCTTCTCAACCAAGTGCATGGTGGAGTTCCACCTTGTTGCAACGTCTATGATTAGGCGTGCTTGGGGAGATGGAGCGATTGCTTCAGCCTCTGCATATGACTGGAGTCTACGGACGAGCGACGGATGTGCGAGCACAGTCTTCGCACCTTATGCAGCAGGGCTGGTATCTTCGGATAATTATGTATGAAGCACTGCACCACCAGGTTCAAGGTGTGAGCCAGGCAAGGTATGTGTCTGAGTTTTGCCAGGGCTATGGCCGCCACAAAATTAGGGCCGTTATCACTGACTACCTTGCCTGGCTCAAGATGTAGACTGCCTAGCCATGACTCAGTTTCTCGCTGCAAGTAGTCGGCCAGTACCTCCGCGGTGTGTCAGTTGTCGCCCAAAGACATCATCTTTAAAACAGCCTGCTAACGCTTACCACTAGCTGTTCGATAGTGGGACACTTTGTGTGCAACTCTGGCAGCTGCAGATGGAGTGCTCGTGAGATTGCGCTCTGTCGACGAGCTTACGCTTCTGGAGGAGGAGGGTCGAATGCCTACAGCCAACTGTTGCCTATACCAAGATCTAGGCAGCACTGTCCCACCGCTGCTGTCCCCCGTGGACCCTGCATCCACCACATTCATCCAGTGCACAGTGATGGACATGTAACGGCCCTGGCCATGCCTACTGGCCCATGCATCTATTGTGAGGTGCACCTTTCCACTCACTGATTGCTTGAGTGCATGGACAATGCGGTATTTCACATGCAGGTGGAGGGCAGAGATGGCTTTTCTAGAAAAGAAGTGCCGACTGGGCAGGTCATAGCGTGGGACAGCGTAGGCCTTGGGCTCTCGGAACGCTGCGCTTTCAACCAAACGGAAGGGCATCATCTCTAATAACATCAGTTTGGCAATGTAGGCCTTCAAAGCCAGTGTACGCGGATGAGAGGATGAGTACTTTCTTATCCTATGCAGAGTGTCTGCTAGGGTGAGCTGGACTTGATAGCTGCATATGGGCTGTCAAACATTTCCCCTTGGGTGTGTACATATTTTTTGTATTTTGGTGACGGGCATCATAACACTCTTGCCAAAACATACAGTGGCCAGAGCATGACTAAATACGTTCACCCTGGTGTTCAAGTGGCTTTGGATGGTGAGGATGAGGAGAAGGAGGATGAGGACACCAAATAGCTAAAATCAGGAAGCGTATATCCATGTTTGGTTGTGGAGAGGTGCATGGGAATACACCTCCCAAATGAGAGCAGAATTATCTCTTCATGTTACAGAAAAAGAAGAAATTCAAAGTGCAACTGAAGAAACAGAGGAATGGAAGCATGTGACCCAGAGAAGCAGGAAGATCGGGAGGCAGTCAGCACCCACACAGCTCAGGATCAAGTACCAGGCTCTTACGCAGGAGAACGATGAAGAAATACATCAGGATAAGACTCTGTCCACAAAACAACAATCTTGTATGCTCTCAGAGTCCTCCTGAATGGAGAAAGAAAAATGTTGTGAAGAAGAAACAGAGAGTTGTGGTCATGGGGGATTCCCTGTTGAGAGGAACAGAGGCTGCTATCTGCAGACCGGATTTAACCTCAAGAGAAATGTGCTGTCTTCCAGGTGCAAAAATTAAAGATGTGTCTGACAGAATATCAGGACTCTTCAGACCTACAGATGACTATCTATTCCTGCTAATACATGTGGGGACAAATGACACCTCAAGAAACGACCTGGAACCATCTGCAGTGACTTTGAAAACTTAGGTAAGAAAGTGAAAGAACTGGGAACGCAGGTGGTCTTCTCTTCCATCCTTCCAATGGATGGCCATGGAACAAGGATGTGGAATAAGATTCTGCAGGTGAACATCTGGCTATGTCGATGGTGCCATCAGCAAGGATTTGGATTTCTGAATCACGGAGTGAATTACCTATACGATGGACTACTTGCTAGAGATGGGGTGCACCTTGCGAAGACTGGAAAATATGTATTTGGAAGTCGCCTTGCTACACTCATCAGGAGAGCTTTAAACTAGAAGAAAGTGGGAAGGGAAGCAAAACTCCAGAAAAAGCCATACACCTGACAAATACTATTGAAAATTTTGCGATTAGAAGTTAAAGGGAAAAACAAAGACAAAAAAATCTAAATAATAAAAATATTGAAGAAAGAGAAACCAATCACAAACTAAAATGCTTCTATACGAATGCACAAAGCATGGGCAACAAACAAGGAGAGTTGGAACTACTAACGCAGGAAAATAAATATGATGTCATTAGAATCACTGAAACTTGGTGGGACGATATACATGATTGGAACATAAGGCTAGAAGGATACAACTTATTTGAAAGAAACAGACTTGATAAACGAGGAGGAGGTGTCGCATTGTATGTTAGAAAAGCATATATCTGCACAGAGATTGAAGCTTCAGAGACTGGGAGTTCTGTGGAAACTGTTTGGGTAAGAATACAAGGAGCGAACAATGGAAAGGACACCATTGTAGGCATTTACTACAGGCCGCCTGTGCAAGCTGAAGATATGGATAAACTCTTTATGCATAAAATGGCCAAGTTCTCAAAAAAATATGACATAGTGGTCATGGGAGATTTCAACTATCCAGACATTTGTTGGGAATCTCTCTCAGGAAAAACTAACAGGTCAAGGAAATTCTTATCCTCTCTTGCTGACAACTTTATCTTCCAAAAGGTAGGGGAGAAAACAAGGGGATCTGCTACCTTGGATCTAATCCTTACAAACAGGAAGGAAATGGTTGAGGAGGTAAGAGTGGCTGGGACCCTAGGAGGTAGCGACCATGCTATTTTAGAATTTTGGATAACTAGAGGAGGAAGACCTGAGAAGACTCAGAAGTCAAGGTTAGATTTCAGAAAGGCAGATTTTAAGGGACTCAGAAAGAGAATTGGAGGGATCCAATGGCTGGATATCCTTAAGTACAAAAATGTCCAGGAAGGATGGGAAATCTTGAAAAATGAGATTCTCAAAGCACAATCGTTAACAATTCCGAAAAGAGGGAAGAATAGGAAGCATTTAAGGAAACCAGGATGGATGAACACAGAACTTAAGCACATGCTAAAAAGGAAGAAAGAAATGTTTATCTAATGGAAAGAGGGAGGCATATCTAAAGAAGAAAATAATGCTGTCTGCAGAACCTGCAGGGCACAAATTAGATTGTCTAAAGCTGACAATGAATTAAGGCTTGCAAGAGATGTCAAAAGAAACAAAAAAGGATTTTGGGGATATGTCAAAAGTAAAAGAAAAGTCAAAGATGCTATAGGATTTTCACTGGATGAAAATGATTAAATGGTAAGACAGGATGTAGAAAAGGCCGAACTTTTAAATTCCTATTTTGCATCTGTTTTCTCTCAGAAAGGAAATGTAACATCAACTGATCTTCACTGTCCTAATAAAGGCTACTTTCACACATCAGTTTTTTGCCGTTAGGCACAATCCGTCCAATTTTTAAAAAGACGGATCCGGCGCTGATTGTGAAAAAACTGATGCAACGGATCTGGTTTTTATCGTGATCCGTCCTGAACTTTTGAACCTGAGTAATGTGGTGTGCGCATGTCTGGAACGATAAGAGAGAGACCTTGATTTCGTAGTTCCAGGCATGCGCAGAGGAAGAAAATGGAGTCCGGTGGCCGGATCAGTCCTTTGCCTGATCCTGCACCCATTGACGTCCATTGTATCAACAAGCCTGATGCGCCGCTCCAGGCGCTGTCTGGTTTTTCACTACAAAAGGGTGATTTGGGAGTCAAAATGTATGTAACACGTGTGCTTGAAAACCCACACTTTTACCTATCTGGACTTTAGGTAAAAATGTTTTTGGCCTTATCAGATTTAATAATTACCTTAACAGACTGCAAAAAAATACAAAGTTTTGGCCTAAACTGGCCAAACTTTGAGCACGCACAGATATGAGCTGGCATGGAGATACCACTACGACAAATGTGTTTTTTTTTCTTTTTTTGGGGGTAAATACTGTTGTATTTAAGTACAGTGACACCCAAGACAAAAAAAGAAAACCGCCGTAAACTGGCCAAAGTTTGAGCACAAACAGATATGAGCTGCCACGGAGATACAACTACGACAAATGTGTGCCCTGTTTTTTTTTTATTTTTGGGCAAACTAGTGCTGCATATCAGTACTGTGACACCCAGGACACAAAAAGGAAAACCGGCCTAAACTGGCCAAATTTTGAGCACACACAGATATGAGCTGCCACGGAGATACAACTGCGACAAATGTGTGCCCTGTTTTTTTTTTATTTTTGGGCTAACTAGTGCTGTATATCAGTACTGTGACACCCAGGACACAAAAAGAAAACCGCCATAAAATGGCCAAACTTTGAGCATGCACACGCTCCCTTGTGAACAAGCTAAACGCGAAACGTGCGTCAGGGGTGCTGCAGCCGCAATCAGGTACGGTCTCCTACCAGCAGCTTACTATTTTCAACACTTTAAAAACTTTTTTGTGCATCGTTATGCAGGTTACTGCACATATTATAGCACTTGCTGCATGCTCTGCACTTGCATAGCAAACATTTAAATGCAGCTACCAGCAGCTTACCAGTTTCAACACTTTAAAAACTTTTTGTGCATCGTTATGCAGGTTACTGCACATATTATAGCACTTGCTGCATGCTCTGCACTTGCATAGCAACATTTAAATGCAGCTACCAGCAGCTTACCAGTTTCAACACTTTAAAAACTTTTTTGTGCATCGTTATGCAGGTTACTGCACATATTATAGCACTTGCTGCATGCTCTGCACTTGCATAGCAAACATTTAATGCAGCTACCAGCAGCTTACTAGTTTCAACACTTTAAAACTTTTTTGTGCATAGTTATGCAGGTTACTGCACATATTATAGGACTTGCTGCATGCTCTGCACTTGCATAGCAAACATTTAAATGCAGCTACCAGCAGCTTACCAGTTTCAACACTTTAAAAACTTTTTTGTGCATTGTTATGCAGGTTACTGCACATATTATAGCACTTGCTGCATGCTCTGCACTTGCATAGCAAACATTTAAATGCTAGCTTTATTGGTAGGAGGGCAATCTTTATGTCCGTTTTAACCCTATGCTAACAGATATGTTTTGGGGATATTTTACTTAAAAATCTATGCACTGTGGTATATGTGATAGACATTAAATATACATAACCCCTTGTTTGTCAATGTGGCTTTAAGCATGATATACGGATATATTCACTATTGAACACTATCAACTGTACCTGTACCTGTTTTCTGTAGGCTTTTTTTGCATAATGTTGTCCCCCATTTGGATATTTTTATCCGTATATGTATTTTAAAAATGTTGTAAATAAAATTTGTATTTTTATAGTGGAAAAAGCTTCCTATGATTTTTTGAAATTTAGTGCTGTATATTAGTATTATGACAACCAGGACACAAAAAGGAGAACTGGCCTAAAGTGGCCAGACTTTGGGCACACACAGATATGAGCTGGCACGGAGATACCACTAGGACAAATATGTGCCCTGTATTTTTTATTTTTGGGCTAACTAGTGCTGTATATCAGTACTGTGACAACCAGGACACAAAAAGGAAAACTGGCCTAAACTTTGAGCACACACAGATGTGAGCTGGCACAGAGACACCACTATGACAAATGTGTGCCCTGTTTTCTTTTTTTTTTGGGCTAACTAGTGCTGTATATCAGTACTGTGACACCCAGGGCACAAAGTGGAAAACCTGCCTAAACTTTGAGCACACACAGATATGAGCTGGCACATAGTTATCACTACAACAAATGTGTGCCCTTTTTTTAAATTTATTTTTGGGCTAACTAGTTGTTAGGGTTCGAGTTCCTGCACAAGGGGAGTCTCGAACCAGTCCCGCTGCAGTCCCCCATTCATCTCCATCTGCAGTGGAGCCTGCTCAGCTTAGACGTCGGTCCCAGCGTCTCGCCCAGTCTAACAGTGTGCAGAGGATTACTGTTGCTCCTCCAGGCTCTGCTATTGTGGCCAGTACTTGTTAGCGGTGAGCAGACGTCTTTAGGACAAAGTCCTTGTTTTCCCCTTCTGAGCATGCCCAGAGTGAGATCTCTCATTGGAGATCAGGGGTCACATGCTCAGGTACTGCAGCAGCTCCTATTGGTCCGCCAGGAAGGTCCTGTGACTACTGGTGTTCTGGAACAAGTTTCATTGGTCCTTGTTTCTGGCAGGTCCTGTAGCTGTTACTATAATAGGGTAGCATGGCTGGGCCACCATGCGCTAGCATAAATCGTCATATGCTTTGCGCCAATGTGGTCATGCATGTGTATAGTTAGGGCCCGGCTGAAATAAGCCCCTAGAATACCGACTTAATCGGTGAGGAGTTTGGTATGCTAGCTGGTCAGGGTCGGTGTCCTAGATGCCCTAGATTACCGGCATAACCGGTGAGGAGTTTGATTGCGGTATTCAGGGTCTTGCTTTCAGACGCCATAGATTGCGGGTGTCTCCCGCGAAGACATTAGTGCATTATCACGTTCTATGTTCGCTTAGCAGTCAACTGTGTACCTGGGTGCCTGACAGGACACAGAAATTTGTCTCAGCGGCTCTGTGACGTAACAGGGTTTGCTTTCAACGCTAGACAGCGACCTAGCGTGTTTATTTTGCGACTCAGTGGTGTTAAGTGAGTTCGCACACATCGCCATATAGCGCTGCGGCACTACTTCTAGCGGCTCTGTTGAATAACAGAGTTTGCACATATTGCCACAGCGCGTTACGGCGTTTATTTTGGCGACTCTGCGGGATAACAGAGTTCGCTTCTTGCGCCATTTTACTAGCAGCAGGCTCCGCCTGCACGGTGGACCCGGGCTGCGAACGCACCTCTTTTCATCATATATTTGGTGCGTTCCGCAGACCCTAACACTAGTGCTGTATATCAGTAATGTGACACCCAGGGCAAAAAAAGGAAAACCGGCCTAAACTGGCCAAACTTTGAGCATGCACAGATATCATCTGGATCAGAGATAACACTATGACAAATGTGTGCCCTGTTTTTTTTATGTTCAGGCTAACTAGTGCTGTATATCAGTACTGTGACACCAGGACACAAAAAGAAAACCGGCCTAAACTGGCCAAACTTTGAGCACACACAGATATGAGCTGCCACAGAGATACCACTATGACAAATGTGTGCCCTGTTTTTTTTTATTTTTGGGCTAACTAATGCTGTATATCAGTACTGTGACACCCAAGACAAAAAAGGAAAATCGGCCTAAACTGGCCAAACTTTGAGCGCGCACAGATATGAGCTGGCACGGAGATACCACTAGGACAAATGTGTGGTTGTTTTTTCTTTTTTTTTGGGGGGGGTAAATATTGCTGTATATAAGTACAGTGACACCCAAGACAAAAAAAGAAAACCACCGTAAACTGGCCAAATTTTGAGCACACACAGATATGAGCTGCAATGGAGATACCACTACTACAAATGTGTGCCCTGTTTTTTTTTATTTTTGGGCTAACTAGTGCTGTATATCAGTACTGTGACACCCAGGACACAAAAAAGAAAACCGCCATAAAATGGTCAAACTTTGAGCATGCACAGATATGAGCTGGCACGGAGATACCACACCGAAAAATGTGTGGCCTGTATTACAATTACACCTGGGGCTAGCTATATATGGCCAATATATCCTACAGGTAGCAGCAGCAGCAGCAGCACCAGAATGCAGTAAGGGAATGGACCCTCTTGATGTATGCAATGATCTATATACATACATACAGTGCCTGCAGGCCTTGCACTGATGTGTATAGAGCGACGTAAACTACTCTGCCTACCTAACACTGGAACCTATATACTCTGGAATTAGTCCTTAGAAGAACTGTTGCTTTAGCTGGATTTGAGTAGTTTAGGATGGTAGACCCCACACCAACTAATAAATCCCCAACTCTCACCCTATCTCGGCAGCAGCTCTCCCTACACTATCTCAATCCAGAGCGTCCGGTCTCTTTTACCCATGATGATGCTGTGCGGCCAGCCAATCACTGCACAACCACAACAAAAATGGCTGCGGCGTTTCATTGCCTGGCAGACAATCCCTGCATCGTGATTGGGTCTGTAAAGTCCACCAAAAAAGCTGGGTGGAGACCCGAGTTCCGGCAGAGCAATCCCGGAAATGCTCAGTGCTCATCATTAGTAGCAACCTTTCAAGGGTCCTCTTGAGCTAAATGGATTAGCCATTGGTGCCACATAGTGACTTCTAACCCGAAGGTCTTTAAGATTTTTACATCTTCTTGGGGTCATGAGAGGACGATCAGCCTGATATGGCCCCAGGGAGGGTTTAGTGCTCAATATAGACCAATGTCTAGTAAGTAGTGTTGAGCGATACGATAATGCAAATATCGGCTATCGGCCGATATTAGCTCTATCGGCCTTTCGATAATTCGTTTCGATATTTTCGTCTTATCGAATACCGGAATCGGATTTGTCACTGTCACTGTGAGTGTCCGTCGGTCGGGTCTGTCAGGAGTCAGCGGCACTTACCTGGCAGAAGATCTCCGGCGGTCACGTCCTGGATTGCTTGATGGCCGCCATTATCTTCTCCCTGGCGGTCACATGCAGTTTTTCGCGATAACTGCAGTGACTGCAGGGTAATCCCGGCCGTAAACCAGTCCGATGACGTCACCGCCGGGGAAGCAGGTAATCAGCTGTGCTGCGCCGGGATTCTGATGTAGCAGAGCTGGATCGTCGTGGGACACTCGTTACTATGGACTGCGTCGGTCAGGTGGTATACTTTTTTTTTTTTTTTCATTTTTTTACAGGAGATCGATGGCGTCGCAGGATGAGACTGTAATAAAAGTAATGAAAACTGTGTTTTTTTTTTTTTATTAAATTAAAAAACTTTTTTATAAACATTCACCCGTCCGGGTACATAAACAATTTAACTATTTATCAACAATTTAACTTTTTACATACAGGGACCCTGTCCGGGTTATTTATACTTCTTTGGCAGGGGTGTTCCAGGTACCACCTGGTACTCTTCTGATGCTTGCCAAACATCCGAGGCACCAAGGACCACCAGGACCTGATGACGTCGTGTGGCCTGTACAGTCAAGTCGTGACCCGCTATCTGGGTCTGTGTGGCCACCTCTTTCATCTCCCTCCGGGTCTGGAGCCCTATGTCCTGGACTGAACAAACCCCAGGGGGCCTAACAGGCGCCGGGTACGGGCCAGCTATACTTATCATGTCCATAGCTGGGGCTGCTGAGGAGACCACTGAGGGAGGCTTGGGAGATTTACGGCGTGGGGTGGGCACTTTTGCAGAGGCCTGGATGTGGGAGGCTGAAGGCTCCGAGAGTCTCACAGGTTCCTGACACACTGGGGAGTAGGGGTCGCACCTGGTAACATTTAGGACGTACCATCCATTGTAACCCCAGTGTCGGGTGTAAGTCACCAAGTCTCCTGGCAACAGGTCCCTCCCCGGGTGTCCTTCTGGGAGGTGAGCCTCCACGTCCCGCCGGTTCACAAAGACTTCTAAATAAAGTCCAGGCTCCTTGATGAAGCCCCAACCACCTTTCAATTTAAAGCTCTGTACTGCACCCTTACGCCGCGGCTCACACAGGGTTCCTTTATCCTTTCTCATCCGGTCCTTATCTGTCCGGTCCTTCTCCAGGTTACGTTGCCGAAGTTTTAGGGTTTCTCGCTGCTCCCTTTGTCGCTCTGCTTCCCTCCCAACGTCTCCACTCTTCCTCCTGACGCCGGTTGTAATTCTCCTCCACCAGTTGCTCCATGTCTCCACCACTCCACTGCAGCTTACAGTATCCGGTTTGCGGCAGCTCTCCTGGCGCCCCCCAGTCCTGGCGGCGCTCCCCTGCGGAGGAAGCAGACGGCTCTAAATCAGATGACAGTCGGGGCTCCGGTACAGGCAGGTAGCGCTCTGGTGCCTGCGCGGCCTCCTCCATGAGGACGGGTGTCGCTTCTTCTGTCTCAGCGACGGGGGCAGACAGCGGGATCTGGGGTGCTGACGGTGCTGCGGTTTTTGCAGGAACGGGTGCCTCCACTGCGACAACGTCAACCGGATCACATTGCAAGGACTCCTCTACTAGAACGGGTGCCTCACCTTCCGGTACAGACACTTCAGGTAAGAGGGATTGGCGCCGCTCCAAGTTTAGTTTTAGGGCACGCCAGCTCGCTTCCATTCTGGCGACCTCCTCCCGGTGCCGGGCCAGGCCTCTTAGGGTATCCTCCGCTTCTTGCAGCGTAGGAGGGTTTCCAGGCCGGGTGCCCAATGGTGGTTCCGTGGCGATCGGGTCGCTTCCGTGGGGGGAGAGCTCTGACTGCTCCATCCCTTCACACTTCTGCTCGTGTCCATTAGCCATCTCTGCCAAGTCACATGTGTCATTAGCATCTGGAGAGGGGCCCCTCTTTTGTAGGGAGGCGGGACCTTCGTGTTAGTTTCCACACACTGAGGAGGATGAGGAGGCAGAACTGAAGAGCTGTGGGGCACGATCTTACATTGCAGTACCATTTAGAGCCATCGTTTTCGCGTCACTGAGTGAGTGTACAGTACACCCATGAAGAGCACACCCTTCTTCTTCACCAGT
Organism: Oophaga sylvatica; assembly: GCA_033576555.1. NCBI lineage: Eukaryota > Metazoa > Chordata > Amphibia > Anura > Dendrobatidae > Oophaga > Oophaga sylvatica. The sequence goes on along the minus strand of JARQOD010000002.1, from coordinate 362,166,005 downwards.
GCCTCGTCGTGACGCAGATATGGCGGAAAAATGGCAAATACATTCTCTGATGATTTTAGCAATTCTCAAGCACAAAACCAGTTCAATTGAGGCACACAGGACTCGCTTATAGCGAGCTACAGAATCCTGTTCGTGACGCCCAAGTTGAGTCGCACAGAGCCAGAGGTTTTGGGGGTACTCGGCACCGAGCCCGTCGACTTCTATGGGGTATGTCACGGCTTTACCCGGCAATTGAATCAGAGTCTATTTTACTATGTAGAAGTGTATAAACTATAAATATATGTATATATATGTCACAATGACATGTATATATATATATATATATGTATTCTATGTGTGTATATTTTGTGTTTACAACGTAAGAAAGGGTTTTTTTTGTTGCGATATTTTGTTCCCATAGACTTACATGGGACTTCCGCTATCGAAATCGGATATCGACGATATTTAGTGCTATCGGCGATACAATTTCGATACAATATTTTTAGATATCAAGCACTATCGCTCAACACTACTAGTAAGAATAGATCTCATATTATCCCATTCATGATTAAAAACTGAAATGAAGCAGATTGTCTCCTCTCCCTTCCCCTTCTTATTTTGACATAGAAGATGATTCCATTGGGAAGTCTTAGCTCTATTATACCCATATCAAACAACGTTTGCTGTACCCACGTTGTTCAAATCTTGTTCTCAGGTCCCCAGCTTGTGCTTCAAACTTCTCATCAGTGGAGCATATCTGCCTCATATCTCAGGTACTGTCCGACCGGGACGGCCCTAATGGTGGCTTGGCTGTGTGCTGACTTAGCGTGGATCAAGGCATTAACTGAAGTTGACTTTTGGAAAACATCAGTCTGGGTGGATGATGTGACATCCACCTCCAGATTGATGTCCAGAAAGTCAATCTTGTATAAATCATACCTATAAGTAAGTTTTATATTATAGGGATTTAAGTTCAGCACTGCCATAAAATCCTAGAGCTGCTGCACCGTTCCATGCCAATAAAATAGAACATCATCTATGTAACATAACCAGCACAGCACATGGTCAGCGGCCCCTGCCCCATGGTCTCCAAAAACCAACCTCTCCCAAAACCCCAGAAAGAGGTTGGTGTATTCGGGTGCACAGGCCACACCCTTGGCTACGCCATGTTTCTGTTGCTATAAATGATCTTTAAAGGTAAAAAAATTATGCATCAGAACATACTGCAGCAGCTCCAGGATAAGCTCACACAATGGGCCATCCAGGTAGGAGATTCAGAGGAAGAAGCCGTCCGCTTAAAACCCATCGGTGTGGTTGATACAAATATATCATGTTTCGACATCCGCTGTCACTAAAAGTGTCCCTGGTTCCACAAAGACCCCGTCAACCCTAGTTAAGATGTTCGTTGTGTCCTTCACAAAAGATGGTAAAGTTTCTACCAGTGGTTTGAGGTAAAAAAGATTAAATTTGCATATGGGGTCACAAAGGCCCCAAATGCCAGACACGATCTGACGTCCCGGAGGGTTGAAGGCATCCTTGTGTACTTTTGGAAGCAAATAAAATGTAGGGACCCTTGGGAATTCAACAGTTAGGCCATCCAAAACGTTTTTATTAATCGTCCCCTGATCAAATGCCTTTGTAAGATTACTTGGAGCTGAACTGAGAAGGAGGCTAATGGGCTATGGGATAATTTTGAATAATTCTGGTCATCCCGTAATTGTCGGAATGCCTCACATTCGTATATCACTATGGGCCAAATAACAAAATTCCCCCCTTGTCCACTGCCTTGAAAACCACATCTTTGAATTATTGTTATTGAACATTGGCCTCTCTCTCCTTAAATGTCAATGTATAACACGGCTGAGTGCTGTGCGATAAAACATTGCATAGCACTCGGCCCAGTGGTAATCTATGTGGCAGATCACATCAGCTATTATTTTCTCATGCTATTTCGGCATGAGAAAACAATTGCAGTATTCTGCGATTGACAGCGAGACTCGGCTCACTTGCACCCATATAAGTTTATGGGTGCAAATGAAACATTGGACTGCACTCAGATGTCATCCTAGTGCTGTCCGATATATTGCCGAGTTAGGCCATGGAGGAGATGGAGAAATTACTTTCTCAGTCTCCTCCACAGCTATGCTCCGATCCTGTCATGTGAGAGAATTGGAGCCCAGTAGCCTGACACTCGGCTCCCTCTCGCAGCAGAGTAGGAGCCGAGGGTCATTAGCATATCTCATCCGATGCTCTTGTATCTGATGCCATATGCTAGTATTATTCCAGCCTAAGACTCCCATTTGCAGTCTGTTTCAGCACTGAAAGTTGAACATCACAAGCAGATTAGGCTTCTTTCTATTCATACATGAAATGAGTTGTATGCTCTGACCTGTTCCTGTCCTAAACAAGTATAATATGGCGCTCCTTGGCCAGGCCCATTTTTTTATACTTGTTCTCCTAGGCCTTATAATATCTGAAGGGCATTATTTGGAAACAAGCGTGGCCTCGTCTGACTTCATTAGCCCGCTATCTGAGTATTCAAAAGTATGTGAAATAACCCCGACTTTTTGCTTTAGCCAATCTTCAAATCGCAGAGTGTTTAGGTGAAACAAATCGCAGTGTTCCAATTCATAGGTACTTGATAATTTTAGGAAGTTAGATTCAAAGTTAATCCTCCGCAGATTGATCTATTCATCTCCAAAAAACAGGAATTTATTATAGAGTCATTGTTGTTTGCACTTTTTATATTATTTGAGGACTCCTGTGGGAGAGGAAAATCTTTCTTTCAGACTCTAGCCCATTGGTTCATTGGATAAGTTTTTGGAGTATATTCATGAATTGTTAGTTTGGCAGGGTTCCATTGAGAATTTGGATTTGTTTATGTAATCATTGAGTCACAATGAGTATAATATGTTCAAATACCTAGGAAACTAAACTAATGTTGAATTTCTGGATATTTTGTTATAGATTTACAAACAAAGGTTAAGACAGACAGACCCACCTTGAAAAAAAATCGCAGCATATGCATCACTTCACAATTCCTCATTTCATTCGCTATACTTATTAGAAAATATACCAACTGGCCAATTTTTATGGGCTATATGAATCTTCTCAGATAATTCAAGGTATGTGACCCAAGCTGACATCTTACGTGATCGTTTCAGAGAGAGGTGCTGTAGCAATAAATGTAATAAACGTGCTTGAGAGAGGGCTGATAGGCCCAATAGAGCTGATCTCCTTATCCTTAAGAATGAAAACAAAAGGAAAGATCGAAAGTAGGTAATTTAAAATAACGCTTACACTTGAAGTGAGGCATGCACTTGAGAAAGATTGTTTTTCCTAGTGTGTGGTGGTACACTTAAGAAATTTCTATTTTACATTCTTCTAATTACATTTCGGCAATGAAACTATATGAAAGACATTTTGGGACATAATTACCATCTGAGTCCCAAACCTCTATATTTCTAAGTTTAATAGGGCTAAGATGGAGCACTGCATCCTGCGGCAAATGTGTGACATATCCCATCATGGAATACTGCTACATTTTTAAAAATTCCAGCAAGACAAGACAATATACTATTACACATACTTTCAGTTATAATATAAAAGTTGTGACATATTATGCCACTTATTCCTTTGACTCCTTTTATCTTGGTGTTACCATTAGAGAACTATGCAAAAGAGTTCATAAATGTCCTCGACATTCATGCTCCGAAAGAGAAATCCTGGCCTAAAGTCTATAAGCATTTTAATACATTCTTGCGATAAAACAGATTTTCTAGTTTGTGGCATTGATTGTATTTTTATCAGTCCTATTGGAGGTAATTGAAAACGTATATTGGCACAGCATGAAGCCCAGAGGATTTACTAATTGGATACCATATCTCCACTGAGTCTCAATAAAAATATTAATTTTGTAACTTTTTTTTGGAACCAACTTTCTAGCATTTACCCAATTCTCTGTTGCCAAATGTTAGGTTGGTTTTGACATTTTCTATTTTTAACCTTTTTACACTATGTCTCCCTTTTTTAATTGTGTCTTATTTGTGTCGTTCTCGCGTATTTGATGCACATTGAGTATTTATAATCTAGTGAAACTGTCTGATTTTTTATTCTTCCTCAATTTCATTTGGGCTGGTAATCTTAATCATGCACTGGAGGCATCCAATTTTGTTATATGTATTTTATACTATTAATTTTGTATATTTTCATATTCTTCACCATTTGGTTTCCTTCTTATGTATTAAATTTTAATTGTCACTGTTATGCTGTTTTCATCCCATACATCTTGTTTTTTCATTAGTACATTGTGAAGTGCTTTTTACTATTTTTAATCTTTTTTTTACCACGTGTATTTTCTTTTTGAAGTATAATTACCATACATAAATATAAATGAAGTAGTTTGCGCACATAAAAAACAGCCCAAACAAGTGAAAATAATGAATATATAAATAAATTGTATTAGAAATATGCACAAAAATAGTAGAAGACACCCAAAACAAAATGTAGGTTACTAAAAGTAAACTGAATGATAGAGCTGTGTTGCACTAAAGGGTATGCCACACTAAACAACATCGCTAACGGGATCGCTAAAAAAGTCACTATTTAGCGATCCCGTTAGCGATGTTGTTGTGTGCGGCATCTGCCAGCGACGAGCTTCCTGCTGTGATCTCGCTCGTCGCTGGAATCGTTCCGGACCCTATTTTATCGTCGGCGCTCCCGCTGGGTAAGTATTATCGCTGTGTGTGGCACCTTTTATTTAGCGATTTAGCGGTATTTTGTACCGCTAAAGTCGTTAAGGAGATCGCTAACCGCGATAGCGTCCTAACGACATTGCTAAATAAAGCCGCTACTAGCAATATTAAAACGATCCCGCTAGCGATCGCAATTAGTATGCGTCTTTATCGTGATCGCTAGCGGGATAGTTTAGTGTGGCAGTACCTTAAAGGGTATGCCACACTAAAGAGATCGCAAACGAGATCGCAAATGAGATCACAAAAAACGTCACTATTTTGCGATCTCGTTAGCGACTTAGCTGTGTGTGGCATGTAGCAACTATGTGGCCCCTGCTGTGATCTCGTTGATCGTTCACTAGAGTTCTGGACCGTTTTCTGATCGTTGGCGTCCCGCTGGTGAGCCTATATCGCTGTTTGGCACCTTTTGCGAACGACCTAGTTTGTGACGCATATGGGTTTAGCGTCACGGAATGGATCGCAATATCTATACGGGGTTTTTTTGCGTCACAGAGAGGATCGCAGCAGTTGCAAAGCAGGCTAGCAGGACGCAGAGAGCAGGAGCGATGCTGGAAATTCCTATGAATCAGAAGCGCTCAGTACATGCTAATGACATCCTAACGACCGCCAAAGTCGTTAAAGAGATCGCTGACCGCTGATGAGTCGTTTATGAGATCTCCTGTTTGGCAGCTACTAGCGACCTAAAAGAGATCTCACAAACGATCTCAATTAGCTTGCGTCGTTATTGAGATCGCTAACCGCTTATGCGTCGTTAACGAGATCGCTAAATGTGGCAGCTACTAGCGACATTAAAACGATCACAAAAACGATCGCATTAGTATGCGTCGTTATTGTGATCGTTAGCGGGAGCGTTTAGTGTGGCAGTACCTTAAGTGTGGCAGTACCTTCAGCCCCGTGAAAGAGAGTGATAGGGAAAGCCTGATTAGATAGCTGGTAATCCCAAGATTGTATACAACTGAATGTGAATGAGAGCCAGACAGAATAAAACAAAACAAATGGCTAATGACTAAAGATAACAAGATAAGTGATAAATGCACTGTACGTATCACAAGGAAAAATGCATTTAGAGCAAGGTGACGATGAAATAGTCTTAAAAAATGCCTTTGGTAAAAAATGTTTAGTGAGACTGTCCCGGACGGTAACAGCTCAATTGTAAAATGCTGGATGGTCAATAATAGTAAACCTGCAGAGGCAGGTGTTACCTGAAGACCCCGATGGGTCTGTTGCTAGTAGAAAGTCCTCCTTCAGCCTCCTATGGCCTGTCCTGAGTCGATGAGTCCAAAGGGTGAGAGCCAACCTCCTGAGACCTCCGTACGTCTAAGGTTGAATGCCGTCGGCAGCATGTTCTTCCTCGCTGAGGTCAGGACACAGTGAAGGACCTGCCGTGACGCGTCAGACCACGTGGGGCGCGCAATCCTCTGGAGGAGAAAGTGCCAGCTGTCCTGCTGACACAAGTGGATGAAAAATCCAATACCAGCCCTCAATGGCCGCGGTGAGAAGTCCGATGAACGACGGCACTGTGTACTGGTCTGTGGAAGCGCACTTCCTGTTCCAGCGTCTGCGGTGAGGTGAAGATCTGCAGAGAGCGCAGACTGAAGGAGGCAGCGTCACCTCCTCCCACGGAACAGCTCAGGGGACGTGACTGACGTGGATCCTGCCTCACCAAAGATGTCTGATGCGTAATGCTGCCTGGAGGAGGTGACGCTGCCTCCTTCAGTCTGCGCTATCTGCAGATCTTCACCTCACCGCAGACACTGGAACAGGAAGAGAGGAGTGAGGAGAGGGTTGAGCCTAGACTGTATGGGCTCCTTCCAGGTACCTGATTGTACGGATATATAAGGACCCTTTTTCTAGGAAGGACCATCCCTGAAGAAGGAAACCGTGTTTCCGAAACGCGTAGGAACTTGTTTTGGTCCTTTCTACGATCCGTACTTGCTCTTCCACTGCTCACCACGTCTCATCACGTGAGCGGTTTCATCACGGCAGGTCCTGTGCACTTCTGCGCTTCAAGTGCGCTTCCACAGACCAGTACACAGTGCCGCCGTTCATTGGACTTCTCACCGCGGCCATTGAGGGCTGGTATTGGATTTTTCATCCACTTGTGTCAGCAGGACAGCTGGCACTTTCTCCTCCAGAGGATTGCGCGGCCCCACGTGGTCTGACGCGTCACGGCAGGTCCTTCACTGTGTCCTGACCTCAGCGAGGAAGAACCTGCTGCCGACGGCATTCAACCTTAGACTTACGGAGGTCTCAGGAGGTTGGCTCTCACCCTTTGGACTCATCGACTCAGGACAGGCCATAGGAGGCTGAAGGAGGACTTTCTACTAGCAACAGACCCATCGGGGTCTTCAGGTAACACCTGCCTCTGCAGGTTTACTATTATTGACCATCCAGCATTTTACAATTGAGCTGTCACCGTCCGGGACAGTCTCACTAAACATTTTTTACCAAAGGCATTTTTTAAGACTATTTCATCGTCACCTTGCTCTAAATGCATTTTTCCTTGTGATACGTACAGTGCATTTACACTTATCTTGTTATCTTTAGTCATTAGCCATTTGTTTTGTTTTATTCTGTCTGGCTCTCATTCACATTCAGTTGTATACAATCTTGGGATTACCAGCTATCTAATCAGGCTTTCCCTATCACTCTTTCACGGGGCTTAAGGGCAACACAGCTCTATCATTCAGTTTACTTTTAGTAACCTACATTTTGTTTTGGGTGTCTTCTACTATTTTTGTGCATATTTCTAATACAATTTATTTATATTATTCATTATTTTCACTTGTTTGGGCTGTTTTTTATGTGCGCAAACTACTTCATTTATATTTATGTTTATTTTATTGGCATTTTATTGTGGTAGTGTCACTGTTTGCAGCACTCTTAAACTCACTGACTGAAGCGCCGCTGACACATTTACATAATTACCATACATACTCGTGTATAAGTCAAGCCGATTATAAGCCAAGGCACCTAATTATGCCACGAAAAACTGGGAAAACGTATTGACTCGAGTGTAAGCCGAATATGCATTGTCCCTGCATCCCGATCCTGGTATGCATGATTCCTCATCCCTATCCTTGTCTGCATGGCTCCTCATCCCTGTCCTGGTATGCATGGCTCCTCATCCCTTTCCTTGTATGCATGGCTTCTTATCCCATCCTTGTCTGCATGGCTCTTCATCCCTATCCTGTTATGCATGGCTCCTTATCACCACCCTTGTCTGCATGGCTCCTCATCCCTATCATTGCATGCATGACCCCCCTTGAGAAAAGCATAAAAAAAACCTCCTACTTACCTCCCCTAAGTGCCCTGGCAGCATCTCGTTCTGACTTCCAGTAGCTCCTGCAGCCGAGTGATCAAGTGTCCCGGCTCATTAAGGTAATAAATATTCATATTGCCACTCAGTGGGGGCACGTGATTGTTTGGCCGCAGGAGCTGCTGGAAGCCGGAATAAGATGCTACGAGGGCACGCAAGGAAGGTAAGTAAGAGTTTTGTTTTTACACGTGCTGGAAGCCGAAGGCTGCTGCTCTACCTGTGCACGCTATAAGAGTAATTAATATTCATTGCCAGTGCGGTTAATATTAATTTCTCTTTAGCAGAAGAAGTTTATTAACCCTTCTGGTGCTTCACAGGAATTTTTGGAATGTTTAAAAAAAATGAACATTTAACGTTTTTTCACAAAAATTTTACTTCAGATCCAATTTGTTTTATTTTCCCAAAGGTAACAGAAGAAATTGGACCCCAAAAGTTGTACAATTTGTCCTGAGTTAGCTGATACCCCATATATGCAGATAAACCACTGTTTGGGCGCATGGCAGAGCTCGGAAGAGAAGGAGCGCCATTTGACTTTTCAATGCAAAATTGGCAGGAATTGAGATAGGACGCCAAGTCGCATTTGGAGAGCCCCTGATGTGCCTAAACAGTGGAAACCCCCCGCAAGTGACACCATTTTGGAATGTAAACCCCTAAGAAATTTATCTAGTTGTGTGGTGAGCACTTTGAATCACCAAGTGCTTCATAGAAGTTTATAATGTAGAGCCGTAAAAATAAAAAATAATATTTTTTTAAAAAAATGATATTTTTGCCCCCAATTTTTTATTTTCCCAAGGGTAACAGGAGAAATTGGACCCCAAAACTTGTTGTGAAATTTGTCCTGAGTATTCTGATACCCCATCTGTGGGGTAAACCACTGTTTGGGTGCATGGCAGAGCTCGGAAGGGAAGGAGCATCGTTTGATTTTTTCAACGCAGAATTGCCTGGAATTGCGATCAGACTCCTTGTCGCGTTCGGAGAGCACTGATGTGCCTAAACAGTGGAAACCCCCCCAATTCTAACTCCAACCCCAACTGCAGTACACCCTAACCCTAATCCCAACCCTAACCATAACTCTAACCGTAACACACCCCTAACCCTTATTCCAACCCTAACCCTAATCCCAACCCTAACCCTATTCCCAACTGTAACCCTAATCCCAACCGTAACCATAATCCAAACTCTAAACCCAACTCTAACCCCAACCCTAATCCTAACTTTAGCCCCAACCCTAACCCTAACTTTAGCCCCAACCCTAACCCTAACTTTAGCCCCAACCCTAACCCTAACATTAGCCCAACCCTAACCCTACCTTTAGACCAACTCATTTTAGCCCAACTCTAACCCTAATGGGAAGATGGAAATAAATACATTTTTTTTTTATTATTTTTCCCTAACTAAGGTGGTGATAAAGGAGGGTTTGATTTACTATTTTTTTATTTTGATCATTGTGATAGGGTCTACCACAGTGATCAAAATGCGTTATAGCGTGTTTTTATGTTTGGCAGCTGTCACACACTAAAAGATGCTTTTTATTGCAAAAAATTGTTTTTGCATCACCACATTTTGATAGCTATAATTTTTGCATAATTTGGTCCACAGTCATGAGAGGTCTTGTTTTTTGCAGAACGAGTTGACTTTTTTATTGGTACCATTTTAGGGCACATGACATTTTTTGATCACTTTCTATTCTGATTTTTGGGAAACAGAATGAGCAAAATCCAGCAATTCATGAATTTCTTTTGGGGGGGCGCTTACATCATTCCGTGTGTGGTAAAATTGATAAGGCAGTTTTATTCTTTGGGTCAGTACGATTACAGCGATTCCTCATTTATATCTTTTTTTTATGTTTTGGCGATTTTATATAAGAAAAACTATTTTATAGAAAAAATAATTGCTTTTTCATCACTTTATTCTGACAGCTATAACTTTATTATTTTTTCGCTGATGATGCTGTATGGTGATTCTTTTTTTGCGGGACAAGATTCCGTTTATCTACAACTGTCTTTTTGATAGCATTTTATTCCTGAAGCTGTCAACGCTGCACTCAGTGCACATTGACCTGAGTGACTTCCTGACCTACACTGCACATGACAGGAATTTTCTCAGCTCTGGAGACCTGGATGTCATCATGACGACATCGGGTCTCCATGGCAGCAATTTGGACCACGCGCCGTGCCGCGGGGTCTCTGATCCAAAGGCAGAGGGGCTGTCAGCCCTCTGCCTGCTCCCGGAATGCTGCGATCTTGTTTGATCCCAGTGTTCCAGGGGTTAAAGTGCCGGGAGCGGTCTGTGACCTCTCCTGGCACTTAATGCCGGGTGTCTGCTGTGAGAATCAGCTGACACCTGGTTGCGATCGGCCGCGCTCTCCCGGGGAGCGCGGCCGATCGGTTATGATGTACTATCCTGTCCATGGAAAGTAAACCCAGGTCACATGGATTGGACAGTACGTCAGATGGCAGAAAGGGGTTAAGATATACAGTACAGACCAAAAGTTTGGACACACCTTCTCATTCAAAGATTCTTCTGTATTTTCATGACTATGAAAATTGTAGAATCACACTGAAGGCATCAAAACTATGAATTAACACATGTGGAATTATACATTACACTTTACAAAAAAGTGTGAAACAACTGAAAATATGTCTTATATTCTAGGTTCTTCAAAGTAGCCACCTTTTGCTTTGATTACTGCTTTGCACGCAGAAAAGGTGAACGGATGGACTCGACATGCCTAGTTCCCACCCTGAAGCATGGAGGAGGGTGGTGTGATGGTGTGGGGGTGCTTTGCTGGTGACACTGTTGAGGATTATTCAAAATTGAAGCGGTGAGCGGTCCAGCTCACCCCAAACCATCTCAATTGGGTTCAGGTCTGGTGACTGTGGAGGCCAGGTCATCTGGCATAGCACCGCAACACTCTCCTTCTTGGTCAAATAGCCCTTACACAGCCTGGAGGTGTGTTTGGGGTCATTGCCCTGTTGAAAAATAAATGATGGTCCAACTAAAGGCAAACCGGATGGAATAGCATGCTGCTGCAAGATGCTGTGGTAGCCATGCTGGTTCAGTATGCCTTCAATTTTGAATAAATCCCAACAGTGTCACCAGCAAAGCACCCCACATTATCACACCACCTCCTCCACGCTTCACGGTGGGAACGAAGCATGTAGAGTCCATCCATTCACCTTTTCTGCGTGCAAAGCAGTAATCAAAGCAAAAGGTGGCTACTTTGAAGAACCTAGAATATAAGACATATTTTCAGTTGCTTCACACTTTTTTGTAAAGTGTAATGTATATTCCACATGTGTTAATTCATAGTTTTGATGCCTTCAGTGTGATTCTAAAATTTTCACAGTCATGAAAATACAGAAAAATCGTTGCATGAGAAGGTGTGTCCAAACTTTTGGTCTGTACTGTACTTACCATATACTTTCTATATTTATCATTTTGCACACTAGCTGTTTACAAATATATCTCTGTACTATTGCATTGTTTTTCAAGACATTGAACTCTTCTTTTTAAAGGGAGCCTGTCACTCCATTTTTGAGTATAAGATGTGGCCACCGCCATCAAGGGCTTATCTACAGCATTCTATAATGCTGTAGATAAGCCCCCTGATGTCACCTGAAAGAGAAGAAAAATGAGTTAAATTATATTCACCCAGGGGCGGTCCGCCATCCGGTCCGGTCCGATGGGTGTCACGGTCCAGTCTGGCGCCTCCCATCTTCAAGTGAAGCCGTCCTCTTCTTTGCTTCCAATCACGGCTATGGCGCAGGCGCACTGCTCTGCCCTATTGAGGGCAGAGCAGAGTACTGCAGTGTGCAGGCGCCAGGAAAGGTCAGAGATGTCCGGCGCCTGTGCACTGCAGTGTTCTGCTCTGCCCTCTCAAGGGCAGATCAGTGCTCCTGCGCAGGAGCCGCAATGGGGACACAAAGAAGAGGACTTCTTCGCTAGAAGATGGGCGGCCGCGGACCGGCCGCGATGCCCATCGGACCGGACCGAATGGCGGACCGCCCTGGGTGAGTATAATATAACTCATTTTTCTTCTCTTTCAGGGTGACATCGAGGGCTTATCTACAGCATTACAGAATGCTGTAGATAAGCCCCTGATGGCGGTGGCTGCATCTTATACTCGAAAAATGGGGTGACAGACTCCCTTTAACATTTTAATATTTATTGTAACTTTGTTTATAAAAATAATTGTTCATCATTTTTTCTTTCATTATTTTCACTCCTCAGTACATTGCATTATCTACTGTACTCTATTCTTTAATTGTTTCTTTATTTATTTAAGTTTATTGATCATGTCAGTTTTAGATTGAGTCATGCTTAATTTATGTCTTCTTTTATGCATCTGCGCTGCTTGAAATTGCAACCCATATCGTAGAATTTCATTACCATATTTGTGATGGTTCATGTTTTTATTCGTGGCAGCTCTGGTTCTGCTATAATACAAATGTAGCTTTTTTCCTTTATAGCCAGCAAGGGTTAATGTCAGTTTCCTTGCGGGCAACTGCTGTGCTGCTGCTCAGCTGATGTGGGTGGTGAACACTCACACCAGCCTTTATATAGTCACCTGACACATCAGCTGACTGTTGGTGATAGAGTTTTTGTTTAGAGACCAGCCAAGGAGTTGGGAGCTCTCTAGTGCCAGCATGCATCAGTTTCTTGAGGTCCTGGTTCCATATCCTCTGTTGTGTGGAGCTTGCAGCAGATGCTTAACAGCTATGTTTTCTTGTTCCATGTCTTTGTCTGTCTCGTGCTTGTCTCTACCCCCTGTGTTTACATCATCTGCAGTAGTGAGGCTAGTGTCCTTGCTAGCCAATACAATGGTCAGGGTATACTAAGGTGACAGCTAGGGACTAGGCAATTGACGGCGGCGGTGGGAAGGACCCGCATAGGGCATTAGCAGAGCTAAGGGATAGGCACAGGCTGTGTTAGGAGGTGCCCCATTCCACATTCTCTATTGTTAGGGCCTTCCTCTCCCTTTTTCCCTCCCGTTGTTATTTGTTGTGCCATCCTCTGGACCGACCCCTATGAGTCGTAACATTATCACCAAACCATACTATTTTCCAGTGAACCTATGGCTCAAGCTGAGGCTTTTTTTCACATGATCCAGACCCTCACAGATGAGTTACTGGAGCTGCTGTCTCAGGTTGTACAGCAGCTTCAGCGGTGTCTGGGTTCAAGGTCTCAGCATAGACCTCCATTAATAACGCATGTCGACGCAAGGGTACCTTGCGTTAGCGCATGTGTTAACGTCATTGAAGAAAACAGTCCAATTTGGCCATCTGCATTAGTTTATTCGTTTAATGGAACTGTTAAATGGACCGCACTAACGTGATGTGAACCTAGCCTAAGAGAGGATTAGCATTAGGCTTAGGTCCTGGAAAACAAGAATCACCTTAACGTGGCTTCCAGGTACACATGAATTGGCCAATTTATGCACTAAGCATTCTCAATTTTTCATATTTCTAATGCAGTAATACAGTTCAATTTTCATATTTCATATTTGCATTCTAAGGCGCTACAGAGTGCTGCCTTATTTGTTTGAGTGTATATGAGTTGATGACTCTAGGTAAGCACCTGTTCACACTTATTTTATGTTTGGATGTGACAGACAGTTTTTTGAAATTTGTATTCATCAGCCTTCTGACTGAGCACTCCGCCTCTTAGCCGCAGGTGTTTTTAATCACAGCAAGGCCACTACCCCTCCACAGAGATATAAATTTCAGTCTAAGAGAGGAATCACATTAGGTACCCATACAGATGAAGACATTAGTCTAAGGCTGGGTTCACATCGCGTTAGGTGCCTTCCGTTTAATGCATCCGTTACAAAGCGGCACTAACGCAATGTAACAGATGTGTTAACGCACCCATTGCCAGCCATTATCGTAACGTATCCTAACGCATGTCAAATTCGGCATGCTTTAGCGATGTTCCATTACTTTGTGATACAACCGAACGTGGTCTACCGTGTTTTCAGGTACGTTAGGTTTAACGCACAGCGAACGGACGCATTCGCTGTGCATAGACCTCCATTACTAATGCATGCCGACGCAAGGATACCTTGTGTTAGCGCATGCGTTAACGTCATTGAAGACAGCAGTCCAATTTGGCCATCTGCATTAGCTCACCCGTTTAATGGATCCGTTAAACGGATGGCACTAACGCGATGTGAACCTAGCCTAAGAGAGGATTGGCATTAGGCTTAGGTCCTGGAAAACGAGAATCGCCTTAACGTGGCTTCCAGGTACACATGAATTGGCCAATTTATGCACTAAGCATTCTCAATTTTTCATATTTCTAATGCAGTAATACAATTCAATTTTCATATTTCATATTTGCATGCTATGGTGCTACAGAATGCTGCCTTATAATAGTGTCATAGTGTTCACCATCTTGGTGCAGTACTCAAAGTTTTGAAGAACCTCACACAGGTCAGCGATCTAACCCCCACTTGGCAGTTGTTATGTGTGGGGGCTGAATGTTACTCTGAAGGGCTTTGAGTAGCTGGAATTCAGACACTGCCCTCTGCTGCTCATTAACCCCTTCATGACCCAGCCTATTTTGACCTTAAAGACCTGGCAATTTTTTGCAATTCTGACCAGTGTCCCTTTATGAGGTAATAACTCAGGAACGCTTCAACGGATCCTAGCGATTCTGAGAACATTTTTTTGAGACATATTGGGCTTCATGATAGTAGTAAATTTAGGTTGATAATTTTTGTGTTTATTTGTGAAAAAAATGGAAATTTGGCAAAAATTTTGAAAATTTCGCAATTTTCAAATTTTGAATTTTTATTCTGTTAAACCAGAGAATTATGTGACAAAATGTAGTTAATAAATAACATTTCCCACATGTCTACTTTACATCAGCACAATTTTGGAAACAATTTTTTTTTTTGTTAGGAAGTTATAAGGGTTTAAAGTTGACTAGCGATTTCTCAATTTTACAACTAAATTTACAAAACCATTTTTTTTACGGACCACCTCACATTTGAAGTCACTTTGAGGGGTCTATATGGCAGAAAATACCCAAAAGTGACACCATTATAAAAACTGCACCCCTCAAGCTACTCAAAACTACATTCAAGAAGATTATTAACCCTTCAGGTGCTTCACAGGAACTAAAGCAACGTGGAAGGAAAAAATGGACACTTTAATTTTTCCAACAAAATTTTTTCTTTTAGCATCAATTTTTTCATTTGTACATGGGCAACAGGATAAAATGGATCCTAAAATTTGTTTGGCAATTTCTCTTGAGTACACAGATACCTCATATGTTCATATGTGGTCATAAATCACTGTTTGGGCACACGGCAGGGCTCAGAAGGGAAGGAGGGCCATTTGACTTTTGAATGGAAAATATGCTGGAATATTTAGCGGTTGCCATGTCGCATTTGGAGAGTCCCTGTGTGCCTAAACATTGGAGCTCCCTCCCAAGTGACCCCATTTTGGAAACTAGACCCCCCAAGGAACTTATCTAGATGCATAGTGAGCACTTTGAACCCCCAGGTGCTTCACAAATTGATCCGTAAAAAAAAGAAAGTACTTTTTTTTTCACAAAAATTTTCTTTTAGCCTCAGTTTTTTCATTTTCACATGGGCAACAGGGTAAAATGGATTCTAAAATTTGTTGGGCAATTTATCCTGAGTACACAGATACCTCATATGTGGTCATAAACCACTGTTTGGGCGCACGGCAGAGCCCAGAAGGGAAGAAGCGCCATTTGACTTTTTGAATGGAAAATTAGCTCCAATTGTTAGCGGACACCATTACGCGTTTGCAGAGCCCCTGTGTGCCTAAACAGTGAAAAAACCCCACATGTGACACCATTTTGGAAATTAGACCCCTTATGGAACTTATCAAGATGTGTTGTGAGCACTCTGAACCCCAAGTGCTTCACAGATGTTTATAACGCAGAGCAGTGAAAATAAAAAAAATATTTTTTTCCTCAAAAATGATTTTTTAGCCAACTATTTTTTATTTTCACAAGGGTAACTGGAGAAATTGGACCCAAAAGTTGTTGTGAAATTTGTCCTGAGTACACCAATACCCCAATATGTAGGGGGGAACCACTGTTCGGTTACACGTTTGGGCTCGGAAGGGAAGTAGTGATGTTTTGAAATGCCGACTTTGATGGAATCGTCTGCGGGTTTCATGTTACGTTTTCAGAGTCCCTGATGTGCCTAAACAGTAGAAACTCCCCACAAGTGACCCCATTTTGGAAACTAGACCCGCAAGGAACTTATATAGAAGTATGGTGAGCACTTTGAACCCCAAGGGCTACACAGAAGTCTATAACGCCCAGGCATGAAAATAAAAAAATCATATTTTTTCCACAAACATGATCTTTTAGTCCAAAATTTTTTTAATTTCCCAAGGGTAACAGGAGAAATTAGACCCCAAAAGCTGTTGTCCAATTTGTCCTTAGTACAGTGATATCCCATATGTGGGAGAAAACTACTGTATGGGCACAGATCGGGGCTCGGAAGGGAAGTAGTGACGTTTTGAAATGCCGACTTGATGAAATGGTCTGCGGGCGTCATGTTACGTTTGCAGAGCCCCTGATGTGCCTAAACTGTGGAAACTCCCCCAAATGACCCCATTTTGGAAACTAGACCATCCAAGGAACTTATCTAGATGTGTAGTGAGCTCTTTGAACCCCAAGTGCTTCACAAGTTTATAACCCAGAGCCATGAAAATAAAAAATCATTTTTTTTCTTCAAAAAATCATTTTTTTTAGCCCACAATTTTTTATTTTCACAAGGGAAACAGGAGAAATTGGACCGCAAAAGTTGTTGTTCTTTTTGTCCTGAGTACGCTGGTACCCCATATGGGTCCTGCTGCGGTTCCCCATCCATCTCCGGCTGCAGTGGAACCTTCTCAGCAGAGACATCGGTCCCAGCGTCTCGCCCGGTATAGTACTGTGCAGAAACTTGCTGCTGCCGCTCCTGGTTCCTCTGTTGTAACCAGTGTTGGAGCAGGCAGATTTGGGACTAAGTCCTCTGTTTCTCCATCTGAGCATGCCCAGGGCAAGATCTTCCATTGGAGATCAGGGGTCACATGCTCGGATACAGCTACGATTCCTATTGGTCCTCCAGGAAGATCCTGTAGCTGTTGGTGATCTGAAGCAGCTTTCTATTGGTCCTTTCTGGAAGGTCTCGTACTCGTGGCTACTATAAAAAGGTGGCATAACCGCACGGCCGTGCGCTAGTATCAAATTTGTTACGTGCTTGCGCCAGTGTGGTTATGCATGTGTTTAGGGACCCGGCTGAAATAAGCCCCTAGAATACCGGCACCTCCGGTGAGGAGATGTGTGTATGGGTTCAGGGCTCTGGCTGAAATAAGCCCCTAGTATACTGGCTTCTCCGGTGAGGAGATTGCTGTGTGCATTGCTGACTACTGTATGTTGAAGCTGCACAGTCCGGACGTAACCCGGTGGCGGCACACGGACATCGCTATTAGTCAGCGTTTAGGTTGCGACTCTGTGGAGCAACAGAGTTTTCTTATACCGCCATATAGCGCCACATCCTTTTATTTAGCGGCTCTGTGGAGTAACAGAGTTTGCCCACTTCGCCATATACAGTAGTGCGACGGCGACCATATCTGCGACTCTGCGGGATAACAGAGTTCGCTCATACCACCTACTGCGCCATCTTACTAACAGCAGGTTCTGCCTGCACGGTGGATCCCAGCTGCGAACGCACCTTCTAATTTTATTTATTTGGTGCGTTCCGCCAGCCTTAACATAGGGTCTGGCTAGTAAATGGCGGATGACCAGCGTTTACCGCAGTACACCCAACAGCTGGAAGGTAGGTTGGCGGCTCTTGAGCGCACAACCTCAGCTGTGGATGTTACCGCAGTCACTGTTCAGGCTGCTAGCGTGGCTGCAGCCAGTTTGTCCTCTGCCACCTCTGCCCCTACATTATCCCACCTCCCGCTTCCTGACAAGTTTGCTGGTGACAGCAAGCATTGTCGGGGATTCGTGAGTCAGTGCTCTATACAGCTCGAGCTTCTGGCTGCACGTTTCCCCACGGATCGGGCACAAGTGGGTTTTATATTGTCCCTACTCTCAGGCAGAGCGTTAGAGTGGGCAACGCCGCTGTGGGAGCGCGACGATCGTGTGGTGCGGAGTGCTCCTCGTTTCTTGGAGGTTCTTAAAAAGGTCTTTTTAGGACCTCAGGTCACCCACGATACGGCGCTCCAACTGCTGGCATTGGCACAGGGTTCGTCTTTGGTCAGTCAGTTTTCCGTCCAATTTCGGACTCTGGCCTCAGAGCTGGACTGGTCAGATAAAGTTCTCATTCCAGTCTACTGGAGAGGACTGGCTGACCATGTTTGGCTACCAGGGAGATTCCCACCACACTGGAGAAGCTTATCTCCATTTCTACCCACATCGACCTCCGTTTTCACCCACCTTTTCCAATCCTCTTGAATCTCCCATTCTGGCTTCCGAACCCCAAAAGGCCACAGAGGTTCTTCATGCGGGACCTAAGTCTCGGGCCGCTCGATTTTCCGTGGTCTGTAACCTTTGTCAGCAGACTGGACACTATGCTAACAGATGCCAACAGCGATCGGGGAAGCGATCGCGTCTAGTGACCCTGGGAGGAGGTTCACTGGAGACAGCGGCATTTTCCTCCAAGATGACATTTAAAGGGACAGTCACTGTAGATTCTTCCACACTTACAGTCAGGCTTTGTGTGGACTCAGGAGCAGAGGGGAATTTCATGTCATCTACCTTTGCTCGTCCCCACTCAATACATCTGGTAGCGCTTGACAAACCAGTGACTGTCCGGGTAGTGAATGGGTTGACATTGCCCTCGCAAATTACACATCAGACTGTCCCTCTTACTTTGAATGTACCCCCTTCACATCAGGAAATTATTTCCCTTCTCGTCCTTCCCGAGAGAATAGACAAAATCCTACTGGGAGTACCCTGGCTCCGTTTCCAATTCCCTCATATTGAGTGGACCTCCGGTAAGATAATGGGTTGGAGTGAGACATGTAAAGGCAGATGTGTCAGGGAGTGCATTCAGGTTACCACTACAGAGATACCCGCAGATCTTACTCCTCTTCCCAAGTGCTATCAGTCATATGCAGACGTGTTCTCTAAAAAAGCTGCGGAGACTCTACCACCCCATCGTCCCTACGACTGTCCTATTGACCTCTTGCCTGGAGCAGAACCTCCTCGGGGAAGGGTCTATCCCCTCTCTCTTCCTGAGATGGAGGCTATGTCTCATTATATCCAGGAGAATCTGTCAAGAGGGTTCATTAGGAAGTCGGTGTCACCAGCAGGGGCGGGGTTCTTCTTCGTGCAGAAGAAGAATGAAGAATTACGTCCGTGTATTGATTACAGGGGTCTTAACGCCATCACCATTAAGAATAAGTACCCGTTGCCCCTGATTTCTGAGCTCTTTGATAGGCTCTGGGGAGCAAGGGTATTTACTAAATTAGATCTGCGTGGTGCTTATAACCTGATTCGCATCCGTGAAGGGGACGAATGGAAGACGGCTTTTAATACCAGGGATGGGCATTATGAATACCTGGTGATGCCCAACGGGCTCTGTAATGTACCAGCCGTTTTCCAAGACTTTGTCAATGACATCTTCCGGGATATGCTTTCCACCTCTGTAGTAGTCTATCTGGATGATATTCTCATCTTTTCTCCTGATATTGACTCTCACCGGAAGGATGTCTGCAAAGTCTTCGACCTTTTACGGGTGAACTCCCTCTAAGCAAAGTTGGAGAAATGCATGTTTGAGCAGGAGTCTTTACATTTCCTGGGCTATATCTTCTCCATCCAGGGATTGGCTATGGATCTTGCCAAACTACATGCTGTGATGGACTGGCAAGAACCCCATTCTCTTAAAGCGGTGCAGCGCTTTATGGGGTTCATTAATTATTATCGCCAGTTCATTCCCCATTTTCTCGACTTTGGTAGCTCCCTTGGTAGCCCTCACCAAGAAGGGAGCAAATCCCAAGTTGTGGTCTGAGGAGGTCTCCAAGACGTTCTCTTCCATCAAGTCACATTTTGCCAGTGCTCCCATATTACATCGCCCCAATGTTGATAAGCCATTTATTTTAGAGGTGAATGCCTCTTCTGTTGGTGCTGGAGCAGTCCTTTATCAAAAGGATGCTCAAGGTCGGAAGCATCCTTGCTTCTTCTTTTCTAAAACCTTTACACCTGCAGAGAGGAATTATTCCATCGAGGACAGGGAGTTATTGGCTATGAAGTTGGCCTTCTCCGAGTGGAGACATCTTCTGGAGGGGGCTCACTTTCCCTTCCTGGTCTTCACGGACCACAAAAACTTGGTATACTTGCAAAAAGCCCAGCGGCTGAATTCCCGCCAGGCCAGATGGTCCCTGTTCTTCTCCCGGTTCCACTTCACCCTCCATTTCCTCTCCGGTGAGAAGAACATTCGGTCCGATGCTCTGTCTCGCTCCGTCGTATCCTCTGAGGAGGTGGAGGAGGAGCCTCGGCTTATTGTCCCCTTTGAGAGCCTAAGAACTGTGGCTCCGGTTTCGCTTGAGTCTGTGCCTCCGGGAAAGACTTTTGTACCCACTAATTTGCGACCAGAAGTACTTTCTTGGGCACATTCCTCCAGGGTGGGTGGACATTTCGGGACAAAAAGGACATCGGAGTTGCTGGCGAGGACATATTGGTGGCCACATATGGTCCAGGACGTCAGGGAATATGTTCAGGCGTGCGTGTCCTGCGCCAAGAATAAGTCTCCTCGACAACGACCAGCTGGGTTACTTTTTCCTTTGCCGGTGGCAGACATGCCTTGGGAGATGGTCGGGATGGATTTTGTGGTGGGCTTACCCAAGTCTCGGGGCTGCACCATCATCTGGGTGATAACCAACCACTTCTCCAAAATGGTGCATTTGGTGCCGTTACCACAGTTACCGTCTGTACGGGCCTTGGCAGCATTATTTATCAGGCAAATTTTCCGTTTACACGGTATGCCAGACAAAGTCGTTAGTGATCGAGGTCCCCAGTTTGCGTCTCGGTTCTGGAGAGAGCTGTGTCGGCTACTCAGCATTGAGTTAAATCTCTCCTCTGCGTACCATCCGAGACGAATGGGTTGGTAGAGAGGGCCAACCAGACCTTGGTCACATATTTGCAACATTTTGTCTCTGCCAGGCAGGATGACTGGGCATCCTTGCTACCGTGGGCTGAGTTTGCTCTCAATAATGCTGTGGCTGACTCCACCGGACAGACCCCATTCCTCTTGAACTATGGTCAGCATCTGCGGGTCCCGGTGCCCATGCCCGTGTCGTCCGCCGACTCCAGGGTGGCAGACTGGGCTGTGGAGGCAGGGGACATTTGGGACTGCACCCAGGATGCCATTCAGGCCTCCAAGGAGAGGATGAGGTCTTCAGCCGATGTTCATCGGCACTCCGCTCCGGCATTTGCCCCGGGCGACTTAGTGTGGCTCTCTGCCCAGAACATCAGGCTGCGAGTAGAGTCTACCAAGTTGGCACCTCGCTATTTGGGCCCCTTTAAGATCCTTGAGCAGGTAAACCCTGTAGTCTACCACCTAGCCCTTCCACCTCGTCTTGGTATCGCCGATACCTTTCATGTGTCCCTTTTTAAACCTGTGGCCATCTCCCGGTTTTCCGAGTCATCTGCCGGGACGTCGGGTTCATCTACCGACGATCATGAGGTGAATGCCATCGTAGGGTGTAAGGTGGTATGGGGCAAAAAATTTTATTTGGTGGATTGGAGGGGTTATGGGCCTGAGGATAGGTCCTGGGAGCCTGCCGAGCACATTCACGCTCTGCAGCTCATCGCTGCCTTTGAGCACAGCGAGGCCCAAAGAAGAGGGGGCCCTAGGAGGGGGGGTAATGTTAGGGATCGAGTTCCCGCTGCTGCACAAGGATAATCTCGAACTAGTCCTGCTGCTGTCCCCCATCCATCTCCGGCCGCAGTGGAACCTGCTCAGCAGAGACGTCGGTTCCAGCGTCTCGCCCGGTATAGTACTATGCAGAGACTTGCTGCTGCCGCTCCTGGTTCCTCTGTTGTAACCAGTGTTGGAGCAGGCAGATTTGGGACTAAGTCCTCTGTTTCTCCATCTGAGCATGCCCAGGGCAAGATCTTCCATTGGAGATCAGGGGTCACATGCTCGGATACAGCTACGATTCCTATTGGTCCTCCAGGAAGGTCCTGTAGCTGTTGGTGATCTGAAGCAGCTTTCTATTGGTCCTTTCTGGAAGGTCTCGTACTCATGGCTATTATAAAAAGGTGGCATAACCGCACGGCCGTGCGCTAGTATCAGATTTGTTATGTGCTTGCGCCAGTGTGGTTATGCATGTGTTTAGGGACCTGGCTGAAATAAGCCCCTAGAATACCGGCTTCTCCGGTGAGGAGATTGCTGTGTGCATTGCTGACTACTGTATGTTGAAGCTGCGCAGTCCGGACATAACCCGGTGGCGGCACGCGGACAACGCTATTAGTCAGCGTTTAGGTTGCGACTCTGTGGAGCAACAGAGTTCTCTTATACCACCATATAGCGCCACATCCTTTTATTTAGCGGCTCTGTGTAGTAACAGAGTTTGCCCACTTCGCCATATAGTGCGACGGCGACCATATCTGCGACTCTGCGGGATAACAGAGTTCGCTCATACCACCTACTGCGCCATTTTACTAGCAGCAGGTTCTGCCTGCACGGTGGATCCCGGGCTGCGAACGCACCTTCTAATTTTATTTATTTGGTGCGTTCCGCCAGCGTTAACAACACGTCGGGGCTCGGAAGGGAAGTAGTGACGTTTTGTAATGCCAACTTGATGGAATGGTCTGCGGGCATCATGTTACGTGTGCAGAGCCCATCATGTGCCGAAACAGTTGAAACCCCCCCAAGTGACCCCATTTTGGAAACTAAATCCCCCAAGGAACTCCTCTAGATGTGTGGTGAGCACTTTGAATCTCCAAGTTCTTCAAAGAAGTTTTATAATGCAGAGCCGTGAAAATAAAAAATCATTTTTTTTCCACAAGCATGATCTTTTAGTCCCCAATTTTTTCCCCAAGGGTAACAGAATAAATTAGACCCCCAAAGTTGTTGTGAATTTTTTTCTGAGTACGCTGATGCCCCATTTGTGGGGTTAAACCACTGTTTGGGCACACGTCGGGGCTTGGAATAAAGGGAGCACTGTTTGACTTTTTGAACACAAAATTTGCAGGAATCAATGGTGGCACCATGTCGCGTTTGGAGACCCCTGATGTGCCTAAATAGTGGAAACCCCTCAATTCTATCTCCAACCCTAACCCGAACACACCCCTAACCACAACCCTAACCCCTACACACCCCTAACCCTAATCCAAACCATAACCCTAACCCCAACACATCCCTAACCCTAACCCCAACCCTAACCATAACCCTAACCACAAGCCTAACCCTAATCCCAACCCTATCCCCAAAACACCCAACACTAATCCTAACTGTAACCCTAACCACAAGCCTAACCCTAATCCCAACCCTAAACCTAATTCCAACCCTAACCCAAATTCCAACCCTAACCCAAATTCCAACCCTAACCCAAATTCCAAACCTATCCCTGTTTCTAACCGTAACCCTAATTCTAACCCTAACCCTAATTTTAACCCTAATGCTAAGGCTAGGTTCACATTACGTTTTACCAGCCCATTCAACACATAGCGTTGACAAGCTGGTAACGGTATAGCATAACGCGATCGCGTTGTGCTATACCCGCTAGCGCAGATGAATCAGCAGATGATTCATCTGTGTTAGCTGTGACGGAGCCCAGACGCTGCATCCCGCATCCGAGGCTCTGTCACTGAATGATGGCACGTCGCGAACGCATGCCGCTTTATGGCCTTGCCTTGCGATGCGCCTGCAAATGGGGGAGAGTGGCAGCGTTAATGTACTGCGTTGCACCACGGTATACCGCGGTGTAACGCAATTCATCTAACGGACTGCCATAACGCAATATGAACCCTAACCCTAGTCCTAACCCTAACCCTAGTCCTAACCCTAACTGTAATTCTAACCCTAATGGAAAAATAAAAATATTTTTATTTTATTATTGTTCCCTACCTATGGGGGTGATGAAGGGGGGTTATTTGCTATTTTTTTATTTTGATCACTGTGATAGGGTCTATCACAGTGATCAAAATGTACTTTCATTAATTTATTGAATCTGCCAGCCGGCAGATTCGGCGGGCGCACTGCGCATGTGCCCACCATTTTGGAAGATGGCGGCGCCCATGGACTGGGCAGGAGAGACGCTGGGAGGAAGACGGCGACTCCAGCGGTAACTGGGGGGGTAGGAAACCTGGGGGGTATCGGAGACCTGGGGGAGAGATCTGAGGCCTGGGGGGACCAGAAAAAAGAGGAGGGGAGCATTTAGTGACAGCAGTGACCGGTCGCAGCCATCTATCGGTGGCGGCGGCCGATCACCTCCGTGACTCGGTGTGGGGGGGTCGGATCTTGGTCTCCAGCTATGGCCGATGCTATTGCAGCATCGGCCATGGCTGGATTGTAATATTTCACCAAATTTCATTGGTGAAATATTACAAATCACTCTGATTGGCTGTTTCACTTTTAACAGCCAATCAGAGCGATCATAGCTACATGGTGGTTAAGCCAACCCCCCTGTGGTGAAGCACAAAGGGTCTTGTGCCTGCGGGTCGGGTGACCTTTCAGTGACCCTGTCACCTGGCCCGCAGGAACGCGATCCTTTCATGACGCCACATAGGTGTCACAAGTCGGATTGGCACCGACTTTCATGATGCCTACGTGGCGTCACAGGTCGGGAAGGGGTTAAACCTTGCCAACATATGAAAGGTCGAATTCCAGTGTGTGTTCAAGTCAAAATCAGTCGTTGACGAGGCAAATTGAAGCACTGCTGTAGCTAAACTAGATCAGCAAAAGCCTGAGGAGACTGTCGGAATTGTGTGTTGACACAGCGTACCTTGGCAAGACGGTCCGGCAAGTCAGCGTATGTTTATATAAAATGCTGTACAATCAAGTTCAGCATGTGGGCTATGCATGGAACGTTTTCCAGCTTGCCGAGCTTTAAAGCCGACACCAAGTTATGCCCATTATCACACACAACCACACCTGGTTGGAGGTTCAGCGGGAGAGCCACTATTCTTTTATCCCTTTTATCCCTTTCAACAGCTCGCCTGCATTGTGAGCTTTATCATCTAAACAGATGAGTTTCAGCTGCTAATGCTGTTGCTTTGCCAAGGCAGTGCTGCAGACTTCCCAGCTGGGGAGTGATGGGGAGGTTATTTCTGCTGAAGATGAGGAGGAGGAGGAGGAGAGACAGAAACTGCAATACAAGGAGACTGAAACCCTGATGGAAGTTGGGCCCACTATTCTTGGTGTGGGTAAGATGTGTGATGTCCCAGCATCTGATTCTGTCCCAGACTCCACCAGGTAAATGCAGTGTGCCATCAGGGAAATGCATCATCCCGGTCCACAAAAACTTGTCCACGTGTCTGTGGTTAGCTGGACCTTCCCTGTGACTGCGTTGGCCAGAACACGGCTGATATTGTGTAACATGTGCTTATGTAATGTAGGGACAGCACACCGTGAAAAATAGTGACAGCTTGGAATCGAGTACCACGGGGCTGCGGAAAGACTCAGTTCCCACAGGTCGAAATGGTAACATTTTAAAGGGCTAGCAATCTGGCAAATCGTGCATTTGGGCCTGTTGGTGGAAATTTCTGCTTTCTGTTAAACTTCTGGGACAGGGACAACTGAATGCTGTGCTTGGACAACGAACTGGATGTGGTTGCTGACTGTTGTGTCTATGCAAATGTAGGTTGTGGGGAGGCATCAGCACCAGCTTCATGGACAGTAGATTGGGAAGGCCGTTTAAACAGGGGAAGGTGCAGTGCTTTCACCTTCAGACAAAGATTTTACACCCACGCGTTTCACCCACCTACTTGGGTGCGTGGCTGCCATGTGCTTTTGCATGCTGTTGGTGCTCAGGTTGGCTGTGTTCTTGCCTCTTTTCAGCTTGGTTTAGCAAATGCTGCACATTACAGTTGTTTTGTCTGAAGGAATTTCAGAAAAAAACTGTCATATAGGGGAACAATGCACCCTTGGCTTAGCCTAGTGGGGGGCTCTGTGGAACAGTTGACCAAGTTCTCCCTCTGATTAAACCACTACCTCTTTTGCCTGTTTCCATGCTACAAGTCCATCTCTCTTATCACTGCTGTACTCGCTAGGCATGCCACTGTGCCAGGTTGGATCAGTGGCCTCATTATCCATCACGTTGTCTTCCAATTCATCAATCTGATCCTCCTTCTGAGTTGCAATTTTAGGCTGACCTGATGGCAACTATGCGTCATGATTATCCTCCACCTCTTGAGACATGATTTGACCTTCTCCAATGTGGCTTTCTCCTGTCCGTGGGTGCTCAAATGTTTGGGCATCACTGCACCTCCTCATCACCCTCTTTAATGGTGCACGTTGAGTGACCTGACAAATTATAAGTTAACGTAAACAGTTCCTCAGAGTGGCCAGTGTTAAATTGAATTCAATGAAAATTATTGCCACTGCAAAATTGTGACGTTTGTTTATCTCTGCCTGAATTGTGCCAGTCACACAACTGCTAGATAAAGATATGCTATTTATTAAACCTATAAAAAATAATTTTTATTTTTATATCGCATTGCTGAAACACTGCAACAGTGGACTAATGAAAATTATTGCCACTGCAAAGTTATCATGTTTGTTTATCTCTGCCCGAATTACAGAAATCGCACAATTGCTAGATAAAGGTATGCTATTTATTAAAGCAGTAGAATTTTTTTTACTTTTATACTGCCTTGATGACAGATTGCAACAGCGGACAAATGAAAATTATTGCCACTGTTAAATTGTGATGTTTGCTTATGTCTGCCCAGATTGCACCAGTCGCCAACTGCTAGATAAAGATAGGCTATTTATTAAACCAATAGAAAATTAATTTTATTTTTATATTGCATTGCTGACACACTGCAACAGTGGACTAATGAAAATTTTTGCCACTGCTAAATTGTGACTTTTGTTTATCTCTGCCCAGATTGCGCCAGTCGCACAACTGCTAGATAAATAAATGCTATTTATTAAACCAGTAGAATTTTTTAAATTTTTATATCAACTTGCTGACACATTGCAACAGCGGATTAATGAAAATTGTTACCACTGCTAAATTGTGATGTTTGCTTATCTCTGCCCAGATTGCACCAGTCTCACAACTGCTAGATAAAGATATGCTATTTATTAAACCAATAGAAAATTATTTTTAATTTTTTATATCGCCTTGCTGACACACTGCAACAGCGGACCAATGAAAAAATGTGCAAATCTAACATACACTTTTCAGAATTTAATCCTTATATTCCTAAACGCGTATGCTAGATTTGCACCTTTTTTGTGCTCATGTACACTGGTGCGACTTTTTAATTCTTCAATAAAGACATCTAAATTTTATTCAAAACGCTGGATATTTTTCTATTTCTACAAATAGAAATTTTGGGGGATTTTTTAGATCGCCTTTCTGAGATACGCCAACAGCAGACTCAGGGAAATTACTGGAAATAGTGACCTTTCCGTAGCTCAGCAGGTTTTGCGCCAGTCACACAAATGCTGGAAAAATATCAGCTATTTAAGCAATAGATGAGGAACATGGCGCCAGCAGCCATTAAATATCCCCTATGACGCTGTAAGGCCAGCCAATCA
>JARQOD010000002.1:362097436-362138157 GCA_033576555.1 Oophaga sylvatica | reverse complement strand
GTTTTTTTTTTTTGGTAGTTAAAAATAAAAATTTTAAAATAAGGATAATTTTTTGTTATAAAATTTAGTTGTTTTTTGAAAAGGTTTAAAAAATTTTTCCTTTTAAAATTTTTGGGGTTTTTTTATTTTGGCCCCCTGCACTAAGCAAAACAGATAATTTTTCACTTTCAGCTTCTTTTGGGTTTTTTCAATGTGCGGATGTTTTTTGCAAAGGGGCCAGACAAAAACAGAAAATGACCGCATTGAGCGCTTTATTTCAGCCCGTATAAACCATAAGGGAATATTTTGTTTAATTGTGTAAATGATTACCTTTGGAAGAAATACCCCCTAAAAATTTTTAGGGCTCTATTTTGTGTACAAAGGCCATCATTAAAAAAAGTTCCCAAATTTTGTAAAACCCCAAAACCCTTTTTCCCCCTAAAATTGATAAAATAGAAAAATGATCGGGTAATTGGATTTTAAAGGTGCCCCAAATGTTAATCTCCCAAGTGAAAAAAACCGCAGGAGTGATACTATTGCATGCATCCCCCCCCTACTGATTCTTGCAAAAAAGCTATTTCAAAGAAATTTTTCTCAAAAATTTTAAAGAAAAAAAGCCCCTTTTTAAAGGACCAAATTATCACACGAAAAAACCACTTGCTTTTTAAAACCACAAATTGCTTTGGTAATGCTAAAAATTTTTAAACCCAATGACTTGTAAAATAGCACAAAAATATAGTCGATTTCACCTTTTAAAATGGGGGCCAGAAATGATCACTTAATGGTTTAGGCCACCAGGCAATTTACTTTTAAAATTTAAAAATTAAAATTATAAAATCTGTAATTAAATCAATTTAATTAAATTAATTTTTGCTTTGGTAACATAGGCAATTAACATTTTTCTACTTTATCGTTATAAAAAAAAGGTCAAAAAAAAAAAAATAAACAAAACTGTTACTTTAATTTTTTTTTATTGTTTACTACCACAAAAATCAAGGTAAAAATCACTGGCAGTCCCCCAATTGCCATAATAATTTTCTAAAAAACTAGCTTAGTAATAGAGGCGGATTATCAATAGTTAGAATAATTAAGCTTCCTGATAACAAGGTTTAAATGGCAAATTTTTAATATATTTTAGAAACACAAGAAAATTCCTAAATGGAAAACAAAATTTTTCGATCCTTCAAGAAGAAAAGGAAAAAACAAAAGTATTGTACAGGTCACGGTTACGAAAAGAGAAAGAACCATGTAAACGTTTTTAAGTGTGCTGTATGGGTCCACATTATTACTTTTAAAACCGTTTTAGTAAATCAATTTAAAAAGAACTAAATGTCATTTATTTACATTTGTATCCAGTATAAAAAGTTTTATAAAAGTGCACAAAACATTACACACTACAATAAACATGTTCATAATTACAGTAGGTGGACCAATCCGGACTCCAATCCATCCCAGGTCAAAGTGCGGTTTGATGGAGGAAGGCTTACAAATTTTTCCTACCTTCCCCAATCCCATAGGTCTTTTCATTAGCCAGGATGGAGCGACGTCATCTGTGTCTACACTGCAATGATGCTTGCTCCCGCCTGGCAATCAAAAGCGCATCGGGGACCTGAAGGTAAGAATTTATGCTCCCCCCCGCCACTGTATGGCCAATGAACCAGAGTCTGGTGTGTGAATCGATCGCTCAACTTGCTCATGAATACCATACTAAATGAAAATTTAGTATTTCAACATGATAAAAAACAAGCAACTAAAAATCAAAAAAAATGGTATTAATACTAAAGAAATAACAATGGACCACAAATAAAAACAAAATTTTAAAGCTTTTGTCGCAAGATATTATATAAAAACACAATAATATTTGGCAGTGCCCAAAAATCACATCAATATAAGACATGCATAAGTAACAAAAAAAAAAGGGAAGTAATTTAATTTTTTTTGTGATAAACTGAACAACTATACATTTAGGGCTGTATTGTATAAGAGAAACTTTTATCGAAGTCTGTTAACTCATAAGCATTAATAAAGGACATTACTTACAATAGGACCCCCCCAAAAAAAATAAATGATCTAAAAACTGTGACAAGTGAAATCAAAATGTCTGGGGGAGTGGTAAGTAGGTAAAGTTTTCCTTTCCTAGAGGCAAACCAAATTCCCGGCATTTCATTCTGAATAAATAATAGATGTTTTACAAACTCACAATGATTGGATGAAAAAGTAGTGCAACCCTGGCTAAAATTCCTGTTATTGTGAACAGTTAAGCAGTAAGAAAAGTGATCCCTAAAAACCTGTTTAAAGATTACATTTCTCTCTATATTAGGCTATTTATCCAATCATTTCAAGATGTTAAAGGTTGATTGTGCTTGTAGGATCGCTACTTCCATTGGGGGCGCTATAATAACAAGCCCTCTGTTGAAGGGCAATTTGCATATTAAAATTTTCCCCAGAAGCATTGCCGGCGAATAAGCCTCCTTACCCGCACGCCAGAGCTGGTATTAATGTCACTCCCACAAGGAGAAACCCCCCTTAGACCCTAGTCCAGAGCCTCTACAGCCAAATCAGATCTCCCTCTTTGCATGACGAGGACCAATAGTCCGAAAAACCGTGTCTGCAAAAGGGATTTGATTTGGCTTTTATCCTAATCTATTACAAGACTCGTTAAAGGGTATTGTGACTTGTGGATCGCTATTCCAATAGGTGGCCTAAGAGTACAAGTCCTCCTGTTTGAAGAGGCAATTTGATATATTAGGCAAGAATTTATACAAGTCTTCTACAAAATTAGAAAATTTTATCAAAAAGTTTAAATTATTTCAGTTCTTCAAAAAAAGAGAAATCTATTTATACAGATTTAAGGTGATCTATTTCAAGTGTTTTTTCTGTTAATGTTGAGTTAGGCTTACAGCCAATGAAAACCCAAATATTATCTCAGTAAATTCGAATAATTTTTAAAAAATAGCTTCAAAAAAAAATTTTAAAAGCCGAAATGTTGGCCTACTAAAATTATGTTCAGAAAAGCATCAATACTTGCCGAGGCTCCTTATACATCAATTACAGCATAAATCACCTGGCATGGAGTGATCCCTGTTTATGGAAGCCCAGGTTCTTTGATAGCAGCCTTCAGCTCATCTCATTGTTGGGTCTGGGTCTTCACTTCCCTTGACAAGAGTTGACAAAACAGTTCGGTCAGATTCAAAAAAAAACCAACGTTCGCCAAATGGGTTTCGCTGAGCGAAACCCGACCAAGCGTGAGGTCGGCCATGGTTCGGGACCCGAGGCCAAAGGTCGGTTTTCCCTAATGCTTGAAGGGCCTTTTCTCAGCCCATGACAAGGGACGCCACGTGGGCAACGCGAACTGGGCAGCGGCCACCACCATCTAGAGAAGGAAATTCAGTATTGGCTTGCTTTGGTGGCGTACGGCCTATAAAAAAGCCCTCACGGGACCGCCATTTTACTTCTGCCGTCTTAGCTTTAGGGAGAGGTTGCTGCCGCGGTTTCAGTAGGGAGACGTTAGGCAAAAAAAAAAACAATTCTTGCTTGGCGAAAGGAATAGCTTACAGTTATGTGCATGACAGGGGGAGGTTTTTTTTGTATCGCAGCGCTGTTCTTAGCTGCCTGCCAGTGACAGGGGAGGAATTGCTTGTGTGCAGCAGCAAGCTGATATTAGCTGCTTGCTAGCTGATTGTTGTGTGTACACTGTTGTGCAGAGTGCTTTTTAACACAGCACCTACACAGCACTAATACTTTTATTCTTTTTTTTGCACACTTACTGAGCGTTCATTTTTTCTCACACCGTATAGAGCTGTACGCTCCTCACACTACCATGTACCGGCTGGTATCACGGAGCAAATACATGCTGACTATCTGGTGTGACTCCGAAATATGTACAGAATTTCAATTTTCCCCAAAACCGTATACAGCTGGTATCTTCTGATACAGTACCGTTTTTTTCTGCCTTGTGTATTAGGGTCAAATCCATACTGAGAGAGCGTCTGTGTGTGACTACGGAAATTATATATGGAGCTTTAATTTTCCCCAAAACCATTATACAGGGTGCTTTGATACAGTACCATTTTCTCCCTTCTGTATTACAGTCAAATCCATACTGAGAGAGAGTCTGTGTGTTACTCCAAATATAATACAAGATTAAAATTTACCCCAACCCTGTATACAGCTGTACGCTACTGATACAGTACTCTTTTTTCTGCTTTTTATATTCTGGTCTACTCCATACTGACCGTGAGCGTCTGGTGTGTTACTCCTGAAAATATATACGGAGATTTAAAATTACCCCAGCACTGTATACAGCTGTACGCTACTGAACAGTACAGTTTTTTTTGCTTTTCATATTCTGGTGTAATCCATACTGAGCTTCTGAGCGTGTGTGTTACTCCTGAAATATATACGGAGATTTAAAATTATACTCGCGCTATGATTTAAGCATACCAACATTACTGATAAGCAAATACCTGTATAGGTTAGAAGTTTCATAGAGGCAGGAAGATTCAAGGGGGTACGCGATACTTGGAGGTAGAAATGCAGATGTGACATCAGTTAGAAATGCCCTTTTTCAAGAGGCTAGGAAGCTAAGAGAAAAATAGAATTTAAAAGAAATATCTAGGATAGTATATATAAAAATGCAAACAGAGGCTCTGAGGTTCCACAATAAGAATGGGATAAATAAATTAAAGTATGGTGAGATAAGATGACCTGCCAAGCTATAAAACGTATGCATATATCTTAAAGGAAAAATATAAAAATGCTAAAGAGAAAGTGCCACTTATGAGTTATTAATCCTTTAAAAAGGATTGAATGCTCGCAGGAAGTATATAAGTGCAACAGTGCGTATACTATATCCTCAGTGGACGTAACAAAATGGGCTGCCGGAGGTACTTTAGCAAGCCAAGTGAGTCAGAGGAGACCTGGAGGGACAGGCTAGTGCATACGCATGTACATGAAGTGCGTGTTATATAGATTCTGCTATGTGTGCAGTAGTGCGATCCAAGTCTAGTCCACAATACTTGCATAAACTTGCAAGCTCACAACTGGTATTCGTGGGTAAATCAATCCGTATGGCGGTACAGTGCCCTTAGTTAGGGAGAGAGATGAATAAAAATGTTTCAATATACTTATCTTAATAAAAATGGTGATGGTGGTAATCCGATCCTGGGGGTCTTCGCAGCTAAAGGTGGGTCACAGGGAGTTGCCCCGACTGGTGGCGCGCTCTCTGGAACCCGGATGCTGGACGCTGCAAGTTGAAGCCGGCGGAGGCCCGATGGATGTCGGTGGAAGCTTGTGTATTTGGGTCACGAAACTGGGTTAGTCACGTGGTGCCAGAGAGCCCCGAGAGCGGGCACGATGTGCTAGAAGGGCCAGGTCCAGGTACAGCTTTAAGCTACTGATACAGTACACTTTTTATGCTTTTCATATTCTGGTCTACTCCACACTGAGCTTGTGAGCGTCTGTGTGTACTCCTGAAATATTACGGAGATTTAAAATTACCCCAACACTGTATACAGCTGTACGCTACTGATACAGTACAAATTTTTCTGCTTTTCATATTCCTGTTGTAATCCATACTGAGCCTTGAGCGTGTGTGTTATCTCCTGAAATGTATACGAGATTTAAAATTACCCCAACACTGTATAAAGCTGTACGCTACTGATACAGTACACTTTTTATCTTTTCATATTCTGGTGTAAACCATACATGAGTCTGTGAGAGGTGGTGTGTCTGTTACTCTGCAAACATATACGGAGATTAAAATTTTTCACCTTCACTGTATACAGCTGTAACGCCTCTGATACAGTAACATATATTTGCTGGTATTTTGGTACATTTTTACAAAAATGAGGAAGTATGGTAGAAGAGGCCACGGATGTGAGCGTGGGGGCAAGCGGTACTGATGGTGGTGGTGGTGCATCTTCTGGAAGTGCCATAAGCACAATAGCAGCTAAGGCAGGAGGTGTTGAGCCAGCATCATAGTCTGGCTCAAGAAGGCCTGGAAGGCTCCCTTTACTGGGAGTAGGTAAAAATGCTTTTAAAGCCGGAGCATCAGGAACAGGTTTTGGCTTACATTGCCGAAACAGCCTCCAGCTCTATCGCTTCCCTTCTGAAGTTTTCAAAAATGCAAGCACTGAGTCGTCAGTGCAGGCTCCTGGTCAGAACAAACACCTTTCCTTGTGTGTTTCACCCCCACCAAAAGTGAAGGATGCGGCAGCCCACACTTCAGATTACTCCATGGAGCTCTTTTCACATACCATGCCTGGGTTATCAAGTCAAACCCCTGAAATCCCCAGTCCAACATGAATCAGAGATGAAGTGCACTGATGCAACAGCCACTGCTAGATGATTCTGCTGGTACATTCAACCAAGCACTACATTTCACTTGCAGTCTACTGAGGCCAAGAAACTGACCCTGATGACACGGAGGAAGTGTTAGGATTTGAACCTGTGAACCATGGCTTGCTAGTCTGTTCCTTTGCTGTGGAGCTATTCGAACTTGAATAACTTCAGCCTGAAACCATATGAACTTCGTCTGGGATAGAGATCATCACCTGCCCTGCTGATTGTTCCCCGCCTGATTGAGATGATTGGATAGAGATCATCACCTGCCTTGCTGATTGTTCTCACCCTGATAATCTGATTGGACCTGCTATATATACCTGGCCCTGGAAGCTTCCTGTTGTGATTATATTGTGTGCTCAGTCTAACTGAGTGAAGCAAACTGGAGTGATCCAGGGGCTTTGCTGGCAGTGTAGCTGCTGAATTCTACTGCGGTATCCGTATCGGCAGTCTGGACTGAGATGTTCATAAAGAAATACGATCCGTGTGGTGGTAGAAGTGGTGAGAAAAACAATCTGGTGTACGTGTTCGTGACCTTTGGAGGGAAAGGCTGGAGCCATCGTCAGGATATCTACAGCGTCAATGAATTCCGGAGTCAAGGTACATATGATGTAACCTTTGTGAATGAGGATGCTGTTTGACCGTCTTTGAATGGCTCAGAAGTAATGAAGGTGATCCATGCCTGGAGGGAGTGCGGGTAGAGCCCCTGTTTTGGGCTCATGGAAAAAGTGGTGACTGTGACTGTGTACAACCCCTATACAGAAGTAGCACTACTGGAGCAGTTCCTGGAGCGGACTGTGAATACGTGAAGGGAGGGAGAAGCAGAAAAAATGTCTTGGGCATTTTCAACTGCAAGTAGTGTTTCGGGTGAAATTGAAGAAGGACCCAGGTTGTTGGGAGGTTTCACCCACCCACCAGCGAACTTTTCAGTGGCGGGTCATAGGGGCTTCCTGTCATACCCAGGGCAGCCACTATACTGCAGGAGGTGCTTTCAGTTCGGGCACCTGCTAAAAATGTGTAGCAAGGAGTTGGTTTGCCGTAATTGCAAGCAAGAGGGTCATGTGGCGGCTAGGTGTCCGATGCCTCGTGAATGTGACAGGTGTGGCAGTTCAGAGCACCTGTATAGAGACTGCCCGTTTGGTGTGCCGAGAGGTCAACTAGAGAGGAGGAGGAAAGAAAGAACGTGAGGAGGAGCGGAGGCGGGAGGAAGAAAGGAAGAGAGAGGAGGAGGTTAAGAGGCGGGAGGAGAAGAAGAAGCGGAGGGAAAGCGAAGTCGCCGCGCTGCAAAGCATTGTGAGGGCGCCACCCACTCCTGCT
Source organism: Oophaga sylvatica (assembly GCA_033576555.1). Classification (NCBI taxonomy): domain Eukaryota; kingdom Metazoa; phylum Chordata; class Amphibia; order Anura; family Dendrobatidae; genus Oophaga; species Oophaga sylvatica. The sequence goes on along the minus strand of JARQOD010000002.1, from coordinate 362,130,519 downwards.
GAGAGACGGAGAGGAGAAGCGGCAGGAGGACAAGGAGGCTGAAGAAGGAGGGAGAAGCAACAGGGGAAAAGGAGGACAAGGAATTTTGGAAGGCCATAAGGCGAGAGAGCGTTCATGGCCTAAAAAAGAAGTAAAAAAAGAAGTCCCAGTCGCTGAATCATGGTCAGAATGCCTGATGGATTTTGATATATCTGTGGCAGAGGAGGAGGCTGAGTTTTGGTTCATGAGTCTATCCGAGAAATATTGGTGCCTTCCCTCGGAAGAGGACTCAGGAGGGTTAAAGTGTCAAAGGGAGGGTGGTGGGGAAAACAGAGACATTGAGGTGGTGGAAGAAGGATGGCCCAGAGGAAGACTGGGCAGAAAAAGGCACGGGTGGAGGAGTATATGGAGGCCAGCGGCTCAGAAAGCTGCTCGGCAACAAATGGTGAGGAGGACACTGGCGGACTGGTTAAGTAAGTTTTACTTTTCCAGTAGCCAGGTAGGTTTTTTTTGTGTACATAGCTTTGCTCTTTAAGCAAGGCTTATCTTTTTTTTGTGTGTTTTAGTAATGTGTGTCAATTATATCTGTAGTTGTTTTTTGTATTTTTTTTTCCCTTTTTGGCTTCTTTGGACAGGTTGTTTTTTTTAAGCTTTTTGTTTTGTGTTTAGTATGGTATTAGAATTATATCTCAAAATGTGAGGGTTTTTAAAAATAAGTTGCGGCGTGCGGCCATTTTGAGTTTTTTTGCAGCGCAAAATGCGGAAATTTTTGTTTACAGGAGTGTGGGATTGTGGATGGTGTGAAGGGGAGTGAATGGCCTCATGGTGCGTCTGTGTGGTCAGGGAGTGCATGTAATAGAAATGACGGTGTTGTTTTTTGGTGAAGGGGCGTAATGTGATGTTTGTGTGACTTTATGGTGATTGAGTTGGGGATCGTGTTAGCAAATTTTTGAGTTTAGAAATATTCGTTTTAGTGTTATTAAAGTGTATGCTCCTGTGGGAAAAACAGGAGCGTAAAGTTTTATTTGAAAAAATTAAGTTTTTTATTTCAGGTAGAGTGCCTGTTGTGATTGTGGGTGATATGAATGTTTGATGTGGGAAAAGGTGAAATGTGGATTGTCAAGGAAAGAGTTAATGGACATGGTAAGTGATTTTGGTTTGAGGGATATGCAGAGGGAGTGTAAAGTAACTCCATTGTTAAATACGTTTTTTTCTGAGAGTGGAGGGTGGCGTCTAGACTGGACTATTGTTTCGTTTCAAAAAACCTGATTGCTGTTAGTTATGCACAGGAGAGTGTGCCCTTTTCAGATCATGTGTGTATGAAGTGTGAAGTGGATGTGCATACTGAGAGGTAACTGGGAAAGGTATATGGAAGCTGAATGTGAGTTTGCTGGAGGGGGTGGAGGTGAGAGAGGAGTATGAAGACATTAAAGGAGTGGTGTGAGAGCAGAAGTGAATTCAGTAATGTGGTGAATGGTGGGATTGGGTTAAATGGAAAACCAAGGTTTTTTTAAAAAAACTTGGTTACAAGTGTGCAGCTGCTAAGGGAGAAAGGTTTTGCTGGGTTGAATGCAAGATTGAGTATGTTATATAAGCTAAGAGAGGGAGGGATGGATGTGAGTGAAGATTTGTTGAGAGTGAAAAAAGAAGGAACGAGTTTTTGAGAGACAGAGGAGGAGTATTGTGTAATAGGGCTAAAATAGAGAACTTGGAAAAGAATGAAAGTGTTCGCGGTTTTTTTTCAAGAAAGTTTTTGGAAAAAGACAGAGCATGAGTGTTTTGAATGGAGTGGAGGAAATGAAGTGAGTGGTGCGGACTTTGTGAGGAAGTGGCAAGTTTTATGATGATTTGTATGCAGTGAAATGGAGGGATGAAGGTTTGGAGAGGATGTGCTGAGTGTTTTGGAAAATAGATTGAATGGGACAGAAATGGAGAAGTTTGATGGGGGAGGTGACGAGTGAAGAAATATGGAAGGTGGGTGTAGCATGGGCTGAATAAAACGCCGGGGGATGATGGTCTCCCGGTGGAATTTTATCGTGTGATTGGGATGTGATTGGGAACGATTTGTGGATGTATGTAAGTATATGTGGCGAATGCAGAGGTCGCGAATGGTATGCGTGCAGGATGGTTTGTGCTGTTGCCAAAAAAGGTATTTGAAAAATCTAAAAAACTGGAGGCCGATCACGTTGCTTAATTGTGATTATAAGATCTATGCGAAGCTTCTGGCAAATAGGATGCGTAAATGTGGTTGGGAGTGTGGTGGGTGAGGAGCAGTGTTGTGCGGTGCCTGGAAGGCGGTTACATGAGGGTGTGTGTATTGCTGAGAGATTGTTTGTGGACTGTTTGAACCGTAAGAAGGGGGTGTTGTGTTGAGTTTGGATTTTGAGAAGGCTATGATAGGTTGGCGCATGGTTTTCTGTTTAGAGTGTTGGTGAAGAGGGTTTTCCGGCTGAGTTTGTTGAGAGAGTGAGAGTTTGTATAAAAATATTTAAGTTGTGTTTTGTTGAATGGGAATGTAGGGAGGAGAGTGAATGTGTTTTTCCGGTGTACGGCGGGGTGCCCATTGTCCCCTGTCGTGTTCATTTGCGCGATTGAGCCGTTGTTGTGTAGTTGAGGAAAGATAAGGTGATTCGGTGTGTGCAAGTGCCGGGGGCGGGGGGGAGGGAGTGGAAGGTGAATGGCTACATGGATGATGTGTGTGTATTGTGTGATTCCGAGTGTTCGGTGCGTCGTGTGAAGTTGTTGGTATCCGTTTTTTGTGGAGCGTCTGCGTTTAAAGTGAATTGGGAGAAGACTGAATGTAAGATTTTTGGTGGGAGGACTCTGAGCAATGATATTGGGGTGAATGTGGTGAGTGGACCGATAAAGGTGCTGGGTGTGAAATTTTCAGAGAAGTTGGATGGAGAGGAAAGTTGGGTGGGATGTGAGAGAGAGAGTGGAGCGCAAGTTAAATTTTTGGAAGATGAGAGATCTGACGTTTTTTGGTAAAATTTTAGTTATTAAGAGTGTGGTGTTACCAATTTTTTGCATGTTGCGGTGGTTTTTCCACCAGGTTATATGTGTGTTAGAAGATTAAATAGGGTTTTGTTTGTATTTTTTTGGCGTTCAAGTATGGAGCGTGCAAGGAGAGAGGTGTGATGAAAAGAATGGATAAGGGGGGGTTGGGATTCCCCAATTTGAATGTATTTTTTGGTGTGAATATTATGGTGTTTGTATTGGGTGTGATTAGGATGGTTTGGGAAGTGTGCATGTATGTGCAGGTATTTGTTTGGAAGTTTTCTGTTCCGTTTGAAGTGGCGGGAAAGGGATCTAAGGTGCCCAGTGGCTTTTTGAGGTGCCTGTGTGGTATGTGTGGGTTTACAAATTTTTGGTGAAGTATGAACTGTGTATGTGGATGTGAGGTTGTTAGAGAAGAAGAAAGCGGTATATAGGATGATTGAGGTAGAGAGATGGAATGTGGTATCAATATGGTGAGAAGAAGTGATGTGCAGAAGGTATGGAAGAAGGTATGTTTGGATGGTATGACAAATAGACAGAGCGAGATTGTGTGGCAGTCATTGCATGAGGTGTTACCAGTGAGAGAGTTCCAGAGAAACCGGGGTTTAGTGAGGAGTGAGATGTGTCCGAGGAGGGGATGTGGTGGGAGAGAGAGTGTGGTGCATTTGTTTTGGAATTGTCAGTATGCTAGAAATGTGATTTCAGGTTTGGGCCCGTTGTGTAAGGAGTTGTGTGATGTGAATTTTTTGACGTTTGAGTTATTTATGTTTGGGTTGGGTATGTGTGGAGAAAAGGAGAGAGTGTTGTGGTTGATGCTTGCATGTATAAAAGAGGTGTTGTGGGATGTGAGGAACGTGTATGTGTTTAAGAGGAAGGAGATTGAGGTTAAAAATTATTTAAAAATTGTTTTGGGAAAATTGTATTTTTGTTTTGTGTGTTATAAGAGAAAGAGGGGGAGGAGGACGCAGAGGGAATTTGGAAAGTTAAAAAGTGGAAACATCTTGTTAATGTGTCTTAGTTTTGTGTTTTTTTTGTGCTTGTAAATAAATTTGGTTTTCCGATGATGATGGGAACAGCTGCTGCATTATGTAAGTGTACACGCTGTTTGGGAGTCGAGTTCCTTATGTTTTGGTTATCTGACTGTGGAACTTCCCATCTGAGGGAGAAAAAAGAAAAAAAAAATTATCTGAGCTCCTGATCTGGAAGGTGTTCTGTTGGCGCCTTCCTGTCTCTTGTGGAAACCCTGCTGTTCTCCTACCTCGAACTTCTATCACCTAAACGGACTTGGTGCTTGTGTGTGATCTCGGCCGGCCCGTGCTCGGGCGGGCTCGGCATCCGCCGACATAGTGAACTACCACCGCCATATACTGCACTTCCAGAAGTCTTTCCACGGTCCGGTCATCTGCACACTTCTGCTCCGGCCACTCACCTCCAGTCCAGTATCGCCAGTAACGTGACAGGAAGGTGCAGATGAAATTGAAGAGGAGGTGATGGATGACCCAGTTGTTGACCCAGATTGGCATCCATTGGGGGAAGAGGGTGTCACTGGCAATAGCTGAGAAGAGGAGGAGATCCGCAGCAGGCATCGACATTGCAGCAGCGGTTATCTGGCAGGCCCGCAGCAGTACAAAAACATTTTAAAAAACAAAAAGAGTTGCAGGACAGCTTGGCCAGACGGTCAAATAAGCACAGCGTGCAAACCCTGAAAATTTATACCATAGTAGGAAGAGTCCAGTGTGGCACTTTTTTGACCAAAATCCGATTGATGATGCAAAGGTTATCTGTAAGAAGTGCGGAAGGACGTTTAGCAGAGGGAAAAATCTCAGAAATTTGAATACCAGTTGCATGCTTAGATATTTAATGAACATGCACTTGCAAGCATGGACGGACTACAAAACCTACAAATACCCCCCAGGGCCGGCATCAGCACCTGGCGCACCCGGGCAAGTGCCGGTTCCCTGAGCAGGTGGGGGGGCGACGGCTCTGGTACAGGGCCCCTCAAAGTACAAAAAAGTGTCTCTGACGATGGGCGGGCCCACTCGCTGTCAGACACACCGGCGTACTATGAGGGGCCCTGTGCCAGTGCTGTCGCCCACGAGTTGGCCTCCTCTGCTTGCTCAGCGCCCCAGCACTTGCAATACTTACCTCTCCCTGATCCACCGCTCTGACATCTTCCGCGTTTCCTGACAGTGACATTCAGGTTAGAGAGCGCGATGATGTCACGTCTGTACGCCCTCTGCCTGAACAGTACAAGTGCAGAAGCTGTAATATGGCGATGCTGAGGAGTTCAGAGTAGAGCAGTGCACAGCGAGGAGAGGTATTTCATTTTTTATAGTGTTTGGAGCAATATATGGGGAGCATTATACACTGGAGAATTATATATGGGGCCCATCATACACTTGAGCATCATAGATAGGGCCCATCATACACTGGAGCATTCTTAAGGGGGACATCAGACACTGGAGCAGCATCTACAGGGCCCATCATACACTGGAGCATTCTAAATGAGGGACATCAGACACTGGAGCAGCATCTACGGGGCCCATTATAAACTGGAGCATTATAAATGGGGCCCATAAGACACTGGAGCAGCATCCATGGGGCCCATCATATACTAGAGCATTTTAAGTGGGGGTCATCAGACACTGGAGCAGCATTTACGGGGTCCATTATACACTGGATCATTATAAATGGGGCCCATTATATATGGAGCATTATTTTGGCCCACAAGACACTGGAGCATCATCCATGGGCCCATCATATACTGAAGCATTCTAAATGGGGCAGATCAGACACTGGAGCAGCATCCATGGGGCCCATCATATACTGGAGCATTCTAAAAGGGGGAAAACAGACACTGGAGCAGCATTTACGGGGACCATTATACACTGGATCATTTTAAATGGGGCCCATTATATATGGAGCATTATTTTGGCCCATCATACACTGGAGCATCATCCATGGGGCCCATCATATACTGGAGCATTCTAAATGGGGCAGATGAGATACTGGAGCATCATCCATGGGGCCCATCATATACTGGAGCATTCTAAAATGGGGAAAACAGACACTGGAGCAGCATTTACGGGGACCATTATGCAATGGAGCATTATAAATGAGGCCCATTATATATGGAGTATTATTTTGGCCCATCATACACTGGAGCATCATCCATGGGGCCCATCATATACTGGAGCATTCTAAATGGGGCAGATCAGACATTGGAGCAGCATCCATGGGGCCCATTATATACTGGAGCATTCTAAAAGGGGGAAAACAGACACTGGAGCAGCATTCACGGGGACCATTTTACACTGGATCATTATAAATGGGGCCCATTATATATGGAGCATTATATTGGCCCATCATACACTGGAGCATCATCCATGGGGCCCATCATATACTGGAGAATCATATGGGGTTCATTATTTATGGGGCATCATATAGGGTATGGAGCATCATATGGGGCACATATGGGGCCTATTCTGTATGGAGCATTATATGGAGCCCATTCTGTATGGAGCAATATATGGGCCCATCATATACTGTATGGAGCTTTATATACAACTCATTATACTGTATGGAGCAATATGTGGGGCTCATTCTACTCTATGGGGACCATCCTATACTGTATGGCACATTATATGGGACCTTCATATACTGGAGCATTATGTGGAGCTCATCATATACTGTATGGAACATTATATGGAACCAATTATTCTGTATGGAGCAATATATGGAGCTCATTATTCTGTATTGCGCACTATGTGGTGGCCATAATACTGTATGGAGTAGTATACTGTCCGGTTTTTGAGCTATTGTAGAATTTAAAATAGATATCAGTCATGTAATGTAAGAAGTGAAGTATTTTTCATTGTACTATACCTATATTTCAGTGCCATATCGGAGCATCATGAATTGTGGTGTGTGTTAAAGGGGCCTTCTGACACTCTTTGGCCCAGGGTACACGAAAACCGGGAGCCAGCCCTACCCCCCCACAAGTTTAGCCAAATAACCCCAGTTTTCAATGCGTAACTATTATTATAAAGTAAATTAAGGTTGCCAAGCTGAAGTAGTAAGAATTGATGTCGTTGGCATTGAAATGGGCACTGTAGGTGTGTTTACTGTCCTACACTCCCTGCCGACTTTGCTTCCCCATTGACTTGCATTGGGTTTCGTGTTTCAGTTGGACCACCGACTTTTCCCGATAGTCGGCCGATTTTGTTCAACTCGACTTTTGAGAAAGTCGAGTTTCATGAAACCCGACTCGACGATAAAAAAGGCAAAGTCGCTCATCTCTACTCTTGACAATACTCCATAGATTCTCTATGGGGTTAAGGTCAGGCGAGTTTGCTGGCCAATAGTGTTGAGCGATACTGCTCGATATCTAAAAATATCGTATCGGAATGGTATCACCGATATCACTAAATATCGTCGATATCCGATTCCGATACCGGAAGTCCCATGTAAGTCTATGGGAACAAAATATCGCAACAAAAAAAACCCTTTCTTTCGTTGTAAACACAAAATATACACAAATAGAATACATACATATATATATATATATACATGTTATTGTGACATATATATATATACATATATTTATAGTTTATACACTTCTACATAGTAAAATAGACTCTGATTCAATTGCCGGGTAAAGCCGTGACATACCCCATAGAAGTCGACGGGCTCGGTGCCGAGTACCCCCAAAACCTCTGGCTCTGTGCGACTCAACTTGGGCGTCACGAACAGGATTCTGTAGCTCGCTATAAGCGAGTCCTGTGTGCCTGAATTGAACTGGTTTTGTGCTTGAGAATTGCTAAAATCATCAGAGAATGTATTTGCCATTTTTCCGCCATATCTGCGTCACGACGAGGCACTGGTGAAGAAGAAGGGCGTGCTCTTCGTGGGTGTACACTCACTCAGTGGCGCGAAAACGATGGCCGACCACTCTAAATGGTACTGCAATGTAAGATCGTGCCCCACAGCTCTTCAGTTCCGCCTCCTCATCCTCCTCAGTGTGCGGAAACTAACACGAAGGTCCCGCCTCCCTACAAAAGAGGGCCCTCTCCAGATGCTAATGACACATGTGACTTGGCAGAGATGGCTAATGGACACGAGCAGAAGTGTGAAGGGATGGAGCAGTCAGAGCTCTCCCCCCACGGAAGCGACCCGATCGCCACGGAACCACCGTTGGGCACCCGGCCTGGAAACCCTCCTACGCTGCAAGAAGCGGAGGATACCCTAAGAGGCCTGGCCCGGCACCGGGAGGAGGTCGCCAGGATGGAAGCCAGCTGGCGTGCCCTAAAACTAAACTTGGAGCGGCGCCAATCCCTCTTACCTGAAGTGTCTGTATCGGAAGGTGAGGCACCCGTTCTAGTAGAGGAGTCCGTGCGGGCATCCCAGCCCTTGCAATGTGATCCAGTTGACGTTGTCGCAGTGGAGGCACCCGTTCCTGCAAAAAACGCTGCACCGGCAGCACCCCAGATCCCGCTGTCTGCCCCCGTCGCTGAGACAGAAGAAGCGACACCCGTCCTCATGGAGGAGGCCGCGCAGGCACCAGAGGTCTACCTGTCTGTACCGGAGCCCCGACTGTCATCTGTTCCAGAGCCGGCTGCTTCCTCCGCAGGTGAGCGCCGCCAGGACTGGGGGGCGCAAGGAGAGCTGCCGCAAACCGGACATTGTAAGCTGCAGTTTGATGGTGGAGACATGGAGATGCTGGTGGAGGAGAATTCCAACCGGCGTCAGGAGGAAGAGTGGAGACGTTGGGAGCGGGAAGCAGAGCGACAAAGGGAGCAGCGAGAATCCCAAAAGCTTCGGCAACGTCACCTGGAGAAGGACCGGGCAGATAAGGACCGGATGAGAAAAGATAAAGGAACCCTGTGTGAGCCGCGGCGTAAGGGTGCAGTACGGAGCTTTAAATTGAAAGGTGGTTGGGGCTTCATCCAGGAGCCTGGACTTTATTTAGAAGTCTTTGTGACCCGGCGGGACGTGGAGACTCACCTCCCAGAAGGACACCCGGGGAGGGACCTGTTGCCAGGAGACTTGGTGACTTACACCCGACACTGGGGTTACAATGGATGGTACGCCCTAAATGTTACCAGGTGCGACCCCTACTCCCCAGAGTGTCAGGAACCTGTGAGACCCTCGGAGCCTTCAGCCTCCCACATCAAGGCCTCTGCACAAGTGCCCACCCCACGTCGTAAATCTCCCCAGCCTCCCTCAGTGGTCTCCTCAGCAGCCCCAGCTATGGACATGATAACTATAGCTGGCCCGTAAACGGCGCCTGTTAGGCCCCCTGGGGTTCGTTCAGTCCGGGACATAGGGCTCCAGACCCGGAGGGAGATGAAAGAGGTGGCCACACAGACACAGATAGCGGGTCACGACTTGACTGTACAGGCCACACGACGTCATCAGGTCCTGGTGGTCCTTGGTGTCTCGGATGTTTGGCAAGCATCAGAAGAGTACCAGGTGGTACCTGGAACACCCCTGCCAAAGAATTATAAATAACCCGGACAGGGTCCCTGTATGTAAATAGTTAAATTGTTGATGTACCCGGACGGGTGAATGTTCATAAAAAATTGTTTTAATTTAATAAAAAACACAACACGGTTTTCATTACTTTTATTACAGTCTCATCCTGCGACGCCATCGATCTCCTGTAAAAAAATGAAAAAAAAAAACAGCAGTATACCACCTGTGAGACGCAGTCCATAATAACGAGTGTCCCACGACGATCCAGCTCTGCTACATCAGAATGACAGGCAGAGCCTGTCATCCCGGCGCAGCACAGCTGATTACCTGCTTCCCCGGCGGTGACGTCATCGGACTGGTTTACGGCCGGGATTACCCTGCAGTCACTGCAGTTATCACGAAAAAACTGCATGTGACCGCCAGGGAGAAGATAATGGCGGCCATCAAGCAGTCCAGGACGTGACCGCCGGAGATCTTCTGCCAGGTAAGTGCCGCTGACTCCTGACAGACCCGACCGACGAACACTCACAGTGACAGTGACAAATCCGATTCCGGTATCCGATATGACGAAAATATCGGTACTCGGAATCGAAAGCCCGATACAGCTAATATCGGCCGATACCCGATATTTGCAGTATCGTATCGCTCAACACTACTGGCCAAACAAACACAATGATAATGTTGTTTTTAAACCATGTTTTGGTTCTTTTGACTATGTGGACAGGTGCCAAGTCCTGCTGGAGAATAAAATTTCCATCTTTAAAATGCTTGCTGGCATAGTGAAGCATGAAGTGCTCTAAAATTTCCTGGTAGACAGCTGAACTAACTTTGGTCTTGATAAAAAACATTGGACCTACTCCAGCAGATGACATGGCTCCCCAAACTATCACTGATTGTGGAAACTTCACACTAGACCTCAATCAGCTTGGATTGTGTGCCTCTGCACTCTTCATCCAGACTCTGGAACCTTGATTTTCAAATGAAATGCAAAATTTAACTTTAATCTGAAAACAACACCTTGGACCATTGAGCAACAGTCCAGTTCTTTTTCTCCTTGGCCCAGGTAAGACGCTTCTGGGGTTGTCTATTGGTCATGAGTGGCTTGACACAAGGAATGTGACACTTGTAGCCCATGTTCTAGATACGTCTGTGTGTGGTGGCTCTTGAAGCAATGACTCCAGCAGCAGTCCACTCCTTGTGAATCTCTCACAGACTTTTGAAAGGCCTTTTCTTAATAATCCTTTCAAAGCTGCGGTTATCCTGGTTGCTTGTGAACCTTTTTCTACCACACTTTTTCCTTCCACTCAACTTACCATTAAGGCCTCTTTCACACATTCGTTGTGCGCCTGACGGCGCCCCCGGTATTTTGCCGCAGCGCCGCATTCGGCATCCAGTATGAAAAGCGGATGCACCGCATCCGTTTTTTTGCAGGATCCGCCCTGAACTTTTGAACCCACAAAAGAGTGTTTCTGATGCCCAGAGACACTTGAAAATGTAGTAGTAGTAGTAGTAGTAGTAGTAAGTAGTAGTAGTAGACCTCGATTTCCAGAATCCGGATCAGATTTTTGCCGCATTGCACAAAAGTCTGATCCGGTTCCATTGAATTCTATTGATTGCGGCTGCCTGATGCGCCGCTTCAGGCACATCAGGCAGCTCCGGCAAAAAATAAAAATGTTACATGCTGTGTTGTGTCCGGCCGCCGGAATGTACATTTCCGCTGGATCCGGACAAAAATGCATACAACGCACTGACATGCGGCGCCATCCGGCGCTAATGAAAGTCAATGCAAAAAAAAAACGCATCCGGCATCACATTTCGCCGGATGTGGGTGGACAAAAAAATGACGGAGGGCGCCGTCAGGCGCACAACGGATGTGTGAAAGAGGCCTAATATTCTTGGATACAGCACTCTGTGAACAGCCAGTTTCTTTAGTAATGACCTTTTATGGCTTACCCTCCTTGTGGAGATTGTCAATAACTATCTTCTGGGCATCTGTCAACTCAGCAGTTTTCCCCATGATTGTGTAGCCTGCTGAAACTGACTAAGGGGCCTTTATAAATGCTTAGGAAGCCTTTGCAGGTGTTTTTTTTGTTAATTATTCTAATTTACTGAGATAATGACTTCTGGGTTTTCATTGTCTGTAAGCCATAATCATCAACATTAACAGAAATGAACACTTGAAATAGATCACTCTGTTTGTAATGACTCTATATAATGTATGAGTTACACTTTTTGCATGGAACAACTGAAAAAGATATAATTTTTGATGATATTCTTATATATTTCTTCCAGAAATTATCTTGACCTCCAATGAAAATATATATATATAGATATAGAAATATATCTATATAGATATATCTATATCTATATAGACAAAGAAAAACCTGATCAGCACCTCCTGGTGTGAACACGTACAAGCTGTGACGACTGCACAATATAGACAAAAAATTTCACAGCAGCTCATGTGTATGAATATGGACCATGTGAAAACAAGGAAAACAGGTGCCGCAATCAGTTCTACCAGCCCATAAATTGTAAGCTTAGCCTAGTAGTGACATGTTTGTCCAAAGCTGCAGGTTGGTGGCCCAGAAGTAGCTTGTAGTGTAGAGCAGGGACCCATCAGAGGGAGGTCACCTTGCCGCGGATGATGGGCAAACGTGAATTGGCCAATTTATGCGCTAAGAACCTTCATTTTTCATCTATCACTGTAAGTAAAAAAAAATTAAATTTTTTTTTTTTTAAATTTTGAGGAATTTGGTCTTATCGAGGGTTTTTAATGTTTTCCTTGTTTTCACATGGTCCATATTCATACACATGTGCTGCTGTGATTTTTTTTTGTCTATATCTATATATATATAGATATATATACAGCATGCAAGTGATTCTCAATATATATATTTTAATTTCTGGAAGACCAAGTAAAATTTTAATGAGAGCTGTTCGAAGGATTGATAGAGAAGCAAATCAGATTCCCTCCTTGACTGCAAAAGACCTTCAGAAAGATTTAGCAGACTTTGGAGTTGTGGTACAATGTTCTACTGTTCAGTGAAACCTGCACAAATATGGCCTTTATGGAGGAATCATATAAAAGCCCCTCTCCTGCGTCCTCACCATAAAATTCCGTGTCAGAAGCATGCAAATAAACCTCTAAACAAGCCTGATGCATTTTGGAAACTAGTCCTGTGGACTAATGAGGTTATAATAGAACTCTTTGGCCACAATGGACAAAGGTATGTGTGGACAAATATTGCCCTCCGTCACCAAATTATAACATCAGTCCTCAGCCATCAGCTTTCACTCTGCTGCTGATTATGAAGATTAAGGGGAACCTCACTCTTATTTTTCTTTATATTTATTAACAAGAACAGTAAGATCACATCATAGCAACTATTTCTCTTGCTGAGCAAGTTCCAGTGCCGGACTGATGAACGCCTTCAAGTCCGGCACTCGGCACTTGGCATTCAACAGTCTGGCACTAGAGCTATCATGAGAAACTGTGACTTGCACTCAGGTAACCTTTTGCCACCGGGTCTCCCATCAGCATCAGAGAAACTTTTAGGGACATTTTAAGGTTACTGGAGTTTCCAGCTGCTGGAGACTTGGAGGCTGTGAACTAAGGTTACTTTGGGAGTGTATTAAAAATTCAAATGCAATTCAAAAGTAATTTTAGACTAATTAAACCAATATTTTAGATTGTTGTAATAACAGATGTATCGAATGTCAATTTGTTCACTTATACATAGCGCCAGACTGGGTTGTCTGGTAATTGACCCTAGGGTCCCACCCTAAAGCTATATGCAAATACCTGATAGTCATTATCCCCTTTATAGTGGAGCACCTTCTATAAAACACTGGCGGCTCCTGCACATTTAATATGTGCACACCATAACTGGGATATACAATTACGGTAGTTGGCATTAAAGGGGTTCTCTGGTTAAAACAAACCAATCCATGGGCTCCACAGGATAGGTGATAACTTATTGATCGTTTTGGTCTGACCATTGGAAACCGCACCAATCGGAAGAATTGGTAAGTTTTATCCCTGACAGGACACTTTAATCTCCATTTTAATTGAAAGAAATAATCTTCTCCTAATTATTATGAGAGAACATTTGACTGCCATACACAACACAATCCACTATTGCAAGACCAATAATACCACATACAAGGGAGAAATACCGCCACACCATGACCATACCACATATTACCAGATAAAGAGACCAAAGAATTCCACCCACAATAGAGAAGTACCACCACACCATGACAGAACACATATTACCACCACAAAGTGACCGAGTAATACCACATACTATACAAGGGGGAAATACTGTCACACCGTGATCAGACCAGGTGCTACCAGCATATGGAGACCAAATTATTCCACATACAAGGGACAAATGCCAGTACACTGTGAGTGAATTACATGTTACCATATCACAGGGACAGAATAATACCACATACTGTACAAGAGAGAAATACCGCAAAACCGTGACCAGACCACATATTACCAGCATATAGCTACCAAATAATTTCCACATACAAGGGAGAAATACTGCTACACCATCACAGAAGCACATATTCCGACATAGTGACCGAATATTACAATATTCATCATTATTAATAAACACAGTACTAACAACATTTATTACAACCTGTTACATTATACACAGGAGCTCTGTACATAGCATACAGTGTATAGTGTAGAGCTGATACAGTGACTTACCAAATACAATACACACAGGAGCTCAGCATATAGTGTACAGATAATACAGTGATCACCAGTTATATTATACACAAGAGCTCTGTATATAGCATATAGTGTACAGTGTAAGTGTACAGGTAACACACTGACTTACCAGTGACATACTGTATGTACACTGCTCAAAAAAAGTAAAGGGAACACTTAAGCAACAGAATATAACTCCAAGTAAATCAAACTTCTGTGAAATCAAACTGTCCACTTAGGAAGCAACACTGATTGACAATCAATTTCACATGCTGATATGTAAATGTAATAGACAACAGATGGAATTTATTGGCAATTATCAAGACACACTCACTAAAGGAGTGGTTCTGAAAGTGGGGACCACAGACCACATCTCAGTACCAATACCATCTGGCTGATGTTTTGGTCACTTTTGAAAGTTGGTTGTACTTTCACACTCATGGTAGCATGAGACCAACCTTACAACCCACACAAGTGGCTCAGGTTAGTGCAGATCATCCAGGATGGCACATTAATGCGAGCTGTGGCAAGAAGGTTTGCTGTGTCTGTCTGCATAGTGTCCAGAGGCGACGTGGAGGGGGCCGTAGGATGACAACAACGCAGCAGCAGGACCACTACCTCTGTCTTTGTGCAAGAAGGAACAGGAGTAGTACTGCCAGAGCCCTCCAAAGTGACCTCCAGCAGGTCACAAATGTGCATGTGTCTGCACAAACGGTTAGAAACCGACTCCATGAGGATGGTCTGAGTGCCTAACGTCCACAGATGGGTGTTGTGCTCATAGCCCAACACCATGCAGGATGCTTGATATTTGCCACAGAACACCATGATTGGCAAATTCACCACTGGCGCCCTGTGGTTTTCACAGATGAAAGCAGGTTCACACTGAGCACATGTGACAGACGTGACAGAGTCTGGAGATGACGTGGAGAGTGATCTGCTGCCTGCAACATCCTTCAGCATGACTGGTTTGGCAGTGGGTCAGTAATAGTGTGGGGTGGCATTTCTTTAGAGGGCCACACATCGGCTTGCCAAAGTAGCCTGACTGCCATTAGGTACCGAGATGAGATCCTTAGACCCCTTGTGAGACCATATGCTGGTGCGATTGGCTCTGGTTTCCTCCTAACGCAGGACAATGCCAGACCTCATGTGGCTGGAGTGTGTCAGCAGTTCCTGCAAGATGAAGGCATTGAAGCTATGGACTGGACCGCCCGTTCCACAGACCTGAATCCGATTGAACACATCTAGGACATCATGTCTCGCTCCATCCACCATAGTCACGTTGCACCACAGACTGTCCATGAGTTGGCAGATGCTTTAGAGCTTTAGTCCAGTTCTGGGAGGAAATCCCTCAAGAGACCATCCGCTGCCTCATCTGGAGCATGCCCAGGTGTTGTAGGGAGGTCATACAGGCACGTGGAGGCCATACAGGCATCAGTTTGACTTGTTTTAAAGGGATGCGCTACTCTTTCCTTGCCCCGGAAGTCGTCCAAGGCAAGCAGTCATTTCAGGGGCAAGGAAAGAGTAGCGCATGCGTTGTACTGATTATATGCTTTGCCCACTGTTGGGCAAAGCGTACTGCGCATGCGCCGGCCTGAATTTGAATTGCGCAATTGCGTGAAGCCGAACGCCGTCGGGAGAGAGAGAGAAAACGCCGCCCTCCTGACCTGACCACCGTGATTGACAGCACAAAAGCCGAAGTTTACAAAGGTATTTTGATATGAAAACGGGGGTATCAGGATATATGATACCTACCGTTAGCTTTGCTATGGGACGCACTATTCAGCCATATCTTTATCTGATATGGCAATATTGGGGTGACAGATTCCCTTTAAGGACATTACATTCCACTTTAATTTTGTGGGTGAGTACAAATCCAGGCCTCCATTGGTTAATAAATTTGATTTCCATTGATGATTTGTGTGTGATTTTGTTGTCAGCATTCAACTTTGTACAGAACAAAGTATTCAATGAGAATATTTCATTCATTCAGATCTAGGATGTGATATTTGAGTGTTCCCTTTATTTTTTTGAGCAGTGTATTTGAAGTCCTTCATCTTTGCTTTTCTTCTTCATCTGGCACAGACTACCATCAGTTCTTCCAGCTATGACTTGTCTGCAGATAATAACAGACAGTTATCAATAGCTTATCGTTTCTAGAGGAAATTTCCCACTTATTCCCCAACTTATACACTACGCAAAATAAAGACAAAAAGGCAACATAGGGCCACCTTGCACAGGAACAGTACCTCCATTTAGTTCCCCCCATGGAAAACAGTATTCTTAAAAGTAAGTTATATTACAGCAGTAATGTTCCCTAATTGACCCTTACAGTAATTATGTCCATCCACTTGCCACCATAAATTAATAATATAGGTTCCTCATTTTTGCCTCCATGCAGTAAAGTCCCTCAACCTGACCTCTTTAAATAATAATGTTCCCCATCTTATGCATCTATGTTCCCAAATATTGAGCCCCTATGTCTCTTGAGCCCCTATGTCCTTTGTGCTGGACCCATATCCCTTGTGTTGGCCCCATGTTCCTTGTGCTGGCCCCATGTCCCTGATCCCATGTCCCATGTGCCTTATCCTGGTCCCACATCCAAAAAGGAAAATAAAAAGAAGATTCTTCTTACCTGCCTGCACTCCCAGCATCTTCTCCTTTCAAATCCAATATGGTCATGTTAAATAGGGCGCTGACCTATCAGATGCCAGAGGCTGATATCAGTGCATCCGTCGAGGTCATTTTCATGCTCTGCCTGCGATGGGCGCACTGACGTCAGCCACCGGACTCTGATAGGACAGCTGCCATGTTAACTATTGTGATGCAGACTTTCTGCACCCCAATACGTTTCAACTGAATGACGCACAATCAGTTGAAAGCAGCGGGCCCCCTCTACAACCAGCTTGTGGGCACACTGGAGAATCATCCAGTGTCTCAGTGCTACAGTACGACCTGCTTATACATGTACTTCTTACAAAATTAGAATATCATCAAACATGTTATTTATTTCAGTTCTTAAATACAAAAAGTGAAACTCATTACAAACATAGTGATCTATTTTAAGTGTTTATTTCTGTTAATGATGATTATGGCTTACAGACAATGAAAACCAAAAAAGTCATTATCTCAGTAAATTAGCATGATTAGCAAAAAACACCTGAAAAGGCTTGCTAAGCGAAGAAAAAGGTCCCTTAGTCTGTTTCAGTAGGCTCCACAATCATGGGTAAGACTGCTGACTTGACAGATGTCCAGAAGGCAGTCATTGACACACTCCACAAGAACGGTAAGCCACAAAAGGTCATTGCTATAGAAGATGGCTGTTCACAGAGTGCTGTATAAAAGCATATTAATGGAAAGTTGAGTGGAAGGAAAAGTGTGGTAGAAAAAAGTGCACAAGCAACCGGAATAACCGCAGCCATGAAAGGATTTTTAAGAAAAGGTAATTAAAAAATTTGGGGGAGATTCACAAGGAGTGGACTGCTGCCGGAATCATTGCTTCAAGCACCAACACCCACAGACGTATCGAAAACATGAGCTACAAGTGTCTCATTCCTTGTGTCAAGCCACTCATGACCAATAGACAATGCCTGAAACTCTTACCTGAAGAAAAAAAGGAAGCACACTGCAGCACTATAGCTTGCAAACACGAAATATGAAAAATTAATTGCATCACTGCCTTAGAAATATGAAAAATTGAGAAGGCTTAGTGCATAAAATGGAGAATTTATGTGCACCTGGAAGTCACATTAAGGTGCTCCCTGTATTCCAGGTCCTAACTAATGCCAATCCTCGCTTAGAAAAGTCTATCTGTATGGGAACATATGAATCCTCTTGTCACGCTGTCTAATGATATGACTACAATGTCAGTAAACTATTTATACAGGAACCACACTCTATACAACATATAGTTTAGCAACATAAGAATGTAAGTATAAAATAGATTTACCTGACACAATATCAGCAGAACTTAGGGTTAATCTTGAGGACTAGATGTGCAGAGACGATATCAGTTGAACTCAGGGTTAATCTTGAGGACTTGATGAGCTGTAACAGGAAAGAGGAGGACCGGGGTCTAACCTGACCCTACACTGGGGTCCTAACTAATCCCTTACCTTGGAGGTACTGATAATGGTTCAGAGGTCCAAGTCTCCAGCCTAACCCTGTCTCCTATCAGACCCTGAACCCTGTAATCAGTCCTAAGAAGGATCCTGATTACCACCAAAGGGATATGGGCTGATCTCAGCTAAATACACAGATTAGACATATAAGACAGACAGGATAGCACTCTCTTGCATACACACTCAAATACCGAAGGAACATAAATGGTCTGGGAAATAAACTCTAAGCAAGTTAAGCTTAAAACAACTAGGGAGCTCTCAACTAGAGTCTATACAGATTCATTCCTATCTGTGGTCTGCATGAAGTGTTTCACTGGCAACTCCCAAAGCAGACAACCAGAAACTTAAAGGAAACCAATCAACAATAATCAATTGCAGCCGGGAGAAACTGCACCCAGTCCCAGCACCGAGCACAGACAGAATTAACTCCTAGCTGCCAAACACAAAGAAACAGCAACTCAGCTGTGAGAAGTCAAAATGTGCAACCGCGACGATCTTCGTGGCAATGCACACATGACACCTCTCTCTAGACTGAAATCTACATCTCTGTGGAGGGGGTAATGGCCCTGGTATAATTAAAACGCCTGTGACCAGCAGGTGGAGTGCTCAGGAAGAAGGTAAATGAATACATATCAAAAAACTGACCGACACATCCAAAAATAGACCTAATGTGAACAGGTGCTAAACCTAGAGTCACCAACTCATGTACGCTCAAGAAAAAAAAGGAAGCACACTGCAGCGCTATAGCTTGCAAACACGAAATATGAAAAATTAATTGCATCACTGCCTTAGAAATATGAAAAATTGAGAAGGCTTAGCGCATAAAATGGCCAATTTATGTGTACCTGTTCACATTAGGTCTATTTCCAGTCTAGAGAGAGGATTCATATGTTCCCATACAGATAGACTTTTCTAAGCGAGGATTGGCATTAGTTAGGACTTGGAATACGAGGAGCACCTTAAAGTGGCTTCCAGTACTGCAATAAATCCTTCTACTAAAGCATTTAAGTTGAGTGCTAGGTTTATATTTACTGTCCCTGGGTTCATGTGACATTGTTATGTCACATGACCCCTGAAGCCAAACAGCTGCTGCCATTGAGTTACTTCACTCTTGCTTCTTCCTCTTGGCCAATTTTTATCTGAATGAGTGAACCTTGGACAAGTAGCATAGCAGTGACTAATGGCTGCTGATTGGCAATAGGGCTCACTTGTCATAAGAACACCATGCAAGTCCAGAGAAACTCAGAGCCAACATGGCTAGAACAGTGCCAGTAAGTGAGGTGAGTATATGGTGTTTTTTTTTTAATGGAGACTTCTTCAGTTAAAATGAGTTTGTTCATGTGGAGGACAACCTCTTTAAAAAAAAGTGGGGGACTCATCTTGCAGGACCTAAATGATCTGACATTTATGAAAACATTTATATTGTCATAGAAAATGGTCATCTTGTTGTCACTTGAAAGCTCCTCTTGTATGTCAAAAAATAAAAGTTTAATTTCTGTAATTCAACAAGCACATGGTCAGTATTTTATATCTTTAGGCCAAAATCAGGAGTGAAATGATCAGAGGAAAAGTATAATAGAAACACGTCACCATTTCTGTATTTATCACCCACTCCTGGTTTTGGCTTACAAATCCTGATGCAAAATACTCACTAATACTGAACGGGTGAACGTGGCCTAAGACTAAGGCTATTCAGTGACTTATGGGCGTCTGATATTTCACATGTTGAGCTGCAAGTTGCAACAATCAAACTCTGGTGTGGTTATGGAAAAATACATCAGATTTGATATCTATCAACTCTTTGCTAATGGTTGTGGCAACTTGTGGGTCCCAACATGACTACATTCACTGCCTTTAGTTAAGATGTACTAGCACAACAGTGCTATGATATGTCAAAATTTTTTAAAGAATCTATGTTACAATAGATCTATGTCATGTATGACCAAAGCATCATCCTGCAATGTGAACTGGTAGAATGCAAGCACTGGATACATTTTTAAATAAAATTTGTGTTTTGACTAAAAACTGGTTGACGTGTCACCAGGGGCGCACATAGAAATCATGGGGCCCCATAGCAAAAGTCTGAATGGGGCCCCCCCCAAAAAAAACAGGTGCTCTTAACTCCACACACAACACACCTGCAGTGCATGCAGGGCCCCCTCCACCCTCCACAGTGCGTGCAGCCGGGCCCCCCTCCCTAAGGTGCAAAGTGCAGCCAGAGCCATTGTAAATGTAAAGTGCCAGCACAGTGAGGGGACACATTTAACAAAAAAAATCGACCCCCAGCCAGGCTCACCATCTTGTGTGTGCAGTGGCGTAGCAACTGTTTGTGGCACCCGGGGCGGTTGAAAAATTTGCCGCCTCTTTGGTCGTTGATAATCCGGAAGCATTCACCATTAGAACCAAAAAAAGGCTCAAAGTAAATACCTTTCACCTGTAAAAACAGCATGGCAAAAATACACACTGCAAAGCAGCAACACACAGTTTGGACTTGTGTTTATGATGTGCTTTATCCTCCTTGGACAAAAAAGACTTCTTTAGGCTTGGCTCACATTTATACAGTGCAGTCTGCAAGGGGTTAGGTACCAAAGCCTTTATTTGTAACTAGAATATTGCAGTTCAACAGTTTCTAATGCCAAAGGTGCTCTGGGGTTGGACAAGGAGGTCAACATTGCAGTCTTACTTGTCCTCCTGTAAGGCTTCCTTCAGAAATCTGTTATTTTTCACATACACAAAAGAAAATTCAAGTTTCATCAGTGCTGTGGATCTGACCTTCATCAGTGTTTGGTCAATGTATCAGTGTTTACTATCAGAGTTTCAATAGTGATTTCCATGTATGAAACAATAGATAAATCAATTGCAAAGTGTCTCCTACACTTTGCAATGTTAATAACAGACAGCACACGGATTCCATAGACTTTTATGGGTAATTTTGATCCATGCCTCAGATCCAAAATGGACGTCTTCATTTTTTTTCGTAGGTTCACGGAAAACATTATTATGTAAATAGCACTATAGACTTTAACAGGTAGGAGTTCTATAATGTAAAGTATGTAGAGCATAATGTATAGACTGAGACTCTGAGTCCCGAGATATGATAGTTATTTATATATTTATTTTATTCATTTATATAGCATACTGGACTATTTGCAGTAGTTTTGAAAAAATCACTGTTTTATCAGCAAGAGATTATCACTAGTGGATTAGTAAACCTGCTGCCATGTAGTCCTCCATGTTCATGATCTCTGTATAACCCCACCCTCACCACTGATTAGCAGCTTTCTTCTTTCGCACAGGGTCCATAGTAAGCTGTCAGTTGGTGATGTGAGAGGGGTTATACAGAGCTCAGCATTCAGGGAACTAGTATATCTTCAGCATATAAAACAGTAATTTTATCAAAACCACTGCAAAAAAGCCAATAAGTATCCTAGCAGTGGAATCATTGTCTCTACACTAAATGATGCTCTCGGATAGGGTAGCAAAAATCTGGTGATTGATTCTCTTCAAATATTGTAACTAGAGATGAGTGAACCCATGGATGTCCGTCTGAATTTGCCGGGTTCGACGAACAAACAGTAAAAAGTGTAGTTTAGTCCAAACTTGAACTCGAACTTGACCCCGGATCTGAACACAATAGAAGTCAATGGGGACCCAACCTTCGGTGCTTTAAAGTGGCTGTAAAATGGTCATAGTCAGGGCTAGTGGGCTGCAAAAGGATGCTAAATTGGGATAAGAGCAGGACAATTGCTCTGCAAACAAATGAGGATAGAGAAATGACTTAAAATAACACAGAATAAAAAAGAAAAAATTAATAATCTTGAACCAGGAAGTGGAGATCCACATGGGAGAGGAGGAGGTGGATGCGACAGTGTAGTTGGAAGAGGCAGGAGACGAGGTATCCAACACTGTTTTTTGGGGTATTTTTGTCTTTCTTAGGGAACTGACTTAACCCCTTCCCGACCAATGATGCCTACGTTGGAGTCATGAAAACCTGTGCCATCCCACCCATGACACCAACGTAGGCGTCATGCTATAAATCATGTTCCCCCCCACGCCTGTCCTCATCTCCCCCGGTCTTCTGCTGCCCCTTGATCCATCCCGGCGTCCGCCCGGGACTCTTCATGGGCGCCGTCATCTTGGAAAATGGCGGGTGCATGCGCAGCGAGCCCGCCGGCCGGCACATGCGCATTGAGCCTTTCAAAGTACAATTTATTTTGATCACTGTGATAAACTCTCACAGTGATCAAAATAAAAGTAAATTAAGCCCCTGTCATAGGTAGGGACAAAAAATAAAATAAAGAATTATTTTTTTTCCTTTTAGGCCCTGTCCACACGTTGTGGATTTTGCTGCATTCCGCAGCGGATTTCACTGCGGATCCGCAGCGGATTTCGCTGCTGATCCGCAGCGGATTTCGCTGCTGTTCCGCAGCGGATTTGCTGGGATCCGCAGCGGATTTCGCTGGGATCCGCAGCGGATTTCGCTGCTGTTCCGGGAGCGGATTTGCTGCTGTTCCGCAGCGGATTTACTGCTGATCCGCAGCGGATTTCCTGCGATCCGCAGCGGATTTCACTGCTGATCCGCAGCGGATTTCACTGCGGATCCGCAGCGGATTTCGCTGGGGATCCGCAGCGGATTTCGCTGCTGATCCGCAGCGGATTTCGCTGCTGTTCCGGCAGCGGATTTAGCTGCTGATCCGCAGCGGATTTCACTGCGGAATCCGCAGCGGATTTCACTGCTGATCCGCAGCGGATTTCGCTGCTGATCCGCAGCGGATTTCGCTGCTGTTCCGGCAGCGGATTTCGCTGCTGTTCCGGCAGCGGATTTAGCTGCTGATCCGCAGCGGATTTCACTGCGGATCCGCAGCGGATTTAGCTGCTGATCCGCAGCGGATTTCAATGCGGATCCGCAGCGGATTTCACTGCTGATCCGCAGCGGATTTCGCTGCTGATCCGCAGCGGATTTCGCTGCTGTTCCGGCAGCGGTTTTCGCTGCTGATCCGCAGCGGATTTCGCTGCTGTTCCGGCAGCGATTTAGCTGCTGATCCGCAGCGGATTTTGCCTCTGATCCGCAGTGGATTTTGCCTCTGATCCGCAGCGGATTTCACTGCTGATCCGCAGCGGATTTCGCTGCTGATCCGCAGCGGATTTCGCTGCTGTTCCGGCAGCGGTTTTCGCTGCTAATCCGCAGCGGATTTCGCTGCTGTTTCGGCAGCGGATTTAGCTGCTGATCCGCAGCTGATTTTGCTGGGGATCTGCAGCGGATTTTGCTGCTGATCAGCACCGGATTTTGCTGCGTATCCGCAGCGGATTTCGCTGCTAATCCGCAGCGGATTTCGCTGCTATCCGCGAGCGGATCTTAGCTGCTAATCCGCAGCGATTTCGCTGCTGATCCGCAGCGGATTTCGCTTCTATCCGCAGTGGATTTCGCTGCTGATCCGCAGCGGATTTCAACGCAGATCCAGAATACCATGTACAGTACATTAATTACAGTATTCATTATTAAGTTGTAAAACCGCAGGGAAAAGCCGCAGCAAATACGTGCTAAATCGCTTGTAAAACGCAGGTCATTTTACCTGCGGATTTTAGAAAAATCCACAAGTGAATCCGCAACGTGTGCACGTGGCCTCAGGGTTAGGGTTAGGCTGGGTTCATATTGCATTATGGCAGTCCGTTAGATGGACTGCGTTTCACCGCAGTATAACGCGGAGTAACGCAGTCCGTTAACGCTGCCATTCACCCCATTTCACCCCATTTGTGTGCGTAAAGCGGCATGCGTTCGCGACGTGCAGTCATTTAGTGACGGAGCCTCGGACATGGGCTGCAGCGTCTGGGCTCCTTCACCGCTAGCACAGATGAATCATCGCTACGCTACGTGTTGAACGGGCTGGTAAAACGCAATATGAACCCAGCCTTAGGGTTAGGGTTAGAACTAGGGTTAGAATTAGGGTTAGGGTTAGAATTTGGGTTAGGGTTGGAATTTGGGTTAGGGTTGGAATTTGGGTTAGGGTTGGAATTTAGGTTAGGATTGGGATTAGGGTTAGGTTTGTGGTTAGGGTTAGAGTTAAGAGTTGGGATTAGGGTTAGGGGTGTGTTGGGGTTAGGGTTATGGTTAGGGTTTGTATTAGGGTTAGGGGTGTGTAGGGGTTATGGTTGGGTTTAGGGGTGTGTTGGGGTTAGGGTTGGAGTTAGAATTGAGGGGTTTCCACTATTTAGCCACATCAGGGGGTCTCCATACGTGACATGGCACCACCATTGATTCCTGCAAATTTTGCGTTCAAAAAGTCAAACAGTGCTCCCTTTATTCCAAGCCCCGACGTATGCCCAAACAGTGGTTTACCCCCACATATGGGGTATCAGCGTACTCTGGAAAAATTGCACAACAACTTTGGGGTCTAATTTCTCCTGTTAACATTGGGAAAATAAAAAAATTGGGGACTAAAGATCATGTTTGTGGAAAAAATATGATTTTTTTTTTTTTCATGCCCGGGCGTTATAAACTTCTGTGTAGCCCTTGGAGGTTCAAAGTGCTCACTACACATCTAGATAAGTTCTTTGCGGGGTCTAGTTTCCGAAATGGGGTCACTTGTGGGGAGTTTCTACAGTTTAGGAACATCAGGGGCTCTACAAACCTAACATGACGCCCGCAGACCATTCCATCAAGTGGGCATTTCAAAACGTCACTACTTCCTTTCCGAGCCCCGACGTGCGCCCATACAGTAGTTTTCTCCCACATATGGGGTATCAGCGTACTCAGGACAAATTGGACAACAACTTTTGGGGTCTAATTTCTCCTGTTACCATTGGGAAAATAAAAAAATTGGGGACTAAAAGATCCTGATAGTGGAAGAAATATGATTTTTTTTATTTTCATGCCCGGGCGTTATAAACAGCTGTGTAGCCCTTGGGGGTTCAACGTGCTCACCACACATCTAGATAAGTTCTTTGCGGGGTCTAGTTTCCAAAATGGGGTCACTTGTGGTGAGTTTCTACTGTTTAGGCACATCAGGGGCTCTGCAAACCTAATATGACGCCCGCAGACCATTCCATCAAAGTCAGCATTTCAAAACATTACTACTTCCCTTCCGAGCCCCAACGTGTGCCCGAACAGTGGTTCCCCCCCACATTTGGGGTACCAGTGTACTCAGGACAAACTGTACAACAACTTTTGTGGTCCAATTTCTCCTGTTATCCTTGTGAAAATGAAAAAAATGCGGGTTAAAAAAATCAGTTTTTGAGGAAAAGAATGATTTTTTTATTTTCACGGCTCTGCATTATAAACTTCTGTGAAGCACTTGGGGGTTCAAGGTGCTCACCACACATCTGGATAAGTTCCTTTGGGGGTCTAGTTTACAAAATGGGGTCACTTGTGGGGGATTTCTACTGTTTAGGCACATCAGGGGCTCTGCAAACTTAACAAGATGCCTGCAGACCATTCCATCAAGTCAGCATTTCAAAGCGTCACTACATCCCTTCCGAGCCCTGACGTGTGCCCAAACAATGGTTTCCCCCCACATATGGGGTACTAGCATACTCAGGACAAACTGGACAACAACTTTTGGGGTCCAATTTCTCCTGTAACCATTGTGAAAATAAAAAATAGTGGGCTAAAAAATCATTTTTTGAGAAAAAAAAAATATATTTTCACGGCTCTGCGTTATAAACTTCTGTGAAGCACCTGGGGGTTCAAAGTGCTCACTTTGCATCTAGATAAGTTCCTTAGGGGGTCTAGTTTCCAAAATGGGGTCATTTGTGGGGGAGCTCTAAACTTTAGGCACACGGGCTCTCCAAACACGACATGGTGTCGCTAACGATTGGAGCTAATTTTCCATTCAAAAAGTCAAATGGCGCTCCTTCCCTTCTGAGCCCTGCCGTGCACCCAAACAGTGGTTTATGACCACATATGAGGTATCTGTGTACTCAGGAGAAATTGCCCAACTAATTTTAGGATCCAATATATACTGTTGCCCATGTGAAAATGAAAAAACTGAGGCTAAAAAAAATTTTTGTGAAAAAAAAAGTACTTTCTTTTTTTTACGGATCAATTTGTGAAGCACCTGGGGGTTCAAAGTGCTCACTATGCATCTAGATAAGTTCCTTAGGGGTCTTGTTTCCAAAATGGGGTCACTTGTGGGGAGCTCCAATGTTTAGGCACACAGGGACTCTCCAAATGCGACATTGCAACCGCTAAATATTCCAGCATATTTTCCATTCAAAAAGTCAAATGGTGCTCCTTCCCTTCTGAGCCCTGCCGTGCGCCCAAACAGTGGTTTATGACCACATATGAGGTATCTGTGTACTCAGGAGAAATTGCCCAACAAATTTTAGGATCCAATTTATACTGTTGCCCATGTGAAAATGAAAAAACTGAGGCTAAATGAAAATTTTTGTGAATAAAAAGTACTTTCTTTTTTTTACGGATCAATTTGTGAAGCACCCGGGTGTTCAAAGTGCTCACTATGCATCTATAAAAGTTCCTTAGGGGGTCTAGTTTCCAAAATGGGGTCACTTGTGGGGAAGCTCCAATGTTTAGGCACAGAGGGACTCTCCAAATGCGACACGGCATCCGCTAAATATTCCAGCATATTTTCCGTTCAAAAAGTCAAATGGCGCTCCTTCCCTTCTGAGCCCTGCCGTGCGCCCATACAGTGGTTTATGACCACATATGAGGTATCTGTGTACTCAGGAGAAATTGCCCAACAAATTTTAGATCCATTTTATCCTGTTGCCCATGTAAAAATGAAAAAATTGATGCTAAAAGAAAAATTTTGTTGGAAAAATTTAAATGTCCATTTTTTCCTTCCACGTTGCTTTAGTTCCTGTGAAGCACCTGAAGGGTTAATAATCTTCTTTAATGTAGTTTTGAGTAGCTTGAGGGGTGTAGGTTTTATAATGGTGTCACCTTTGGGTATTTTCTGCCATATAGACCCCTCAAAGTGACTTCAAATGTGAGGTGGTCCCTAAAAAAAAATGGTTTTGTCAATTTTGCTGTAAAAATGAGAAATTGCTGGTCAAATTTTAACCCTTATAACTTCCTAACAAAAAAAATGTTGTTCCCAAAATTGTGCTGATGTAAAGTAGACATGTGGGAAATGTTATTTATTAACTATTTTGTGTCACATAACTCTCTGGTTTAACAGAATAAAAATTTAAAATTGAAAATTACAAAATTTTCAAAAATTTCGCCAAATTTCTATTTTTTTCACAAATAAATGTAAAAATTATCGACCTAAATTTACCACTAACATGAAGCCCAATATGTCACAAAAAAACAATCTTAGAATCGCTAGGATCCGTTGAAGCGTTCCTGAGTTATTACCTCATAAAGGGACACTGGTCAGAATTGCAAAAAATGGCAAGGTCTTTAAGGTCAAAATAGGCTGGGTCATGAAGGGGTTAAAAGAACGTAGAAGAAAAAAATAATAATCTAGGACCAAGATGCCGAGGTCCAAGTGGAGGAGGAGGTTGAGGTTTAGGTGTAGGTGAAAGAGACATAGGAAAAAAACGTAGCCATTACTGTTTTTTTTTAGGGGTACTCTCAAAACAGGCAGTTTAATAATCTGCTGGCCACTGTCTCTCTTTATACAGGCGATGTAATACTCTGTACTTTTTTGGGTTGAAAATGAGGAGAGGATTAAACAGGGGACGTGACCATGTTGCTGATGGTGGTAGTGTACATGCTGCAGGGAGAGAGAGGAAGTTATCGACCTGTGCCTGCTACCAAGGCTGTGGAGTCGAAGTCGGTGTTCATTTTGGTGGAGTCAGAGTTGTTAAAAAATGGACAGACTCTGACTCCTAAAATGACTAGTAAATTGAGGACAGTAGCTCAATGCAGGATGTGCTGTAAATGTTTTCATAGGAATTTTTGAAAGTTATGAAATGTCCTATAAATGTCTGTTCTGTTCCTGATCTAAGGATCTCGTCTTTTACTTGAGATGAATCTGTACTGCACTTTATGTACATGCTCAGTAGTGAGGCAGTGATGTGGAGTCGGTGTCTGGAGTCAGGGAAATCGAAGTCACAGACCTGCCTGCTACATGCCCAAATGACCCACCTTCCTCTGGTGCAAGCAGGCAACAGAATGTTCTGCAAAATTTCATAGGTACGAGTACCGCTGGAAGAATGGCGAGACCAGAACAAGTAGAGGTGATTTTAGATTGGTTGGCTGAAAGTGCCTTCAGTTCCTTTTCTTTGGCTTTCACCTGGTCCCCTGCTGAAAGTGCAGATTTTGCACCTGTGGCCCCTGGGTATCTGTCTTCCACATCAGCACCATGCAAAATAGGCAATCAGTCTGATCCCCAAGCCATGCAAAAGTCACTTTTGCTTTTTGATGACTCTCCTGGCTGTGGACCCGTGGGCCATCCGCCTGGAATGGCCAACAATTGGAATAAATTGAGTGCACTCATGCCAACCATTTGTTCTGTTGGAGTATGAATATGTGGGAGGTGTAGTGCAAATGGTCTGCGGACCACCACAGCACATCTATGATGATTACGAAACACAGGTGCCAACTGCTGTAACTTTCTGCTGTGTGTAGTCTGGCAAGAAGGGCAGGTGTGAAAACTGGGTGGACCATCATGTGGAGGATTATTGTTTTTATACATTTTTTAGAGCACCATTGATTCTATGGTGCTGTACATAAGGACAGGTTACATACAAAACACAAATAGAAAATACAATGAACAAAGCAATAGTGACAGACAGGTACAGAGGGGAGAGGACCCTATCTGTTATGTTTCGGTAGCTGAGGAGTGCAGGCAAAAAAGGCAATACACCAGAGCAGTTGGAATCTATGAGATTGCAGTACCCTGACTAACCACAACAACTAGAGGCAGCCGTGGAGCGTTCCTACGTTGGTCCTAGACACCTCGTCACAGCCTGAGAAACTAACTACACCTAAAGATAGATATAGGAAAGCTATCTGCCCCGGAGCAGAACCCCAAAGATAATAGAAAGCCCCCAAACATGTAATGGCGGTTAGACAAGAAGAAATACTGACACAGACAGAAAATAGTATGAGCAAACGTTGGGGCCCAAACTAACTAAATAGAAAAGGATTGGAAGGGTACTTACTGCAATCCCAGAAAACCCTGAAAAGCACCAACTCTACTAATTTCAAAAACACCAGAGATCACACGAACTCTACCACCTAAATTAGTTCTCTGGTGTAACAAAATCAAAACAGCAGCCACTGAAAAAACTGGAAAAAGCAAAAGTACAAACATCAGTGGCTGAACTAAACTGAGAGGGCAAAAGCCCCCGGAGGGGACCCTGAAGGCCCCCACAGAAGTGCAGGACAAAATGCAAAAATCAAGCACAAAAACAAAAAGAAGAAAATGTCTTATCTGTTAGCAGGAGATGCAGACACGACACAGCAGGCCACAAGGGAAACAGGAATCAAGGATAGAGACCAGAACAATTGATCACCGGCAACCCTGATGGGAAGGTGACTCCCTTATATAAGACCAGTCAGTAACACCTGATTCCCAATCCTCACAATCTTCACAATCTTTACTGGACAGACCAGTACCGTTTGTAACCACCAGAGGGAGCCTCTGCTCAGAACTCATCTCAAGCCCATTCACAACACCTATCCTTGCTGCCTTACATTCTTCAGGATAATGGGGAAGGAGACAGTAGGTTTGGGGACTGCAGGAGGTGGTAAGGTGGTGCTGGTGTGATGGCAGTGGGGTCATTGCAGGTGGTAAGATGTTCTGAAGACATGGGATTTTAAGATCCGGTTGAAATTTCAGAATGTAAGGGATAATCAGATGTGTTGGGATACAGAATTTCTACTTGATGGGGATACTTGGGAGAAGTCTTGCAGGTGATTGAATAGGGAATGTATGATTGTGGAGGAGAAATGGAGGTCTTGGGGGACCAAAGATTATATGATGGGAGATATCGGGACATTAGTTCTGAGATATATGGTGGACACAGATTATGGACAGCTTTGTAGGTCAGTGTTAGTAGCTTCAAATGGATACATTGAGGAACTGGGAGACAATGAAGGGATTAGCAGAGGGGAAAAGCAGAGAAGTTGCAAGGACAGAAGTGAATTATTACGGCAACAGAGGTAAGGACAGACTGGAGAGGTATGATGATACAATGGATGATGACCTCATATGCGGTCAAGGCCATCCGAGTGATGTGGGCAGTTCAGAGGAAGAGGTGGTGGTCACGATACCCCAGCTGCACAGCAAAAGAATGAGGAGGATCAAAAGAACAGAGGCCAGATCCTAGCCATTAAGTTGGCTGCTACTGTTAATTGCGGACGGTCACTAGCTATTACTTTAGTGTAGGGAGATGGGCCGGACCACAGGTACCTGCATGCCTGGTCCAGAACTGAAAGGGCTGCATCCTCTGTTTCTGAGGGGAAGCTTGAGTGGGGCGGACCTTTTCCCCTACTGTCTGAGCCAAGGAGCTTCTTGCTGACAGGAGGGGGCGGGGAGAGCCAGAGAAGGGCACGCAGCAGAAAAGAGAAGGGAAAAGAAAGCGCACGGAGAGCAGTGTAGTGCCATGGCAGAGCAGCGTGCAGAACAGTGAGTGGCACGCCCTGTTTCCTTTGTCCCCTGCACCGAGAGAGGGCCCTGTCACCTGCAGAGCCAAGTGTGTCCAGCAACACTCTGGAGAAAGGGCCGCTGCAGAGCTGTATGGAGCAGAGCAGAACCGTGCAGAGTCGAGCTGCATACACAGAGCTAAGCTAAGCCCACCGAGCAGAGCTGAGCTAGCCATGCAACAACCTGAGAGAGAAGCTCCCGGCCCTGAGAGCACCCGTAGCGTTCAAGCCAGTGCCTGTCGTCACCCGCCGCCAACATTGGGGACCAGAGAGAAAGAGACGCACGGTGTGAGTCCGGCATCCATGTCCGTGAATACTACCCATGTCCCCCATACGAGTGACTGAATACAGGACATACCCTTGCGCCCTGACCGTGCCGTTAAAAAACTCCTGGGCCACAGGGGGCCCATACCAGTTCCTGACCCCCTTTACTATCGGCCACTTTGGGCCCACTTGACTGAGACTGTCAGGAGAGTTGTGCAGGAGTCACGTCGGGCACCGTAGCCCGTTATCTTTGCTGGAAACTCCAGTATATGGACAAGGGGCAGTGGAAGGTGCCGGAGACCGACAACAGTTACCAGAAGATGGGGGGCATCGTCTGTTTGCCCCATTAATGAGGACCCTGCGTCGGCCTTTGCCGGCACCTGTGAGTTCGCAGCAGGAGCTGCAGTATCGACTTCCTTATTCGCTTGCCAAAATTTGAACCGTTGTATTGAACTGTGCCTTTAATACTGTTTCTTTAATACTGTTTAGCTCTTTACCTCCCTGCGCGGAGTATTTCCCCTGTAAATAAACTTATTAACCCTTGCTCTGCTGTCTGCGTTCTGCCACTGCATCCCGCGTTCCTGCGAATACCACATCAGCTGCTAAAAAGTGCCAAGGCTGGCCTGCGGCCGGTCCCTAGCAATTACACCAGCTGCTACAAAGTGCTGAGGCCGACCCTTAGCCATTATATTGGCTGCTATTGCTCACTGTGAACGGCCCCTAGCAATTAAGTTATCTTTCTCTGTCCATGTTGCCTTTTCCTCCTACTCCACTTCCTCCACTGTTTCCTTATCTGGTCAGAAAGTGTGGACCGTCTATGCACACGTTTTGCGTTCTCACCCTGCTGTTGCTCACCTGTCTGCGGTGCAGCATAACTTCGGCCTTCCTGCTCACTGCTTCATATGTGACATACCCGCAAAGTGGAACACCACCTTACATTTGTTGGAGAGACTGTGCCAGTAGCAGCAGGCAATAGTGAAGCTTCAGCTGCAGTACGCATGGGTGAATCAATCTGCGGAACAGCACCACTTCAAAACCAATGAGTGGGCCTCATGTTTTCATGTGTGTTGTTCTACTGCAAGTACTCCACGAACATGGCTAGCACTGATGACACCATCATCAGTGTTACTATCCATCTTCTATGCTCCCTTCAAAAAACACTTCAGGTGATGATGGATCAGGTGGTGGCACAGGAGGAAAAGAAGGAGGAGGAAGATGAAGAATAGTTCTGAGATTTATGGCGGAGACAAATTATGCATGGATTTGTAGGTCAGTTTTAGCAGCATGACTTGGATAAGTTGTGGAATTGAGAGACAATGAAGGGATTTGCAGAGGGGAGAAGGGCCGACGAACTGAGCACACCAAAGCCAGCTCAAAAGAGCTCCCTGACAAGAACCAGGTGGTTTGCACTCTGTAACGTCAGAGACAAAAGTGAGGCATAAGGCTAAGTTCACACGTTGCGGAATTGCCGCGGAAATTTCCGCGGCAATCCCGCACTTCTCCCGCAGGAAATACGCACGTTTTTTTATGCTGATTCCCGCCAGAATAATAGCGTTTTGCAAGCGTAATTAGCTTGCAGAATGCTAGCATTTTCCTAGCGATCTGTAGCATCGCTTGGAAAACTGATTGACAGGTTGGTCACACGAGTCAAACATAGTGTTTGACAAGTGTGACCAACTTTTTACTATTGATGCCGCCTATGTCGCATCAATAGTAAAAAGATCTAATGTAAAAATAATTAAAAAAATAATAAATAATGATATTCTCACCTTCCGCGGCCCCCGCAGCCTTCCCGCCTTCAGCGACGCTCCCGGCAACTTCCGGTCCCAGGAGTGCTTTGCAACAAATCACACCGATGACGTAGCATCTCGCGAGACCGCTATGCCATCTGGGTGATTCTCGCAAAGGACTCTTGGGACCGGAAGTTGCCGGGAGCGTCGCTGAAGGCGGGAAGGCTGCGGGGGCCGCG
>JARQOD010000002.1:362068776-362097336 GCA_033576555.1 Oophaga sylvatica | reverse complement strand
AAAATGGCCTAACAGGGAAGAGTATCGCAGCTAAAAAGATTGCACCTCAGTCAACAATCTATTGCATCATCAGAACTTAAAGGGGAGAGAGGTTCCATTGTTGCCAAAAAGGTTTCAGGGCGCCCAAGGGAAAGCCAGCAAGGCCAGGACGTCTCTTAAAGTGTTTCAGCTGCGGGATCGGGCTACCAGCAGTGCAGAGCTTGCTCAGGAATGGCAGCAGGCAGGTTGTGAGTGCATCTGCACGCACTGTGAGGGGGCGGGAGACTCTTGGAGCAAGGCCTGGTCTCAAGGAGGGCAGCAAAGAAGCCACTTCTCCCCAGGAAAAAACATCATGGACAGACTGATATTCTGAAAAAGGTACAGGCAGTGGACTGCTGAGGCCCGGGGGTTTAAAG
Organism: Oophaga sylvatica; assembly: GCA_033576555.1. NCBI lineage: Eukaryota > Metazoa > Chordata > Amphibia > Anura > Dendrobatidae > Oophaga > Oophaga sylvatica. The sequence goes on along the minus strand of JARQOD010000002.1, from coordinate 362,096,941 downwards.
TTTTTTCTTGATGAATCCCCTTTTCGATTGTTTGGGACATCAGGAAAACGCCTCATTCGGGAAGACAAAGGTTTAGCGCTACCACCAGTCTTGTTCATGCCAACTGTTAAGCATCCTGAAAACTTCATGTGTGGGGTTGCTTCTCAGCCAAGGGAATGGCTCTCTCACAGTCTTGCCTAAAAACACAGCCATGAATAAAGAAATGGTACCAGAATGTCCTCCAAGAGCAATTCTCCCAACCTCCAAGAGCAGTTTGGCGATAAACAATGCCTTTTCCAGCATGATGGAGCACCTTGCCATAAAGCAAAGGTGATAACTAAATGGCTCAGGGAACAAAACATAGAGATTTTGGGTCCATGGCCTGGAAACTCCCCAGATCTTAATCCCATTGAGAACTTGTGGTCAATCATCAAGAGACGGGTGGACAAACAAAAACCTAAAAATTCTGCAAAATGAAAGCATTGATTGTGCAAGAATGGACTGCTATCAGTCAGGATTTGGTCCAGAAGTTGATTGAGAGCATGCCAGGGAGAATTGCAGAGGTCCTGAAGAAGAAGGGTCAACACTGCAAATATTGACTTGCTGCATTAACTCATTCTAACTGTCAATATAAGCTTTTGTTACTCATATGTTTGCAATTATTATATTTCTGTCTGTGATAAAAACATCTGTCAAACACACATAAAAACCAGAGGGCAGCAGATCATGTGAAAATATAATATTTGTGTCATTCTCAAAACTTTTGGCCATGACTGTAGACTACGCACAGTGGCTTAAAGGACAGTATTCCCCAGGCAGGGGGGTGCACAGTACACACAGCATTTTCTTTTTGCAGAGTGCGCAGTCACTATCTGTTTCTCATGCGAACTGCTTCCTATTCCTACACTAATGAAAGCATAATGGCAGTGGCATTCAATATCCGGCCTTTAAACAGGTTGGGTCCCATGCTGTGCCGGCCAATGACAGCCATGCTAAAACTTGACATGACAGTGATGACTCTGAAAGTACCAACAGTCTAAAAGCTTGTTGATTGGCTTCACCGCATCCTTTCAATCCTTTCAACAAGCTTTATTAGACTGGTGAACCAGAACAGGAAACCAGACATGCAGTAAAAAGTCTGTGTTCGGGGTTCACGACCAGACACTAGATGTCTGGTACAAACCCCAGACATGCCAGTTCGGGTTCCCCTATCCCTATTTGTAACATAATACCTACCTTATAAAAGTTAGAGAACAGGGATTATACAAAAATCATAAAACTGGTGTATACTTCTCAACAATAAATAAATGTTAAAGCTGGAAAAATCTTTTTTCAAGAGCGTTATTGTACATACCTTATTTTGTTTCCTGAAGTAGTGTGTGTTTCATGGTTATGAATGTAGCCGAACACAGTTTTATACCACCTTGGAGTATTGCTAGCAGTTAGCTGTTAGGAGGTTAATGCCTCCATAATACTATGTGTAACAAACCAGTCTGCAAGGAGTTTAGGATGAGAGAAAGCGAAGAACAGCAATAAAATCCAGTACTTTGTGAGTCAGGCCAAATAAAATCGCTTATCCTCGGTGAGATGGCAAAGGAGCATGAATGTGTTCCTTGGCACAAGCAGCTGTTGCCTGGGGCAAAATAATCAAGTGGTTTTGAGAGTGGCTAGCAGCATGTGTGACTAAGGTATGCAAGTCTGCTTTTAGAGAGCTATTGCTACAAAGTGACAAGCTTAGACTGGATACAGTGTTATTCTTCCTTCATTACAAAGTGAAGTGGACTGCACTAGTTCACCTTTTCCTATTGCTTGTTGCACAGAGAAGTATATGCTGTATATTTTACATTTATTATTATTATAAGCCTCAGCATACCATTAGGTGATCGCAGAATAGCTTTGAATATTGCGACAAAGGCACAATATTTAACATATGCTGTAGGCGTGGTGTATTGTACAGCATTTGACAGTACAGTTTAATACCTTCACGCCATGGCCATTTTCTGTATATTTTTGTCCTTTTAGTTTCTCCTCCCCTTCTTTCAAGAGCCATAATTTTTTTATTTTTTCATATCATTTTCATTTTTTGAGAACTGGGGCTGTGGGAGGACTTATTTTTTCACCCTGAGCAGTGGCAAAAAAGACGTAATTTTGGCATTTAGATTTTTTCACATTATGCATTTTACGGATAGGATTAATTCATTTTATTTTTGATAGATAGGACTTTTTCAAAAATAGCGATACCAAATATGTGTATTTTTTTAAAAAAAATATTTTTAACCCCTTCACCCCAAGGGTGGATGTACGTTAATGACCGGGCCAATTTTTACAATTCTGACCACTGTCTCTTTATGAGGTTATAACTCTGGAACGCTTCAACGGATCTTCGCGATTCTGAGATTGTTTTCTCATGACATATTGTACTTGATGATAGTGGTAAAATTTCTTCGATATACCTTGCGTTTATTTTTGAAAAAAATGCAAATATGGGGAAAATTTTGAAATTTTGCAATTTTCAAACTTTGAATTTTTTTTCCCTTAAAACAGAGAAATATGTCAAGCAAAATAGTTAAGAAATAACATTTCCCACATGTCTACTTTACATCAGCACAATTTTGAACCAAAATTTTTTTTTGTTAGGAAATTATAAGGGTTAAAAGTTGACCAGTGATTTCTCATTTTTACAACAAACTTTACAAAGCCATTTTTTTAGGGACCACTTTACATTTGAAGTCACTTGAGGGGTCTATATAGCAGAAAATACCCAAAAGTGACACCATTCTAAAAACTGCACCCCTCAAGGTACTCAAAACCACATTCAAGAAGTTTAATAACCCTTCAGGTGCTTCACAGGAGCTGAAGCAACGTGGAAGGAAAAAATAAATATTTAACTTTTTAGCCACAAAAATGATCTTTTACAAACTTTTTTTTATTTTCACAAGGGTAAAAGGAGAAAATGGTCAGATAAAGTTGTTGTGCAATTTCTCCTGAATACGACAATACCCTATATGTGGGGGAAAACCACTGTTTGGACAAACGGCAGAGCTCGTAAGGGAAGGAGCGCCGTTTGACTTTTTCAAACTAAAATTGGCTGGAATTGAGATTGGACGCAATGTCGTGTTTGGAGAGCCCTGATGCGCCTAAACAGTGGAAACCCCCACAAGTGACACCATTTTGGAAACTAGACCCCCTAAGGAACTTATCTAGATCTGTTGTGAGCACTTTGAACCCCAAGTGTTTCACAAAAGTCTATAATGCCTGGGTGTGAAAAAAAAAAAAATTTCCACAAAAATGATTTTTTAGTCCCAAATTTTTGATTTTACCCAAGGAAATTGGACCCCAAAAGTTGTTGCCCAATTTGTCCTGAGTACGATGATACCACATATGTGGGGGGGGGGACTGTTTGGGCGCACGGCAGGGCTTGGAAAGGAAGCAGTAACGTTTTGGAATGCAAACATTGATGGGGGTCATGTTCCGTTTGTAGTGCCCCAGATGAGCCTAAACAGTGGAAACCCCCCACAAGAGACCCCATTTTGGAAGCTAGACCCCCTAAGGAACTTATCTAGATCTTTGGTGAGCACTTTGAACCCCAAGTGCTTCACACAAGTTTATAATGCCCGGGCATGAAAATAAAAAATCCTCTTTTTTTCCCACAAAAATTATCTCTTAGTCACTAATTTTTTATTTTCCCATAGGTAACAGGAGAAATTGGACCTCAAAAGTTGTTGTACAATTTGTCCTGAGTACGCTGATACCCCATATGTGGGGGGGAACCACTGTTTGTGCGCACGGCAGAGCTCGAAATGGAAGGAGCACAATTTGACTTTTTCCAACCAAAATTAGCTGGAATTGAGATTGGACGCCATGTTGATGTGCCTAAACAGTGGAAACCCCCACAAGTGACCCCATTTGGGAAACTAGACCCCTAAGGAACTTATCTAGATCTTTGGTGAGCAATTTGAACCCCCAAGTGCTTCACACAAGTTTATAACGTAGAGCCGTAAAATTAAAAAATCATATTTTTTCCACAAAATTGATCTTTTCACCCCAATTTTTATTTTCCCAAGGGTAACAAGACTCCAAAAGTTATTGTGCAATTTGTCCTGAGTACGCTGATACCCCATATGTGGGGGTTAACCACTGTTTGGGTGCATGGCAGAGTTTGGAAGGGAAGGAGCGCCGTTTGACTTTTTCAACGCAGAATTGGCTGGATGCCATGTCGTGTTTGGAGAGCTCCTGATCTGCCTAAACAGTGGAAACCCCCCACAAATGACACCATTTTGGAAACTAGACCCCTCAAGGAACTTATTTAGATGTTTGGTGAGCACTTTGAACCCCAAACTTTGTTGTCCAATTTGTCCTGAGTACGCTGATACCCAATATGTGGGAGAAAACTACTGTATGGGCGCACGTCTGGGCTCGGAAGAGAAGTAGTGACGTTTTGGATTGCAGACTTTGATGGAATGGTCTGGGAGCGTCATGTCGCATTTGGAGAGCCCCTGATGCGCCTAAACAGTGGAAACCCCCCACAAGTGACCCCATTTTGGAAAATAGACCCACAAGTAACTTATCTAGAAGTGTGTTGAGCACTTTGAACCCCGAAGTGCTTCACAGAAGTTTATAACATACAGCTGTAAAAATAAAAAATCTTTTTTTTTTTTTACAAAAATGATTTTTTCGCCCCCAATATTTTATTTTCACAAGGGTAACAGGAGAAATTGGACCCCAAAAGTTGTTGTCCAATTTGTCCTGAGTACGCTGATACCCAACATGTGTGAGAAAACGACTGTATGGGTGCACGTCTGGGCTCGGAAGGGAAGTAGTGACGTTTTGGATTGCAGACTTTGATGGAATGGTCTGGGGCGTGATGTCGCATTTGGAGAGCCCCTGATGCGCCTAAACAGTGGAAACCCCCCCACAAGTGACCCCATTTTGGAAAATAGACCCCACAAGGAACTTATCTGGAAGTGTGATGAGCGCTATGAAGCCCCAAGTGCTTCACAGAAGTTTTATAACATACAGCCGTTAAAAACAAAAAAATCATTTTTTTTTTTACAAAAATGATTTTGTCGCCCCAAGTTTTTTATTTTTCCAAGGGTAACAGGAGAAATAGGACAAATTGCACAAGAACTCTTGTGGTCCAGAGTACGCTGATACCCCATATGCGGGGGTAAACTACTGTTTGGGCGCATGGCAGAGCTCAGAAGTGAAGGAGCACCGTTTGACTTTTTCAAGCAGAATTGGCTGGAATTGAGATCAGACGCCATGTCACATTTGGAGAGCCCTGATGTGCCTAAACAGCAGAAACCCCCCAATTCTAACTCCAACCCTAACCCCAACACACCCCTAACCCTAGTCCCAACCCTAACCACAAACCTAACCTAACACACCCCTAACCCTAATTCCAACCCTAATCCTAACGTTAGCGCCAACCCTAACCCTAACTTTAGCCGCAACCCTAACCCTAACCCTAATGGGAAAATGGAAATAAATACATTTTTTTAATTTTATTATTTTTCCCTAACTAAGGGGGTGATAAAGGGGGGTTTTATTTACTATTTATAGCGGGTTTTTATGATTGGCAGCTGTCACGCTAAAAGACGCTTTTTATTGCAAAAAGTAGTTTTTTGCATCACCACATTTTGAGAGCTATAATTTTTGCATATTTTGGCCCACAAAGTTATGTGAGGTCTTATTTTTTGTGGGACGAGGTAACGTTTTTATTGGTACCATTTGGTATTGGTACCATTTATGACCACGTGATCATGACCGTCCGTGACCGCTCCTGACATATAGTGCTGGGTGTCAGCTGTGATAAACAGCTGACACCCGGCCGCGATCAGCTGCGCTCTTCCCGGGAGCGCAGCTGATCGCCCATGACGTACTATTCCATCCATGGGAATTAGGTTCAGGGTCACATGGACGGAATAGTACGTCGGATGGAATAAAGGGGTTAATAGGGCCAAAAGGGGGTGATTAGAAATGTTGTCCTTTTTTATTTTTTTCATTTAAAAACATTTTTTAATTTTTTTTGCTGTGTTCAATAGCCCCCTTAGCCGATCTGAAGCTGCAATCATCTGATTGCTTGTGCTATGTATAGCAGTGTATCAGCACTTCAGCACTCCTATGTATTGAGAAAATCACAATCTCCTATGATGTCAGTTATGGACTAGCTTTCATAAGAGGATTGTAATAACAGGCACAGGGGTCTTCAGCAGGCCCCTGGCTGTCATAACAACTCATTGGCGCCCCGCGATCATGTCACATGCGGGCCGAAGGGTGGGTGGAATTACGCGCCCCCCTGCCGGCGTATGATAAATGCTGCTGTCAGAGATTGACAGTGGGATTTAACAAGTTAACAACTGCAGGCAGAGCTTCACACCACCCACAGCTGTTTGATGCTCATGATGGCTGATTAAATCAGCTGTCATGTGGAGGAAAAATGCTGCCTCAGCATGTGAGACATATCATGGCAGGACTCGACATATGATGTACCAGTACAGCATATGTCGGTAGGGGGTTAAAGAACCACAGATTCAATCAAGTAATAAAGATTCTTCAAATTTTCATATTACATTATGGAGAAAAAAAATATAAAATAATTATATAGGTATCATGTATTATGAGTAATATATAGGTGTCATTAATTCTGTTGTGATGACCCCTGGAGTGGACCCTCTGGGTCGCGATACTGACCCACCCTGGGCGAGCTGGCCTAGTGAGAACCACCCCCTATGCAGAGAGCGTGAGGGGCAAGCCCAGGGGATAAAGTATCATGACTGCTGGAACCAGGTGGCCGGCTCACAGAAGACAGGATTACTCAGAGCACAAGATAGTGCAAGGCGTGTGCATGCAGGATACAGGACAGTGAAAGGTGTGAGTATGCAGAGTACAGGACAGTGCAAGGCATATACACAAGAGTACGCAGAGTACAGGACAATGCAAAGCATATACACGAGAGTACGCAGAGTACAGGACAGTGCAAGGCGTATACACGAGAGTACGCAGAGTACAGGACAGGATCGCGTTAAAAGGCAAGGCAAAGCGTGTGCTGGGAAGTAGGCCTGGGTACAAAGCAAGACAGAGCGCGCGCTGGGACGCATGCCTGGGAGCAAAGCAAGGCAGAGCGCAAGCTGGGAAGCACGCTAGAGCACAAAGCAGGGGACCTGAGTACAGAGAGCAGCCAAGCAGGAAACAAGCAGGTCAAGCTAGTAAGCACAACAATAATCAGGCGCCGCCTACAGGAAGAGGCAGCCTGATATAGGGCAAGTGTGCTGGGACTTCCGGGTCAGGTCCTCCAGGACCATAGAGATGTCAGAGATGGAGCATCCGTAGTGAGGCTCAGGAACGCATGGCACTCGACAAGGATCTGGAGTCGAGTGAACAGCCACAGGGTCAAGCGCAGGAGGTGCGCATGCACACTCGACGTGATGGCGTCGGGCGCTGAGCCCCGGCGCCAGAGGAATGCGGTGAGAGCGGCATGACATCTGTGTAATATATCGGTGTCATGAATTGTGTGTGATATATAGTTGTCATGTATTACATATAATGTGTAGGTCTCATGTATTGTGTACAATATATAGATGTTATGTATTCCGTGTAATGTATAGGTGTCATGTACTGTGTATAATATATACAGTAGGTGTTATGTATTATGTGTGATTTATAGGTGCATTGTGCCATGTGTGATATATTATTGTCATGTATTGTTTGTAAAGTATAGGTGTAATGTATTGTCTATGATATATAGCTTACAAGAATTATGTATAATGTATAGGTGTTATATACCGTGTTTGACATGTATAAATGTCATATATTGTGTTTGCTATACAGGCATTATGTATTTTGGTTAATATCAAGGTGTCATATATTATGTGTAATATATGGCATACATTTTGTGCAATATATATATATATATATAGTATATATATATATATATATAAATATAGGAATACATCAGAAAAATGGCACCAAAAGATGAGATGCTGAGAGAAAGACTAAGGCAGCAACAACAACAGATCTGGAGGGAAGAATAGGAACATGAAGGGCCATGGCAAGACAAGCCGCTGCATGGGATGAACCATCGACGGATAATGGAGGTGTTTGACATGGAGAAATCCTACCAATGGCTGGAGAAAGCTTAACTCTGAGACATCACAGAGGCACTAATCAAAGCGGCACAAGAGCAAGCACTAAGTACCAGATCTATAGAAGCAGGAATCTACCAAAAAAAAAAAGACCCAAGGTGCAAAAAAACTTCAAAAACTGTCCAACACATAGTGGCATGATGCAAAATGCAAGCAGGAACAGTGTATACTGAACAACCAAGTAGCGGGAATTGTATACAGGAACATCTGCACAGCATATGGACTAACCCCACATAAGTCCAGGTGGGAGACCTCAGAAAAAGTGGTGGAGAATGAAATGGCTAAAATCCTTTGGGACTTCAAGATCCACACAGATAAGCAGGTGTTGGCTAACCAACCAGACATTGTGATAGAGACAAGGATCCAGGGCCTCCAAGGAGAACTGGAGATGTGGAAGGTGAAGGCAACAGTGATTCCAGTGGTGATAGGAGCACTTGGAGCAGTGACCCCTAAGTTGGAATAATGGCTACAACAGATCCCAGGAACAACATCTGAGCTCTCTGTCCAGAAAAGCGAAATGATGGGAACAACTAATATATATTTTAATATATATATATATATATATATATATATATACAGTACAGACCAAAAGTTTGGACACACCTCATTTAAAGATTTTTCTGTATTTTCATGACTATAAAAAATGTAAGTTCACACTGAAGGCATCAAAACTATGAATTAACACATGTGGAATAATATACTTAACAGAAAAGTGTGTAACAACTGAAATTATGTCTTATATTCTAGGTTCTTCAAAGTGGCCACCTTTTGCTTTGATGACTGCTTTGCATACTCTTGGCATTCTCTTGATGAGCTTCGAGAGGTAGTCACAGGAAATGGCTTTCACTTCACAGGTGTGCCCTGTCAGGTTTAATAAGTGTGATTTCTTGCCTTATAAATGGGGTTGGGACCATCAGTTGTGTTGTGCAGAAGTCTGGTGGATACACAGCTGATAGTCCTACTGAATAGACTGTTAGAATTTGTATTATGGCAAGAAAAAAGCAGCTAAGTAGAGAAAAACGAGTGGCCATCATTACTTTAAGAAATGAAGGTCAATCTGTCCATAAAATTGGGAAAACTTTGAAAGTGTCCCCAAGTGCAGTTGCAAAAACTATCAAGCGCTACAAATAAAACTGGCTCACATGAGGACCCCCCCAGGAAAGGAAGACCAAGAGTTACCTCTGCTTCTGAGGATAAGTTTATCCGAGTCATCAGCCTCAGAAATCGCAGGTTTACAGCAGCTCAGATTAGAGACCAGGTCAATGCCATACAGCATTCTAGCTGCAGACACATCTCTACAACAACTGTTAAGAGGAGACTTTGTGCAGCAGGCCTTAATGGTAAAACAGCTGCTAGGAAACCACTGCTAAGGACAGGCAACAAGCAGAAGAGAATTGTTTGGGCTAAAGAACACAAGGAGTGGACATTAGACCAGTGGAAATCTGTGCTTTGGTCTGATGAGTCAAAATTTGAGATCTTTGGTTCAAACCACCGTGTCTTTGTGCGACACAGAAAAGGTGAACGGATGGACTCTACATGCCTGGTTCCCACCGTCAAGCATGGAGGAGGAGGTGTGATGGTGTAGGGGAGCTTTGCTGGTGACACTGTTGGGGATTTATTCAAAATTGAAGGCATACTGTACCAGCATGGCTACCACAGCATCTTGCAGCGGCATGCTATTCCATCCTGTTTGCATTTAGTTGGACCATCATTTATTTTTCAACAGGACAATGACCCCAAACACACCTCCAGGCTGTGTAAGGGTTATTTGACCAAGAAGGAGAGTGATGGGGTGCTACGCCAAATGACCTAGCCTCCACAGTCACCAGACCTGAACCCAATCGAGATGATTTGGGGTGAGCTGGACTGCATAGTGAAGGCAAAAGGGCCAACAAGTGCTAAGCATCTCTGGGAACTTCTTCAAGATTGTTGGAAGACCATTTCTGGTGACTACCTCTTGAAGCTCATCAAGAGAATGCCAAGAGTGTGCAAAGCAGTAATCAAAGCAAAAGGTGGCTTCTTTGAACAACCTAGAATATAAGACATATTTTCAGTTGTTTCACGCTTTTTTGTTAAGTATATTATTCCACGTGTGTTAATTCATAGTTTTGATGCCTTCAGTGTGAATGTACAATTTTCATATCAGAAATGAGAACAACATCCAGTCCGGGTTGAATAACAACAAAATCCTTTATTCTGCCATATGTGAAATACAACGTTTCTGCCCCATTGTGGCCTTTCTCAAGTATAATACAATGAACATTATGGCGTCCTTAAATGGTGTGGAGAAGCCAATCACCATCTAGGTACCGCCCCTTGGTTAGATAGCTATACATAACATATCATAGTGAAAACAGCATAAAAAAATTTTTTACATACAATTTTAAAATAGCGATCACATAACATAACACATGTATATTGTAGATAACAACAGAATTACCCATAAGGGATGTAAATTCTCACAACAGATCCCCATTGTAAACAGAATGTCACATAGCGTTCACTGCACGTTGAGATTCTGCTGTGTTCCCTGACTATGTGATGTTGTCAGGAAAATACATGTGCGCATGCGCTGGTGAGGTGGTCGCTTAGAGACGGTGGAAATATCGCGAGACCACATACAGCCGGGACACGGACGTCCTCCCGTTTGTTGATAAGATCGGAGTGAGACACAGGAGCGCATGCGCTGGGTAATGACGCGGTTGAGTCACATGATGTGACGTCAGACGCTATAGGACGCTATCGAGAGAAGTACCCGTCTGTTGTCATGATCTGAGGTAGCCATAGGAGCGCATGCGCTGGGGGAGTGACGCGGATGAGTCACATGATGTGACGTCAGACGCTACAGGACGCTATTGAGAGAAGATTCAGAGGTAGCACTTACATGTGCTTTTGTTTACATCCTAAAGGAGGCGGTCTGATGCAGTTACACTTGTTAGGAGATGCCTGCACGGATAGGGTAAGTTTTTGGCGCCAGTGTCAGACATGGACCTTTATTGGCTTAGACAACTTTATGACTAAGAATGAAGGTGATTGGGTTTTGACATCGTATGGGTCTGCATTAACTAGTCATCTATTGGTGAACGCTATGTGACATTCTGTTTACAATGGGGATCTGTTGTGAGAATTTACATCCCTTATGGGTAATTCTGTTGTAATCTACAATATACATGTGTTATGTTATGTGATCGCTATTTTAAAATTGTATGTAAAAATTTTTTATGCTGTTGTCACTATGATATGTTATGTATAGCTATCTAACCAAGGGGCGGTACCTAGATGGTGATTGGCTTCTCCACACCATTTAAGGACGCCATAATGTTCATTGTATTATACTTGAAAAAGGCCACAATGGGGCCGAAACGTTGTATTTCACATATGGCAGAATAAAGGATTTTGTTGTTATTCCACCCGGACTGGATGTTCTCATTTCTGATGTGGACTTTCCTGTTCAATTGGATCCTTGAACTCTGAACATGCATCCTATACACTCCTGTGTGCTGTCAGCTGCTGTTTCGCTTTGTTGTACAATTTTCATAGTCATGAAAATGCAGAAAAATCTTTAAATGAGAAGGTGTGTCCAAACTTTTGGTCTGTACTGTGTGTATATATATATGTATTTGATACACTGCTGAATTTGCAAGCTTTCTCACCTACAAAGAATGAAAGGTCTGCAATTTTTATATTAGATATACATCAACTGTGAGAGACAGAATCTAAAAATAAAAACCAGAAAATCACATTGTATGATTTTTACATAATTAAATTTCTTTTTATTGCATGGAATAAGTATTTCATCACCTACCAACCAGCATGAATTCTGGCTCTCACAGACTGTTATGGTCTGCGGAACGCACCTAATAGATAATGTAGAAAGGTGCGTTCGCAGCCCGGGGTCCACCGTGCAGGCAGAGCCTGCTGCTAGTAAGATGGCGTGAGTAGCGAACTCTGTTATCCCGCAGAGTTGCTAAAATAAACACTGTAGCGCGCTTTGGCAGTTAGTGCGAACTCTGTTAATCCACAGAGCCGCTAGCAGGAATGCCACAGTGCTGTATGGCGATAACTGCGAACTCACTTAGCTTCAGTGAGTCGCAAAGTAAAACACTAGGGCACTGACTAGCGTTTAAAAGCGAACCCTGTTGCGTCACAGAGTCGCTGAATAACCCTACTGGGTCCAGGTACACGGTTAACTGCTGTGCGGATAGCAGTCCGTGATCATGCAGTCAGAACACAAGCAATAATCTCCTCACCGGAGTAGCCGGTATTCTAATGGCGTTTTCAGCCGAGCCATGAACACGTGCATACAATCTCCTCACCGGAGGTGCCGGTATTCTAGGGGCTTATTTCAGCCAGACCTAACCACATGCATACATGACCACACTGGCGCAAGCACGTAACGGATTTGATACTAGCGCATGGTGGCCCAGCCATGCCACCCTTTTATAGTAGCAACTGCAGGACCTACCAGAAAAGGACCAATGCGAAACCATTCCAGAACACATGTAGTTTCAGGACGTTCCTGGTGGACCAATGGGAGTCGCTGTTGTACCGAGCATGTGACCCCTGATCTCCAATAGGAGATCTTGCCCTGGGCATGCTCCGATGGAGAAAGCAGGGACTTAGTTCCCGAACTGCCTGCTTCAGCACTGGTTATAATAGAGGAACCAGGAAAGACCGCAGCAAGCCTCTGCACAGTGTTAAACTAGGCGAGATGCTGAGACCGACATCTCTGCTGAGCAGGCTCCACTGCAGCTGGAGATGGATGGGGGACCGTAGCGGGACTGGCTCGAGATTTCCCTTGTGCAGCAGTGGGAACTCGATCCCTAACATTACCTCCCCCCCTTCTTTGGGCCTCACTACTTTCAAAGGCAGCGATGAGCTGCGGAGCGTGAATATGCTCGGCAGGCTCCCAGAACCTATCCTCAGGCCCATAACCCCTCCAATCCACCAAATAAAATTTTTTGCCCCGTACCACCTTGCACCCAACAATGGCGTTCACCTCATGATCATCAGTAGATGAACCCAACGTCCCGGCAGATGACTCAGAAAACCGCGAAATGGCCACGGGATTCAGGAGGGACACGTAAAAGGTGTCTGTGATACCAAGGCGAGGCGGAAGGGCTAGGCGGTAAACCACCGGGTTCACATGCTCAAGGACTTTAAAGGGACCCAAAAAGCGAGGTGCCAACTTGGTGGACTCTCCACGTAGCCTGATGTTTCGGGCAGAGAGCCACACTAGGTCACCCGGAGCAAATGTAGGAGCGGGGCGCAGATGGACATCAGCCGAAGACCTCATCCTCTCTTTGGAGGCCTGAATGGCATCCTGGGTGCAGTCCCAAATGTCCCCTGCCTCCACAGCCCAGTCTGCCACCCTGGAATGGGAGAAAGATACGGGCATGAGCACTGGTACCCGCGGATGCTGACCGTAGTTCAGGAGCAATGGGGTCTGTCCGGTGGAGTCAGCCACAGCATTATTTAGAGCAAACTCAGCCCACGGTAGGAAGGATGCCCAGTCATCCTGCCTGGCAGAGACAAAATGTCGCAAGTATGTGACCAAGGTCTGGTTGGCCCTCTCTACCAACCCATTTGTCTCGGGATGGTATGCAGAGGAGAGATTCAACTCAATGCTGAGTAAACGACACAGCTCTCTCTAGAACCGAGACGCAAACTGGGGACCTCGATCGCTGACAATTTTGTCTGGCATACTGTGTAGGCGGAAAATATGCCTAATGAATAATGCTGCCAATGCCCGTGCAGACGGTAACCGTGGTAACGGCACCAAGTGTACCATTTTGGAGAAGTGGAAGGTTATCACCCAGATGATGGTGCAGAACCGAGACTTGGGTAAGCCCGCCACAAAATCCATCCCGACCATCTTCCAGGGCCTGTCTGCCACCGGATAAAGGGAAAAGTAGCCCAGCTGACCGTTGTCGAGGGGACTTATTCTTGGCGCAGGAGACGCATGCCTGAACGTATTCCCTGACATCACGGACCATATGTGGCCACCAGTATGTCCTCGCCAGCAACTCTGATATCCTCTTTGTCCCAAAATGTCCACCCACCCTGGATGAATGTGCTTAAGAGAGTACCTCCGGTCGCAAATTGGTGGGCACAAAAGTCTTGCCCGGAGGCACAGACTCAAGCGAAGCCGGGGCCACCGTTCTTAGGCTCTCTGTGGGGACAATCACCCGAGGCTCCTCCTCCAGCTCTTCAGAGGACACCACGGAGCGAGACAGAGCGTCAGCACGAATGTTCTTCTCACCGGAGAGGAAATGGAGGGTAAAACGGAATCGGGAGAAAAACAAGGACCATCTGGCCTGGCGAGAATTTAGCCGCTGGGCAGTCTGTAAATAAACCAAGTTTTTGTGGTCAGTAAAAACTTGAAAGGGAAAACGAGCCCCCTCCAGGAGATGTCTCCACTCGGAAAAGGCCAACTTCATAGCTAGTAACTCCCTGTCCCCAATGGAATAATTCCTCTCCGCTGGTGTGAAGGTCTTGGAGAAGAAGAAGCAAGGATGCTTCCGACCTTGAGCATCGTTTTGGAAGAGGACTGCTCCAGCACCAACGGACGAAGCATCCACCTCCAATACAAAAGGCCTATCAATATCGGGGCGATGTAAGATGGGAGCGCTCGCAAAATGAGATTTAAAAGAAATAATAGCCTTGGAAACCTCCTCTGACCATAACTTGGGATTGGCTCCCTTCTTGGTGAGGGCTACCAAGGGAGCTACCAGAGTGGAGAAGTGGGGAATGAATTGGCGATAGTAGTTAATGAACCCCATAAAACGCTGCACCACTTTAAGAGAGTGGGGTTCTTGCCAATCCATTACCGCCTCTAGTTTGGCAGAATCCATAGCCAATCCCTGGGCGGAGATGATATAGCCCAGGAAAGGTAAAGACTCCTGCTCAAACACGCACTTCTCCAATTTTGCATATAGAAAATTTGCCCGCAAGAGGTCGAAAACCTTGCAGACATCTCTCCGATGGGAATCTATATCTGGAGAAAAGATGAGAATGTCGTCCAAATAGACTACCACAGAGGTGGCAAGCATATCCCGGAAGATGTCATTTACAAAGTCTTGGAAGACGGCTGGAGCATTACAGAACCCGAAGGGCATCACCAAGTATTCGTAATGCCCGTCCCTGGTATTGAATGCCGTCTTCCATTCGTCCCCCTCATGGATGCGAACCAGGTTATACGCACCCCACAGATCTAACTTGGTAAATATCCTTGCTCCCCGAAGCCTATCAAAGAGCTCAGAGATTAGCGGCAAAGGGTATTTATTTTTCACGGTGATAGCGTTAAAACTCCTATAGTCTATACAGGGGCGTAACTCTCTGTTCTTCTTCTGCACGAAGAAGAACCTCGCTCCAGCTGGTGATACCGACTTCCTAATGAATCCTCTTCCAAGTTCTCCTGAATATATTGGGACATAGCCTCCATTTCAGGGAGAGAGAGGGGATAAACCCTTCCCATAGGAGGTTCAGCTCCAGGCAAGAGATCGATAGGACAGTCGTAGGGGCGATGAGGCGGAAGAGTCTCCGCAGCTTTCTTGGAGAATACGTCTGCGTAAGACCAGTAAACCTTGGGAATCGGAGTGAGGTCTAAGGGTATCTCTGTGGTGGTGACTAGAACGCTGTCACTAATGCATCTGCCTTTACATGATTCACCCCAACCCATAATTCTCCCAGAAGACCACTCAACATGGGGAGAGCAGTGGCGGAGCCAGGGCAATCCCAACAGAAACTCATCCACTCCTTCAGGAAGGACAAAAAGAGATACATTCTCCTGATGGGATGGGGCCACAGACAGGGGAAGAGGGACAGTCTGATGTGTGATTGGTGAGGACAGAATTGATCTATTTACCACTCTAACCGACACTGGCTCGGTGAGCCTCACCAGAGGTATGTTGAGGCGAGAGGCAAAGGGTGGAAGACACAAAATTTCCCTCTGCCCCAGAATCCACACAGAGCTTGACTGGAAGAGTGGATGGACCTATAGTAATTGTCCATTTAAGAAGCACTTTCGGAACAAAAGCCGTTGCGTCCAGTGACCCTGCCCTCATGGTTACTGGACACGTCCGTTTGCGCAACTGCTGTGGACATTGGTTGGCATAATGCCCCTGCTGCTGGAACACACTACAGACCACGGAAGCTCAAGCGGCCTGAGACTTAGGTCCCACTCGAGTAACCTCCATGGTCTCCTGGGGGTCGGACGCCTGAATGGGGGATTCCAGAGGTTTGGCAAAGGTGGGAGCCAGCCGAAACCTCTGCCTACACTGGGCCCGCTCCAACCTCTGCTCGTGAAAATGGAGGTCGATGCGGGTAGAGATGGAGATAAGCTTCTCAAGTGAGGCAGAAATCTCCCTGGTGGCCAAAGCGTCCTTAACATGATCAGCCAGACCTCTCCAGTATACCGGAATGAGGACTTTATCCGGCCACTCTAACTCGGAGGCCAGTGTCTGGAATTGGACCGAAAACTGACTGGCCATGGACGAACCCTGTGACATTGCCAGCAGTTGGAGCGCCATATCGTGGGTGACCTGAGGGCCTAAAAAGACCTTTCTAAGAGCCTCCAGAAGCAAAGTAGCACTCCGCACCACACGATCATCATGCTCCCACAGTGGCGTTGCCCATTCCAACGCTCTGCCCGACAGAAGTGAAACTATGAAACCCACTTGTGCCCGCGCCGTGGGAAAACGTGCAGCCAGAAGCTCGAGCTGGATAGAGCACTGGCTTACGAATCCCCGACAATGTTTACTGTCACCAAAAAACTTGTCTGGCAGCGGGAGATGGGATAAGGTCAGAGCAGAGGTGGCGGAGGACAAACTGGCTGCTGCTGCGCTAGCAGCCTGAACAGTGACTGCGGTAACATCCACAGCTGAGGTTGTTTGCTCGAGAGCCGCCAACCTACCCTCCAGCTGCTGGATGAACTGCCGTAGATGCTGGTCGTCCACCATTTTACTAGCCAGACCCTGGCGCTAGTAATATGTTATGGTCTGCGGAACGCACCTAATAGATAATGTAGAAAGGTGCGTTCGCAGCCCAGGGTCCACCGTGCAGGCAGGGCCTGCTGCTAGTAAGATGGCGTGAGTAGCAAACTCTGTTATCCCGCAGAGTCGCTCAAATAAACGCCATAGCGTGCTTTGGCAGTTAGTGCGAATTCTGTTAATCCACAGAGCCGCTAGCGGGAATGCCACATCGCTATATGGCGATAAGTGCGAACTCACTTAGCTTCAGTGAGCCGCAAAGTAAAACACTAGGGCACTGACTAGCGTTTTAAAGCGAACCTTGTTGCGTCAGAGTCGCTGAATAACCCTACTGGGTCCAGGTACACGGTTAACTGCTGTGCGATAGCAGTCCGTGATCATGCAGTCAGAACACAAGCAATAATCTCCTCACCAGAGTAGCCGGTATTCTAATGGCGTTTTCAGCTGAGCCCTGAACACGTGCATACAATCTCCTCACCGGAGGTGACGGTATTCTAGGGGCTTATTTCAGCCAGACCTAACCACATGCATACATGACCACACTGGCGCAAGCACGTAACGGATTTGATACTAGCGCATGGCGGCCCAGCCATGCCACCCTTTTATAGTAGCAACTGCAGGACCTACCAGAAAAGGACCAATGCGAAACCATTCCAGAACACATGTAGTTTCAGGACGTTCCTGGCGGACCAATGGGAGTCGCTGCTGTACCGAGCATGTGACCCCTGAGCTCCAATGGGAGATCTTGCCCTGGGCATGCTCAGATGGAGAAAGCAGGTACTTAGTTCCCGAACTGCCTGCTCCAGCACTGGTTATAATAGAGGAACCAGGAAAGACCACAACAAGCCTCTGCACAGTGTTAAACTGGGCGAGACGCTGAGACTCTGCTGAGTAGGCTCCACTGCGGCTGGAGATGGATGGGGGACCGCAGAGGGACTGGCTCAAGATTCCCCTTGTGCAACAGTGGGAACTCGATCCCTAACACAGACTTGTTAGTTTTTCTTTAAGAAGCCCACCTACTCTGCACTTATTACCTGTATAATTGCACCACTTTGAGCTCATTACCTGTTACAAGTAGTGTTGAGCGATACTGCCCGATATCCTAAAATATCGGATCGGATTGGATCGGCCCGATACTCAAAAAGTATCGGGTATCGCCAATCCGATACCGGAAACACAATGCAAGTCAATGGGACAGAAATATCGGAACTAAAAAAAACCTTTCTTTCCTTGTAAACACTAAATATACACACATAGAATTATATATATATATATATATATATATATATTAGTGCCTACAAGTAGTATTCAACCCCCTGCAGATTTAGCTGGTTTGATAAGATGCAAATAAGTTAGAGCCTTCAAACTGCAAACGAGAGTAGGATTTATTAACAGAAGCATAAATCTTACAAAACAAAAAGTTATGTTGCTCAGTTGAATTTTAATAAATTTTAAACATAAAAGTGTGGGTCAATTATTATACAACCCCTATGTTTAATATTTCGTGGAATAACCCTTGTTTGCAATTACAGCTAATAATCGTCTTTTATAAGACCTGATCAGGCCGGCACAGGTCTGTGGAGTTATCGTGGCCCACTCCTCCATGCAGATCTTCTCCAAGTTATCTAGGTTCTTTGGGTGTCTCATGTGGACTTTAATCTTGAGCTCCTTCCACAAGTTTTCAATTGGGTTAAGGTCAGGAGACTGACTAGGCCACTCCAACACCTTGACTTTTTCCCTCTTGAACCAGGCCTTGGTTTTCTTGGCTGTGTGCTTTGGGTCGTTGTCTTGTTGGAAGATGAAATTACTACCCATCTTAAGATCCTTGATGGAGGAGCGGAGGTTCTTGGCCAAAATCTCCAGGTAGGCCGTGCTATCCATCCTCCCATGGATGCGAACCAGATGGCCAGGCCCCTTGGCTGAGAAACAGCCCACAGCATGATGCTGCCACCACCATGCTTGACTGTAGGGATGGTTGGCACCAAAGATCTCGATCTTGGTCTCATCAGACCATAGAACCTTGAACCAGTCTGTCTCAGAGTCCTCCAAGTGATCATGAGCAAACTGTAGACGAACCTTGACATGACGCTTTGAAAGTAAAGGTACCTTACGGGCTCGTCTGGAACGGAGACCATTGCGGTGGAGTACGTTACTTATGGTATTGACTGAAACCAATGTCCCCACTGTCATGAGATCTTCCCGGAGCTCCTTCCTTGTTGTCCTTGGGTTAGCCTTGACTCTTCGGACAAGCCTGGCCTCGGCACGGGAGGAAACTTTCAAAGGCTGTCCAGGCCGTGGAAGGCTAACAGTAGTTCCATAAGCCTTCCACTTACGGATGATGCTCCCAACAGTGGAGACAGGTAGGGCCAACTCCTTGGAAAGGGTTTTGTACCCCTTTTCAGCCTTGTGACCCTCCACGATCTTGTCTCTGATGGCCTTGGAATGCTCCTTTGTCTTTCCCATGTTGACCATGTATGAGTGCTGTTCACAAGTTTGGGGAGGGTCTTAAATAGTCAGAAAAGGCTGGCAAAAGAGTTCATTAATCCACACATGTGAAGCTCATTATTCTTGGTGCCTGAACTACTTCTTAATACTTTAGGGGGACCAAAGAGAATTCTTGTGGTTTGAGGGGTTGAATAATAAATGACACTCTGAATTAACTTTTAACGTTTTTTAAAAAAAAAAAAAATTAAAACAAAAATTTTTGCTGCAGTGCATTTCCCACTTCCAGGCTGATCTACAGTACAAATGTCACAATGCCAAGTTAATTCCGCATGTGTCAACCAGCTAAATCTGCAGGGGGTTGAATACTACTTGTAGGCACTGTATATATATATATATATATATATATTATATATATATATATACATACATGTCATTGTGACATATATATATACATATATTTATAGTTCATACACTTCTACATAGTAAAATAGCCTCTGATTCAATTGCCGGGTAATGCCGGCTTTTGTGAAAATACAGAAGCACCCGACATGAAATGACACATGGTTTACATAGAGTTAACCATGTCTTTTCATGTAGTTTGATATCTGGTTTTCACAAAAAATTACATGAGTGTATGTGTGCAAAATTTCACACCTGTAGGGTTAATTAAAGGTGTAAATTCGTTGTTTAAAAACCGACATTTTTGCTACGAATTTACACCTTTAAATTATTTCATGTCGGCTTCTGTATTTTCACAAAAGCCGGCAATTAAATTAGCGGCTATTATACTATGTAGAAGTGTATGAACTTAATATAATATATATATTATATATATATATATATAATATATATATATACTATATGTGTCACAAATTCAATGACATGTATATATACATATATATATGAGGTGTAAAATTGTTGAGAAAAAATGTGTGGGCTCCCGCCCTATTTTCTCAACCAGACAGACAAAGCCAGCGAGTGGGGGCAGATAATAATAGCCCAGAGAGGGACCATTATTTTTGGCCCCCCCGGCTACTAACATCTGCCCCCAGACACCCCAGAAAAGGCAACTTTATAATTAGATTCGCCCTTTCTGGCACTTTGCCGGTCTATTCCCATTGCCCTTTAGCGGTGGCGAATGGGTTAATAAGGGGTTAAAGCCACCTTGCAATTGAAAGGTGAGTTTAAGCCAGGTTAATAATTGAGAGCTGTCAATTAGACAACTATCAATTATTAATCCTATTGTATGAAATAAAAATAAAACACACACACTTTAATTAAAAATCATTTTAATGAAATAAACACACAGTTTTTGACAATTATTTATTTTACTGCCATTCCTTGCGAAGCCCTTGTTCACCTGTAATAAAAATAAAATAATAACGCAACATTATTCTTACCTATCCGATGTTCAGTCAGGTCCCCCGATGTAATCCTTCTGAAAGGGTTAATGTTTACTGCAGAGACTGCAGCTAATGCTGACAGTCTCACAGTAAACTGTTGTGAATGGGTTTGAGATGAGTTTGAGCAGAGGTTCCCTCTGGTGGTTACAAGCGGTACTAGTGAAGATTGTGAGGACTGGGAATCAGGTGTTACTGACTGGTCTTATATAAGGGAGTCATTTTCCCATCAGGGTTGCCGGTGATCAATTGTTCTGGTCTGAATCCTTCTTTCCAGTTTCTCTTGTAGCCTGCTGTGTCGTGTCTGCATCTCCTGCTTTCAGATAAGACATTTTCTTCTTTTGTGTTTTTGCTATATTTTTGCATTTTGTCCTGCACTTCTTTGGGGGCCTTCTGGGTCCCCTCCGGGGGCTTTTGCCCTCTCAGTTTAGTTCAGCCACTGAGTTTTGTACTTTTGTTTTTTCCAGTTTTTTCAGTGGCTGCTGTTTTGATTTTGTTACACCAGAGAACTAATTTAGGTGGTAGAGGTCGTGTGATCTCAGGTGATTTTGAAATTAGTAGAGTTGGTGTTTTTCAGGGTTTTCTGAGATTGCAGTAAGTACCCTTCCTGTCCTTTTCTATTTAGATAGTTTGGGCCCCAGCGTTTGCTCATACTATTTTCTTTCTGTGTCAGTATTTCCTCTTGTCTAACCGCCATTACATGTTTGGGGGCTTTCTTTTATCTTTGGGGTTCTGCTCCGGGGCAGATAGCTTTCCTATTTCTGTCTTTAGGTGTAGTTAGTTTCTCAGGCTGTGACGAGGCGTCTAGGACCAACGTAGGAACGCTCCACGGCTGCCTCTAGTTGTGGTGGTTAGTCAGGGTACTGCAATCTCATAGATTCCAACTGCTCTGGTGTATTTCCTTTTTTACCTGCACTCCTCAGCTACCGTAACATAACAGTATCACCGGCCAAAAATTGAAAATTGTATGGTACTCACAGAAGGGAAAAAATTTGTGAAAGAAGAAAGGTTGTCAGAGTTGTCAGAGATATTTTTCTGTTTGTTGCATTTTTTTCCCTCTGTATCTCTGGGTGCTGGGGAGGATCTTTTTTCCCAATGGAGTTTGCACAGTTGTCTGGCCGTGTGGATCAGCTTGCCACTGAGGTTCAGAGTATTGCTGCATATCTTGCTAGGTTGCCTGTTGTGGAACCTAGGATCCCCATGCCAGATTTGTTTTTAGGGGATCGAGCTAAGTTTCAGAATTTCAAAATAATTGTAAATTGTTTTTTGCCTTAAAATCTAAGTCCTCAGGAAACGCAGCGCAGCAGGTTCAAATTATCATCTCTCTCCTGCGCGGCGATCCTCAGGATTGGGCTTTTTCCCTGATACCTGGGGATCCTGTTTTGAGTGATGTTGATGCATTTTTTCAGGCTTTGGGGTTATTGTACGATGAGCCTAATGTCACTGATCAAGCTGAAAAAGCCTTGTTGGCATTAAATCAGGGGCTTGATGACGCTGAGTTATACTGTCAGAGATTCCGTAGGTGGGCAGTCCTGACCAAATGGAATGACGACGCTTTGGCGGCCCTTTTCCGGAAGGGTCTGTCGGATAATGTAAAGGATGTTATGGTGGGATTCCCTGTCCCCTCTGGTCTCAATGATTCTATGTCATTAGCGATTCAAATTGACAGACGTTTGCGTGAGCGGAGAAGTATGCGTGGAATGGTGTTGCCTTGTGAACCAGCTTCTGAACCCATGCAGTGTGATAGAGTGGTGTCTGGGGCACAGCGTCATGAGTTTCGAAAGCGCAATGGGTTATGTTTCTACTGTGGTGATGCCTCTCATGCTATTTCAGTCTGCCCTAAGCGGGGAAGACGTTTTGCACGCTCAGTTGTCTTGGGTAGTGTTCAGACTAAGTTTTTTTAACTGTCACTCTGATATGCTCTCTGTCCTCATTTTCTGCTCAGGCTTTCGTTGATTCTGGAGCAGCTATTAACCTGATGGATTATGATTTTGCTAAACGTTGTGGGTTTCCCTTGATACCCCTACAGAAGTCTATTCCCCTACTGGGGATCGATTCTACCCCTTTGGCTGAGAATAAACCCCAGTTTTCTACTCAGGTGATAATGAGGGTTGAACCTGATCACCAGGAGTGCTGCAAATTTTTGGTTCTATATAATCTGCATGACATTATCGTGCTGGGTTTCCCTTGGTTACAGTCTCATAATCCTGTTTTGGATTGGAAATCTGTGTCTGTAACCAGTTGGGGCTGCCAATGTGTTAATACCAACACTCCTGTTTTTTCTGCCTCCCCCCAGGCTCAGGATGTTCCTGACTTTTTGTTTGATTTTTCTGATGTGTTTAGCGAAAGTAAATCTGCATCCTTGCCTCCCCATAGGAGCTATGACTGCGCTATTGAATTAGTGCCGGGTAGTAAATTCCCTAAAGGTCGCCTTTTTAACTTGTCTGTACCTGAACATGACGCTATGCGGTCTTATATCAAGGAATCATTGGAGAAGGGTCATATCAGACCATCCTCTTCACCCTTAGGTGCCGGTTTTTTCTTTGTGGCCAAAAAAGATGGTTCATTAAGGCCGTGTATTGATTATCGTCTCTTGAACAATATTACTGTGAAATATCAATACCCGTTACCCTTGATTTCTGACCTGTTTTCCAGGGTGAAAAACGCTACTTGGTTTACCAAGCTTGACCTCAGGGGGGCGTATAACCTTATTCGCATTAAGCACGGGGATGAATGGAAGACGGCATTCAATACCCCTGAAGGGCATTTTGAGTACCTAGTGATGCCCTTTGGGCTCACTAATGCTCCTTCCGTCTTCCAGTCCTTCATGAATGACATTTTCAGGGATTTTGTGGACAAATTTCTGATTGTTTATTTGGATGATATCTTGATTTTTTCTAATGACTGGGACTCTCATGTGAAACATGTTCGAACTGTATTCCAGATTTTGAGAGAGAATGCTCTGTATGTGAAGGGATCAAAGTGTCTTTTTGGCGTACAGAAGATCTCATTTCTGGGATTCATTTTGTCCCCATCTGTTATTGAAATGGACCCGGTCAAGGTTCAGGCCATCTGTGATTGGGTCCAACCTACTTCATTAAAGGCTCTTCAGAGATTTTTGGGTTTTGCCAATTTTTATCGTAAATTTATTGGTAATTTCTCGGTTATTGTTAAACCATTAACTGATTTGACCAGAAAGGGTTCTGATGTGGTGAATTGGCCTCCTGAGGCAGTCTCTGCATTTCAGGAACTTAAGCAGAGATTCACTTCTGCTCCTGTTCTACGGCAGCCTGATGTTTCTCTGCCATTTCAGGTGGAGGTTGATGCCTCTGAAATTGGGGCAGGTGCCGTTTTGTCCCAAAAAGATCCAGAGACCTCTAAAAGTAACCCTTGTGCCTTTTTCTCTCGAAAATTTTCTCCTACTGAACGTAATTATGACGTGGGTAATCGGGAGTTATTGGCCATGAAGTGGGCTTTTGAAGAGTGGAGACATTGGCTGGAGGGAGCCAAACATCAGGTGGTGGTCCTTACGGACCATAAGAATCTGGTCTATCTGGAATCTGCCAAGCGACTCAATCCTAGACAGGCCAGGTGGGCCTTGTTTTTCACACGTTTTAATTTTGTGGTTTCCTTTCTTCCTGGCACTAAGAATGTTAAGGCGGATGCCCTCTCGAGGAGTTTCCTTGCGGACTCTCCTGAGTTATCTGATCCTTCTGTTATTTTGAAAGAGGGTGTAGTTCTTTCCGCCATCTCGCCCAATTTGAGACTTGCTCTGGAGGGGTGTCAGGAGGATAGGCCCGAGCGCTGCCCTGTTGGAAAATTGTTTGTCCGGACCAATGGAAAAAGAGTGTGATGTCTGAGATTCATTGTTCCGCATTGGCTGGGCATCCGGAATTTTTGGTACCAGAGACTTGGTTAGTCGGTCCTTTTGGTGGCCTACCTTGTCTCGCGATGTCAGGGAATTTGTGCAGTCCTGCGGGACTTGCTCTCGCTCCAAGCCTTGCTCTCGCTCTAGTGGTTTGTTGATGCCATTGCCTGTGCCCAAGAGACCATGGACCCATATCTCTATGGATTTCATTTCCGATCTTCCTGTTTCTCAGAGAATGACCACCATCTGGGTAATTTGTGATAGGTTTTCCAAAATGATACATCTTGTGCCATTACCTAAGTTGCCTTCCTCCTCTGAATTGGTGCCGTTGTTCCTTCAGCACGTGGTTCGTTTACACGGCATTCCTGAGAACATTGTGTCTGACAGAGGAGTCCAGTTTGTTTCCAGATTTTGGAGGACTTTTTGTTCTAAACTGGGTGTTCAATTGTCTTTCTCCTCGGCATTTCATCCTCAGACCAATGGTCAAACTGAGAGAACAAACCAGACATTGGAGACTTATCTAAGATGCTTTGTGTCTGCTGATCAGGATGACTGGGTCTCTTTTTTGCCTTTGGCTGAGTTTGCTCTTAATAATAGGGCTAGCTCTGCCACTTTGATGTCTCGTTTTTCTGTAATTCTGGGTTTCACCCTCGATTTTCTTCAGGACAGACGGAAGCTTCTGTCTGTCCAGGTGTTGACTCTGTTGTTGAGCGTATGCAACGAGACCAGGTAGTGGAGAGGTTGTCCCTCTCTCAGGAGAAGGCCCAGCGGTTTGCTAACCGGCATAGGACTGATGGTCCTCGGTTTAAAGTGGGGGACTTGGTCTGGTTGTCCTCAAAGAATATTCCTATGAGAGTAGCATCTCCTAAATTTAAGCCTAGGTTCATTGGACCTTATAAGATCATGGAGATTATTAATCCTGTTTCTTTTCGTTTGCTTCTTCCAGGGACATTTAAGATCCATAACGTGTTCCACAAGTCCTTGTTGAAGAGGTTTGTTGAGCCAGTGGTTCCTGCTGCTGTGCCTCCTGACCCTGTTTTGGTTGAGGGCAATCTGGAGTATGTGGTTGAGAAAATATTGGATTCTCGTTTTTCTAGACGGAGACTCCAGTATTTGGTTAAATGGAGAGGTTATGGTCAGGAAGACAATTCTTGGGTGTTTGCTTCGGACATCCATGCTAGGAGACTTATCCGTGGTATCATAGAACTCATCCTGACCAACCTGGTTGCTCAAGTGAGGGTTCGGTGACCCCTCCTCAAGGGGGGGGTACTGTTGTGAATGGGTTTGAGATGAGTTCTGAGCAGAGGCTCCCTCTGGTGGTTACAAGCGGTACTAGTGAAGATTGTGAGGACTGGGAATCAGGTGTTACTGACTGGTCTTATATAAGGGAGTCATTTTCCCATCAGGGTTGCCGGTGATCAATTGTTCTGGTCTGAATCCTTCTTTCCAGTTTCCCTTGTAGCCTGCTGTGTCGTGTCTGCATCTCCTGCTTTCAGATAAGACATTTTCTTCTTTTGTGTTTTTGCTATATTTTTGCATTTTGTCCTGCACTTCTTTGGGGGCCTTCTGGGTCCCCTCCGGGGGCTTTTGCCCTCTCAGTTTAGTTCAGCCACTGAGTTTTGTACTTTTGTTTTTTCCAGTTTTTTCAGTGGCTGCTGTTTTGATTTTGTTACACCAGAGAACTAATTTAGGTGGTAGAGGTCGTGTGATCTCAGGTGATTTTGAAATTAGTAGAGTTGGTGTTTCTCAGGGTTTTCTGAGATTGCAGTAAGTACCCTTCCTGTCCTTTTCTATTTAGATAGTTTGGGCCCCAGCGTTTGCTCATACTATTTTCTTTCTGTGTCAGTATTTCCTCTTGTCTAACCGCCATTACATGTTTGGGGGCTTTCTTTTATCTTTGGGGTTCTGCTCCGGGGCAGATAGCTTTCCTATTTCTGTCTTTAGGTGTAGTTAGTTTCTCAGGCTGTGACGAGGCGTCTAGGACCAACGTAGGAACGCTCCACGGCTGCCTCTAGTTGTGGTGGTTAGTCAGGGTACTGCAATCTCATAGATTCCAACTGCTCTGGTGTATTTCCTTTTTTACCTGCACTCCTCAGCTACCGTAACATAACAGTAAACCCCCGAATGAATGAGCTCCTCTCCTGGCTGACAGGAGAGGAAGTGGTTAACATAATTGATTGCTTCCCACTTTCACTTCAGGTCAGCCAGGGACACCCACAGCATCAGTGACGTCAGAGGGAATCCCGGCTGACTTGAAGTGAACTGATTAACAAAAATAGAGGATCCCCTCTAAAAAAAAATGGCGTGGGGTCCCCCTATTTTTGTTAACCAGCCTGATAAAGCAGACTGCTGAGGCCTGGTTTTTCAGGCTGTTAAGGAGCCAATATCCATGGACCTTGCAAGCCTGATAATACCAGGCCACAGCAGTCTGCTTATCTTGGCTGGTTAACAAAAATAGGGGAACCCCTCGAAAAAAAATGGCGTTGGGTCCCCCTATTTTTGTTAACCAGTCAGATGAAGCAGACTGCTGAGGCCTGGTTTTTCAGGCTGGTAAGGATCCAATATATCCATGGACCTTGCAAGCCTGATAATACCAGGCCACAGCAGTCTGCTTAGCTTGGCTGGTTAACAAAAATAGGGGATCCCTCGAAAAAAAAATGGCGTGGGGATCCCCCTATTTTTGTTAACCAGCCAAGTAAAATGCAGACTGCTGCAGCCTGGTATTGAAAGACTGTCAAGGCCCATGGATTTTGGCCCTCAACAGCCTAAAAATACCAGGCTGCAGCAGCCCACACAAATGGCGCATCCAAAGATGCGCCAATTGTGGCACTTTACCCGGCTCTTCCCACTTGCCCTGTAGCAGTGGCAAGCGGGGTAATAAGGGGTTAATGTCACCTTTGATTGATCGGTGACAATAAGCCCGGTTAATAATGGAGAGGCGTCAATAAGACACCAATCCATTATTAATCATAGTTTGTAAATTAAAAAAAAAAACACAGCAAGAAAAAAGTATTTTAACCCCTTCAAGACCCAGCCTATTTTGACCTTAAAGACCTTGCCATTTTTTGCAATTCTGACCAGTGTCCTTTTATGAGGTAATAACTCAGGAACGCTTCAACGGATCCTAGCGATTCTGAGATTGTTTTTTCGTGACATATTGGGCTTCATGTTAGTGGTAAATTTAGGTCGATAATTTTTGCGTTTATTTGTGAAAAAAATGGAAATTTGGCGAAAATTCTGAAAATGTTGTAATTTTCAAATTTTTAATTTTTATTCTGTTAAACCAGAGAGTTATGTGGCACAAAATAGTTAATAAATAACATTTCCCACATGTCTACT
>JARQOD010000002.1:362049317-362068676 GCA_033576555.1 Oophaga sylvatica | reverse complement strand
TTTTTTCCCTCTGTATCTCTGGGTGCTGGGGAGATCTTTTTTCCCAATGGAGTTTGCACAGTTGTCTGGCCGTGTGGATCAGCTTGCCACTGAGGTTCAGAGTATTGCTGCATATCTATTGCTATTCCTGTTGTGGAACCTAGGATCCCCATGCCAGATTTGTTTTTAGGGGATCGAGCTAAGTTTCAGAATTTCAAAAATAATTGAAATTGTTTTTTGCCTTAAAATCTAAGTCCTCAGAAACGCAGCGCAGCAGTTCAAATTATCATCTCTCTCCTGCGCGGCGATCCTCAGGATTGGGCTTTTCCCTGATACCTGGGGATCCTGTTTTGAGTGATGTTGATGCATTTTTTCAGGCTTTGGGTTATTGTACGATGAGCCTAATGTCACTGATCAAGCTGAAAAAGCCTTGTTGGCATTAAATCAGGGGCTTGATGACGCTGAGTTATACTGCCAGAGATTCCGTAGGTGGGCAGTCCTGACCAAATGGAATGACACGCTTTTGGCGGCCCTTTTCCGGAAGGGTCTGTCGGATAATGTAAAGGATGTTATGGTGGGATTCCCTGTCCCCTCTGGTCTCAATGATTCTATGTCATTAGCGATTCAAATTGACAGACGTTTGCGTGAGCGGAGAAGTATGCGTGGAATAATGTTGCTTTGTGAACCAGCTTCTGAACCCATGCAGTGTGATAGAGTGGTGTCTGGGCACAGCGTCATGAGTTTCGAAAGCGCAATGGGTTATGTTTCTACTGTGGTGATGCCTCTCATGCTATTTCAGTCTGCCCTAAGCGGGGAAGACGTTTTGCACGCTCAGTTGTCTTGGGTAGTGTTCAGACTAAGTTTTTGTTAACTGTCACTCTGATATGCTCTCTGTCCTCATTTTCTGCTCAGGCTTTCATTGATTCTGGAGCAGCTATTAACCTGATGGATTATGATTTTGCTAAACGTTGTGGGTTTCCCTTGATACCCCTACAGAAGTCTATTCCCCTACTGGGGATCGATTCTACCCCTTTGGCTGAGAATAAACCCCAGTTTTCTACTCAGGTGATAATGAGGGTTGAACCTGATCACCAGGAGTGCTGCAAATTTTTGGTTCTATATAATCTGCATGACATTATCGTGCTGGGTTTCCCTAGGTTACAGTCTCATAATCCTGTTTTGGATTGGAAATCTGTGTCTGTAACCAGTTGGGGCTGCCAATGTGTTAATACCAACACTCCTGTTTTTTCTGCCTCCCCCCAGGCTCAGGATGTTCCTGACTTTTTGTTTGATTTTTCTGATGTGTTTAGCGAAAGTAAATCTGCATCCTTGCCTCCCCATAGGAGCTATGACTGCGCTATTGAATTAGTGCCGGGTAGTAAATTCCCTAAAGGTCGCCTTTTTAACTTGTCTGTACCTGAACATGACGCTATGCGGTCTTATATCAAGGAATCATTGGAGAAGGGTCATATCAGACCATCCTCTTCACCCTTAGGTGCCGGTTTTTTTCTTTGTGGCCAAAAAAGATGGTTCATTAAGGCCGTGTATTGATTATCGCCTCTTGAACAATATTACTGTGAAATATCAATACCCGTTACCCTTGATTTCTGACCTGTTTTCCAGGGTGAAAAACGCTACGTGGTTTACCAAGCTTGACCTCAGGGGGTATAACCTTATTCGCCTTAAGCACGGGGATGAATGGAAGACGGCATTCAATACCCCTGAAGGGCATTTTGAGTACCTAGTGATGCCCTTTGGGCTCACTAATGCTCCTTCCGTCTTCCAGTCCTTCATGAATGACATTTTTCAGGGATTTTGTGGACAAATTTCTGATTGTTTATTTGGATGATATCTTGATTTTTTTCTAATGACTGGGACTCTCATGTGAAACATGTTCGAACTGTATTCCAGATTTTGAGAGAGAATGCTCTGTATGTGAAGGGAGCAAAGTGTCTTTTTGGCGTACAGAAGATCTCATTTCTGGGATTCATTTTGTCCCCATCTGTTATTGAAATGGACCCGGTCAAGGTTCAGGCCATCTGTGATTGGGTCCAACCTACTTCATTAAAGGCTCTTCAGAGATTTTTGGGTTTTGCCAATTTTTATCGTAAATTTATTGGTAATTTCTCGGTTATTGTTAAACCATTAACTGATTTGACCAGAAAGGGTTCTGATGTGGTGAATTGGCCTCCTGAGGCAGTCTCTGCATTTCAGGAACTTAAGCAGAGATTCACTTCTGCTCCTGTTCTACGGCAGCCTGATGTTTCTCTGCCATTTCAGGTGGAGGTTGATGCCTCTGAAATTGGGGCAGGTACCGTTTTGTCCCAAAAAGATCCAGAGATCTCTAAAAGTAACCCTTGTGCCTTTTTCTCTCTCGAAAATTTTCTCCTACTGAACGTAATTATGACGTGGGTAATCGGGAGTTATTGGCCATGAAGTGGGCTTTTGAAGAGTGGAGACATTGGCTGGAGGGAGCCAAACATCAGGTGGTGGTCCTTACGGACCATAAGAATCTGGTCTATCTGGAATCTGCCAAGCGACTCAATCCTAGGCAGGCCAGGTGGCCTTGTTTTTCACACGTTTTAATTTTGTGGTTTCCTTTCTTCCTGGCACTAAGAATGTTAAGGCGGATGCCCTCTCGAGGAGTTTCCTTGCGGACTCTCCTGAGTTATCTGATCCTTCTGTTATTTTGAAAGAGGGTGTAGTTCTTTCCGCCATCTCGCCCAATTTGAGACTTGCTCTGGAGGGGTGTCAGGAGGATAGGCCCGAGCGCTGCCCTGTTGGAAAATTGTTTGTCCTGGACCAATGGAAAAAGAGTGTGATGTCTGAGATTCATTGTTCCGCATTGGCTGGGCATCCTGGAATTTTTGGTACCAGAGACTTGGTTAGTCGGTCCTTTTGGTGGCCTACCTTGTCTCGCGATGTCAGGGAATTTGTGCAGTCCTGCGGGACTTGCTCTCGCTCCAAGCCTTGCTCTCGCTCTAGTGGTTTGTTGATGCCATTGCCTGTGCCCAAGAGACCATGGACCCATATCTCTATGGATTTCATTTCCGATCTTCCTGTTTCTCAGAGAATGACCACCATCTGGGTAATTTGTGATAGGTTTTCCAAAATGATACATCTTGTGCCATTACCTAAGTTGCCTTCCTCCTCTGAATTGGTGCCGTTGTTCCTTCAGCACGTGGTTCGTTTACACGGCATTCCTGAGAACATTGTGTCTGACAGAGGAGTCCAGTTTGTTTCCAGATTTTGGAGGACTTTTTGTTCTAAACTGGGTGTTCAATTGTCTTTCTCCTCGGCATTTCATCCTCAGACCAATGGTCAAACTGAGAGAACAAACCAGACATTGGAGACTTATCTAAGATGCTTTGTGTCTGCTGATCAGGATGACTGGGTCTCTTTTTTGCCTTTGGCTGAGTTTGCTCTTAATAATAGGGCTAGCTCTGCCACTTTGATGTCTCCGTTTTCTGTAATTCTGGGTTTCACCCTCGATTTTCTTCAGGACAGACGGAAGCTTCTGTCTGTCCAGGTGTTGACTCTGTTGTTGAGCGTATGCAACAGACCAGGTAGTGGAGAGGTTGTCCCTCTCTCAGGAGAAGGCCCACGCGTTTGCTAACCGGCATAGGACTGATGGTCCTCGGTTTAAAGTGGGGGACTTGGTCTGGTTGTCCTCAAAGAATATTCCTATGAGAGTAGCATCTCCTAAATTTAAGCCTAGGTTCATTGGACCTTATAAGATCATGGAGATTATTAATCCTGTTTCTTTTCGTTTGCTTCTTCCAGGGACATTTAAGATCCATAACGTGTTCCACAAGTCCTTGTTGAAGAGGTTTGTTGAGCCAGTGGTTCCTGCTGCTGTGCCTCCTGACCCTGTTTTGGTTGAGGGCAATCTGGAGTATGTGGTTGAGAAAATATTGGATTCTCGTTTTTCTAGACGGAGACTCCAGTATTTGGTTAAATGGAGAGGTTATGGTCAGGAAGACAATTCTTGGGTGTTTGCTTCGGACATCCATGCTAGGAGACTTATCCGTGCGTATCATAGAACTCATCCTGACCAACCTGGTTGCTCAAGTGAGGGTTCGGTGACCCCTCCTCAAGGGGGGGGTACTGTTGTGAATGGGTTTTGAGATGAGTTCTGAGCAGAGGCTCCCTCTGGTGGTTACAAGCGGTACTAGTGAAGATTGTGAGGACTGGGAATCAGGTGTTACTGACTGGTCTTATATAAGGGAGTCATTTTCCCATCAGGGTTGCCGGTGATCAATTGTTCTGGTCTGAATCCTTCTTTCCAGTTTCCCTTGTAGCCTGCTGTGTCGTGTCTGCATCTCCTGCTTTCAGATAAGACATTTTCTTCTTTTGTGTTTTTGCTATATTTTTGCATTTTGTCCTGCACTTCTTTGGGGGCCTTCTGGGTCCCCTCCGGGGGCTTTTGCCCTCTCAGTTTAGTTCAGCCACTGAGTTTTGTACTTTTGTTTTTTCCAGTTTTTTCAGTGGCTGCTGTTTTGATTTTGTTACACCAGAGAACTAATTTAGGTGGTAGAGGTCGTGTGATCTCAGGTGATTTTGAAATTAGTAGAGTTGGTGTTTCTCAGGGTTTTCTGAGATTGCAGTAAGTACCCTTCCTGTCCTTTTCTATTTAGATAGTTTGGGCCCCAGCGTTTGCTCATACTATTTTCTTTCTGTGTCAGTATTTCCTCTTGTCTAACCGCCATTACATGTTTGGGGGCTTTCTTTTATCTTTGGGGTTCTGCTCCGGGGCAGATAGCTTTCCTATTTCTGTCTTTAGGTGTAGTTAGTTTCTCAGGCTGTGACGAGGCGTCTAGGACCAACGTAGGAACGCTCCACGGCTGCCTCTAGTTGTGGTGGTTAGTCAGGGTACTGCAATCTCATAGATTCCAACTGCTCTGGTGTATTTCCTTTTTTACCTGCACTCCTCAGCTACCGTAACATAACAGTAAACCCCCGAATGAATGAGCTCCTCTCCTGGCTGACAGGAGAGGAAGTGGTTAACATAATTGATTGCTTCCCACTTTCACTTCAGGTCAGCCAGGGACACCCACAGCATCAGTGACGTCAGAGGGAATCCCGGCTGACTTGAAGTGAACTGATTAACAAAAATAGAGGATCCCCTCTAAAAAAAAATGGCGTGGGGTCCCCCTATTTTTGTTAACCAGCCTGATAAAGCAGACTGCTGAGGCCTGGTTTTTCAGGCTGTTAAGGAGCCAATATCCATGGACCTTGCAAGCCTGATAATACCAGGCCACAGCAGTCTGCTTATCTTGGCTGGTTAACAAAAATAGGGGAACCCCTCGAAAAAAAATGGCGTTGGGTCCCCCCTATTTTTGTTAACCAGTCAGATGAAGCAGACTGCTGAGGCCTGGTTTTTCAGGCTGGTAAGGATCCAATATCCATGGACCTTGCAAGCCTGATAATACCAGGCCACAGCAGTCTGCTTAGCTTGGCTGGTTAACAAAAATAGGGGATCCCCTCGAAAAAAAAATGGCGTGGGGATCCCCCTATTTTTGTTAACCAGCCAAGTAAAATGCAGACTGCTGCAGCCTGGTATTGAAAGACTGTCAAGGCCCATGGATTTTGGCCCTCAACAGCCTAAAAATACCAGGCTGCAGCAGCCCCACAAATGGCGCATCCAAAGATGCGCCAATTGTGGCACTTTACCCGGCTCTTCCCACTTGCCCTGTAGCAGTGGCAAGCGGGGTAATAAGGGGTTAATGTCACCTTTGATTGATCGGTGACAATAAGCCCGGTTAATAATGGAGAGGCGTCAATAAGACACCAATCCATTATTAATCATAGTTTGTAAATTTAAAAAAAAAAACACAGCAAGAAAAAAGTATTTTAACCCCTTCAAGACCCAGCCTATTTTGACCTTAAAGACCTTGCCATTTTTTGCAATTCTGACCAGTGTCCTTTTATGAGGTAATAACTCAGGAACGCTTCAACGGATCCTAGCGATTCTGAGATTGTTTTTTCGTGACATATTGGGCTTCATGTTAGTGGTAAATTTAGGTCGATAATTTTTGCGTTTATTTGTGAAAAAAATGGAAATTTGGCGAAAATTCTGAAAATGTTGTAATTTTCAAATTTTTAATTTTTATTCTGTTAAACCAGAGAGTTATGTGGCACAAAATAGTTAATAAATAACATTTCCCACATGTCTACTTTACATCAGCACAATTTTGGGAACAACATTTTTTTTGTTAGGAAGTTATAAGGGTTAAAAGTTGACCAGCGATTTCTCATTTTTACAGCAAAATTTACAAAACCATTTTTTTTAGGGACCACCTCACATTTGAAGTCACTTTGAGGGGTCTATATGGCAGAAAATACCCAAAAGTGACACCTTTATAAAAACTGCACCCCTCAAGCTACTCAAAACTACATTCAAGAAGATTATTAACCCTTCAGGTGCTTCACAGGAACTAAAGCAACGTGGAAGGAAAAAATGGACATTTTAATTTTTCCAACAAAAATTTTCTTTTAGCATCAATTTTTTCATTTTTACATGGGCATCAGGATAAAATGGATCCTAAAATTTGTTGGGCAATTTCTCCTGAGTACACAGATACCTCATATGTGGTCATAAACCACTGTATGGGCGCACGGCAGGGCTCAGAAGGGAAGGAGCGCCATTTGACTTTTTGAATGGAAAATATGCTGGAATATTTAGCGGTTGCCATGTCGCATTTGGAGAGTCCCTGTGTGCCTAAACATTGGAGCTCCCCCACAAGTGACCCCATTTTGGAAACTAGACCCCCTAAGGAACTTATGTAGATGCATAGTGAGCACTTTGAACCCCCAGGTGCTTCACAAATTGATCCGTAAAAAAAAGAAAGTACTTTTTTTTCACAAAAATTTTCTTTTAGCCTCAGTTTTTTTCATTTTCACATGGGCAACAGTATAAATTGGATCCTAAAATTTGTTGGGCAATTTCTCCTGAGTACACAGATACCTCATATGTGGTCATAAACCACTGTTTGGGCGCACGGCAGGGCTCAGAAGGGAAGGAGCGCCATTTGACTTTTTGAATAGAAAATATGCTGGAATATTTAGCGGTTGCCATGTCGCATTTGGAGAGTCCCTGTGTGCCTAAACATTGGAGCTCCCCCACAAGTGACCCCATTTTGGAAACTAGACCCCTTAAGGAACTTATCTAGATGCATAGTGAGCACTTTGAACTCCCAGGTGCTTCACAAATTGATCCGTAAATAAAAGAAAGTACTTTTTTTTCACAAAAATTTTCTTTTAGCCTCAGTTATTTTCATTTTCACATGGGCAACAGTATAAATTGGATCCTAAAATTTGTTGGGCAATTTCTCCTGAGTACACAGATACCTCATATGTGGTCATAAACCACTGTTTGGGCGCACTGCAGGGCTCAGAAGGGAAGGAGCGCCATTTGACTTTTTGAATGGAAAATATGCTGGAATATTTAGCGGTTGCCATGTCGCATTTGGAGAGTTCCTGTGTGCCTAAACATTGGAGCTCCCCCACAAGTGACCCCATTTTGGAAACTAGACGCCCTAAGGAACTTATCTAGATGCATAGTGAGCACTTTGAACCCCCAGGTGCTTCACAGAAGTTTATAACGCAGAGCCGCGAAAATAAAAAATCATTTTTTTTTTCTCAAAAAATGATTTTTTAGCCCACTGTTTTTTATTTTCACAATGGTTACAGGAGAAATTGGACCCCAAAAGTTGTTGTCCAGTTTCTCCTGAGTACGCTAGTACCCCATATGTGGGGGGGAACCACTGTTTGGGCACACGTCAGGGCTCAGAAGGGATGTAGTGATGCTTTGAAATGCCGACTTGATGGAATGGTCTGCGGGCATCTTGTTACGTTTGCAGAGCCCCTGATGTGCCTAAACAGTAGAAACTCCCCACAAGTGACCCCATTTTGGAAACTAGACCCGGCAAAGAACTTATCTAGATGTGTGGTGAGCACTTTGAACCCCCAAGGGCTACACAGAAGTTTATAATGCCCGGGCATGAAAATAAAAAAATCATATTTTTTCCACAATCAGGATCTTTTAGTCCCCAATTTTTTTATTTTCCCAAGGGTAACATGAGAAATTAGACCCCAAAAGTTGTTGTCCAATTTGTCCTGAGTATGCTGATATCCCATATGTGGGAGAAAACTACTGTATGGGCACACGTCGGGGCTCGGATGGGAAGTAGTGACGTTTTGAAATGCCCACTTGATGGAAAGGTCTTCGGGCGTCATGTTACGTTTGCAGAGTCCCTGATGTGCCTAAACAGTAGAAACTCCCCACAAGTGACCCCATTTTGGAAACTAGATCCCCCAAGGAACTCCTATAGATGTGTGATAAGCACTTTGAATCTCCAAGTCCTTCACAGAAGTTTATAACGCAGAGCCGTGAAAATATAAAATCATTTTTTTTCCACAAAAATAATTTTTAGTCCCCAATTTTTTTCCCAATGTTAACAGGAGAAATTAGAACCCCCAAAGTTGTTGTGCAATTTTTCCCGAGTACGCTGATACCCCATATGTGGGGATAAACCACTGTTTGGGCATACGTCGGGGCTTGGAATAAAGGGAGCACTGTTTGACTTTTGAACGCAAAATTTGCAGGAATCAATGGTGGCACCATGTCGCGTATGGAGACCCCCTGATGTGCCTAAATAGTGGAAACCCCTCAATTCTAACTCCAACCCTAACCCCAACACACCCCTAACCCCAACCCTAACCCCTACACACACCTAACCCTAATACAAACCCTAATCATAACCCTAACCCCAACACACCCCTAACCCTAATCCCAACTCTAACCATAAACCTAACTACAAGCCTAACCCTAATTCCAACCCTAACCCTAATTCCAACCCTAACCCTAATTCCAACCCTAACCCAAATTCCAACCCTAACCGTAATTCTAACCTTAACCCTAATGCTAACCCTAACCCTAGTTCTAACCCTAAGGCTGGGGTCATATTGCGTTTTACCAGCCCGTTCAACACGTAGCGGTGACCGGCTGGTAACGGTATAGTTGTAGCAAATTGATAAAAATTAACTTTTAATAATATAGTTAAAAAACAAAGTGCCAAAAGAGTGCCAAACAAAAAAACCCAAAGGTGTGTGTGAATGAAAGAAAGAACGAAAGAAAAGGGTTAAAAAATGAACCACTCATTCAATAAGAAGCTGAGTTAGATCTTAGAAATGAGATCGTATAATGCTTTTATGCTCCTATTTATTTTCTTCGGATATAACAATCCTTTTTCTTTATGCAGGACTTGCTAGCTGCTTTATAAATGGAGCATATATGATGGATTCAGCTTAAATGTAAATGGGGGGGAAAAAGATTTTTTTCCTTTTTTTTCCCCAGGTCAATCTTATAATATATATATACACACAGGTCCGATATGCAATAAACGGCAACCTTATATAGTGTAAAGATTGAAAAACCCCCTTAGGAAATGACCTCATGCGCTGAGTAATTAATATATGTAAACATAAATTCAGACATATATGTACATGTTATGAGTGGTTCTATAGATTGCTCCTATATATATTGGAGTAATGTATAAGCATATCCTGTCATACATGTGCGCCTCTGATGCAGATCATAATAAACCCAGCATAGGAGCCCCAGAGTTATGTACCCTGTATTAAAGCGGTCTCACTTTGGGTATTTTTGATTCATATGATACTCATCTGCATCGTTGTATTGTAGGCATGAATGCTGATTTAGCCTGGGGGAGACTTGCGTTAGCCATTTAGGTCAGTCGGTCTCTACCCCTCCGGCTCTCCCAACGCGTTTCATCTATCAGGAATCATCAGGGGAGGAAAAATGCTCTGAGTTGAAAAGACAGGGGTAACGGTATAGCATAATGCGATCGCGTTATGCTATACCCGCTAGTGCAGATGAATCAGCAGATAATCAGCCGCGGATCCGCAGCAAAATCCGCCGCGGATCTGCAGCGAATCAGCAGCGAAATCAGCCGCGGATCAGCAGCGAAATCAGCCGCGGATCAGCAGCGAAATCAGCCGCGGATCAGCAGCGAAATCAGCGCGGATCAGCAGCAAAATCAGCCGTACTTCGTTCTGTGACACAGGAACTCCCATAGACTTTCTCGGAAATCTCCGATTCCGGTATCCGATATGACAAAAATATCGGAACTCAGAATCGGAATTCCGATACAGCAAATATCGGCCGATACACGATATTTTCAGTATCGGAATGCTCAACACTAGTTACAAGACATTTGTCCACACACTCAATCAATCTTTTTCCAACCTCTCCACCATGGCCAAAACCAAAGAGATGTCTAAGGATACCAGGGACAAACAATTGTAGACCTGCACAAGGCTGGGATGGGATTCAGGAGAATAGGAAAGCAGCTAGGTGAGAAGGCAATAACTGTTTGCACAATTGTGAGAAAATGCAAGATCTTACCTTGTGGGGTAAGGATGATTCTGAGAAAGGTCAGGAATCAGCCCAAAACTGTATGCGAAGACCTGGTCAAAGACCCAAAGAGAGTTGGGACCACAATCTCAAACAATATCATTAGTAACACACTACGCCGTTATGGATTAAAATCCTGCAGGGCACACAAGGTCCCCATGCTCGTGCCAGCACATGTCCAGGCCCATTTGAAGTTCTCCAGTGACCATCTGGATAATCCAGAGGAGACATGGGAGAAGGTCATGTGGTCAAATGAGAGTAAAATAGAACATTTTGTTATCAAATCCACTCGCTGTGTTTGGAGGAAGAAGAAGGATGAGAGCAACCCCAAGAACCACAGTGAAGCATGGTGGGGAAACATCATTCTAGGGGGTGCTTTTCTGCAAAGGGGACAGGACAACTGCACCTTTTTGAAGGGATGATAGATGGGGTCGTGTATCTTGAAATTTTGGCCAATAACCTGCTTGCCTCAGTGAGAGCATTGAAGATGGGTCAAAAGCTGGGTCTTCCAGCATGACAATGACCCAAAGCACACAGCCAAGGCAACTAAGGAGTGGCTCTGTAAGAAGCATTTCAAGGTCTTGGAGTTGCCTAGCCAATCTCCAGATCTGAACCCAATAGAAAATCTTTGGAGGGAGCTGAAACTCAATGTTGCCTAGCGAGAGCCCCAAAATCTGAAAGACCTGGCGAAGATCTTTATGGTGGAGTGGGCCAAAATCCTTGCCGCAGTGAGTGCAAACTTGGTCAAGAACTACAGGAAATGCCTGACCTCTGTAATAGCAAACAACAGTTTCTTTACCAAACATTCAGTTCTGTTTTTCTATTGTATCTAATACTTATTTCAATAAATGCAATAAAATGCAAATTAATTATGTAACAATCATACAATGTGATTTTCTGGATTGTTTTTTAAGATTATGTCTATCACATTTGAAGTGTACCTACGATAAAAATTACAGACCTCTCCATTCTTTGTAGATGGTGAAAACTTGCAAAATCGTCAGTGTATCAAATACTTATTTTCCCCACTGTTTATAAGTGTCATGCATGGCCGATTCTAGCTTTTCTACTGAAAGCAAAAATTTAAATATTGCCCTACAGCTTCTTATATACAGTATAATGGCCCACATGCCCTGTTACACAGTATGATGTGCCCCAAATCTCTGTATACAGTGGGTACGGAAAGTATTCAGACCCCTTTAAATTTTTCACTCTTAGTTTCATTGCAGCCATTTGGTAAATTTACAAAAAAGTTCATTTTTTTTCTCATAAGTGTACACTCTGCACCCCACATTGACTGAAAAAACAAAATGTATAATATTTTGCAAATTTATTAAAAAAGAAAAACTGAAATATCACATGGTCATAAGTATTCAGACCCCTTGCTCAGTATTGAGTAGAAGCACCCTTAAACTAGTACAGCCATGAGTATTCTTGGGAATAAAGCAACAAGTTTTTCACAGCTGAATTTGGGGATCCTCTGCCATACTTCCT
Organism: Oophaga sylvatica; assembly: GCA_033576555.1. Taxonomy (NCBI): domain Eukaryota; kingdom Metazoa; phylum Chordata; class Amphibia; order Anura; family Dendrobatidae; genus Oophaga; species Oophaga sylvatica. The sequence continues at coordinate 362,056,765 of JARQOD010000002.1, read as the reverse complement.
TGCAGATCCTCTCAAGTTCCAACAGGTTTGCTAGTGAACATTGGTGGACAGCCATTTTCAGGTCTCTCCAGAGATGCTCAATTGGGTTTTAGGTCAGGGCTCTGTCTGGGCCAGTCAAGAATGGTCACAGAGTTGTTCTGAAGCCACTCCTTTGTTATTTTAGCTGTGTGCTTAGGGTCATTGTCTTGTTGGAAGGTGAACCTTTGGCCAAGCTGAGGTTCAGAGCACTCTGGAAGAGGTTTTCATTCAGGATATCTCTGTAGTTGGCCGCATTCATGTTTCCTTAAGTTGCAACCAGTCGTCCTGTCTCTGCAGCTGAAAAGCACCCCCATAAAATGATGCTGCCACCACCTTGTTTCACTATTGGGATTGTATTAGGCAGGTGATGAGCAGTGCCCAGTTTTCTCCAGAAATTCCGCTTAGAATTATCACCAAAAAGTTCTATCTTCGTCTGATCAGATCAGAGAATCTTATTTCTCATAGTCTGGGAGTCCTTCATGTGTTTTTTAGCAAACTCTATGAGGGATTTCATATGTCTTGCACTGAGGAGAGGCTTCTGTCGGGCCACTCTGCCATAAATGCCCAACTGGTGGAGGGCGGAAGGGATGGTTGACTTTGTGGAACTTTCTCCCATCTCCCTACTGCATCTGTGGAGCTCAGTCACAGTGATCTTGGGATTCTTCTTTCACTCTCTCACCAAGGCTCTTCTCTCACGATTGCTCAGATTGGCTGGATGGCCAGGTCTAGGAAGACTTCTGGCAGTCCCAAACTTCTTCCATTTAAGGATTATGGAGGCCACTGTGCTCTTAGGAACCTTCAGTACTGCAGAAATTCTTTTGTAACCTTGGCCAGATCTGGCCTTGCCATAATTCTGTCTATGAGCTCCTTGGCCAGTTCCTTTGACCTTACGATTCTCATTTGGTCTGACATGCACTGTGAGCTGTGAGGTCTTATATAAACAGGTGTGTGCTTTCACAAATCAAGTCCTATTGGTTTAATTAGACACAGCTGGTCTCCAATGAAGGAGTAGAACCATCTCAAGGAGGATCACAAGGAAATGGACAGCATATGACTTAAATATGAGTGTCTGAGCAAAGGGTTTGAATATTTATGACCATGTGATATTTCAGTTTTACATTTTTTAATACATTTGCAAAAATTTCTACATTTCTGTTTTTTTTCAGTCAAGTTGGGGAGCAGAGTGTACATTAATGAGAAAAAAAAATAACTTTTTTGAATTCACCAAATGGCTGCAATGAAACAAAGAGCGAAAAATTTAAAGTGGTCTGAATTCTTTCCGTACCCACTGTACATGTTGCTCAAAATGAGCATCTGAGCATTAGGAATTGCTCGGTTCGAGTAACCAGAATCTGAGCATTTTAGTGCTCACTCATCTCCAATGTGTTTCTAAATCTGAAGTTTGGCATTGACGTACAGATAGTTGTAAGAAACACATTTCTGGGAGTCTGCTCTGCTTGTCAATTTGAGCAGTCGTCATGCAACCTCTCATATGTAATTTATGTGTCTGTGGTCATGTGCTGATTAGCTTATCCTCTACTCTTCTTTGTGTCCTAATGTTTCAGTAAGCAACATGTTACTGAAATAAGGGCCTCTGCCTCTACATTAAGCTGCTTTTAGATTACGTAGCTACAACCTGGTAACAGATTCTCTTTAAGTAGATTGTAACATTTCCTATTAATGGAACCTGGTGCATGAAATGATTGCAGACACAAATTATGTCAGGTTTGAGACAAACTACTGTCTATTTCTAATGTGAACTTGCAGAATTAAAATTAACTAAGTAATGTGACGATTCAAAATCTGCCCTGCCCAGTATCCAAAGTACGATCATAGACATAGCAGGGTATGAATGCGATTTATTTCATCAATACATTTCAAGGTTTTCACACCTCTTCATCAGTACAAAACCACAATAAGTCTATCCTGATGAAGAGGTTTAAAAACCTTGAAACGCGTTTATGAAATAAATATATAAATATTGTGGTTTTGTCCTGATGAAAAGGTTTGAAAACTTTGAAACGCATTCAGGAAATAAACTGCATTCATACCTCATCTTTGATCATACTTTGAATACTTGGCATTGCGTATTTTAAATCACCTCATTCCTTATTCAATTGCATCATGCCCTATTGGTGATCCTGCCGCAGCCTTCACATGATTTCTATAGGAGTTGTGACTATCACAACCCTGTCAGGTGAGCAGATTTCTTAACCTTTTACACTCTTTTGTCATCAGATAAGACCCTCTTTTGCACTTCTTGTCTCTCCAGTTTCTTTATTTTATTTAAACTTGCAGAATTACAAACACATAGCAGGAGCCCTATCAGTCTTTGTGAGTGGAGCGTGTTGAAGCCATTGGGGACCTGTTTCTTGGATTATTAATTCTAAACGCAATGTCCCCAACCAGCTTTTAAATGAATGTTTTCTCTGAAATGGTGCATTATTTTAGAAAAAAATGTACTGGTATGAAATAGTGAATCTGGTGTCTGATTCAAGATTCCTGAGTTTCGGTCTGCATTATTTTGAGCAAATCTCACTTGCAAAACACTTTGAAAGCTTCAGACTTATATCTTACATTGCTTCCATCACTTCTAACTTCAAACCAAGACATCATGTAAAGATTTAATGTGGAAGTGAAAATGATTCTAATAATTTAATGTGGTTAGCAGCTGAGGAGTGTATTACAATGTTCTACAGTAGCTGAGATGTGTACCGTCCCCAGCCTAATCAAAGCTGGAAGTCCCAGCCTAACTTGAAGAGACTCCTGGAGTTTGGCACTCAGAGGCAGCGATAAAATGTGACAAGGATCGGATGGGGGATAGTGAGGATTGAAGGGTCTGGAGAAGTGAGCAGTAGGGTGAGTACAAGTGTTTTTTTTCACTCTTTACTAGTGATGAGCGAACATGCTCGCCGCTACTCATTACTCGCCCGAGTATCACTGTACTCGGTGTACTCGGCAAGCACTGAGCATTTCCAGTATTATTCGGCAGGAGCTTGGGTCTCCACCCTGCAATTTTGGCACTCTTTAGAGCACCAATGAACATGCAGGGATTGTCAGCCACGCACTGTAATGCTGCAGCCATCTTTGTTGTGGGATTACAGTGATTGGTTGGCCGCACAGCGTCATCAGGTCTATAAGAGACCGGACGCCGCCCTGCTCACGCATTCAGCTCCGGATTCAGACAGTGTAGGGAGAGTTGCTGCTGAGATAGGGAGAGATTTGTGCTTTTATTAGTTAGTGTGGGTCAACCATTATTCAATCCACAAATCCAGCTAAACCAACAGTCCTTTTAAGGGCTAATTAGGGGGTATATAGATTGCAGTGCTAGGTAGGCTGTGGAGTCTATGTGCGCATATCCACATCAGTGCAAGACATGCAGGCACTGTATGTGAGTGTATAGATCTGACTGCATACTTCAAAAGGGTCCATTACTGTCTGGTGCTGCCTATTATATATACCTAGCTGCAGGTATCTGTGGCTAGGATTATTTTTTTTTTGCACCTGAATCCTGATAATTTTATTACAAAGCAATCCAGAGACCCCATTTTTTTCTACATTTATTTGCTTGGTCACACTGCAGCCTACAGCCAAGTCATTTTACTACAACAGTATTAAAATATGGAAATTTAAAACGGCTTTTTTTGTCCCAGGCATCAGATCTGAGTGCGCAGAAAATTTTTTTTTTTTTTGTTACTGTAGTATTTTTCGAGTGTCTTACAACATTTTTGGCCACCATTTTGCTGACCAAAATATCTTTAGGTGGCCAAAAAATATTTATCTACAGTTCTTATTTTTATCACTGTGTTTTTAGCGCCACACGCATCGCATATTATTGTAATAACTATTTTACAATTTTAGCAGTCCAACAATTTTTTTTTTAGTGTCATAGCCTAGTTATTGACACAATTTTGGTGGTCCAAAAAAAATCCAGCCCACATATGTAACAATGTTCTATCTCCTGCAGACGCCAGATCTATCTGTGGTCTGCAAATTGTGGCATTTCTGGCCAATTTTCCACTGTTTTTGCTGTCTGTTACCCTAGTTCTGTACAATATTTTGGGTATAACATTAAAAAATACAGGCTACATAGAGTGAACAGTAATAAACTTATCCGATGCATTATAACCAAAGGCACATAAACTGATATATCAATCAGCAATAGGGTTGAGCATTCCGATACTGCAAATATCGGGTATCGGCCGATATTGGCTGTATCGGAATTCCGATTCCGAGTTCCAATATTTTCGTCTTATCGGATACCGGAATCGGGATTGTCACTGTCACTGTCAGTGTCCGTCGGTCAGGTCTGTCAGGAGTCAGCGGCACTTACCTGGCAGAAGATCTCCGGCGGTCACGGCCTGGACTGCTTCATGGCCGCCATCTTCTTTCCCCGGCGGTCACATGCAGTTTCTCGCGATAACTGCAGTGACTGCTGGGTAATCCCGGCCGTAAAGCAGTCAGTCCGATGACGTCACCGCCGGGGAAGCAGGTAATCAGCTGTGCTGCGTCGCGATGACAGGCTCTGCCTGTCATTGCGATGTAGCAGAGTTGGATCGTCGTGGGACTGTCGTTATGGACTGCGTCGGACAGGTGGTATACTGTTGGTTTGTTTTTTTTCTTTTTTTACAGGAGATCGATGGCGTCGCAGGAATGAGAGTACAATAAAATTAATGAAAACTGTGTTGTCTCTTTTATTTCATTAAAAGACTTTTTTCTTGCTTTGTCTTTTTTTTAAACATTTAATAACTTTGGGATTAATAATGGATCGGTGTCTTATTGACGCCTCTCCATTATTAACCGGGCTTATTGTCACCGTGCAATCAACGGTGACATTAACCCCTTATTACCCCGCTTGCCACCGCTACAGGGCAAGTGGGAAGAGCCGGGTAAAGTGCCACAATTGGCACATCTTTTGATGCGCCAAATGTGGGGCTGCTGTAGCCTGGTATTATCAGGCTGTTGAGGGCCAAAATCCATGGGCCTTGACAGTCTTTTAATACCAGGCCGCAGCAGTCTGCATTTTACTTGGCTGGTTAACAAAAATAGGGGGGATCCCCACGCCGTTTTTTTTTCGAGGGGATCCCCTATTTTTGTTAACCAGCCAAGCTAAGCAGACTGCTGTGGCCTGGTATTATCAGGCTGGCAAGGTCCATGGATATTGGATCCTTACCAGCCTGAAAAACCAGGCCTCAGCGGTCTGCTTCATCTGGCTGGTTAACAAAAATAGGGGGACCCCACGCCAATTTTTTTCGAGGGGATCCCCTATTTTTGTTAATCAGCCAAGATATGCAGACTGCTGTGGCCTGGTATTATCAGGCTGGCAAGGTCCATGGATCTTGGCTCCTTAACAGCCTGAAAATCCAGGCCTCAGCGGTCTGCTTCATCTGGCTGGTTAACAAAAATAGGGGGACCCCACGTCAATTTTTTTCGAGGGGATCCCCTATTTTTGTTAATCAGCCAAGATATGCAGACTGCTGTGGCCTGGTATTATCAGGCTGGCAAGGTCCATGGATCTTGGCTCCTTAACAGCCTGAAAATCCAGGCCTCAGCGGTCTGCTTCATCTGGCTGGTTAACAAAAATAGGGGGGACCCCACGCCAATTTTTTTCGAGGGGATCCCCTATTTTTGTTAATCAGCCAAGATATGCAGACTGCTGTGGCCTGGTATTATCAGGCTGGCAAGGTCCATGGATCTTGGCTCCTTAACAGCCTGAAAATCCAGGCCTCAGCGGTCTGCTTCATCTGGCTGGTTAACAAAAATAGGGGGGACCCCACGCCATTTTTTTTTCGAAGGGAACCCCTATTTTTGTTAATCAGTTCCCTCTGACGTCACTGATGGTGTCCCTGGCTGACCTGAAGTGAAAGTGGAAAGCAATCAATTAAGCTTTCCACTTAAGGGCCCGTCTCACATAGCGATATCGCTACCGAGATCGCTGCTGAGTCACTAGTTTTGTGACGCAGCAGCGAGCTCACCAGCGATATCGCTGTGTGTGACATTCAGCGACGATCAGCCCCCCTGCCGGGTATCGCTGATCGTCGCTGAAATGTCAGGACCTTTTTTTGATTGCTGGTTTCCCGCTGACAGGCACACATCGCTGCGTGTGACAGGCGGGAGACCAGCGATCCGCTGGTAACCAAGGTACACAGCGGGTTTCCAGGCGCGGGGCTGTGCCTAGAAACCCGCTGTGTACCTTGGATACCAGCGCCCTGATGCAGGGAGCTGGTATCCAAGGTACACAGCGGGTTTCCAAGCGCTGCGCGGTGCCTGGAAACCCGCTGTGTACCTTGGTTACCAGCGGATCGCTGGTCTCCCGCCTGTCACACGCAGCGATGCGTGCCTGTCAGAGGGAAACCAGCGATCAAAAAAAGGTCCTGACATTTCTGCGACGATCAGCGATACCCGGCAGGGGGGCTGATCGTCGCTGAATGTCACACACAGCGATATCGCTGGTGAGCTCGCTGCTGCGTCACAAAACTAGTGACTCAGCAGCGATCTCGGTAGCGATATCGCTATGTGAGACGGGCCCTTAAGCGATGTTACCCGCAGTGTCGCTGTCCCAGATCGCTGCCTGAGCTGCCTGTTTGGCAGCTCAGCAGCGATCATGTAGCGATACACCAGCGATCCTGACAAGTGCATATCGTTGTCGGGATCGCTGGTGTATCGTTATGTGACACCCAGCCTTTACTCTCCTGTCAGGCAGGAGAGGAACTCATTCATTTGGGGTTTACTGTGAGGCTGCAGCATTAGCTGCGGTCCCTGCAGTAAACATTAACCCTTTCTGAAGGATTACACCGTGGGACCTGACTGTGCATGGGATAGGTAAGAATAATTTTGCTTTTTTATTTTATTTTTATTACAGGAAATGGTTTTTGCAGTAAAATAAAAGATGGTCAAAAACATGTGTCTTTATTTCATTAAAATGATTTTTAATTAAAGTGTGTGTGTTTTATTTTTATTTCATGCAATAGGATTAATAATTGATAGTTGTCTAATTGACAGCTCTCAATTATTAACCTGGCTTAAGGTCACCTTTCAATAGCAAGGTGGCTTTAACCCCATATTAACCCATTCGCCACCGCTACAGGCAATGGGAATAGACGGGCAAAGTGCCAGAAAGGGCGAATCTAATTATAGATTTGTCTTTCCTGGGGTGTCTGGGGGCAGATGTTAGTAGCCGGGGGGGGCAAAAATAATGGTCCCTCTCTGGGCTATTATTATCTGCCCCCACTCACTGGCTTTGTCTGTCTGGTTGCGAAAATAGGGCGGGAGCCCACGCATTTTTTTTTCAGCAATTTTACACCTCATATATATATATACATGTCATTGAATTTGTGACACATATATATATATTTATATTTGTAGTTCATACACTTCTACATAGTATAATAGCCGCTAATTCAATTGCCGGCTTTTGTGAAAATGCAGAA
>JARQOD010000002.1:362032809-362049217 GCA_033576555.1 Oophaga sylvatica | reverse complement strand
TTTGGTTTCTTCCATTCACCTTTATTTGCTGTGTGTTACCCTAGCTGTAAACACTATTTAGGGCTAAAAATTTTTAAAATACTGCCCACATATTGAACAGTCTGGTATCTCTGTCAGATGGCTTAGCTGTTTGTGGCCTACAAATTGTGGCAATTCAGGCCTACATTCCACTGTATTTGCTGTCTTTTACACTAGTTCTGTACAATATTTTGGGGTATAAACTAAAAAAATACAGGCTACATAGAGTGACCAGTGTGGTATCTGTGTCAGAATCCTATATCTCGGTGTGATAAATATTGTGGCATTTCAGGGGTACATTACAGTTTTTTCTTCATATTACCACTAGAGTTGAGCGAAACAGGTCGGTCAGATTCATAAGCCGCCGACTTTTGCCAAAGTTGGGTTTCACCGAGCGAAACCCCACCATAGCGTTAAGTCGGCCGTGCGGTCGTCGACACGAGCGGCAAAGTGGGTTTTCCCAGAATGCTTGCAGGCGCCTTTTTTCAGCCAGTGAGCAAGGACGTACACTGTGGGCAATGAGATGACATGGGCAGCGTCCACCACCATCTTAGAGAAGGGCATTGCAGTGATTGGCTTGCTTTGGGGGGCATCATAGAGTCTATAAAAGCCCTGACCGCCAACCACCATTTTACTTCTGCCAATCTTAACAGTAGGGAGAGGTTGCTGACGCTGTTTATAAGTAGGGCAAGTAGGGAAATAGTTAGGGCTGGAAAGAAAAGAGAAGTTCTTATGTGCTTGTGCTGATAGCAATTGTGCTGTACAGTTAGTGTGCAGTGACAGGGGAGGATTTTCTTGTGTGCAGCACCGCTGTTTATTAGGCTGCCTGCCAGTGACAGGAGAAGATTTTCTTTGGCGCAGCAGCACTGGTTATTATACTGCCTGCCAGTAACAGGGGAGGATTTTCTTGCGTGCAGCAGTGCTGGTTATTAGGCTGCCTGCTAGCTGTATTGCTGTGTGTACACTGCTGTGCAGACTGCTTTTTACACAGCACTAATACTTTTATTCTTTTTTTTGCACAATTACAGAGCGTTCATTTTTTCCCACACCATATAGAGCTGTACGCTCCTCACACACTACCGTGTACCGGCTGGTATCATGGACAAATACATGCTGACTATTGTTGCACAGCTTCTGAATCCACGCCTTTGCAGTAGAAAACTTTACAGAGCAGACTTCATGGGATAACAAGCTTTTACTTCTAACATCATGAGGTAAAGGAAGAATGCACAGTCATTTTAGCATTGCATCAGGAAACAGAAACAAAACGAAAGTGAAACTAAAAATGAGATTATTTCTTATACAATACATTAAATAGACGGAAACATTACACAACATCGCCATCTATTGTCAGGTCAGCATAAAATCCTCCTTTTACTTATAATAAGTTCTAATCTGTTCCATATGTGTTGTGAATGAGCAGAGGCTCCCTCTGGTGGTTACAGACAGTACTGAACCTTCCAGCGAGGAATGGCAATCTGGGATCACTGACTGGACTGATATAAGGGAGGTTCCCTCCCATGATGGTCGCCGGTGACCAATTGTTCTGGTCTCTATTGTAGTTCCTGGTTCATTTGGAAGTTTGCTGGTGTCTTGCCTGCTTCTGCTGCTTTCAGATAAGATATTTTCTGCTTTTCTTTTTGTGCTTGCTTTTTGCATAGTTTTCTGCCCATTTGTGGAGGACAGCTGGGTCCCCTCCTGGGGCCTGTGCTCCTCACAGTTTGTCTTGTAACCACTGTTGTTTTTTCATTTGCTTTTTCCTGCTTTTTCAGCGGCTGCGGCTTGATTTTGTAGGGTTTTCTGGGTTGCAGAAAGTAATCTCTCCTGTCCTATCCTATTTAGTCAGCTTGTGGCCCCAGCGTTTGCTCATTCTATTTTCTGTCTGTGTCCGTGCTTTCTTCTTGTCTAACCGCCATTACATGTTTGGGGGCTTCCTATTTTCTTTGGGGATCAGCTCCGGGGCAGATAGCTTTCATCTTTCTGCCTTTAGGTACAGTTATCTTTCAGGCTGTGACAAGGTGTCTAGGATCAACGTAGGAACGCTCCACGGCTACCTCTAGTTGCATGGTTAGTTTAGGAATCTGCAACCCATTAGTGTTTAAACTGTTTTTATTATTATTGTACGGAAATAAAAGGCTACAGATAAGGTAAATGCATGTACATAACCATAGAAAAGCATTTTCATCAATGAATCAACAACCACAAACATAGAAAAAAATTTTTTTTAACACTTAAGCAGTAATAGCATCAATACTATTAGTCACAACAAATGTCGAATCGTACATGACCCACACCCACCGTAAGCCATGTACCCCTGACTGAGCATTGGGGCCGAAGTGGTCCCATGCTCGTGGCGTCACTGGGGGACACATTAACTTCATGTGTCTCGCCAGGACACAGAATGTATTTCCAGAGTGCACTCTGGGTTTATAACAGCTTCCTCAAGCATGTTAGCTATAAGTCACATAACCTGGGAAACTAAAAACAATAGGTTCCTAAGACGCCTAACGTCCTCCAGAAGCATAGAGAAACGTACAGCGTCACTCAAACTTTCAATGCGTACTCAAGAGAAGCAAAAAGAGAAAAGTAGAGGGGGATGGGGGGAATTAGATTAAGAGAAAGACAAGGGGTGGGGAGGGGGGTAGGAAGAGGGGAGTGAAGTTATGTATCCCACGATTAAACACCTGTTCAAAGTCTTCGCGGCCATGGAGACCAAGTCATCAGAAACTTAGGTTGTCATATGTCAGCCTTACATTGTAATTCTTCAAAAGACCTTATGCTCTCCACTTTGGTGCGCCATGTAGTGGTGGTAGGGCACGTAGCAGACAGCCAGTAATTGGGAATAACTGCATTGGCCGCAATCAAGAGCTGTGTAGCTAAATTGAACCTGTGCGGCTTGTATGTGTGATTAGGTATGTGAAGCACCGCCTGCTGGAAGGACCCTAAAACACCAGAATCCCAGCCCATTACCGCTCTGATCCTAATAGGACCTCTTGCCAAAATGGCTGGATATTTCTGCAGGACCACCAGATATGGAATAGAGAACCTGTTGCAGCGCTACATCTCCAGCATAACGCCGAAGGAGCTAGGCCGTAAGCAAACAGTTTCTCTGGGGTCTTATACCACCGCAAAAGTATTTTAAAATGGTTTTCTTGAAGTCTAACACATCGTGAATAACCTTTGGCGTGGTGTAATAATCGCACTTTTTGGTTGTGCGTAAACGATAATCCTAGTTCTCTCTCCCATGAGTCTAAATATCCTGGAAGATGTTCTCTGAAGTCTGAATCAAGGGCGTGGAGAATAATCCGTAATGGTCGTGAGCGCGACTGAGTGGTACTCAATAAAGCATCAAAAGGGTTGAGCAATCTCTTCATGTCCATCAGTCTGAGGGCCTCCTGACATGTGTTATGAACACCTTGATAGGTAAGAAAATTTGTGCCCTTACCCTGATATAGGTCAGCAGTTCGTCCATAGAGGGAATAGATTCCCTGTGTAGTATGTCTCGAATAGTAAGATGGCTAAGCCCCTCCCACCAGCTAGGAGTCATTGCATCAGCAGATTTCAGAGCACGCGGCAATAGGTTCGCAGGCAGAGACAAGATGGTATCTTGTTGCAGTTGGTGTCTATATTTAAGCCATGTCAGCTGAGCTCCGCCAAATAATAATGCCTCAGTATTGCGTGTGTTATATCTTATAGTACTGCCCCTCAAAGAAGGGAACCATAATTCCTGTTCCACTGTGCGACCCGTTGATGTCAGTTTCTTAGGGTCCAGCCCTAAAGGTCTTGTAGGGCTGACATATTCTAGCCAGCGCTGTAGCTGTAGCGCTTCGTAGTACTTTTGCAGATCAGGTAATCCCAATCCTCCCGCAGTTCTGTGTCTGGTCAGTAATTTATAAGTTAACCGTGGGCGTCGTTTATTCCAGACGTAGTTGGAGAACAATCTTCTAATCGTTTTAAAGAGTAGAGAGGGCAATGGAATGGGTAGCATAGCCATTGTGTACAGTAAGCAAGGCATAATATATGCTTTCACTATGTTAATCCGTCCTATCCAAGATATCGTCGGGAAGTCATATGCAGTCAGTAACCCAGTTAGTTTCTGTAGTAAAGGGGGGTAATTATATTGGTAAAGATCCGCAAGGGAAGCTGGAAATTTGACTCCCAAGTAGGTAATGTGCGACGTCACCCATGCAAATGAGGTCTTCGATTTAATGTGTAATACTGTGCTGTTTTGAATTCCAATATTCAAAATTTTGGATTTCTCTAATTTTACCTTGTAATTAGATAAGGTGCCAAAGCCATTGAGTAAGCCCTGTAGAGTCTGCTAGCCTCTGGCCGGGTTAGATACCACAAACAGCAGATCATCGGCGTATGCTAAAATTTTAATATGTTTAGTAGTTGCTATGTCCACTCCTTCCACTTCACGCATTTCCCTGACCTGTTGTAACAGTGGTTCCAAAGTAAGAACAAAGAGTGTCGGGGAGAGAGGGCATCCCTGCCTTGTCCCATTAGTGATACCGAAAGAGGGCGAGAGCGTGCCGTTCACCTTGAGTCTACCAGACGGCAGTCCATATAAAGTAAAGATGGCCGCAATGAACTCAACGGGAAAGCCAAATCTAAATAGTGTCTGACGCATGAAGGACAAGCTCACCCTGTCGAAAGCCTTCTCTGCGTCTACCCCCAACAGGGCGAGCTGGATTCCCTTTTTCCTTGCCGCTGCATCACATGACAGAGTTTCAGGCTGTTGTCTTTGCCCTCTCTCCCCGACACAAAACCCACCTGGTCATCAAGCACTAGATTAGGTACTAAGTGGTTCATTCTATTCGCAAGTACCTTCGCCCACAGCTTTATATCTATATTCAGTAAGGAGAAATCTGCAACCCATTAGTTACCAACATCTCATGAGATTCGGCGGCCCGGCTGTTGTTCCTGTCTTCCTCAGCTACCTAACATAAAGTATCACCGGCCAAACTGAAGATTATATGGTACTCACAGAAGGGAAAAATAGTGTGGAAAGAAAAAAGTTGTCAGAGATTTTTTTTTTTCTGTTTGTTGCATTTTTTCCCTCTTTTTCTCTGGGTGCTGAGGAGGATTTTTTTTTCTCTCTCAATGGAGTTTGCAAAGTTGTCTGGCCGTGTGGATCAGCTTGCCACTGAGGTTCAGAGTATTGCTACCTATCTTGCTAGGTTGCCGGTTGTGGAACCTAGGATTCCCATGCCAGATTTGTTTTTGGGGGATCGGGCTAAATTTCTGAATTTCAAAAATAACTGTAAGTTGTTTTTTGCCTTAAAGCCTAAGTCCTCGGGGAGCGCAGCACAGCAGGTTCAAATTGTCATCTCTCTCCTGTGCGGTGACCCTCAGGATTGGGCTTTTTCCCTGACACCTGTGGATCCTGTTTTGAATGATATTGATGTATTTTTTCAGGCTCTGGGGTTATTGTACGATGAACCTAATGTCACTGATCAGGCTGAAAAGACCTTGTTGGCATTAAATCAAGGTCTTGAAGACGCTGAGTTGTACTGTCAGAAATTCCGAAAGTGGGCAGTCCTGACCAAATGGAATGATGATGCTTTGGCAGCCCTCTTTCGGAAGGGGCTGTCAGAGAATGTAAAGGATGTTATGGTAGGATTCCCTGTTCCCTCTGGTCTCAATGATTCTGTGTCATTGGCTATTCAAATTGACAGACGTTTGCGTGAGCGCAGAGGTATGCGTGAGATATGTTGCCTTGTGAGCCAGCTCCTGGGCCCATGCAGTGTGATGGAGTGACTTCTGGGGCACAGCGTCATGAGTTTCGAAAGCGCAATGGGTTATCTTTCTACTGTGGTGACGCCTCTCATGCTATTTCCGTCTGTCCTAAGCGGGGAAGACGTTTTCCGCGCTCAGTTGTCTTGGGTAGTGTTCAGACTAAATTTCTGTTAACTGTTACCCTCATTTGCTCCATCCATGTCCAATTTTCGGCTCAGCTTTTGTTGATTCAGGAGCAGCTATTAACCTGATGGATTTTGACTTTGCCAAACGTTGTGGGTTTCCCTTGATACCCCTGCGGAAGTATATTCCTTTACTGGGCATTGATTCTACCCCTTTGGCGGAGAATACACCCAGTTTTCTACTCAGGTGATAATGAGGGTTGAACCAGATCATCAGGAGAGTTGCAAATTTCTGGTGTTGCATAATCTGCATGACATTATAGTACTGGGTTTCACTTGGTTACAGACTCATAATCCTCTTTTGGATTGGAAATCTGTGTCTGTGACCAGTTGGGTTTGCCAATGTGTTAATACTGACACTCCTGTTTTTCTGCCTCTCCCCAGTCTCAGGATGTCCCTGACTTTTGACTGATTTTTCTGATGTGTTTAGTGAAAGTAAGTCTGCGTCCTTACCTCCTCACAGAAGCTACGATTGCGCTAATAAGTTAGTGCCTGGTGGTAAATTTCCTAAGGGTCGCCTTTTTAACTTATCTGTACCTGAACACGATGCTATGCGATCTTATATCAAGGAGTCATTGGAGAAGGGTCATATCAGACCATTCTCTTCACCCTTGGGTGCCGGTTTTTTCTTTGTGGCCAAAAAGGATGGTTCATTGAGGCCGTGTATTGATTATCGCCTCCCGAATAAGATCACTGTGAAATATCAATATCTGTTACCCTTGATTTCTGACCTGTTTTCCAGAGTGAAAAGTGCTAGTTGGTTTACCAAGCTTGACCTCAGGGGGGCGTATAACCTTATTCGCATTAAGCACAGGGATGAATGGAAGACGGCGTTTAATACCCCAGAGGGGCATTTTGAGTACCTAGTGATGCCTTTTGGGCTCACTAATGCACCTTCCGTCTTTCAATCCTTCATGAATGATATTTTCAGGGATTTCGTGGATAAATTTCTGATTGTTTATTTGGATGATATCTTGATTTTTTCCAACGACTGGGACTCTCATGTGAAACATGTTCGACTGTGTTCTAGATTTTGAGAGAGAATGCACTGAATGTGAAGGGATCAAAGTGTCTTTTTGGCATACAGAAGGTCTCATTTCTGGGATTCATTTTGTCTCCGTCTGTTATTGAAATGGACCCGGTCAAGGTTCAGGCCATCTGTGATTGGGTTCAACCTACTTCATTAAAGGCTCTTCAGAGATTTTTGGGTTTTGCCAATTTTTATCGTAAATTTATTGGTAATTTCTCCGGTATTGTTAATTCATTGACTGATTTGACCAAAAAGGGTTCTGATGTGGTGAATTGGCCTCCTGAGGCAGTTTCTGCGTTTCAGGAACTTAAGCATAGATTCACTTCTGCTCCTGTTCTAAGGCAGCCTGATGTTACTCTACCGTTTCAGGTGGAGGTTGATGCTTCTGAAATTGGGGCAGGTGCCGTTTTGTCCCAAAGGGATCCAGAGACCTCTAAGAGTAACCCTTGTGCCTTTTTCTCTCGTAAGTTTTCTCCAACTGAACGTAATTATGCCGTGGGTAATCGGGAGTTATTGGCCATGAAGTGGGCCTTTGAAGAGTGGAGACATTGGGTGGAAGGAGCCAAACATCAGGTGGTGGTCCTCACGGACCATAAGAACCTGGTTTATCTCGATTCAGCCAAACGACTTAATTCCAGACAGGCCAGGTGGGCCTTGTTTTTCACACGTTTTAATTTTGTGGTTTATTTTCTACCTGGCACTAAGAATGCTAAGGCTGATGCCCTCTCAAGGAGTTTCTTTGCGGATTCTCCTGAGTTATCTGATCCTGCTGTTATTTTGAAAGAGGGTGTAGTGTTTTCCGCCATCTTGCCCAATTTGAGACTTGCTCTGGAGGGGTGTCAGGAGGATAAACCTGAGCACTGCCCTGTTGGGAAATTGTTTGTCCCAGACCAGTGGAAGAAGAGTGTGATGTCTGAGATTCATTGTTCCGCATTGGCTGGTCATCCCCGGATTTTTGGTACCAGAGACTTGGTGAGTCGGTCCTTTTGGTGGCCTACTTTGTCTCGTACGTCAGGGACTTTGTGCAGTCCTGTGGGACTTGCTCTCGTTCCAAGCCTTGCTCTCGCTCTAGTGGTTTGTTGATGCCATTACCTGTGCCCAAGAGGCCATGGACCCATATTTCTATGGATTTTATTTCCGACCTCCCTGTCTCTCAGAGAATGACTGTTATCTGGGTAATCTGTGATAGGTTTTCCAAGATGATACATCTTGTGCCATTACCTAAGTTGCCTTCCTCCTCTGAGTTGGTGCCTTTGTTCCTTCAGCACGTGGTTCGGTTGCACGGCATTCCGGAGAACATTGTGTCTGACAGAGGAGTCCAGTTTGTTTCCAGATTTTGGAGGACATTTGTTCTAAACTTGGTGTTCAATTATCTTTCTCCTCTGCATTTCATCCTTAGACCAATGGACAAACCGAGAGAACAAACCAAACCTTGGAGACTTATTTGAGATGTTTTGTGTCTGCTGATCAAGATGACTGGGTCTCTTTTTTGCCTTTGGCTGAGTTTGCTCTTAATAATAGGGCTAGCTCTGCCACCTTGATGTCTCAATTTTTCTGCAATTCTGGGTTTCACCCTCGATTTTCTTCGGGACAGGCGGAGGCTTCTGTCTGTCCGGGTGTTGACTCTGTTGTGGAGCAAATGCAGCAGATTTGGGACCAGGTAGTGGAGAGGTTGTCTCTCTCTCAAGAGAAGGCCCAGCGGTTTGCCAACCGGCATAGGACTGATGGTCCTCGGTTTAAAGTGGGGGACTTGGTTTGGTTGTCATCAAGAAATATCCCTATGAGGGTTGCATCTCCAAAGTTTAAGCCTAGGTTCATTGGACCTTATAAGATCATGGAGATTCTTAATCCGGTTTCCTTCCGTTTGCTACTTCCAGGGATATTTAAGATCCATAACGTGTTCCACAAGTCCTTATTGAAGAGGTTTGTCGAGCCAGTGGTTCCTGTGGCTGCGCCTCCTGACCCTGTTTTGGTTGAGGGCAATCTGGATATGTGGTTGAGAAAATATTGGATTCTCGTTTTTCTAGACGGAAACTCCAGTATTTGGTTAATTGGAGAGGTTATGGTCAGGAGGACAATTCTTGGGTGTTTGCATCGGACATCCATGCTAGGAGACTGATCCGTGCCTATCACCGAGCTCATCCTAATCGGCCTGGTTGCAAAAGTGAGGGTTCGGTGACCCCTCCTCAAGGGGGGGTACTGTTGTGAATGAGCAGAGGCTCCCTCTGGTGGTTACAGACAGTACTGAACCCTCCAGCGAGGAATGGCAATCTGGGATCACTTGACTGGACTGATATAAGGGAGGTTCCCTCCCATGATGGTCGCCGGTGATCAATTGTTCTGGTCTCAATAGTGGTTCCTGGTTCATTTGGAAGTTTGCTGGTGTCTTGCCTGCTTCTGCTGCTTTCAGATAAGATATTTTCTGCTTTTCTTTTTGTGCTTGCTTTTTGCATAGATTTATGCACATATGTGGAGGACAGCCGGGTCCCCTCCTGGGGCCTGTGCTCCTCACAGTTTGTCTGTAACCACTGTTGCTTTTTCATTTGCTTTTTCCTGCTTTTTCAGCAGCTGCGGTTTGGTTTTGTTCACACTGAGATCTGATTTAGTGGGTGGCGAGATCGTGTGATCTCAGTATTTTTGTAATCAGAATTGTTGGATTTTTGTAGGGTTTTCTGGGTTGCAGAAAGTAATCTCTCCTGTCCTATCCTATGTAGTCAGCTTGTGGCCCCAGCGTTTGCTCATTCTATTTTTTGTCTGTGTCCTTGCTTTCTTCTTGTCTAACCGCCATTACATGTTTGGGGGCTTCCTATTTTCTTTGGGGATCTGCTCCAGGGCAGATAGCTTTCATCTTTCTGCCTTTAGGTATAGTTATCTCTCAGGCTGTGACGAGGCGTCTAGGATCAACGTAGGAACGCTCCACGGCTACCTCTAGTTGCGTGGTTAGTTTAGGAATCTGCATCCCATTACTTACCAACATCTCATGTGTTCGGCGGCCGGCTGTTGTTCCTGTCTTCCTCAGCTACCTAACATAACACATATGCCAACACCCTTTCTCAACAGTAAGGACTTATTCAATCAAACCCAACCTTTTTATTAATATAATGAAGACACAGCACTCAGGTGAGGAGGATGGCGGTGCCCAAGTAAGGTATCCAACCAAATATATAATAATAATAAACTTGGCACTCTACGATTGAAGCATGTAAACAGTCTCTTTATTATGGCATCCAAATAGACAGAAGTTTATATATTAAACGTTTTTGGTCCAACCCTGGACCTTCCTCAGAAAATACTTCCAATGAAATTTAGCTGAAACATGTATACAGAAGGACAAAAAAATGCATCCAATTAGAAATATACATAAAAAGCATTTACAGTATTCATAAACAAATGTCACGAGATGCTTGTGAAAACGGTGCACACACGGTAAGGAAAGTAAGTCGATGGTGACTAGAGTGATACACTAATGAACCAACTAAAGTTCAGGACCAGGTACAGTTCAGCGGAAGATAGGATTGAGCCTGAAAGCGACAATCCTAGTGAAGCGTCAAGACGGTGTCCAGGAGTTTCAATGCATTATAGGTGAATAAGGGTTACTGAAGTTATATGGTGATATACCTCATGAAGTGGTTTTATCAGAGAGATCCTATTGCCTAGACACAGAGGATGTGTAGAATATCCTATAATACTGGTCAGATCAAGAGTAGGATGATATAAGGGATAGCGTTTAATCATCAAACGGAAAATAGTTAGAACGGACTCAGAGTCAATGGGCTGGCTGAATCAGGTGATATGATAAGGGATAGCATTCCCCTTGTCTCAGAATAGCGCTTGTGCTGTGTCAGGTAGAAGCTGGGAGCCGTTGTAGATGAAAAATGCTCAACAGTAAGGACTTATTCAATCAAACCCAACCTTTTTATTAGTCTCTGATGTTTATCAGCATTCAACGCCTTTGTGAAAATATCTGCCGTCATTTCTTCAGTAGGGCAATACTCCAACTTCAAGACTCCTTGGTCCTCTTTTAGTTTTGTTGGTTCCAAGTGTGATTGTCCTAATTCTGTCAACAATTGTCTTAACCACAGTACTTCTTGTCTTTCTATCTGTATTCCTAGGTACTGTTTTACATTTCCTAAGTCTTTGATTTCAAAATGTTGTTTCAGGGTTTTTAGAATGTTTTTTTTAAACCCTTTCTTGTTTAAAACAAATCAAAATGTTGTCTACATATATGAGTACATAAATCCATCTATTACTCATTCTTTTTGTGTACAAGCATGGGTCAGCTTTGCTTCTTTGAAATTTTTCATTTGTTAGTACTTCCGTGATTTTGTCATTCCACGCTTTAGCTGCTTGTTTTAAACCATATATGCTAATCTGTAGTTTACAAACTTTGTTTGGATTTCTTTCATCTTTGAATCCTGGAGGTTGTTCCATGTAAATGTCTTCTGTTAAATCTCCATTCAAAAAAGCTTTCTTTACTTCCAGATGTCTTAGTTCCATCTTTTCCATTGCTGCAACTATAAGTAAAGTTCCTATTGTAGTGTGTTTGACAACTGGAGCAAATGTTTCATCATAGTCTTCTCCTTCTGGAAGTCGAGCTATGTCTTCCCAAGAGATAGATTCATACATTTTACTTGTACTTGCCTTGTATGAGAGGCGTTTTGGTGGTTTTCCTTTGTTTTCTCTTGTTGAACGTCTTGGTTCTGTGTCTGTTTGTAGTTGTGATTCTTCACTTTCAGTATTTTGTTCTTCATTAATTTCTACTTCTTTCTCATCAGATATTTCTTCAGTTATGTCACTATTGTTTTTCTCACTTTTTGTTTCAACTGAAATCATAATGTCTTCATTTAAATCTTAAATGAATGTTACACTGTTACTCACTGTAACTCTGTCTGTTTTGGGATCTAAGATTCTATATCCTTTGCAGTTTTCACTATAACCAACGAATATTCCTTCCATGGATCTGTTTTGAAGTTTGGAACGTTTTTCTGTTGGAATGAATATAAAAACTTTACATCCAAAAACTTTTAAATGATTGACACTTGGTTTCATACCTTGCCACAGTTCATATGGAGTTTTCTTCAGTTTTCTGGAAAAAAATCGGTTCTGTAGATATGTAGCTGTCATTGCTGCCTCACCCCAATATTTCTCTGGTAGTTTAGAATCTGTCAGCATGCATCTCATCATTTCTGTTAGAGTTCTATTTTTCCTTTCTGCTACTCCATTGTGTTCAGGTGTGTATGGAACAGTTTTCTGATGTTCTATTCCATTTTATCTTAAGTAGTCTTCTATTCTGTGACCTGTAAATTCACCTCCATTATCACTTCTGATGACAATTGGCTTCCTTTGAAATTAGTTACTTGATCTTGTTACATAGTCTACAAGTTTATCAAAATCTACACTTTTGTTCTTAATTAAGTATGTGACTGTGTATCTTGAGTAGTCGTCTATAAAAGTCAACATGTATCTATTGCCTCCTGATGTAGTCACTTTCATGGGTCCACATACGTCAGTATGCACCAAATCAAGTTGTCTTTCGCTTTTCATCTCACTTTCTTTTGGAATAGATATCCTTGTGGCTTTAGATTTTATACAACATTCACATCTTACGGTAAATGAGCAATCTGATATTTTTAAATCTTTTGTCAATTCTTTTCTCTGTAGTTCCCTTATACCAGGGTTCCCCAACCGCCGGTCCGCGGCCCATTATCGGGCCGTAGCAGTTCTGTTGCCGGGCCGCGGAGCCACGGCACAGAACGCTGTACACACATGGAGCCGGCGGCTGCAGCACTGTAGTGACAGCTACAGACGCTGGCTTCAAGAAGATATCGATACTTACCTTCTGTCGCTGCATCCCTATCAGCCGCGGCAGCTTCCTTCTGGCAGTGCGGTGACATAGTACCGCTCATTAAGGTAATGAATATGGGCGTTACGCCACTCCCATAGGCGTGGCGTCCATATTCATGCCCTTAATGAGCGGTACTATGTCACCGCTGCGCATAGGAGGAAGCTGCTGCGGTCGACAGGGATGCAAGGGACCTGCAGCGACAGAGCGAGGAGGGTAAGTATGATGGGGCGGAGGGTAAGTATGATGGATGGGGGAGCCCAGCGGAGCCATGTATACAGGATGGGAGGGGGCAGGGGAGCCATGCATACAAGGATAAGAGGGTGGAGGGGAGCCATGCATACAAGGATGGAAGGGTAGAGCGGAGCCATATATACAAGGATGGGAGGGTGGGAGCGGAGCCATGTATACAAGATTGGAGGGGGGAGCAGAGCCATGTATATAGGATGGGAGGGTGGGAGCGGAGCCATGTATACAGTATGGGAGGTTGGGAGCAGAGCCATGTATACAGGATGGGAGGGTGGAGCGGAGCCATGTATATAGGATGGGAGGGTGGGAGCGGAGCCATGTATACAGGATGGGAGGTGGAGCGGAGCCATGTATAAGGAGGGAGGTGGTGAGCGGAGCCATGTATACAGGATGGGAGGTGGAGCGGAGCCATGTATACAGGATGGGAGGGGGAGCAGAGCCATTATACAAGGATAGGAGGGTGGAGCGGAGCCATATATACAAGGATGGGAGGGTGGAGCGGAGCCATGTATACAGGATGGAGGGTGGAGCAGAGCCATGTATACAAAGATGGGAGGGTGGAGCGGAGCCATGTATATAGGATGGGAGGGTGGGAGCGGAGCCATGTATACAGGATGGGAGGGTGGGAGCAGAGCCATGTATACAGGATGGGAGGGTGGGAGCGGAGCCATATATACAAGGATGGGAGGGTGGAGCGGAGCCATGTATACAAGGATGGGAGGGTGGAGCGGCGCCATGTATATAGGATGGGAGGGTGGGAGCGGAGCCATGTATATAGGATGGGAGGGTGGGAGCGGAGCCATGTATAAAGGATGGGAGGGGGGAGCGGAGCCATATATACAAGGATGGGAGGGTAGGAGCAGAGCCATATATACAGGATGGGAGGTTGGGAGTGGAGCCATGTATACAGGATGGGAGAATGGGAGTGGAGCCATATAAACTATAAAAAAGGGGTTGGAGTGGAGCCATGCATACAAGGGTGGGAGTGGAGCCTTGTATACAAGGGTGGGAGCAGAGCCTTGTATACAAGAGAGTCACATTCACATTATAAATGTTATAATTAAATGATGAGTATGCACTACTACTAAACTACAACCCCGTCCATAGCCCTGCCCCCTTATGACCAAAGCCCCACCCCTGCCACACCTCCATCCCCACCCTGCCAGGCCATGGAAGAATGGTCTTTCTTGAAGCCGGTCCCTGGTGCAAAAAAGGTTGGTGACCACTGCTTTATTGTCCGGGTGTCTATGTCCTAGACGTCTATGCCACATGTGAATACAGTTTTTGTGATCATGTGTACATACCTTCATCTGTTCCTTTGGTTTGTCAAAATGATATAATTGTTCATCTGCCTTGACTTTGGTTATCATTTTGTTTCCTGCAATAATTGCACACTCATTATCTTTGAATTTTACTGTAAGTCCTTTTGCTGTTAAACGTTTCACAGATAATAATCCGCCTTCCAATTTTGGAACATACAACACATCCTGTACAAGTATCTTTGAATCTTGTCCGAACTTGTTTGAACAATTTAGCATACCTTGTCCGATACCTTCTGCGGTTATTTTGCTTCCATCTGCAAGATAAATGGCTTCTTTCTTATCTAAATCATGATCAGTAAAGTAATTCTTGTCACTTGTCATATGACTTGTTGCTCCTAAATCAATAAACCAACCAAGTGATGATTTCTTGTCTGTTATTTTGAATGTGCCATTCCAATTATTCTCACACGAATCTGAAATTGTGTTTTTTACTTTCTGTGTATGCCTTTTATGTTGTAATTTTTGTTGTTCTGCTTTCCATATGGTACAGTCTTTCTTTAAATGACCTTCTTTCTTACATCTGAAGCATTCTCTTGTCTCTTTATTATAGGGTTTTTTAAATTCTGTAGCTTTAAGAGTATTTTCACTGTCCTTTTCAGTAGAAGAATCATTGCTTTGTTCTTTTCTTCTCTGATATTCATCTATAGTCTTGTTTTCACAAAATCTAATGTAATGTCTGTTTCAGGTCTTGTCTCTAGTGCATTTATTAAAGCAGTATATGAATCTGGTAAACTGCAAAACAATATAGCTGCTATATGGCTTTCCTTAATATCTTCACCAATAGATCTTAGCTGTGATATCACTTCCATCATTGAGAATATATGCTTCTGCATGTCACTGTCTGCACTTAGTCTCATACTGTAAAGCTTTCTTAATAAAAATAACTTGTGATTTAAGCTGGGTCTTTCATATAGCTTTCTTAATGCTTCCCACATTGCTTTCACTGTTTCTTCATTTCTTATATGTATTAATTGAGCATCATCCACTAATAAGCTAATGGTGGCTCTCGCTTGTCTATTTTTCTTATCCCATGTCTGATTATCTTGATCAGGTCTATCTGTAGTGATTACTTCCCATAAATCATCTTTAGACAATAACATCTCTACTTTGAACTTCCATAGCTGATAGTTCTCATCATTCAGTTTAGCTACTGTGAGTTTTAGCTCTGTGTTATTCATCATCTTTATAAAGACTTACTTGTTCAGAGAGTTGCAATGAAGATATTCTTCTGCATTCACCAGGGTCTTGCTGAGAGTTCCAGTGTCCTGGGTATCTGGTAATCTTGGTGCTTGGGATACGCTGTATCTGGGTACGCTGTGTCTGGGTGTCTGGGCCCATAACCTGTTGCACAGCTTCTGAATCCACACCTTTACAGGAGAAAACTTCACAGAGCAGGCTTCATGGGATAACAAGCTATTAGTTCTAACATCATGAGGTAAAGGAAGAATGCACAGTCATTATAGCATTGCATCAGGAAATAGGAACAAAACGAAAGTGAAACTACAAGTGAGACTATTTCTTATACAATACATTAAACAGAAGGAAACG
Organism: Oophaga sylvatica; assembly: GCA_033576555.1. Taxonomy (NCBI): domain Eukaryota; kingdom Metazoa; phylum Chordata; class Amphibia; order Anura; family Dendrobatidae; genus Oophaga; species Oophaga sylvatica. Next base: position 362,033,284 of record JARQOD010000002.1, on the reverse strand, counting down.
TTACTCAACATCGCCATCTATTTTCAGGTCAGCATAAAGTCCTCCTTTTACTTATAATAAGTTCTAATCTGTTGCATATGCCAACAACTATATGTGCGTGACTCCGGAAATATATATGGAGATTTAAATTTTCCTCTATACTATTGTAAGCTTTTCAGGGGATATAGCTCCAGGATCGCTGTCTGGGTAGACAGAGTGACATGAAACAGTTCATTCAGACAGCAGTTCTGGTGAAAACTGGCCGCAACCAGCTTTATTAAAGTCCACAGAAAACAGATAAAAATAAAGCATAAACAGAAAACCTAGGCTTGTCTAGCCACTAATTACACATAGATAGATTTCCCTCTCTATCCGGGTCCAGCCTCTACCAGGCTGTGCCCAAAACAACACATATGTTCAGTAGTTACCAGCGTGCAGCTCACATGAGGCTCCAATGGCATCTGAAGTCAGATCCAGACTGAGAGATAGAGCCTCC
>JARQOD010000002.1:361992328-362032709 GCA_033576555.1 Oophaga sylvatica | reverse complement strand
TATAGAGGAAAAAGCTCAAAAATGTAGCATAGATATATTGCATAAAGCTATCTCAGCCGGCAAGAGTTCGGAGGTAGATTAATCCAATGAAGTTAAAATCCAACCTGCAAATGCAGGTGTTACCTTACAATCCCGATAGGTCTGTTAAATAAACACAGTGATCTTTCAGCTCCCTTGTCCTGGAGCAAAGAAAAATCCAATTCCACCTCCCTTGGCTTGATAGAAGTCCCGACGTCGTTAGCTGGGAACCGATAGGTGTAGAATCCTCCAGGAAAATCCAATGTACGGCAGTGAGAAAATAGAGCAGATCGTAGTCCCTCCGCTAACCGTGCAAGTGCGGACAGGACCTGCCGTGACGTAGGAGCTCACGTGACTCAGCACAGAGAGCCCTGATTGAACTGGTACGAGTCACAGAAAGGACCAAAAGACATCTGACGCGTTTCGGAAAACCTGGTTTCCTTCTTCAGAGATGGTCCCTTCTGAGATGTAAGTCCTTTTATGACCGTACCAATTGATCTGATGACCTATTGGAAGGCAAAGAGTTCTATTTCGCTGTTTAACCCTTTTGGGATCAGAGTGTCCAGCAAGAAAATCCATTTTGTTTCAATCCTGGACATTAGGGCTATATAATTCCCCTTCCTACAAGGCACCGGAACAGATAAAAACCCCACAATTTCCATACAGTGAGTATTACACTTATGATATTCGACAAAATGTTTTGAAAGGGGGTGACCAATAAATTTATTTCTAATATTCCTGATGTGTTCTCTTATTCTGACCTTCAATGGGCGTTTTGTGCGGCCAACGTAAAACTTGTTGCATGGACATTTGATTAAATATATAACCCCAGTGGAAGAGCATGTGATAAAATTATTAATTGTAAAGTATTTATCATTAACTGAAATTCCCACACGTTTAATAGTATTGGTTCTTATGCACATAGTGCATTTACGGCAAGGAAAAAAACCATTATTTTGGTTAGGATTATTTTTATGGGTGATAAAATTGTTCTGAACAGTGGGAGCAATAATATTCCCCAAATTGCGTGAATTTTTAAATATAAATTTCGGGGTCATGGGGACAGTTTCCCCCAGAATCTTATCTTCTTTTAATAAATTCCAATGTTTATTCACAATCTTCCTTAAAATATGTATATTGGAGTTATATTGTAAAATTATGGGAGTAAATTTGTCATTAATATCCATCTGGTTATCCTTATTGTTATTATTTTTGTTTAAAATATCACACCGGGGTATCTTAGAAACCGTATTTTTTGATTTCTCCAGAATATCAAAAGGATATCCTTTTTCTAAAAATTTTGATGTTAATATATCTGCTTCCTTGTCAAAATCATTCGGTTTAGAACAGTTGCGGTGAAGTCTGATGAACTGGCTCTTGGGTATATTCAATAGCCAGCTTGGAAGATGGCAACTGTCTAAAGGAATAAAACTATTAACATCCGTAGGTTTATTAAATGTGCGAGTTTGAATAGTGGAATTATCAATAAAAATTTAAGATCTAAAAAATGAATGTGTTGAGTGCTGGTCTGGGAGGTAAAATTTAAAAAATAATCATTTTTATTAATATCATTTAAAAACACTTGCAAAGACGACAGCCCCCCAGACCAAATAAAAATGACGTCGTCGATAAAACGACGCCAGAGGACCAGGTTCTCACGGAGGATCCCCCAGGGAAAATACATTCTTCCTCCCAACGTCCCACATATAGGTTAGCGTAACTTGGAGCGAACCTGGTCCCCATAGCGGTGCCCCATTGCTGGGCATAGTAGTTCATTTTAAATTTAAAATAATTGTGGGTTAAAATAAAAGACATACAATTTTTTAAAAAATCTATTTGGTCCATATGTAAAGAAGAGGATTTATTTAAAAAATATGAAGCAGCGTCGCATCCTCTATCATGCTCAATAACCGTATAGAGAGATGTAATATCAAGTGTACCCATTATGAAATGATCTTCCCATTTGACATCTTGCAAAATATTAAGAATATGAGTGGTGTCCTTTATATGAGCAGGGAGTAAGGGTATCATAGGTTGTAGATGGACGTCCACAAAGCGAGATAAATTAGCAGTAAGGCATTGTATGCCCGAAATTATTGGTCGTCCTGGGGGATTGGACAAATTCTTATAGACCTTCGGCAGATAATAAAAACATGCTAATCTAGGCATAGGTGTGTGGATGAATTCATACTCTTTTTTATTTATAATGCCTTTTTGGAATCCGTTAGAGATTAGAATTTTCATCTCAGTTAAATATTGGTCTGTAGGATCCTCCTCCAAAATTCTGTAAGTCTTTGTGTCACCTAAAAGGCGTAAGGCCTCTTTGTCATAGTCATCCTGATTTAATATCACGATACTGCCTCCTTTGTCTGCAGGACGAATTACTATTTGTTTATTGTCCTGTAGAGAAATAATAGCTTTTCTTTCTTTAAGTGATAGGTTGTATCTGATCCTGGTACACCTCTTATCACTTAATTTTTTTATGTCATTAATGACATTTTTCTGGAAAGCATCCATTGATTCAGAATATTCGTGTACAGGATGAAAATTAGATTTTTTATGTAAATTCGTATGTACAAAAGGTTCTGCTGTAGTAAGATCTCGATTTAAATGGTTGCCCAATTTCATAAAATGTTTTTTAATCGCCAATTTTCTCATAAACAACTTAACACCTATAAAGGCATGAAATTTATCAAACTTAGCAGATGGGGCGTATTTTAATCCTTTACTGAGGAGAGCTATTTCGCTATTATCCAATATATGTCTGCTAAGACTAAAGATGTTTTTTTGTTGTCATAATTCGGCATTACGGATTTCTTTTTCTTTTTGGCGAATTTCCCCCCTCTGACGCCCCTCCTATACCTTTTACTCTTCCCACCTGAAAAAACGGCCTGATAGATTGGTTGCTTTTTTTATTATTATTATTTTTGGAGTTTTGTTTCCCCTTGTGGGAAATAGATGACGTACGATCCACTGTATTATCACCATGACTATTATTTCTAGTTATTCCATATGAAGTGGATGGTAAATTAGCAGTTGTATGTAAATCTTCGCTAATTGGATCAGATGCTAGGGGTTCAAAACGATTAGAGGTAGATAGGGGTGTGGAAGGTATGGCTAGATCACCTTCTTCACTAGGTCTATTACTCCTAGTGGATTCTTGAGCATTATTAGTACATGGTGGTGTAGGGTGTACAGAAAATTGATCTTCTGATATAAGTGAAAGGGAAAAATTACTACCCGTCTCATCCAAAGTTTCAAATCCTATATCGTTTTGTGAGATATTTTTGAATGCACATTCTGGAATGGCATCCCTACCAAATTTTTTCTTTTTCCTATGAACAATTTCCTGTTCTTTTTTGTTTATTCTGTTCCTAATACTGGTAGAAATTTTGATGATTTCTGGGTGATCTTGATATGGTTTAATATCATCAAATAATGAAGCTATCTTGTGTTTACTTTCAATTAATTGATTTTTACGTTTATCAATGATAAATTCCACTGCTTTTTTTGAAAACTCCTTAAACATATGATCCCATTCCTTAATAGTATTTGGATCCCCAATGTCACCTGATAGTGATTTGTAAACTGTGAGACCTTTTGGTATACAGTCATATACAAGATATCTTTCCAAAGTAGCTATTTCCCAAAGGTCCCTCATTTCTTTAAGTAATAATTGTTCTAATTTGCTCAAAGATTGTTTCATAGTGGGAATATCTGGTTTGTTAGAACCTTATTGAGCTTGTTTATGGGATAAATTAAAAAATTTATGAATATTATCAATCCGATGTTTGCGGTCCCGTAGGAGATCGCCCATATTGTTGAAAATAAGCACTGAGCTGCCAAACTGTGAAGTGGTACCCAATTAGGGACAAATAAATTGTGAAAATCAGTGGCGCTCTAGTGAATAAAGTTAATAGTGCAGCAAACAAGAGCACTACCACTAAAAAGTGCCAATAATAATGAATAAATAAAAAACAAGTGGTTTGCGCACATAAAAACTAAAAAGCAATACCAATATGGAATGTGTATTTAAAAAATATAATAAAAAAACGTAAACAATATAATAATACAATTGGTAGATAGGCAAAATGTGAAATTGCACTAAGCCCAGGGAGAAAGTGAAAAGAAAAAGCCTATATAAGAAATCACCACTCCCATTGTGACTTCAATTGAACATTGATTTATTCCATTAATCTATTAATATCAATTGGGTTAAAATATAGGATAGAAAATATGAAATATGTCCCGGTACCTATGTGTATAGAGGAAAAAGCTCAAAAATGTAGCATAGATATATTGCATAAAGCTATCTCAGCCGGCAAGAGTTCGGAGGTAGATGAATCCAATGAAGTTAAAATCCAACCTGCAAATGCAGGTGTTACCTTACAATCCCGATAGGTCTGTTAAATAAACACAGTGCTCTTTCAACTCCCTTGTCCTGGAGCAAAGAAAAATCCAATTCCACCTCCCTTGGCTTGATAGAAGTCCCGACGTCGGTAGCTGGGAACCGATAGGTGTAGAATCCTCCAGGAAAATCCAATGTACGGCAGTGAGAAAATAGAGCAGATCGTAGTCCCTCCGCTAACCGTGCAAGTGCGGACAGGACCTGCCGTGACGTAGGAGCTCACGTGACTCAGCACAGAGAGCCCTGATTGAACTGGTACGAGTCACAGAAAGGACCAAAAGACATCTGACGCGTTTCGGAAAACCCGGTTTCCTTCTTCAGAGAAGGTCCCTTCTGAGATGTAAGTCCTTTTATGACCGTACCAATTGATCTGATGACCTATTGGAAGGCAAAGAGTTCTATTTCGCTGTTTAACCCTTTTGGGATCAGAGTGTCCAGCAAGAAAATCCATTTTGTTTCAATCCTGGACATTAGGGCTATATAATTCCCCTTCCTACAAGGCACCGGAACAGATAAAAACCCCACAATTTCCATACAGTGAGTATTACACTTATGATATTCGACAAAATGTTTTGAAAGGGGGTGACCAATAAATTTATTTCTAATATTCCTGATGTGTTCTCTTATTCTGACCTTCAATGGGCGTTTTGTGCGGCCAACGTAAAACTTATTGCATGGACATTTGATTAAATATATAACCCCAGTGGAAGAGCATGTGATAAAATTATTAATTGTAAAGTATTTATCAGTAACTGAAATTCCCACACATTTAATAGTATTGGTTCTTATGCACATAGTGCATTTACGGCAAGGAAAAAAACCATTATTTTGGTTAGGATTATTTTTATGGGTGATAAAATTGTTCTGAACAGTGGGAGCAATAATATTCCCCAAATTGCGTGACTTTTTAAATATAAATTTCGGGGTCATGAGGACAGTTTCCCCAGAATCTTATCTTCTTTTAATAAATTCCAATGTTTATTCACAATCTTCCTTAAAATATGTATATTGGAGTTATATTGTAAAATTATGGGAGTAAATTTGTCATTAATATCCATCTGGTTATCCTTATTGTTATTATTTTTGTTTAAAATATCACACCGGGGTATCTTAGAAACCGTATTTTTTGATTTCTCCAGAATATCAAAAGGATATCCTTTTTCTAAAAATTTTGATGTTAATATATCTGCTTCCTTGTCAAAATCATTCGGTTTAGAACAGTTGCGGTGAAGTCTGATGAACTGGCTCTTGGGTATATTCAATAGCCAGCTTGGAAGATGGCAACTGTCTAAAGGAATAAAACTATTAACATCCGTAGGTTTATTAAATGTGCGAGTTTGAATAGTGGAATTATCAATAAAAATTTCAAGATCTAAAAAATGAATGTGTTGAGTGCTGGTCTGGGAGGTAAAATTTAAAAAATAATCATTTTTATTAATATCATTTAAAAACACTTGCAAAGACGACAGCCCCCCAGACCAAATAAAAATGACGTCGTCGATAAAACGACGCCAGAGGACCAGGTTCTCACGGAGGATCCCCCCAGGGAAAATACATTCTTCCTCCCAACGTCCCACATATAGGTTAGCGTAACTTGGAGCGAACCTGGTCCCCATAGCGGTGCCCCATTGCTGGGCATAGTAGTTCATTTTAAATTTAAAATAATTGTGGGTTAAAATAAAAGACATACAATTTTTAAAAAAATCTATTTGGTCCATATGTAAAGAAGAGGATTTATTTAAAAAATATGAAGCAGCGTCGCATCCTCTATCATGCTCAATAACCGTATAGAGAGATGTAATATCAAGTGTACCCATTATGAAATGATCTTCCCATTTGACATCTTGCAAAATATTAAGAATATGAGTGGTGTCCTTTATATGAGCAGGGAGTAAGGGTATCATAGGTTGTAGATGGACGTCCACAAAGCGAGACTGTTCAGAACACTGTTCAGAACAATTTTATCACCCATAAAAATAATCCTAACCAAAATAATGTTTTTTTTCCTTGCCGTAAATGCACTATGTGCATAAGAACCAATACTATTAAACGTGTGGGAATTTCAGTTAATGATAAATACTTTACAATTAATAATTTTATCATATGCTCTTCCACTGGGGTTATATATTTAATCAAATGTCCATGCAATAAGTTTTACGTTGGCCGCACAAAACGCCCATTGAAGGTCAGAATAAGAGAACACATCAGGAATATTAGAAATAAATTTATTGGTCACCCCCTTTCAAAACATTTTGTCGAATATCATAAGTGTAATACTCACTGTATGGAAATTGTGGGGTTTTTATCTGTTCCGGTGCCTTGTAGGAAGGGGAATTATATAGCCCTAATGTCCAGGATTGAAACAAAATGGATTTTCTTGCTGGACACTCTGATCCCAAAAGGGTTAAACAGCGAAATAGAACTCTTTGCCTTCCAATAGGTCATCAGATCAATTGGTACGGTCATAAAAGGACTTACATCTCAGAAGGGACCATCTCTGAAGAAGGAAACCGGGTTTTCCGAAACGCGTCAGATGTCTTTTGGTCCTTTCTGTGACTCGTACCAGTTCAATCAGGGCTCTCTGTGCTGAGTCACGTGAGCTCCTACGTCACGGCAGGTCCTGTCCGCATTTGCACGGTTAGCGGAGGGACTACGATCTGCTCTATTTTCTCACTGCCGTACATTGGATTTTCCTGGAGGATTCTACACCTATCGGTTCCCAGCTACCGACGTCGGGACTTCTATCAAGCCAAGGGAGGTGGAATTGGATTTTTCTTTGCTCCAGGACAAGGGAGTTGAAAGAGCACTGTGTTTATTTAACAGACCTATCGGGATTGTAAGGTAACACCTGCATTTGCAGGTTGGATTTTAACTTCATTGGATTCATCTACCTCCGAACTCTTGCCGGCTGAGATAGCTTTATGCAATATATCTATGCTACATTTTTGAGCTTTTTCCTCTATACACATAGGTACCGGGACATATTTCATATTTTCTATCCTATATTTTAACCCAATTGATATTAATAGATTAATGGAATAAATCAATGTTCAATTGAAGTCACAATGGGAGTGGTGATTTCTTATATAGGCTTTTTCTTTTCACTTTCTCACTGGGCTTAGTGCAATTTCACATTTTGCCTATCTACCAATTGTATTATTATATTGTTTACGTTTTTTTTATTATTATTTTTTAAATACACATTCCATATTGGTATTGCTTTTTAGTTTTTATGTGCGCAAACCACTTGTTTTTTATTTATTCATTATTATTGGCACTTTTTAGTGGTAGTGCTCTTGTTTGCTGCACTATTAACTTTATTCACTAGAGCGCCACTGATTTTCACAATTTATTTGTCCCTAATTGGGTACCACTTCACAGTTTGGCAGCTCAGTGCTTATTTTCAACAATATGGGCGATCTCCTACGGGACCGCAAACATCGGATTGATAATATTCATAAATTTTTTAATTTATCCCATAAACAAGCTCAATCAGGTTCTAACAAACCAGATATTCCCACTATGAAACAATCTTTGAGCAAATTAGAACAATTATTACTTAAAGAAATGAGGGACCTTTGGGAAATAGCTACTTTGGAAAGATATCTTGTATATGACTGTATACCAAAAGGTCTCACAGTTTACAAATCACTATCAGGTGACATTGGGGATCCAAATACTATTAAGGAATGGGATCATATGTTTAAGGAGTTTTCAAAAAAGCAGTGGAATTTATCATTGATAAACGTAAAAATCAATTAATTGAAAGTAAACACAAGATAGCTTCATTATTTGATGATATTAAACCATATCAAGATCACCCAGAAATCATCAAAATTTCTACCAGTATTAGGAACAGAATAAACAAAAAAGAACAGGAAATTGTTCATAGGAAAAAGAAAAAATTTGGTAGGGATGCCATTCCAGAATGTGCATTCAAAAATATCTCACAAAACGATATAGGATTTGAAACTTTGGATGAGACGGGTAGTAATTTTTCCCTTTCACTTATATCAGAAGATCAATTTTCTGTACACCCTACACCACCATGTACTAATAATGCTCAAGAATCCACTAGGAGTAATAGACCTAGTGAAGAAGGTGATCTAGCCATACCTTCCACACCCCTATCTACCTCTAATCGTTTTGAACCCCTAGCATCTGATCCAATTAGCGAAGATTTACATACAACTGCTAATTTACCATCCACTTCATATGGAATAACTAGAAATAATAGTCATGGTGATAATACAGTGGATCGTAGGTCATCTATTTCCCACAAGGGGAAACAAAACTCCAAAAATAATAATAATAAAAAAAGCAACCAATCTATCAGGCCGTTTTTTCAGGTGGGAAGAGTAAAAGGTGTAGGAGGGGCGTCAGAGGGGGAAATTCGCCAAAAAGAAAAAGAAATCCATAATGCCGAATTATGACAACAAAAAAAACATCTTTAATCTTAGCAGACATATATTGGATGATAGCGAAATAGCTCTCCTCAGTAAAGGATTAAAATACGCCCCATCTGCTAAGTTTGATAAATTTCATGCCTTTATAGGTGTTAAGTTGTTTATGAGAAAATTGGCGATTAAAAAACATTTTATGAAATTGGGCAACCATTTTAATCGAGATCTTACTACAGCAGAACCTTTTGTACATACGAATTTACATAAAAAATCTAATTTTCATCCTGTACACGAATATTCTGAATCAATGGATGCTTTCCAGAAAAATGTCATTAATGACATAAAAAAATTAAGTGATAAGAGGTGTACCAGGATCAGATACAACCTATCACTTAAAGAAAGAAAAGCTATTATTTCTCTACAGGACAATAAACAAATAGTAATTCGTCCTGCAGACAAAGGAGGCAGTATCGTGATATTAAATCAGGATGACTATGACAAAGAGGCCTTACGCCTTTTAGGTGACAACAAAGACTTACAGAATTTTGGAGGAGGATCCTACAGACCAATATTTAACTGAGATGAAAATTCTAATCTCTAACGGATTCCAAAAAGGCATTATAAATAAAAAAGAGTATGAATTCATCCACACACCTATGCCTAGATTAGCATGTTTTTATTATCTGCCGAAGGTCCATAAGAATTTGTCCAATCCCCCAGGACGACCAATAATTTCGGGCATACAATGCCTTACTGCTAATTTATCTCGCTTTGTGGACGTCCATCTACAACCTATGATACCCTTACTCCCTGCTCATATAAAGGACACCACTCATATTCTTAATATTTTGCAAGATGTCAAATGGGAAGATCATTTCATAATGGGTACACTTGATATTACATCTCTCTATACGGTTATTGAGCATGATAGAGGATGCGACGCTGCTTCATATTTTTTAAATAAATCCTCTTCTTTACATATGGACCAAATAGATTTTTTAAAAAATTGTATGTCTTTTATTTTAACCCACAATTATTTTAAATTTAAAATGAACTACTATGCCCAGCAATGGGGCACCGCTATGGGGACCAGGTTCGCTCCAAGTTACGCTAACCTATATGTGGGACGTTGGGAGGAAGAATGTATTTTCCCTGGGGGGATCCTCCGTGAGAACCTGGTCCTCTGGCGTCGTTTTATCGACGACGTCATTTCTTATTTGGTCTGGGGGGCTGTCGTCTTTGCAAGTGTTTTTAAATGATATTAATAAAAATGATTATTTTTTAAATTTTACCTCCCAGACCAGCACTCAACACATTCATTTTTAGATCTTGAAATTTTTATTGATAATTCCACTATTCAAACTCGCACATTTAATAAACCTACGGATGTTAATAGTTTTATTCCTTTAGACAGTTGCCATCTTCCAAGCTGGCTATTGAATATACCCAAGAGCCAGTTCATCAGACTTCACCGCAACTGTTCTAAACCGAATGATTTTGACAAGGAAGCAGATATATTAACATCAAAATTTTTAGAAAAAGGATATCCTTTTGATATTCTGGAGAAATCAAAAAATACGGTTTCTAAGATACCCCGGTGTGATATTTTAAACAAAAATAATAACAATAAAGATAACCAGATGGATATTAATGACGAATTTACTCCCATAATTTTACAATATAACTCCAATATACATATTTTAAGGAAAATTGTGAACAAACATTGGAATTTATTAAAAGAAGATAAGATTCTGGGGGAAACTGTCCCCATGACCCCGAAATTTATATTTAAAAAGTCACGCAATTTGGGGAATATTATTGCTCCCACTGTTCAGAACAATTTTATCACCCATAAAAATAATCCTAACCAAAATAATGGTTTTTTTCCTTGCCGTAAATGCACTATGTGCATAAGAACCAATACTATTAAACGTGTGGGAATTTCAGTTAATGATAAATACTTTACAATTAATAATTTTATCACATGCTCTTCCACTGGGGTTATATATTTAATCAAATGTCCATGCAATAAGTTTTACGTTGGCCGCACAAAACGCCCATTGAAGGTCAGAATAAGAGAACACATCAGGAATATTAGAAATAAATTTATTGGTCACCCCCTTTCAAAACATTTTGTCGAATATCATAAGTGTAATACTCACTGTATGGAAATTGTGGGGTTTTTATCTGTACCGGTGCCTTGTAGGAAGGGGAATTATATAGCCCTAATGTGCAGGATTGAAACAAAATGGATTTTCTTGCTGGACACTCTGATCCCAAAAGGGTTAAACAGCGAAATAGAACTCTTTGCCTTCCAATAGGTCATCAGATCAATTGGTACGGTCATAAAAGGACTTACATCTCAGAAGGGACCATCTCTGAAGAAGGAAACCGGGTTTTCCGAAACGCGTCAGATGTCTTTTGGTCCTTTCTGTGACTCGTACCAGTTCAATCAGGGCTCTCTGTGCTGAGTCACGTGAGCTCCTACGTCACGGCAGGTCCTGTCCGCACTTGCACGGTTAGCGGAGGGACTACGATCTGCTCTATTTTCTCACTGCCGTACATTGGATTTTCCTGGAGGATTCTACACCTATCGGTTCCCAGCTACCGACGTCGGGACTTCTATCAAGCCAAGGGAGGTGGAATTGGATTTTTCTTTGCTCCAGGACAAGGGAGCTGAAAGAGCACTGTGTTTATTTAACAGACCTATCGGGATTGTAAGGTAACACCTGCATTTGCAGGTTGGATTTTAACTTCATTGGATTCATCTACCTCCGAACTCTTGCCGGCTGAGATAGCTTTATGCAATATATCTATGCTACATTTTTGAGCTTTTTCCTCTATACACATAGGTACCGGGACATATTTCATATTTTCTATCCTATATTTTAACCCAATTGATATTAATAGATTAATGGAATAAATCAATGTTCAATTGAAGTCACAATGGGAGTGGTGATTTCTTATATAGGCTTTTTCTTTTCACTTTCTCACTGGGCTTAGTGCAATTTCACATTTTGCCTATCTACCAATTGTATTATTATATTGTTTACGTTTTTTTTATTATTATTTTTTAAATACACATTCCATATTGGTATTGCTTTTTAGTTTTTATGTGCGCAAACCACTTGTTTTTTATTTATTCATTATTATTGGCACTTTTTAGTGGTAGTGCTCTTGTTTGCTGCACTATTAACTTTATTCACTAGAGCGCCACTGATTTTCACAGAATATCATTACTTACCTGTCACCCGCTCCAACCGCTGAGCGCCGCTGTGTCATCGCGTCCTCTCTTGCTGCAATGTTCAGGCAGAGGGCGCGATGATGTCATTAGTGTGCGCCGCACCCTCTGCCTGAGCATTCACTGCCGGAGGACCGAAGACAGCGGCGCTCAAGCAGTGGACCCGGTGACAGGTAAATATTGCAGGTGCCCAGGACACCAGCACCTGACCCCCAGCGACGAGAGGTGAGTATGACTTTTTTTTTTTTTTTTGCAGCATCTATGGGGGCACAGTGGAGCATCTATGGGGCATAATCTATGGGGGCATATTCTGTGGAGCATTTATGGGGGCATAATCTATGGGGCATAATCTGGAGCATTTATGGGGGCATAATCTGTGGAGCATTTATGGGGGCATAATCTGTGGAGCATTTATGGGGCATAATCTATGGGGGCATAATCTGTGGAGCATTTATGGGGGCATAATCTATGGGGGCATAATCTGTGGAGCATTTATGGGGGCATAATCTATGGGGCATAATCTGTGGAGCATTTATGGGGGCATAATCTATGGGGGAATAATCTAAGGAGCATTTATGGGGGCATAATCTAAGGAGCACTTATGGGGGCATAATCTATGGAGCATCTATGGGGCATAATCTAAGGAGCACTTATGGGGGCATAATCTATGGAGCATCTATGGGGGCATAATCTAAGGAGCATCTATGGGGGCATAATCTATGGAGCATCTATGGGGCATAATCTATGGAGCTTCTATGGGGGCATAATCTATGGAGCATCTATGGGGGCATAATCTATGGGGGCATAATCTATGGAGCTTCTATGGGGGCATAATCTAAGGAGCATCTATGGGGGCATAATCTATGGGGTCATAATCTAAGGAGCATTTATGGGGGCATAATCTATGGAGCATCTATAGGGGCATAATCTATGGGGGCACAATCTATGGAGCTTCTATGGGGGCACAATCTATGGAGCTTCTAGGGGGCATAATCTAAGGAGCATCTATGGGGGCACAATCTATGGAGCTTCTATGGGGGCATAATCTAAGGAGCATCTATGGGGGCATAATCTATGGAGCATCTATGAGGGCACAATCTATGGAGCATCTATGGGGGCATAATACATGGGCAGTATATGGGGCACAATCTATGGAGCATCTTGTGGGGCATAATACATGGGGCAGCATATGGGGCATAATCTCATTTTCCACCCTAGGCTTGTACTCGAGTCGATAAGTTTTCCCAGTTTTTTGTGGCAAAATTAGGGGGGTCGGCTTATACTCGAGTATATATGGTATCTATCTATTATCTATCTATATATAGCATTATACCCTATGAGGGGGGGCAGCATTATCCCCTATGAGGGGGGCTGCTTTATAATCTATGAGGGAGGCTACCCCAACTCCTGCTACATAATTAAGACATGTACTGCCTTATATTATACCCTGATATTAGTGTGTTTTACTGCACAATTTGTGGTCTTGTATTTATTTCTATGTAGCTACATAGTGGGCCCCAAGAATGATTTTCTCTGGTGGGCCCAAGGTGTTCCAGTCCGACGCTGTATATATATATATATATCTTTTAGGTGTCGAGATCCCACCGCTGCACCGGGGGAATCTCGAGCCATGTCCTCTGAGGTCTCCCATTCTTCTTCAGCCGCAGAGGATCCTGCTCAGCGGAGACGTCGGTCCCAGTGTCTTGCTCAGGCTCAGCGTCGGACTGGAGCACCTTGGGCCCACCAGAGAAAATCATTCTTGGGGCGCACTATGTATCTACATAGAAATAAATACAAGACCACCAATTGTGTGGTAAAGCACGCTAATATCAGGGTATAATATAATGTAATACACGTCTTAATTATGTAGCAGGGGTTGTGGTAGAATCATAGAGGGGTAGACCCCTCATAGAAAATAATGTAGCCCCCTCATAGAATATAATGTAGACTCCCTAATAGAATATAATGTAACCCCCTCATAACATAATGTAGCCCCCCTCATAAAATAATGTAGCCCCTCATAAAATATAATGCAGCCCCCTCTCATATAATATCATGCAGCACCCCACAAAATATAATGCAACCCCTCATAAGGTATAACTTAGTCCCCACCGTAGAATATAATGTAGCACCCTCATAGGGTATAATGCAGCCCCCCTCATATAGTATAATGCAGTTCCACCACAGAATATAATGCAGCTCCCCCATAGAGTATACTGTAGCCTCCTCATAGGGCATAATGCTGTCCCCTCATATAGTATGATGTAGCTCCCCAGAATATAATGTAGTCCCCTGAGAGAATAATGCAGCTCCACCACAGAATATAATGCAGCTGCCCATAGAGTATACTGTAGCCCAGTCATAAAGTAATATGTAGCCCCCCAGAAAATAATGTAGTCCCTTGAGAGAATAATGCAGCGCCACCACAGAATATAATGCAGCCCCTCATAGCGTATACTGTAGCCCCCTCATATGATAATATGTAGCCCCCCAGAATATAATGTAGTCCCCTGAGAGAATAATGCAGCCCCACCACAGAATATAATGCAGCCCCCCAAAGCGTATACTGTAGCCCTCTCATATAGTATGATGTAGCCCCTCTCCACCACATCATTATCCTCATCAACACCTCCATCATTGCATTTTCCCCCACCACCCCTATCATTTTCCCTCGCCACCCCCTTCACTGCCCATTCTACCACCTCAGTCATTTCATCACCTCTATCATCACCTCCATCATTGCCTCCCCCACCATCATTGCCTGTCACCTCTATCATTACCTCCCCATACCCATCATTGCCTATCACCTCCATCATTACCTCCCCATACCCATCATTGCCCATCACCTCCATCATTGCCTCCCCAACCATCATTGCCCATCACCTCCATCATTGCCTCCCCACCACCATCATTGCCCATCACCTCCATTATTGTCTCCGCCCTCCCCCCACCTCTCTCACACACACACACACACAAAGCACCACATCACTCTCTCTCACACACACACAAAGCACCACACCACATGCACACACGCAGGCACACAGACACACAGCACAGCTCACCTCCCCACAGCAGAGGCACATCCTGGCAGCCTCTTCCTCGCCTGTCTGAGACAGCGTGCTGGATAATGACGTCATCCAGCTGGGCTGTCTCAGACAGGAAGCGCTGGGCAGGAAGCAGGATGTGCTATGCTGTGTGTCTGTGGTGCAGTGCTTTGTGTGTGTGTGTATGATGCAGTGCTTTGTGTGTGTGTGTGGTGCAGTGGTGGGGCTCTACATGTGGGCAGTTTTAGCTGCAGCCTGTGGCTAATGCTGCCCGCTATTAAAGAGAAATGGTATTCACGCCTCTCCACGCCCATAGGTACGTGGGGAAGCGTGAATATTCATTTAGCTTTATCAGCGGGATAGGATCCTGTCTCCAGCTGCTGCTACGCTGGCACAGGGCGGGCCCTCCTTGACTCAGTGGCCCCATAGCCACTGGCTGGGGCCCCTGAAGCAGTGGGGGCACTTGGAGCAGTGGGGGCCCTAGGCTGTTGGCCAGTATGCCAGCAGGTGTAAGTGCCTGGGCCCACCGGAGAATCCTCCAGTTCTCCAGTGGGCCAGTCCGAGCATGCTCAGGCTAATGCTATGCGTTTGGTTGCTGCTGCTGCCCCAGGTTCAGCTATAGCAAGCAGTATTAGTCAGCGGCGAGCAGATGTTCCTGGGACTAAGTCCTGCTTTTCTCCATCTGAGCATGCCTGTGAGACGACCGCTCATTGGTGGTCGGAGGTCACATGCTCAGGTCCTCAAGTAGTTCGGATTGGGCCATCAGCAAGGTCTTGGAAGGCTGCAGTTATAAAAGGATCACACGGCCGTGCGCTTGTATAAACAATGTGGTGTGTGAGCGAGTGAATATGCTACCACTCTGTGTATGCAGAGGTGTTTGGGCCTAGAACCTGTCACACTGTCAGCGCGTATGACCATCTAGTGTTCCTTAGTCAGGCAGGTTTTTACTTGACTTGATCTAGCACCTGTCTCGGCCACGTGCGCTGCTTAGCACGGGCTGTTTACAGGGCACAGTCAATCCACGTGCTCTGGAACACACCTTTTGGTACCGCTCTGCGGTCAGTTGAGCTTTTGCTCTTGTTTTTTAGTTAGCTGTGTTTGCTACCACTGAGCGCCAAGTAGTGGCATCGCTAGTGCGACGCCGCGCGCATTGTGGGTCTGGTCAGAATCACGTCCTCTTGTTCTAGGGGTTGAGCCTAGAGACTTCACTGGCACCATATCAGCTGTGTCCTGTGACGTGTAAAAGGGAACAGCGCTCTATTACTTTGTTGCGGCGGCCCCGTGAAGTAACAGAGTTTGCTGCTGTTCATACCGGGTGACATCTAACCCTTGTGTTGTCGGCGTTCAACCGCCGCCTTGTTCCGCCATTGCTTAGCAGCAGGTTCCATCTCTGCACGGTGACCCCAGTTTGCTAATGCACCTTATTATTATTATTATAAATATTTATATTCTGTCCTCACTGAATGCAGCAGACTTATTGCAGCTTATACAGACAGCTAAACCGCTATACCATGGTCCAATAAGGAGACTGTGGTTGAGTCTTTGCTTTTATTGAACTTGATATATTGATGTGGTGAAACTATAATACAAACATAATATGCATACAATCAGTACAGGGGCATAGTAGAAATACATATTATACAGAGTAAACTGTGAATGAACATTTGTACACTAATAGCTAACCAGGAGCAGGGCTGATTAAACTAGGCTAATATGGGACAGGAATTAGCTACAGAAAGCATGAGTACATACAGAGGATGCTATCACAAAAGGAGAGGAAAAGATGATGCTTCCTGGATGTAAGCTGAAGGAAAATGGAGGAAAGTGAGGGAAAGCTACCACAATGCTTTGTAAGGCTACCATAATGCATTGCGAAGCTAACATAATGCACTGCAAAAGGAAGGGAAAATATTCATTGAAAGCGAAACAAAAACAACTGCGAATATGACACTGGTCACTAGAGGGAGCCAAAACACTGTAGATTGTTAAAACTCCTATACACACAATTATGCAAAACAAACAACTTCAGAAACAATTAGACGTCAGAGACAGAACACTCCTTGTCTGGCATCAACAGATGTCATTATCCTTTTCCTCCGAAGGCAACAATAAGACCACTTCAGATACTGGTCTGAAGAATGTCTTAGATTCATTCCCTTTGGCCATCCTCAGTTCAACTTTGCGGACGTTGCCATCCTTGCTCTGGAATGTTGCAGTCACTTGACAAAGTGGCCACTGGTTCCGGTGGACTTGGCAGTCTTTCACCTATGTAGATTGTCACTTCATCCGTGGCTGCAGGGTGGACAAATACTGTTTGCGCCACCTGTCCCAGAAAGTATTTGCAAGACTTTGTACCTGTCTCCATTGGCACTTGTAGAGGTTCTTGGCAACGAATGCTCCTGGAGGGGCAATGGATAGTCCTGTTTTCGGGGTAAGGAGAATAGCTGGAGTCAATAACAAGGGCTCCTCGGGGTCGTTAGGGACTGGAACCAAAGGTCTTGCGATGATTATAGCTGCGGCTTCTGCCATGAAGGTGATCAGGCTTTCGTGGGTAAGCCTCGCTGCTCCTTCTTGAAGAAGAGTGGAGTCAAGAATTCTCCGTACTAGACCAATCATTCGTTCCCATGATCCACCCATGTGTGAAGAGTGAAGCGGGTTGAATGACCATGTGCAACTTTGGTCACTGAGGAACCTCTCGAGAGTCTTATAGTCTAGATTTAAAGGCATTCCTAATTCTTTTGCTGCACCAATGAAATTAGTACGTCTGAACGTGTCACGCTCATGCCCTGGCTGATGGGCGTGAGCCACGGGAGGTTGTGGCCCCACTGTGCCACAGACCAGATTACCCTGGAAGGGGCGTGACTAAGACAGCTGCCTCGGTCTTCACTGGAGCCTCTGATGGTGAGGTCAGGCTTGTGCAGCAGGCAGCTGCCAGGTGCCACTCCAGGATGGTGTCTGGCTGTGGCTGCTGATCCCACTTGGGGAGACGGTGGTACGGCTCAGACACTGGCAGGCTTGCACGGATGAGACACAGGGCAGGAAGGCACGGATGAGACACAGGGCAGGCAGGCACGGATGAGACACAGGGCAGGCAGGAACGGATGAGACACAGGGCAGGCAGGCACGGATGAGACAGGGCAGGCAGGCACGAATGAGACAGGGCAGGCAGGCATGGATGAGACACAGGGCAGGCTGGCACGGATGAGACACAGGGCAGGCTGGCACGGATGAGACACAGGGCAGGCTGGCATGGATGAGAAACAGGGCAAGCTGGCCCTGTTCACACAGCAAATGCAGATACTGGAACTGACTGGAAGGAATGGTGTATGGAGAAAAATGCAGAGACCTGTTCACACAGCAACTGTAGATACTGGGACTGACTAGAAGGAATGGTATATGGAGGGAAAGGTAGAGACCTGTTCACACAGCAGGTACCGGTACTGGTACAGACAGAAAGAAATGGAGTATGGAGGAACAAGTAGAGACGTGTTCACACAGGAGGAGAACCGCAAGGCTGCGGAGAAGAGCTATAGAGCCGCAAGTGATACTGCAGAGGCGGGAGCAAAGCAAAGCGAAACCGCAAGATATACAGAGAGGAGCTGCAGCAAGAGATTGCTGCAGGGACAGGAGCGAAGCAGAGCGGAACTGCAAGACATGCGGAGAGGAGCTGCAGCAAGTGATTGCTGCAGTGACAGGAGCGAAGCAGAGCGGAACCGCAAGACATGCGGAGAGGAGCTGTAGCAAGAGATTGCTGCAGCGGCAGGAGCAAAGCAAAGCGGAACCACAAGATATGCATGGAGGAGCTGCAGCAAGAGGTTGCCGCAGCAGGAGCGAGGCAGAGCGGAACCGCAAGATATGCGGAGAGGAGCTGCGGCAAGAGATTTCCACAGCTGCAATAGTGAAGCAGAGCGGAACCCCAAGATATGCGGAGAGGAGCTGCAGCAAGAGATTGCTGCAGCTGCAGGAGCAGAGCAGAACCGCAGGAGTGCGGACAAGAGGCAGACAGAGATACAGAGAGACCACAAGGCAAGACACAGCAGAGAAGAAACCACAGACAAGGAGACTAAGGGACAGAGGTAGGACTGAGTTCAGACAAGGTAAGGACACGAGACAAAGTACAGAGACAAAGACACAGAGTCCAGGATATTCAGCCTCCTAGAGGGTGGACAAACAGGTACAAGGCAAAGCTAGGAGTGAAGCCTCCAAGATGGAGGAACACAGAGCAAGACCTGAGACCTGGCAGCTCAGTAGCAAGATACTAGCTGAGTAAACACATTGCACAGGCAAGATCCACAGGGTGGAGCTGCCTTAAATACTAGAGGGCTAATGGTAATTGGTCAGTCAGGTGCACCCTGACTCCATAAGAACCAGAGAGTTCTGGCGCTGCACCCCTATGGATACAGCCAGGAGACAGTTGTGTGGTTAGTTCAGGTTACTGCAATCCAATAGGTTCCAGCCTCTCTGGTGTATTACTGTTTTTGCTTTTTCTCCTCAGCTACCGAAACATAACAGTAACATAACAGTATCACCGGCCAAGCTAAAATTATATGGTACTCACAGAAGGGAAAAATAGTGTGGGAAAAAAAAAAAAAAGTTGTCAGAGTTGTCAGAGATTTTTTTTTCTGTTTGTTGCATTTTTTCCCTCTTTTTCTCTGGGTGCTGAGGAGGATTTTTATTTCTCTCAATGGAGTTTGCACAGTTGTCTGGCCGTGTGGATCAGCTTGCCACTGAGGTTTGGAGTATTGCTACCTATCTTGCTGGGTTGCCGGTTGTGGAACCTAGGATTCCCATGCCAGATTTGTTTTTGGGGAATCGGGCTAAATTTCTGAATTTCAAAAATAACTGTAAGTTGTTTTTTGCCTTGAAGCCTAAGTCCTCAGGGAACGCAGCACAGCAGGTTCAAATTGTCATCTCTCTCCTACGCGGCGGCCCTCAGGATTGGGCTTTTTCCCTAACACCTGGGGATCCTGTTTTGAATGATGTTGATGTATTTTTTCAACCTCTGGGGTTGTTGTACGATGAACCTAATGTCACTGATCATGCTGAGAAGACCTTGTTGGCATTAAGTCAGAGCTGTGAAGCCGCTGAAATGTACTGTCAGAAATTTCGAAAGTGGACAGTCCTGACCAAATGGAATGATGATGCTTTGGCAGCCCTTTTTCGGAAGGGTCTGTCAGAGAATGTAAAGGACGTTATGGTGGGATTCCCTGTACCCTCTGGTCTCAATGATTCTATGTCTTTGGCTATTCAAATTGACAGACGTTTGCGTGAGCGCAGAGGTATGCGTGAGATGGTGTTGCCTTGTGGGCCAGCTCCTGAGTGTGATGGAGTGACTTCTGGGGCACAGCGTCATGAATTTCGAAAGTGCAATGGGTTATGTTTCTACTCTCATGCTATTTCCATCTGCCCTAAGCGGGGAAGACGTTTTGCGCGCTCAGTTGTCTTGGGTAGTGTTCAGACTAAATTTCTGTTGACTGTTACCCTGATTTGCTCCATGTCCACATTTTCGGCTCAGGCTTTTGTTGATTCAGGAGCAGCTATTAACCTGATGGATTTCGACTTTGCCAAACATTGTGGGTTTCCCTTGATACCCCTGCGGAAGTCTATTCCCCTATTGGGCATTGATTCTACCCCTTTGGCGGAGAATAAACCCCAATTTTCTACTCAGGTGATAATGAGGGTTGAACCAGATCATCAGGAGAGTTGCAAATTTCTGGTGTTGCATAATCTGCATGACATTATTGTTCTGGGTTTCCCTTGGTTGCAGATTCATAATCCTGTTTTGGATTGGAAATCTGTGTCTGTGACCAGTGGGGGCTGCCATTGTGTGAATGCTGGCACTCCTGTTTTTTCTGCCTCTGAATCATGCACTTGACTTTTTGACTGATTTTTCTGATGTGTTTAGTGAAAGTAAATCTGCATCCTTTCCCCCTCACAGGAGCTACGATTGCGCTATTGAATTAGTGCCTGGTGGTACATTTCCTAAAGGTCACCTTTTTAATTTATCTGTACCTGAACACAATGCTATGCGATCTTATATCAAGGAGTCATTGGAGAAGGGTCATATCAGACCATCCTCTTCACCCTTGGTTTTTTTCTTTGTGGCCAAAAAGGATGGTTCATTGAGGCCGTGTATTGATTATCGCCTCCTGAATAATATCACTGTGAAATATCAATTTCCGTTACCCTTGATTTCTGATCTGTTTTCCAGAGTGAAAAGTGCTAGTTGGTTTACCAAGCTTGACCTCAGGGGGGCGTATAACCTTATTCGTATTAAGCACGGGGATGAATGGTAGACGGCGTTTAATATCCCAGAGGGGCATTTTGAGTACCTAGTGATGCCCTTTGGGCTTACTAATGCCCCTTCCGTCTTCCAATCCTTCATGAATGATATTTTCAGGGATTTTGTGGATAAATTTCTGATTGTTTATTTGGATGATATCTTGATTTTTTCCAATGACTGGGACTCTCATGTGAAACATGTTCGGACTGTGTTCCAGATTTTGAGAGAGAATGCACTGTATGTGAAGGGATCAAAGTGTCTTTTTGGCGTACAGAAGGTCTCATTTCTGGGATTCATTTTGTCTCCGTCTGTTATTGAAATGGACCCGGTAAAGGTTCAGGCAATCTGTGATTGGGTTCAACCTACATCATTGAAGGCTCTTCAGAGATTTTTGGGTTTTACCAATTTTAATCGTAAATTTATTGGTAATTTCTCTGGTATTGTTAAACTATTGACTGATCTGACCAAAAAGGGTTCCGATGTGGTGAATTGGCCTCTTGAGGCAGTTTCTGCATTTCAGGAACTTAAGCAGATATTCATTTCTGCTCCTGTTCTACGGCAGCCTGATGTTTCTCGGCCGTTTCAGGTGGAGGTTGATGCCTCTGAAATCGGGGCAGGTGCCGTTTTGTCCCAAAGAGATCCAGAGACCTCTAAAAGTAACCCTTGTGCCTTTTTCTCTCGAAAATTTTCTCCAACTGAACGTAATTATGACGTGGGTAATCGGGAGTTATTGGCCATGAAGTGGGCCTTTGAAGAGTGGAAACATTGGCTGGAAGGAGCCAAACATCAGGTGGTGGTCCTCACGGACCATAAGAACCTGGTTTATCTCGAATCAGCCAGGTGACTTAATCCTAGACAGGCAAGGTGGGCCTTGTTTTTCACACGTTTTAATTTTGTGGTTTCTTTTCTTCCTGGCACTAAGAATGTTAAGGTGGATGCCCTCTCAAGGAGTTTCTTTGCGGATTCTCCTGAGTTATCTTATCCTGCTGTTATTTTGAAAGAGGGTGTAGTACTTTCCGCCATCTCGCCCAATTTGAGACTGGCTCTGGAGGGGTGTCAGGAGGATAAACCTGAGCGCTGCCCTGTTGGGAAATTGTTTGTCCCAGACCAGTGGAAGAAGAGTGTGATGTCTGAGATTCATTGCTAAGCGTTGGCTAGTCATCCCGGTATTTTTGGTACCAGAGTCTTGGTGAGTCGGTCCTTTGGTGGCCTACTTTGTCTCGTGACGTCAGGGACTTTGTGCAGTCCTGTGGGACTTGCTCTCGTTCCAAGCCTTGCTCTCGCTCTAGTGGTTTGTTGATGCCATTACCTGTGGCCAAGAGGCCATGGACCTATATCTCTATGGATTTTATTTCCGACCTCCCTGTTTCTCAGAGAATGACCGTTATCTGGGTAATCTGTGATAGGTTTTCCAAGATGATACATCTTGTGCCATTACCTAAGTTACCTTCCTCCTCCGAATTAGTGCCTTTGCTCCTTCAGCACGTGGTTCGGTTACATGGCATTCCGGAGAACATTGTGTCTGACAGAGGAGTCCAATTTGTTTCCAGATTTTGGAGGACATTTTCTTCTAAACTTGGTGTTCAATTATCTTTCTCCTCTGCATTTCATCCTCAGACCAATGGACAAACCGAGAGAACAAACCAGACCTTGGAGACTTATTTGAGATGTTTTGTGTCTGCTGATCAAGATGACTGGGTCTCTTTTTTGCCTTTGGCTGAGTTTGCTCTTAATAATAGGGCTAGCTCTGCCACCTTGATGTCTCCATTTTTCTGCAAATCTGGTTTTCACCCTCGATTTTCTTCGGGACAGGCGGAGGCTTCTGTCTGTCCAGGTGTTGACTCTGTTGTGGAGCGTATGCAGCAGATTTGGGACCAGGTAGTGGAGAGGTTGTCTCTCTCTCAGGAGAAGGCCCAACGGTTTGCCAACCGGCATAGCACTGATGGTCCTCAGTTTAAAGTGGGGGACTTGGTTTGGTTGTCCTCAAGAAATATCCCTATGAGGGTTGCATCTCCAAAGTTTAAGCCTAGGTTCATTGGACCTTATAAGATCGTGGAGATTCTTAATCCTGTTTCCTTCCGTTTGCTTCTTCCAGGGACATTTAAGATCCATAACGTGTTCCACAAGTCCTTATTGAAGAGGTTTGTCGAGCCAGTGGTTCCTGTGGCTGCACCTCCTGACCCTGTTTTGGTTGAGGGCAATCTGGAGTATGTGGTTGAGAAAATATTGGATTCTCGTTTTTCTAGACGGAAACTCCAGTATTTGGTTAAGTGGAGAGGTTATGGTCAGGAGGACAATTCTTGGGTGTTTGCTTCGGACATCCATGCTAGGAGACTGATCCGTGCCTATCACCGAGCTCATCCTGATCGGCCTGGTTGCACAAGTGAGGGTTCGGTGACCCCTCCTCAAGGGGAGGGTACTGTTATGAATGTGCTGGAGATGGTTTCTGAGCAGAGGCTCCCTATGGTGGTTGCAGACAGTACTGAACCTCACAGCGAGGAATGGCAATCTGGGATCACGGACTTGACTGATATAAGGGAGGTTCCCTCCCATGATGGTCGCCGTTGATCAATTGTTCTTGTCTCAATTGTGGTTCCTGGTTCATTTGGAAGTTTGCTGAGTATTGCCTGCATCTCCTGCTTTCAGATAAGATATTTTCTGCTTTTATTTTTGTGATTGCTTTTTGCATAGTTCCCTGCACTTCTGTGGAGGTCGGCCGGGTCCCCTCCTGGGGGCCTTTGCTCCTCTCAGTTTATCTGAAGCCACTGTTATTTGTTCATTTGCTTTTTCCTGTTTTTTCAGTGGCTGCGGCTTAGTTTTGTTACACCAGAGATCTGATTTAGGTGGTAGAGATCGTGTGATCACAGGTGTTTTTGCAATCAGAAGAGTTGGTATTTTTTAGGGGTTTTTTTGGATTGCAGTGAGAATACTTTCCTGTACTTTTCTGTCTAGACAGATTGGGCCCCAGCGTTTGCTCATTCTATTTTCTGTCTGTGTCCGTGCTTCTTCTTGTCTAACCGCCATTACATGTTTGGGGGCTTCCTATTTTCTTTAGGGATCTGCTCCGGGGCAGATAGCTTTCCTCTTTCTACCTTTAGGTGTAGTTATCTCTCATGATGTGACGTGGCATCTAGGATCAACGTAGGAACGCTCCACGGTTACCTCTAGTTTTGTGGTTAGTTCAGGTTACTGCAATCCAATAGGTTCCAGCCTCTCTGGTGTATTACTGTTTTTGCTTTTTCTCCTCAGCTACCGAAACATAACACATTACCCTCTCCCTGGCGGTAACGTGCAGCTTCTCTCCGTAAGTGCACGTCACTGCCGGGTACTGGGTAATCTCGGCCAGCTGTACTCTCGCGACAGCTGGCCGTGAGAAATCCAGTTGACGTCACGTGACCGCCGGGGAATCTCCACCTGTAAGCTGCTCTGCTGTGTCTGGATGTCAGGCTGAGCCTGGCATCCAGATGTAGCAGAGCTGGACTCGTCTTGAGACCCTCGTTATCTTGTACTACGTCAGACAGAGAGTATTTGTGTTGGTTTGTTATATTTTTGGTTTTTTACAGGAGATCGATGGCGTCTCAGGATGAGCGTACAATAAAAAATATGGAAAACTGTGTTGTGTATTATTTCATTAAAAGACTTTATTCTGGCTGTGTCTTTTTTTAAACATTTTCAAACTTTATGATTAATAATGGATCGGTGTCTTATTGACGCCTCTCCATTATAAACCTGGCTTATTGTCACCGTTCAATCAAAGGTGACATTAACCCCTTATTACCCCATATCCCACCACTACAGGGGAGTGGGAAGAGCCGGTTAAAGTGTGGGGCTGCTGCAGCCTGGTATTTTTAGGCTGTTGAGGGCCAAAATCCATGGGCCTTGAAGTCTTTTAATCCCAGGCCGCAGCAGTCTGCTTTTTACTTGGCTGGTTAACAAAAATAGGGGGACCCCACGTCATTTTAATTCCGAGGGGATCCCCTATTTTTGTTAACCAACCAAGATAAGCAGACTTCTGTGGCCTGGTATTATCAGGCTTGCAAGGTTCATGGATATTGGATCCTTACCAGCCTGAAATACTAGGCCTCAGTAGTCTGCTTCATCTGGCTAGTTAATAAAAATAGAGGGGACCCCACACCATTTTTTTTTCGAGGGGATCCCCTATTTTTGATAACCAACCAAGATAAGCAGACTGCTGTGGCCTGGTATTATCAGGCTTGCAAGGTTCATGGAAATATTGGATCCTTAACAGCCTGAAATACCAGGCCTCAGTAGTCTGCTTCATCTGGCTGGTTAACAAAAATAGGGGGACCCCACGCCATTTTTTTTTTCGAGGGGATCCCCTATTTTTGTTAATCAGTTCACTTCAGGTCAGCCGGGATTCCCTCTGACGTCACTGTTGCTGTGCGGTGTTCCCGACTGACCTGAAGTGAAAGTAGAAAGCAATCAATTAAGCTTCCCACACTAATCACTTCCTCTCCTGTCAGCTGGGAGAAGAGATGATTCATTCGGGGATTTACTGCGAGGCTGGCAGCATTAGCTGCGGTCCCTGTAGTAAAGGTTAACCCTTTCACAAGGATTACATCGGGGTACCTGACTGAACACCGGATAGGTAAGAATAATGTTGCTTTATTATTTTATTTTTATTACAGGAGAACAAGGGAATCGAGGATTAACTGTACAATAAAAGATGGTCAAAAACTGTGTGATTATTTCATTAAAATGATTTTTAATTAAAGTGTGTGTGTTTTATTTTTATTTCATACAATAGGATTAATAATTGATAGTTGTCTAATTGACAGCTCTCAATTATTAACCTGACTTAAAGTCACCTTCCAATAGCAAGGTGGCTTTAACCCGTTATTAACCCATTCGCCACAGCTACAGAGCAATGGGAATAGACTGGCAAAGTGCCAGAAAGGGCAAATCTAATTATAGATTTGCCTTTTCTGGGGTGGCTGGGGGCAGATGTTAGTTGCCAGGGGGGTACAAAATAAATGCACCCTCCCTCGGCTATTATTATCTGCCCCCACTCGCTGGCTTTGTCTGTTTGGTTGTTTTGCAGCAGGGTATTATATTTTTTTCACTAGCAATAAATATATATATTTTTTACACATTGTTTAATTGTGCTGCTTCAGGTATATGCATTGCACTTATTATTAATAATTATTATTTTTGTTTCACTAGCAATATATATTTTTTACACATTGTTTAGATGTGCTGCTCCAGGTATATGCATTGCACCTATTATTAATGTGTCGTTATTGCATCATTATATACGGCAATTATTTTACCTGATTATTTATATTTGGTCCCAGGATTTGGCTATTGATGCGGTGTCCTACTCTTTTTAATGTTTATGATTACATATGTGAATTTTTATATATTTTATGTGCAATTTGTTGAATAAAGAATTTATATTATTGCCATTTCTTTGTCTGGTTACATTTATTCATTGGTGTCAATTGGTGGCCTGGTCTTTCCCTTTCCATCTCCTATGCACTTGGGGTTTTTTCCTTGGTTCATCCGGCTGGTCTGCCATCCTATTTTGGTGGTTGTTGTTTCTCTACATGGTTTGTGAATTAATCACACATTTATGATTTATTGTTTATATAAAATTTTTTATATTTTTATATTGTTGATTCAACAACCCATGTTTAATGGTTGAGAAAATAGCGCGGGAGCCCGTGCATTTTTTTTCAACGAATTTACACCTTTAATTAACCCCTAGCTGTATGAAATTTAGCACACATTCACTCATGTAGTTGTTAGTGAAAACCATATATCAAACTACATGAAATGACATGGTTAACTCTATGTAAACCATGTGTCATTTCATGTCGGGTGGTTCTGTAATTTCAAAAGAGCCGGCAATTGAATTAGCGGCTATTTTACTATGTAGAAGTGTATGAACTATAAATCTATGTATATATATATATATATATATATATATAATATATGTCACAATGACATGTATATATATATATATATATATATTGTGAGACAGTGAAGGCATGTGTATTGAATGGGGTGTACATTTCACCTAGATACTTTGCTAACTGGTATAAGGGAAATGTGTGGCTTTGTAGAACTAGTGGTGGAGAAAGGTCATTACACCTTCCATTCAGTGCACACTTGCAGCTCAAACCTGAAGCCAC
The DNA here is from genome assembly GCA_033576555.1 of Oophaga sylvatica. Lineage (NCBI taxonomy): Eukaryota > Metazoa > Chordata > Amphibia > Anura > Dendrobatidae > Oophaga > Oophaga sylvatica. The sequence goes on along the minus strand of JARQOD010000002.1, from coordinate 362,005,157 downwards.
TCAAGTGATAATTAGGAAGCCAGAAGTAGGTGTCTGGGAATACAGACAGGGAGCTCGCTTAGTCTGGACAGGAGTCCAGGCACAGAAGGAGTCTCCGGGAGGTGAGCTCTCTCAGTCTGGGTGCTCAGGTGCCCCGGACACAAGAGGAGTCTCTGCGACACTCCATGCTGGTAATCACTGAATATAAGGAGAACTCTCTCAGTCTGGATGCTAGGTGTGCCATTCAGACACAAAGAGGAGATTCTAGGAAAACCACGCTGGTAACTACTGAATATAATGTGTTGTTTTGGGTCAGGCTGTTAGAGTCTGGTCCCTGATAGTGAGGGAAATCTATCTAAGTGTAGTCAGTAGCCGGAGAGGCTAGGTTTTCTGTTTATGATTTGTTTTTATCACGTGCTGTTTGCTGTGGACTTTAATAAAGCTGGTTGCGGCCAGTTTACACCAGAACTGCTGTCTGAATGAACTGTTACTATGCCACTCCGTCTACCAGGACGGCGATCTCCGGGAGGGGAGCTCTCTCAAGTCTGGACGTTGGATGTGCCCCGGACACAAGAGGAGTCTATGCTGGTAACTGCTGAACATATGTGTTGTTTTGGGCCAGGCTGTTAGAGTCTGGTCCCTGATAGTGAGGAAATCTATCTGTGTGAAGTGAGTAGCCGGAGAGGCTCAGGTTTTCTGTTTATGAGTTGTTTTTATCACGTTCTGTTTGCTGTGGACTTTAATAAAGCTGGTTGCAGCCAGTTTACACCAGAACTGCTGTCTGAATGAACTGTTTCTATGCCATTCTGTCTACCAGGACGGCGATCCCAGAGCTATATTCCCTGAAAAGCTTACAATTGGTGCTAGAATGTGCGTGCAGCACAGTGGCTAGAGACAGCAATAAAGGAGAAGTCTGTTGAAGCAGCAGTAGAGAAAAAAAAAGTGTGTCAGCAAAAGAAACGTCTGTTGGAGCAGTCTTAAAGAGACAGTAGCCCTAATAGACTTTGCAAAGAAAAAAAAAAAAGTGTCTGCACAGCAAAGCTGAACTTTCTGTGGAAAAGACTGTGGAGTGTGTATGTCTTGAGTGAAGACTGCCGTTGTTAAGACAGAGAAGTCTGACAGTATGGATGACAGCTTGGAGAAGCTGATTAAACAAATGGCGCAAGTTAATGTGCAACATAAGACTGCCGTTGTTGAGACAGAGAAGTCTGACAGCATGGATGACAGTATGGAGGAGCTCGTTAAGTACCTGGTACAGGCCCAGCAGAGCATGCAACTGCAGCACCAGCAGCGCATGCAGCAATACCAGCAGCAGCAGCAGGAGAATAACCGGTTGTTTTCGGAGCAGATTGCAGCTCTCAGCGCCTCGTCCCAGAGTAATGTTGTGAAGGCACCTGCGTTGTCCGCTGTAAAGAAGGCGGTAAGACGGACCCTGAAAAAGATGATGCCTCATGACGATGTGGAGGCATATCTCGCTATATTTGAGGGACTCGCAGAGAAGGAGAACCTGCCACTATCTGAATGGGCCATGGTGGTCGCACCCTATCTGACTGAGAACCCCAAAAGGCCTATGTTGACCTGAGCGAGCAGGACAGCAGAGACTATGCCAAGCTGAAAGCGGAGATTCTTGCCCGGCTGGGTGTTACGGTTGCAGTCCGTGCCAGGAGAGTCCATGACTGGAGATACAGTTGGGAGTCTGCCGTCAGCAACCCTGCTCATGGGGTCAAGGAGGTGATAGTGGACCGCTACACCCGCGCACGTCCTCCTGAGGTACAGCCGGACCACCAGGACACCACTCGTCTGGTCAGCCTGATGGAGAGGGCCTTCGCTACCAAAGACTGCCTCCGTGACCAGCCGTCTGAGAGGTCGTCACTTCAGATTCCTGGACCCCGAACTCTCCCGGTAAGAGCGTTCCAGCTGTTGGGGACATGGGATATGCTGATAAGCGGGTTCAGGCCCGAGGGGACATGTGTGTGGAAAAGTGTGATGGACAGTGTTGGAGATGTCGTGAAATTGCAGCCAACTGTCCAATAGAGGGAGAGCCTATGTATTGTGATGTTGGCAGATCCCTCTCTCTCTGTGCAGAACCGGTGTGTGTGTCCACCTCAGCCGAAGAGACTGGACCACAGGTGTCCCCGGTGGTTGTAAATGACTGCCCAGCACAGGCCCTCTTGGACTCAGAGAGTCCAGTGACTTTCGTGCGTGACAGCCTGATTGATAGGGACTTCATCCCTGATAAGCACCTGAATGTGGTGTGCATCCATGGAGACACCAAAGTCTACCCAGAGACTGCCGTGGACTTGGTCCCCAAACTCGGGGAGGTTTCATGTGAAGTGGGGGTAGTGAAGAACCTGGTGCACCCCGTCATATTGGGTAATGACTTTCCCCGATCTAAGGATCTCTGGGGGAAAAATGATTCTGTTGGACAGTGTGATGAAGCTCCTACTGAGGGTGCGCAGTCCCGAGGGGCAGAACACAATGCTAGTGGGCCGTTAAACTTATGTAATAATAATGATCATGATAATGATGATGACCATGATAATGATGCTGATGCTGATAATGATAATGATGATGATCATGATAATGATGCTGATACTGATAATGATAATGATGATGATCATGATAGTGATGATGATACTGATCATAATCATGATAATGATATTGATAATGATGATGATCGTGATAAAGATGAAATTCCTTTGCAGGTGATGTTGGGAGACGAGGATGGTGGTTCTCGGGAACCGAGTGTCCCTGACCTACCTGTGTCCTGTGACAATTTTGGGAGTGAGCCGTGGCGAGACCCCACTCTTAAAACGGCACAGGAAAATATAAGTGTTCTAAATGAGGTTTCCCCAGAGCCTGGTTTTCTCATGCTGCCATAAACAATAACCTATTGTATAGGGACACTGAAGTCCAAGGAGAAGTCGTGAGTCAGCTCCTGGTACCTGAGCTATATAGAAGTATAGTGCTGGGGTTGTCACATAGTCACGTACTTAATGGACCACCTGAGGGAAACAAGGGAAAAGATGGTGAAGTTAATGTTTTGGATGATATTTTGACTGAGGTTCCAGATCAAAATGATGAATTGTGTAACCCTGAAAGTGAGCAGGATGTGAATAAGAATGAATTGTATAACCCTGAAAGTGAGCCGGATGTGAATGAGAAAAAAGGGTCAGACAGGGATAGTGGTAGTGGTAGTGAATAGAGTTGAGCGATACTTTCCGATATCCTAAAGTATCGGAATCGGAATGGTATCGCCGATATCACTAAAATATCGGCGATACCCGATACCGATACCGGAAGTCCCATGTAAGTCTATGGGAACAAAATATCGCAACTAAAAAAACCCCATTCTTTCCTTGTAAACACTAAATATACACACATAGAATACATATATATATATACATGTCATTGTGACATATATATATACATATATGTATAGTTTATACACTTCTACATAGTAAAATATCCTTTGATTCAATTGCCGGGTAAAGCCGGCTTCAGTGAAAAGACAGAAGCACCCGACATGAAATGACACTTGGTGTACATAGGGTTAACCATGTCTTTTCATGTCGTTTGCTATCTGATTTGCACAAACAATTAAATCAGACTATGTGTGCAAAATTTCACACCTGTAGGGGTTAATTAAAGGTGTAAATTCGTTGTAAAAAAAACGGACTTTTTTGCTACGAATTTACACCTTTAATTAACCCCTACAGGTGTGAAATTTTGCACACATAGTCTGATTTAATTGTTTGTGCAAATTAGATAGCAAAGGACATGAAAAGACATGGTTAACCATATGTACACCAAGTGTCATTTCATGTCGGGTGATGCATTTTCACAAAAGACGGCAATTGAATTAGCGGCTATTATACTATGTAGAAGTGTATGAACTACAAATATAAATATATATATATATATATGTGTCACAAATTCAATGACATGTATATATATATATGAGGTGTAAAATTGCTGAAAAAAAATGCGTGGGCTCCCGCCCTATTTTCGCAACCAGACAGACAAAGCCAGTGAGTGGGGGCAGATAATAATAGCCAGAGAGGGACCATTATTTTTGCCCCCCCCCGGCTACTAACATCTGCCCCCAGACACCCCAGGAAAGACAAATCTATAATTAGATTCGCCCTTTCTGGTACTTTGCCCGTCTATTCCCATTGCCCTGTAGCGGTGGCGAATGGGTTAATATGGGGTTAAAGCCACCTTGCTATTGAAAGGTGACCTTAAGCCAGGTTAATAATTGAGAGCTGTCAATTAGACAACTATCAATTATTAATCCTATTGCATGAAATAAAAATAAAACACACACACTTTAATTAAAATAATTTTAATGAAATAAAGACACATGTTTTTGACCATCTTTTATTTTACTGCAAAAACCATTTCCTGTAATAAAAATAAAATAAAAAAGCAAAATTATTCTTACCTATCCCATGCACAGTCAGGTCCCACGGTGTAATCCTTCAGAAAGGGTTAATGTTTACTGCAGGGACCGCAGCTAATGCTGCAGCCTCACAGTAAACCCCAAATGAATGAGTTCCTCTCCTGCCTGACAGGAGAGTAAAGGCTGGGTGTCACATAACGATACACCAGCAATCCCGACAACGATATGCACTTGTCAGGATCACTGGTGTATCGCTACATGATCGCTGCTGAGCTGCCAAACAGGCAGCTCAGGCAGCGATCTGGGACAGCGACACTGCGGGTAACATCGCTTAAGGGCCCGTCTCACATAGCGATATCGCTACCGAGATCGCTGCTGAGTCACTAGTTTTGTGACGGAGCAGCAAGCTCACCAGCGATATCGCTGTGTGTGACATTCAGCGACGATCAGCCCCCCTGCCGGGTATCGCTGATCGTCGCAGAAATGTCAGGACCTTTTTTTGATCGCTGGTTTCCCTCTGACAGGCACGCATCGCTGCGTGTGACAGGCGGGAGACCAGCGATCCGCTGGTAACCAAGGTACACAGCGGGTTTCCAGGCACCGCGCAGCGCTTGGAAACCCGCTGTGTACCTTGGATACCAGCTCCCTGCATCAGGGCGCTGGTATCCAAGGTACACAGCGGGTTTCTAGGCACAGCCCCGCACCTGGAAACCCGCTGTGTACCTTGGTTACCAGCGGATCGCTGGTCTCCCGCCTGTCACACGCAGCGATGTGTGCCTGTCAGCGGGAAACCAGCGATCAAAAAAAGGTCCTGACATTTCAGCGACGATCAGCGATACCCGGCAGGGGGGCTGATCGTCGCTGAATGTCACACACAGCGATATCGCTGGTGAGCTCGCTGCTGCGTCACAAAACTAGTGACTCAGCAGCGATCTCAGTAGCGATATCGCTATGTGAGATGTGCCCTTAAGTGGAAAGCTTAATTGATTGCTTTCCACTTTCACTTCAGGTCAGCCAGGGACACAATCAGTGACGTCAGAGGGAACTGATTAACAAAAATAGGGGTTCCCTTCGAAAAAAAAATGGCGTGGGGTCCCCCCTATTTTTGTTAACCAGCCAGATGAAGCAGACCGCTGAGGCCTGGATTTTCAGGCTGTTAAGGAGCCAAGATCCATGGACCTTGCCAGCCTGATAATACCAGGCCACAGCAGTCTGCATATCTTGGCTGATTAACAAAAATAGGAGATCCCCTCGAAAAAAATTGGCGTGGGGTCCTCCCTATTTTTGTTAACCAGCCAGATGAAGCAGACCGCTGAGGCCTGGATTTTCAGGCTGTTAAGGAGCCAAGATCCATGGACCTTGCCAGCCTGATAATACCAGGCCACAGCAGTCTGCATATCTTGGCTGATTAACAAAAATAGGGGATCCCCTCGAAAAAAATTGGCGTGGGGTCCCCCCTATTTTTGTTAACCAGCCAGATGAAGCAGACCGCTGAGGCCTGGATTTTCAGGCTGTTAAGGAGCCAAGATCCATGGACCTTGCCAGCCTGATAATACCAGGCCACAGCAGTCTGCATATCTTGGCTGATTAACAAAAATAGGGGATCCCCTCGAAAAAAATTGGCGTGGGGTCCCCCCTATTTTTGTTAACCAGCCAGATGAAGCAGACCGCTGAGGCCTGGTTTTTCAGGCTGGTAAGGATCCAATATCCATGGACCTTGCAAGCCTGATAATACCAGGCCACAGCAGTCTGCTTAGCTTGGCTGGTTAACAAAAATAGGGGATCCCCTCGAAAAAAAAACGGCGTGGGGATCCCCCCTATTTTTGTTAACCAGCCAAGTAAAATGCAGACTGCTGCGGCCTGGTATTAAAAGACTGTCAAGGCCCATGGATTTTGGCCCTCAACAGCCTGATAATACCAGGCTACAGCAGCCCCACATTTGGCGCATCAAAAGATGTGCCAATTGTGGCACTTTACCCGGCTCTTCCCACTTGCCCTGTAGCGGTGGCAAGCGGGGTAATAAGGGGTTATTGTCACCGTTGATTGCACGGTGACAATAAGCCCGGTTAATAATGGAGAGGCGTCAATAAGACACCGATCCATTATTAATCCCAAAGTTATTAAATGTATAAAAAAAAGACAAAGCAAGAAAAAAGTCTTTTAATGAAATAAAAGAGACAACACAGTTTTCATTAATTTTATTACTCTCTCATTCCTGCGACGCCATCGATCTCCTGTAAAAAAAGAAAAAAAACAAACCAACAGTATACCACCTGTCCGACGCAGTCCATAGTAACGACAGTCCCACGACGATCCAACTCTGCTACATCGCAATGACAGGCAGAGCCTGTCATCGCAACGCAGCACAGCTGATTACCTGCTTCCCCGGCGGTGACGTCATCGGACTGACTGCTTTACGGCCGGGATTACCCAGCAGTCACTGCAGTTATCGCGAGAAACTGCATGTGACCGCCGGGGAAAGAAGATTGCGGCCATGAAGCAGTGCAGGACGTGACCGCCGGAGATCTTCTGCCGGGTAAGTGCCGCTGACTCCTGACAGACCCGACCGACGGACACTGACAGTGACAGTGACATCCCGATTCCGGTATCCGATAAGACGAAAATATCGGAACTCGGAATCGGAATTCCGATACAGCTAATATCGGCCGATACCCGATATTTGCAGTATCGGAATGCTCAACACTAGTAGTGAATCATCTGATGACGATCAAGCAAACAGTGCAAATGAGGAAGGCATGGTAACAGAGGAGGTTGAGGGTCCTGAGAAGAAAGCTGATGCTCACCTGAGAGCCGGACAGAAGATGGCATCTGAAGATAGTTTACAGTTGGCAGATTCCCTGGCGAAGACCAAGGTGAAAGGAGGAGAGCTGAGCTTTAAAGGCAGGACTCTGAAACTAAACACAGCACCAGTAGATGCTGTTGAGAATGAGAAGTCATCAATGTATGGTATGGAGCTGCATCATGCCAAGGACTCTGAAGGTAATGCTGCAGAGGTGGAAAAAGCCATAGAAGTGGTAGACACCAAACCAGATGCCTCATCAGAAGCTGAGGTCTCAAGTGGAGCTATGAGGAACAAGACTGAGGATGTGGGGGCTGACTCTGCCCAGGAATCTGTTTCGGCCGGAGACAGTGGCGTGGACGGTTTACTGTCCGGATCAGTAGCGGCAACTCGCAAAGTTCAGGCTGGAAGTTCGGCACCAGGTGATCCATCAGTGTTCCCGAGCGACACAAAGGATCTGGATAAAGCACAAGATGAGATTTTGAGACATCAGGCTGGCATTGGTGAGCTCAAGCGCACTTTCACGGAGTCTACATCTAAGCCACGTACCAACGAATGGGAAAAACGATGTATCACTTCGTTGCCGCTGCAGATACACGGAAGCTCAGATGGGATGCAGAACGTGGTGGAAGAGAAGAGTCAAGCGGGGTCTGAGTATACAGATGCAGCTATCAAGGAGAACTTGAAAGCTGGAAAAAATGGAGATATTGGATACCATAATGAAGAGCCTGAAGAAGGGGCCGAAGACGTAAAAGACGTCCAACAGCTACAGGAGAAGATGCGTCTCCATGAGGTCTCCACCAAAGAAATGAAGACTGATATTGTTGCATTACGCGAGCAGCTGCGGCAGTGTAAACTAGATGTGCTATTTCTTCGCCGGGAACGTGAGCGGTGCCAGCAGTTGCTCCAGAGAGCACGAAGTGACAGGGAAAGTGTATATAGTATCTTGCAAGATCAAGAAAAAATGGTTGCACCAGTACCAGATGAATTAATTACTTCTCAGAAAAAACTTCAAACTGTGATGAAGGAGCGTGATGAGGGCCATGAGCACCTTCTTGAGAAGGCCAATGAAGTAAAAGGAAGGATACAGGGAATCTCTTCGTTGCGAGAGCAAATGCTGCTCAATGGGTTTAAGGCTCTATATAAGAATGCTGTTGTTACGATAGAACATTACAATTCAGCTGAAGATTTAGAGGATAAATTATGTGGACTGAGAAAGAAAAACGATCAGCTCCTTCTACAATGCCAGTCGTTTGAACAGTGTAGCTTAAAATGGTCAGAGACCATGGCAGAGGAGCTTAAGTTCTGTGAAATAGACTTTATGAATCAACTGATATTTAAGAAAGTAGATGTGCTAAAGAAGGTTCAGGGGGAATTGGAGAAAAGTGAAAAACCCCCTATACCTCCTGTGATAGTTGGTGACACATGGTCAGTGCACCAGAAACAGGAAGTACGAGAGTTTCTGAGGAAGAATCAGCAGAGGTGTTCCGACGTGCCTGGACGTACTTCTCTGGTGAGGCACTATACCGAGACTGAGCCCGCACTAAGGTCAAGTTGAAACCGTGCAGGATACCCGAGGCCCGCAGAGAGCATAGGCCTGGGAGGGTACAGGGTAGTGCGTATGCTTCAGGTGAAGATGGAGCTGATGTTGTCCATAGCTCAGGTGAAGATACAGATGACAATAGTGAAGATGAAGTTGATGATGGCCATGACTTGTCCGGAGTTCACTGTCTCTTTAGGATTGTTGACCAGCCCTCCGGTCTGGATGACCAGCCCTCCGGTCTGGAGAAGAGGGGGGGATATGTGAGACAGTGAAGGTATGTGTGTTGAATGGGGTGTATATTTCACCCAGGTACTTTGCTAACTGGTATAAGGGAAATGTGTGGCTTTGTAATACTAGTGGTAGAGAAAGGTCACTACACCTTCCATTCAGTACACACTTACAGCTCAAACCTGAAGCCACTCAATTGATAATTAGGAAGCCAGAAGTAGGTGCCTGGGATCACAGACAGGGAGCTCTCTCAGTCTGGGTGCTCGATGTGCCCTGGACAAAAGAGGAGTCTCTGGAAACTCTCTGGAATTAGAATAGGGGGGGACCCTTTTCCCAATTGGAGTTGGGTCCCCCGGAAAAGGAGTTCCAAAAATCCGGGGGAAAAACTAAAATGGTTTTTTGGGGGGGCGTTAGTTGGCCCTATAGTGAGGGAAATTGGGAATGATCCCCAGAGGCCCGGTTTTTTTTTATGAGTTGTTTTTATCCGTTCTGTTTGTGGGACTTTAAAAGCTTTTTTCAGCCTTTTTCACCAAACTGCTGTCTGAATAATTTTTTTCCCCTCCTCCCCCAGGACGGCACCCCCGAGCTAACCCCCCAAAAAGCTTACCCCCCTTTTTTTCCCCGGGCACACAGACCCTTCTTTGGATTTGCCCTAAGCAAAAGGCGAAAAAGGTTCTGTTTCAAAATCCCCGGTTTTCGTTTTTGGGAAAAAAGAAATCCCGTATTTGCCATCACCCAATAGTCCGTTTTTCCGGATACCTACTGGGTTTGTGGAGGAGTGTACGCTTATACGGTGGGGGGAAAAAATGAACGCTCGGAATGTGCGAAAAAAAAACTAAAAGTATTGTGCTGTGTGGTGCTGGAAAAATGTTGAACAGTTCCCCCAAAAAAACGAAGGGGGTTAAAAAACAGTTAGAGAGAGCGCTTTCCTTTTTTTTTGGGCGAGTGGGGTTTTTGAAACCCCTTTCCAAACCCTAAAAAGGTCGGGACTAAGGAAATGTTGGGGTCCGACAAAAATCCCCCCCAAAGAAAATCAAGGGAAAAATTCCCCTTTTCCCCGGAGGCACCCCACAAATCAGTGAGCTCCCAAAAAAATTTTACACTGTCCACGGAGGACTCTGTACTCCCCCAAAATTTTTTTCCCCTTTTCACGGCGGCACCCACAAATCAATTGATGTCCACAAAAAAAAATTTTACAGGAAAAAAAACAGGAGCCCCCCAAAACCCCTTAAAATGCACACAGCAAACCCCCCCTAAGACAGATGTACAGAAATGCAACAGAAGCTTTTTTTTTTTTTACCCCCGCAACGTTTCCTGTAGACCCCCGCCACAACCGCCCCCACAGGTTTGGCAATGAAAAGGCGGCGGGCGAGGGTTTTTTTTCACTTGACGCCGAAAAACCAGCCCAAACGCGCAATGCCAGAAAAGGGCCTGGATATTGGGCCGGCCCCCCGCACGGGGAAAAAAGTTTCCCTTAGTTAGCTACCCCCTTCCCCCGGGCCAGCTCCTTCAGGTTTTTCCCCCGTTTTGGGGGTTTTTCCCCCCCAAAATTTTACATTAAGAGATCAGTCCTTTCAAAATTTAAAAAAAAAAAATTTTTTAAAAAACTTTCCTAAATTTTCCCCGTTCCCCAAAGGGTTTCCCCCGCACCATTCTTTTTCCCCTTTTTTTCAATTTCCATTTTTCCCCCAAAAACCGGGGGGGCCCCGCCCCCGGGTTCAGCGCCTCCCTGTTTAGCACTGCCAGGTTAAACTCCCTTTTTTTTCCCCCAATTAGAAGGTTTCCCCCTCAGGGTTTCCCCAAAATTTGGGGAGCGCCCCCCCCCCTGCTTGCTCTTGGAAAAAGGGGGGCATTTTTGGGGTTAAAACCCCCTTTTCTGATGGTTCCCCCGATGTTTTTTCCCCCCCGGGGGGGGGATCAGCCCCGTGATGAATTGCCCCCTTCTGGGGCCCCGTGTCCCCCCTTGTCCACTTCTGTTTCAGACTTGTCCCCATTCCAAATGATCCCCTTTTTTTGGGGGCCCCCGCTTCCTGGCCCGGGTTGAGGAAAGGGTGGGTTCTTTAAAAATGTGGGGGTGTATGGTCCCCTGAGCAAAAGCCCCCCGGGGCAGAAAGGGAATTAACCCAGGGGGCCCCTTTTTTTTTATGATCTTTGTGCCCCTAGGAAAAAAAAGAACCCCTTTTAAAGGGTTTTAAAAATTCAATCCCAAAATAGCTATCGAAGCAAAAATTTTTCAACCCCAAGTAAATAAAAACCCCCTCTTTCTTTAATTTTACTTTGTCAAAAAAACTTTTTTAACCCGGGGGAAAAGCGCAATCGAGATTCCCCAAATTTTTGGGACTTTTAAAGATTGCTTTTTTGGGAAACCCAAAACCAAAAGATGTTTTTTTTTTTTGATAAAAAAACCAAAAACCCAATTAAAAAATGACATTTAGATTGCTACCCCGGGTTTTTATTATGAAAGGAGGAAGGCCGGCGTCCCCCAAGGAGGATACGGCGAGTGAAGGGGGGAAAAACCCGCATTACACAACCCAAAATTTTTCTATGGGGCACTCGATATGGTTTTTTTTTCCCCCCTATCTTCGGTGGGGAGACCCCCGCAAAAAAGGGCAAATTTTTCGCGTATTAGCCCCCCGTACGCCCCAAAAAAATCTATGGGGGCGAGAAAAAAAGGATTACCCCCACCAAAATTTTCTTGGAGAAAACAAGATGAAATTTTAAGCGTTTCAGGCCCCCAAAAAAAATTTAAAAGTCCCTTTTTGAAGGGCCCGGGGGGGAAAAAAAAAACTTAAAAAAGCAAAAAAAAATTAAGGGGGGGTTTTTATTGAAAAAAAAAAGCACCGCCCCCGAAAAAGGAAAAAATACATTAGTGTCGGCAACATTTTGGGATTACCCCTTTTAAAACGGGGGGAAATTTTTGTACGGTGGTGTGACAAAAGGGGGTTTAAATTTTTATCTACAGCTACAGGGTGAAATTTTTTTTAAAGTGTGCTAAAATTTTTTATGTTTTAATATATAAGTTTTTATTTTTAAAAATAAATTTTTTTTCTTTTGTTGTATTTTTCTTAAAATAAACATGTTTTTATTTACAGAAAAGTTTAGTACTTGTACTGCTACTTTCCCCCTCAAATTTCTTTTGGGGGGTGAAAAAAGCTTAAATTTTTCTGACATTTCCCCTTCCCCGCATTTTTTTTTAGGAAATTTTTTTTTTAAATTTTAAAGTCTCTTCTTTAAAAAACCCGAATAAACAGCTAGTGTAGGGGGGGAAAAATTTTGGGGGCCCCCTCCCTCAAATCCACATTAAAAAATTTTTTCCCCTTTTTATGCCATGTTTTTTTTTAACATCTCATGGGATGTGGAAGGAGATGAGAAAAAATTTTTAAAAATTTTTCCCCTTTTTCCCCCCAAAATTAAAAATATCAATTTTTAAAAAACGCATAAGGGGTTTAACCCCCCAAGGGGAGGGGAAACATGTTTTTAGATCCTGCTGTGGAAAAGTGGAAAATGTGACTAAAAGAAAAGAAACATAAGGGTTTTAATTTAAAAAAATTTTTAAAAATACCCCAAAAATTTTTCTTATCAAAACCCCAAAAACCCCCTATAAGAATTTGTAAAAAAAGGACAAAAAAAAAGGATAAAAATATGGGAAAATTTAAAACCTGGACAAAAAACCCCCCGAAAAAACCCGAAAATTTTTGGGGGGTCCCCTTTTAAAAAAAAGGGGAAATTTTTTCCCCCCCTTTGGGAAATTTTTTTACTTCTCCCCCTTTTTGATGCTGGAGAGATTAACTGTTTTTTATTATTATTAAAATTTTAAAATTTTAAAAACGCCCCCTTTTCCATGGTGTTTACATGTGGGAAAAAGGGGGAAAAATAG
>JARQOD010000002.1:361964476-361992228 GCA_033576555.1 Oophaga sylvatica | reverse complement strand
GATCACAGTCAATAACCACACTCATCTTTGCCAGAGAGGTAGCTATATAGAATCAAGGAAACGCAGAGATAAGACGTTATCCAACAGGATTCACAGCCGCTGATCTGGGACACTGTTTGTGAAGGTGCTGGAAAGGTAGAAGGCGAGGAAATCAGCACAGTGAGACGGCCAGTGAAAGGAACACATATCTATAGAAAGGAGTCCTGGAAAGGTGTTTCCTAAACTACCTGGGAGTTTTCTGAGCTCCTCACCTGGAGGACACTGTACCAAGCGGGCACCTGTACTGAAGCACTCGAACTGTGAGTAAAGCTTTGGAAACTGCATTTGACTGTGTCCTCTCAAGTTCTTCCTGTAGCACATACTCCACTCTGCTACATCTCCCAGCACCATTACTTTCTACACCATCTCTCTGCCCTGGGACAAGCTTCACTTGTGGGAAGCTATTCCAACTCTGCTGCATCACACCTTCTGTCCCAGAGGATCTGCACTGCAGCGCTGGTCACCTCTAACCAGACACCACAGGTGGCGTCACAAAACCTTACTACAAACTCTATCATCCCCTGTAAATATTCCCCTTTTATTATTATTATTATTATACATTTATATAGCGCCATTTATTCCACGGCACTTTACATGTGAAAAAGGGCAAATATAGACAAGTACAATAAACGTAAGCAATACAAGGCACACACAAGTACAGATGGAGAGAGGACCCTGCCCGCAAGGGCTCACAGTCTACAGGATGGGTGAGAATACACTAGGAGAGGGTAGAGCTGGTGTGCATTGGGTCAGTAGACTGAGGATCACTGCAGGTTGTAGGCTTGTCGGAAGAGGTAGGTCTTCAGGTTCTTTTTGAAGGTTTCCATGGTAGGTGCAAGTCTGAAGTGTTGGGTAGAGAATTCCAGAGTATAGGGGAGGCACGGGAGAAGTCTTGTATGCGGTTGTGGGAAGAAGAGATAAAGGGAGAGTAGAGAAGGAGATCTTGAGAGGATAGAAGGTTGCGTGTGGGTATGTACCGGGAGACCTTGTCACAGATGTATGGAGGAGACAGGCTGTGGATGGCTTTGTATGTCATAGTTAGGGTTTTGAACTGGAGCCTCTGGACGATAGGAAGCCAATGAAGAGCTTGGCAGAGAGGAGAGGCTGGGGAATAACGGGGAGACAGGTGTATTAGTCGGGCAGCAGAGTGATGGATGGATTGGAGTGGTGCCAGAGTGCTAGAGGGAAGGCCAGAGAGTAGGAGGTTGCAGTAGTCGAGGCAGGAGATGATAAGGGCATGCACTAGTGTTTTTGTAGTTTCATGTTGTGAATAGGCTGAAAATGAGTTCTGAGTAGAAGCTCCCTCTGGTGGTTACAAACGGTACTGGACTGTCCAGTGAAGATTGTGAGGATTGGGAATCAGGTGTTACTGACTGGTCTTATATAAGGGAGTCGCCTTCCCATCAGGGTTGCCGGTGATCAATTGTTCTGGTCTCAATCCTTGATTCCTGTTTCCTTGGTAGCCTGCTGTGTCGTGTCTGAATCTCCTGCTAATAGATAAGACATTTTCTTCTTTTTGTTTTTGTGCTTGATTTTTGCATTTTGTCCTGCACTTCTGTGGGGGCCTTCAGGGTCCCCTCTGGGGGCTTTTGCCCTCTCAGTTCAGTTCAGCCGCTGATGTTTGTACATTTGCTTTTTCCAGTTTTTTCAGTGGCTGCTGTTTTGTTTTTGGTTACACCAGAGAACTAATTTAGGTGGTAGAGGTCGTGTGATCTCAGGTGTTTTTGAAATTAGTAACAATGGTGCTTTTCAGGGTTTTTTGGGATTGCAGTAAGTGCCCTTCCTATCCTTTTCTATTTAATAAGTTTGGGCCCCAACGTTTGCTCATACTATTTTCTGTCTGTGTCAGTATTTCTTCTTGTCTAACCGCCATTACATGTTTGGGGGCTTTCTATGTTCTTTGGGGATCTGCTCCGGGGCAGATAGCTTTCCTCTTTCTATCTCTAGGTGTAGTTAGTTTCTCAGGCTGTGACGAGGCGTCTAGGACCAACGTAGGAACGCTCCACGGCTGCCTCTAGTTGTGGTGGTTAGTCAGGGTACTGCAATCTCATAGTTTCCAACTGCTCTGGTGTATTTCCTTTTTCCTGCTCTCCTCAGCTACCAAATCATAACAGTTTCATGTTCAAGGAGTGCACGGATCCGGGAAATATTTTTGAGCTTGAGACAGCCGGAGGAGGCAAGAGTTTGGACATGTGGCTTGAAAGAGAGGGCAGAGTCGAGAATCACCGAGCATGCGGGACTGGGGAAAGTGAGCAGCCATTGACGTTGATGGACAGGTCTGGTGGGGGGTAGAGTGAGATGGGGGAAACATGATCAATTCTGTTTTGTCCATGTTCTGTTTTAGAAAGAGAGCAGAGAAGAAAGCAGAAATAGCAGACAGACATTGTGGAATTTTGGTCAGTAAGGAGGTGAGGTCAGGTCCAGATAGGTAGATCTGCGTGTCGTCGGCGTAGAGATGATACTGCAAACCATGGGATTCTATGAGCTGTCCCTGGCCGAGGGTCTAGATAGAGAAGAGTAGGGGTCCTAGAACTGAGCCTTGAGGAACACCGACAGACAGGGTGCGAGGTGAGGAGGTAGCGTGGGAGAGGGAGACACTGAATGTTCAGTTTGTTATATATGATGAGATCCAGGATAGGGCCAAGCCTGTGATTCCCAGAGATGAGAGAATCTGAAGCAGGAGGGAAGGGTCCACAGTGTCGAAGGCAGAAGACAGGTCCAGGAGAAGGAGGACAGAGTAGTGTTGCTTGCTCTTGGCGGTTAGTAGGTCGTTGGTGACTTTAGTTAGGGCAGTTTCAGTTGAGTAATGCAGTCGGAAGCCTGATTGTAAGCGGTCAAAGTGGGAGCAGAAGGAGAGGTGGGAGGACAGTTCAAAATGGACATGTTGTTCCAGTAGTTTTGAGGCATAAGGGAGAAGAGATATTGGGAGATAGCTAGACACAGAGGATGGGTCAAGGGAGGTATTATTGAGAATGGGTGTGATCGAGGCATGTTTGAAGGATGAGGGGAAGACACCATTTGTAAGTGAGAGGTTGAAGAGGTGTGTTAGAGTAGGGGTGAAGACTGTGGCAAGGCTAGGGATGAGGTGGGACGGGAGCGGGTCAAGCATGCAAGTGGTGAAGTGTGATCTTGATAGGAGGGTGGAAAGCTGATCTTCTGTCATGGTGGAGAAGTTGATTTTGGAGGAAGAGGGCAGAGCAGCTAAGAGGGGCAATGGGGGCTGTGGGCCAAAGCTTTCTCTAATCGTATCGATTTTCTGCTTAAAGATAGAGGCAAAGTCTTCAGCAGAAATGAGAGGAGAAGGAGGAGGAGCTGGGGGACAGAGTAGAGAATTGAAAGTGTTGAAGAGCTGTTTGGGTTGTGAGACAGGGAGGATATGAGAGATGAAAAGTAAGTTTGTTTTGCTGCAGTGAGCGTCGACTTGAAGCTCAGCCAAGCGTGATTTTTTCCATCTCCGCTCAGCAACCCTGGAAGCCCGTCTCAGTTCTTTGGTGAGGCTGGTCAGCCAGGGCTGCCTGTTGATTGTACAAGTTTTGCTATGTCCTTTTATTGGACGCCCAGGGCCACGGACCGTGTCACTGCTGCCGTGACACATCCCTTTAATACACCGACCCGGTACCGAGTATCCTACCTTCCCTGGTGGGCAATCCATATTCAGTGCCATGGGTCTGCCCCAGACGAAGTCTGCTCCATCTATTTCAAATCCCATCTTTCAAATTACAGATTTCTAATTACACTACTCTGAATTAGACTAGATTTTGACTGTAAGGTAACGGACTATAACACCACTACAATGTTTTGGCTTCTTTTTACTCTAACCCCCATACTACTTTATTTTTCCCTATCTCCTGTAATCCCCCCACCTAGTAAGGAACTAGTCATTTACCCCTCCATCCTCCCCAGCCATCTCACCTCTTCCTCAGAACTGTTCCTCCACATTATTATTATTATTATTATAGATTTTTTTTGCGCCATTTATTCCATGGCGCTTTACATGTGAAGAGGGGCAAATATAGACAAGTACAGTAAACATGGGTATTCTGTCCCCGGGGCCTGTGGCTGTAAATATGGCTCTGTGAGATGCCGGATCTCTTTCACCCTACTTACAATTGGCGACGATCGCAGATAGCTTAACTCAGCTGCCGGCACACATGTTATGAAGAATCCAGAAGAGACTTTGATTTCTTTAAGAATTCTTGTTGAATGCATACAAACAGCAGCAGGTAAAAAAGACTTTCTTCAGACAGACTGAAAACACATGTGATTCTGATAAAATCAAGATGGAGAATGAAACACAGGAGAAAGAAGAAGGAAATGACATCACACCAGAAGAGGGAGACAGAGAGACAGGAGGGACAAACTTGATGTAAAGGGAGGATTTCAGCTATGCAAACACAGGACACATAGCAACAGTAAACAATATGAGAGACTGCAATACAGCATGTAAAATACACAAGACAGTCTGTAAAATGTCTCATTCATGGGACATAACACTCCCCGTCTGAAATCTATAGATTTCATAATTTTATGATGTCCACTGGAGATGTCACTGTAGACCTGAAAGACAAAAGGAAAAAAACAAGCATGCAGGTAATAACAACAACAGTTGAAGTCTAATTGGCATGGTCCAATGTTCAGTTGGAGGCATGAAGTCCTCAACAGCGGAATAGTCTGAGTCCAAACGAAAACCGATCTTCGGATTGGGGAAGCCGCAACGTGCAAACACTTCCACCAACCCAATAATCCGCTGGAGGAAGTTAAAATATTACAATGTTCTAACACAGCTGGAGGAGTATATGGCGGTAGGCTCCCCGCCGTGAGCTGAGTTCAGAGACGAAGCTAAGTCATGTGACTCCTGCTCGAAGGAGCCAGCAGATGATTTGCCTGAAATGTATGTCAGCAGATAGGATGGCTGACCAGCTGAAAGGATGTCCAGGGTAAAGAGAGCTCAGCTTCTGTACCTTTTTGCCGGTTTCTGAAGCGCTGGGAGAGGCTCCTGCAGCTTTAGTCTTCGTAGACACATCGTAGGAAAGGTAGACTTGTCTCTTGATGATGGTTGAAAGAGTCTTTACAGAACTACGGGGCAGGACTTGTTGTAAGGCCTTTAGAGACTTCTTCGCCATCTCCCATCTTTACTGTCTCTGAGATGGTAGCATAGTGTTCCCGTTGATATCCGGAGTAGCAAGCTGTCTCAGTGGTACTCTGCCTAGAACTGCGATGGGTGTCTTAAACCCGAGAGGACCGTCGATACTGTTTTCAACAGGCGAGGCTCCTCGTTTGATAGCAAGTTCCTTACAGGGTGATGCTTGGGAAGTGAACGTGTCTTGTTCAACATCCGCCAGTGAGCTGAGGCTGAATTGCGTGGGGAAAACGCTGGCACCATCGGTCAGAGGTAGGCTGTTGAGAGAGGGGCTCTCACTCTGAGCACTGAAGTCTAGCATGGCTTCAGTTTGACCAGGCTTGTGATGGAGATGGGTATCAAAGGTTGGGAACTTAGCAGTTACTTGCTGTGGATCCCTTGGCAACTTAGTCTTTGCTGGAAGAGAAGGTGAGGGAGCTACCCAGCTGTTATAGTTGTCTTCGGTGGGTTTGACGCTCATGACCCTGATGATCACTTTGTCTCCCTCTGTAGGTAGTAAGTTGTTGTCCTTGGTTGAAGGATCGAATGCTGTTATCTCGAGGTTGTAGTCTCGAGGATAAAGCGGACTTGAAATATTGGATGGTTGCCGTTGACACGTAGTGTCGTTTGACTTCTCCTTCATCCATTGGTGACGTGAGTATGACAGGGAGGACAAGTCGTTGTCATCCGACGTGATAACGGTTTTGTAAGAGGAGATGTCGTTCTGATTCTTTGTCTGGTCACTACAGACTCTGCCGAGGAGAATTAGGATGTCTGCCTTATCATCCAGGGTGGCATCTCTTTGGCTATCATTCTGAGATGAGGATGCTGAAGAGCGACTTCTGGTGTTGGGATTTCTTCCCTATTGAATGGTATTTGGTTACACTCTACAAGCGTGGGTAGTGGTATCTCCGTGGCGCCTTTCTCAAGAGAAGTTATTATGAGGCCACTGGCCCTTCTTCCAGAGGTTTGTAAAACGCCACTGCAGGTGCCCAAGGTGTAGGGATAGACGTCTCCTTTTAAGTCAAACAAGTCAAAGAGTTCTGACCTGGCTAATGATTTGTTGCTCTGGTCATCCAGGCTAACGTACACCTTGACTGCCTTCTCTGGATGGCCCTTGGGATACACCCATGACAGGCATATCTTCGCACAGGACTTGTCTCGAAGACCTTCTCCACAGACATCGGTGCATGAGGAAGATACTGCAACATGGCTTGTCACTTGGTCTGTACTCTCCCCGCCATGGCTTGTGGGTGGAGAAGGTGAAGAGCAGAGTCAGGCTGTGATGGATGGAGCGCCTGTACGTGGTCTTCGCTGTCGCACTCTAGACACATGATGGGGATGACACAGTCCTTAGCAAGATGTTCGGTAGAGGCGCAGCACCTGAAGCATACTCCAAACTTCTTCAAGAGCTCCTTTCGTTCTTGAAGGAGCTTCTTCCTGAAGCCGATGCACTTCTTCGGGGGATGTGGTAGTTTGTGAATTGGACACTGGCGATTAGGATTCTCAACCTTCTCACCTTTGTCGCTCTTATCTTGTGATACTGAAGGTGCCGGAAGAACATCAGTCTTCTTGATGGACATTGGAGCTTGGTGGTTCCTGTAGTTAAGACGTGGACTGTCGTGTTTTGTAGATGAAACAGGGTCGCTGTGTTCTCCATAGGAAAAACTTGGATCGGTCTTACACTCTGCGATATTTTCGATGAACTCGCAGAAGTAGGAAAATGGAGGGAAGGAGACTTGGTTTTCCCTTTTGTATTTTGATCCAAGCATGGCCCACTTATTTTGGATATTGGACGGCAGCTTGGAAACTATTGGGGTTACCCCATGAGCAGTGTCCAGGTAGCTGAGGCCAGGAAGGTACGGGTCTGCTTTGGCCATCTGAAGCTCTAACAGGAGGTCGCTGAGCTCTTGGAACCTTGTACTGTCTTTATTAGATACCTTTGGAAAATCCTCTAGTCATTTGAACAGGGCCCTTTCTATGACCTCAGGACTGCCATAGCTTCTTTCTAGTCTCTTCCATGCGGCAGTGAGACCAGCAATGGGATTACTGATGTGGACAGATTTAAGTCTCTTGACCCGATCCGTGGATTGTGGCCCAAGCCACCTGATTAGCAGGTCTAGCTCTTCAGCGGCGGTGATGCCGAGATCACTGATCGTGGTTTCAATGGTACACTTCCAACCCCTGTAGTTCTCAGGTTTATCGTCAAACTCTGTAAGACCGGTCTTAGATCACGCCGAATCATGTACCTTGCGAGGACAGTCATATCAGCATTCTCTGATTTTGGAAGGACCGATGCTGGCTGGATAGCTTTGTTCATACAGTCTGTGATTTGACCTGGGAATGCAGGTACGTATGGGGCAGCGTAGGCATTCAGTCCATTAACTGGCTTAATGAGCTTAGTTTCTGCTACACATGGGACTGGAATTGTGTGATTGACCGGAGTGTGGTGACTGGCCTGCATATTGGCCTGTACGTAGGATTCTGAGTATAAGATTTGGTGATTTGCAGGTTTCTGGTAGATTTCGGTGCACAGAGGTGGATCAGGATACAAGATTGGCAGCGTATTGTAATTGTACTGACCTTGGGTGCAGGATGGGGATAAACGCTCTGTGTCCTGTTGCCTCAGGGGAGCATCAGTGTGGTCAGGAAGGATTGCAGGAGCAGGAATAGCGCTGTGTTGGCCTTGTACATAGTCTCTGGTACGCTTAAGAGGGTCTTCAGTATCAAAACCACTTAAACTGATGCTGTCTCTTTGGCTCCCACTGATGGCTTGTTCCAGGACCTTTAACTTTGCCATGGCTATGGCGTGTTGGCGTTCCTTCTCTAGGGCCTCTAGGGCAGTTTGTATTTTAGTGGCCTCAGTTTTCATTTCTATGGCCTCTAGGGCAGCTTGTATTTTAGTGGCCTCAGTTTTCATTTCAGTTTCCTTTTGAGCAAAGGCAGCTTGTATTTTAGTGGCCTCAGCTTCCGCACGTGCTTTTATGAGCTGTTCGCTGAGGGTTGAGGATTTTGAAGAGCGTGACTTAGATGTTCGCTTTGACTGTCTGGCAGAGCCAGAAATGCAAGATGACATCTCGGCTATTAGTGCGATTCTTGCCTCTGTTTTGGCTTTTATATCGCGCACCATGCTTTCTCTCTCAGAGTTAAGTTTTTGGAAAGCTTGCAGCTCTTTGCAGGTAACTGATGGGTTAAGTCTTTTTAACACTGCGATATATTGGTCTGTTATTTCTGCATAACATTGATAATCTGAACACAGTTGTGCGAGAGCTCCCTCCAGTGGTCGTTGGAGAGAAGCAGGCTGAGATAGGCTATTTATGTGGCATAAGAGTTTTTGCCATAGCTCTGCTGTTGCACGGAGAAGATCATGTTTACTGGATTCTAGATTCTCCCTTATTTTCCATGTTGGCTTTGTGACACGTCTAGCCTTCTCACTAAATGGTGGATTAGGGTCTATGCACTCTTCCTCTGACAATGGGTCTGGCAGAGACCGTGTAGTCATTCCTTCAGCCATCCTGATTCACAGGGAGAAGGGGAGCTGTATAGACTCTTATATGTTGAGAGCGATGCTCTGCAGGAAGTTCTGTAGCTTTATAGAAGCTGTGGGTTTTACAGATGAATCTGAAGAGTCTTTTTTACTATTCTGTCCCCGGGGCCTGTTGCTGTAAATATGGCTCTGTGAGATGCCGGATCTCTTTCACCCTACTTACAATTGGCGACGATCGCAGATAGCTTAACTCAGCTGCCGGCACACATGTTATGAAGAATCCAGAAGAGACTTTGATTTCTTTAAGAATTCTTGTTGAATGCATACAAACAGCAGCAGGTAAAAAAGACTTTCTTCAGACAGACTGAAAACACATGTGATTCTGATAAAATCAAGATGGAGAATGAAACACAGGAGAAAGAAGAAGGAAATGACATCACACCAGAAGAGGGAGACAGAGAGACAGGAGGGACAAACTTGATGTAAAGGGAGGATTTCAGCTATGCAAACACAGGACACATAGCAACAGTAAACAATATGAGAGACTGCAATACAGCATGTAAAATACACAAGACAGTCTGTAAAATGTCTCATTCATGGGACATAACAATGGGCAATACAAGGCACACACAAGTACAGAAGGAGAGAGGACCCTGCCCGCAAGGGCTCACAGTCTACAGGGATGGGTAAGGATGCACTAGGAGAGGGAAGAGCTGATCGTGCGGTGGTTCAGTAGACTGATGATCACTGCAGGTTGTAGGCTTGTCGGAAGAGGTGGTTCTTCAGGTTCTTTTTGAAGGTTTCCATGGTAGGCGCGAGTCTGATGTGTTGGGGTAGAGAGTTCCAGAGTATGGGAGAGGCACTAGAGAAGTTTTGTATGCGGTTGTGGGAAGAAGAGATAAGAGTGGAGTAGAGGAGGAGATCTTGAGAGGATCGAAGGTTGCGTGTGGGTATGTACCAGGAGACCATGTCACAGATGTATGGAGGAGACAGATTGTGGATGGCTTTGTAGGTCATGGTTAGGGTTTTGAACTGGAGCCTCTGAACGATAGGAAGCCAATGAAGGGCTTGGCAGAGAGGAGAGGCTGGGGAATAGCGGGGTGACAAGTGTATTAGTCGTGCAGCAGAGTGCAGGATGGATTGGAGTGGTGCCAGAGTGCTAGAGGGAAGGCCAGAGAGTAGGAGGTTGCAGTAGTCGAGGCGGGAGATGATGAGTGCATGCACTAGTGTTTTTGTACTTTCATGGTCAAGGAATGCACGGATCCGGGAAATATTTTTGAGTTTGAGACGGCAGGAGGAGGCTAGGGTTTGGACATGTGGCTTGAAAGAGAGGGCAGAGTCAAGGATCACTCCGAGGCACCGAGCGTGCGGGACTGGGGAAAGTGAGCAGCCATTGATGTTAATGGACAGGTCTGGTGGGGAGTAGAGTGAGATGGGGGAAAGATGATGATTTCTGTTTTGTCCATGTTCAGTTTTAGAAAGCGAGCAGAGAAGAAAGCAGAAATATCAGACAGACATTGTGGGATTTTGGTCAGTAAGGAGGTGAGGTCAGGTCCAGATAGGTAGATCTGCGTGTCGTCGGCGTAGAGATGATACTGAAGACCATGGGATTCTATGAGCTGTCCCAGGCCGAGGGTGTAGATGGAGAAGAGTAGGGGTCCAAGAACTGAGCCTTGGGGAACACCGACAGACAGGGGGCGAGGTGAGGAGGTGGTGTGGGAGATGGAGACACTGAATGTTCGGTTTGTTAGATATGATGAGATCCATGATAGGGCCAAGCCTGTGATGCAAGAGATGAGAGAATCTGTAACAGGAGGGAATGGTCCACAGTGTCGAAGGCAGAAGACAGGTCCAGGAGAAGGAGGACAGAGTAGTGACGCTTGCTCTTGGCGGTTAGTAGGTCATTGGTGACTTTAGTTAGGGCAGTTTCAGTTCAGTGATGCATTCGGAAGCCTGATTGTAAGCGGTCAAAGAGGGATCAGGAGGAGAGGTGGGAGGACAGTTCAAGATGGACATGTTGTTCCAGTAGTTTTGAGGCATAAGGGAGAAGAGATATCGAGCGATAGCTAGACACAGAGGATGGGTCAAGGGAGGTGGCAAGGCTAGGGATGAGGTGGGACGGGAGCGGGTCAAGCATGCAAGTGGTGAGGTGTGATCTTGATAGGAGGGTGGAAAGCTGATCTTCTGTCATGGTGGAGAAGTTGGCTTTGGAGGAAGAGTGTTTAGCAGCTAAGAGGGGCAATGGGGGCTGTGGGCCAAAGCTTTCTCTAATCATATCGATTTTCTGCTTAAAGAAAGAGGCAAAGTCTTCAGCAGAAATGAGAGGAGAAGGGGGAGGTGCTGGGGGACAGAGTAGAGAATTGAAAGTGTTGAAGAGCTGTTTAGGGTTGTGAGACAGGGAGGATATGAGAGATGAGAAGTAAGTTTGCTTTGCAGCAGTGAGTGTGGACTTGAAGCTGGTGAGGGACTGCTTGTATGCGGTTAGGTGCTCGGCAGACCGGGATTTTTTCCATCTCCGCTCAGCAACCCTGGAAGCCCGTCTCAGTTCTTTGGTGAGGCTGGTCAGCCAGGGCTGCCTGTTGATTGTACAAGTTTTGCTATGTGTGAGGGGGGCAGCCGAATCAAGTGCTGCTGTTATTGCAGTGTTATAAAATTTGGCAGCAGAATCTGTGTCATGAAGTGAAGATATGTCTGTAAGAGAGATTAGGGACTCAGAGAGCATTGGTAAATTGAGGTGTTTGAGATTTCTGCGAGGGTGAGTGAGTTTGTGGAGTGGGGGTTGTGCACTAGAAGAGGAGAGAGAAGAGAACGTCAGTAGGTTGTGGTCAGACAGGGGAAGGGGTGAGTTAGTGAGATTAGTAAGGGAACAGAGACGGGTGAAGATAAGGTCCAGCATCTGACCATCTTTGTGAGTGGCCGCAGAGGACCATTGAGTGAGGCCAAAGGAGGCAGTGAGCGATAAAAGTTTAGAGGCAGCCGGGGTGGAAGTGTCAATGGGGATGTTGAAATCGCCCATGATGATGGTGGGGATGTCAGCAGAGAGGAAAAGGAGTAGCCAGGTGGTGAAGTGGTCGAGAAAGGTGGAGATGGCTAATTCTGGGGGGCGGTAGATGACAGCCAGTTGGAGGTTGGAGGGGAATAGATGCGGACGGAGTGCACCTCGAACGAGGGAATAATAGCAGAGAGTGGTAGAGGAATTGGGGTAAAGGAGCAGGTATTGGAGAGGAGCAAGCCAACTCCTCCACCACGTATCCTCCCTGTCTCACAACCCTAAACAGCTCTTCAACACTTTCAATTCTATACTCCATCCCACAGCACCTCCTCCCTCTCCTCTCATTTCTGCTGAAGACTTTGCCTCCTTCTTTAAGCAAAAGATCGATACGATCAGAGAAAGCTTTGGCCCGCAGCCCCCAATGCCCTCTTAGCCACTCAGCTCTGTTCTTCCAAAACCAGCTTCACCACCATGACAGAAGATCAGCTCTCCACCCTCCTGTCAAGATCACACCTCATCCCTAACTGCTACAGTCTTCATCCCTACAATCACACACCTCTTCAACCTTTCACTTACAAATGGTGTCTTTCCCTCATCCTTCAAACATGCCTCAATCACACCCATCCTCAAAAACCCTCCCTCGACCCATCCTCTGTGTCTAACTATTGCCCGATATCGCTTCTCCCTTACGCCTCAAAACTACTGGAACAGCATGTCCATCTTGAACTATCCTCCCACCTTTTCTCCTATTCCCTCTTTGACCGGTTACAATCTGGCTTCCGACCGCATCACTCAACTGAAACTGCCCTAACTAAAGTCACTAACGACCTGCTAACCACCAAGAGCAAGCGACACTACTCTGTCCTCCTTCTCCTGGACCTGTCTTCTGCTTTTGACACTGTGGACCATTCCCTCCTGCTACAGATTCTCTCAACTCTTGGCATCACAGACTTGGCCCTATCCTGGATCTCATCATACCTAACAGACCGAACATTTAGTGTCTCCCTCTCACACACCATCTCCTCACCTTGCCCCCTGTCTGTCGGTGTTCCTCAAAGCTCAGTCCTAGGACCCCTACTCTTCTCCATCTATACCTTCGGCCTGGGACAGCTCATAGAATCCCATGGTTTGCAGTATCACCTCTACGCCTATGACACGCAGATCTACCTATCTGGACCTGACCACCTCCTTACTGACCAAAATCCCACAGTGTCTGTCTGCTTTCTCAGCCTTCTTTTTTGCTTGCTTTCTCAAACTGAACATGGACAAAACAGAATTCATCATCTTTCCCCCACCTCATTCTACCACTTCACCAGACCTATCCATCAATGTCAATGGCTGCTCCCTTTCCCCAGTCCCGCATGCTCGGTACCTTGGGGTGATCCTCGACTCTGCCCTCTCTTTCAAACCACATATCCAAGCCCTCGCCACCTCCTGCTGTCTCAAACTCAAAAATATTTCCCGAATCCACGCATTCCTCAACCATGAAACCACAAAAGCACTAGTGCACGCCCTTATCATCTCCCGCCTCGACTACTGCAACCTCGTACTCTCTGGCCTCCCCTCTAGAACTCTGGCACCACTCCAGTCCATCCTACACTCTGCTGCCCGACTAATCCAGCTGTCTCCCCGCTATTCCCCAGCCTCCCGCTATGCCAGGCCCTTCATTGGCTTCCTATTGCCCAGAGGCTCCAGTTCAAAACCCTAACCATGACATACAAAGCCATCCACAACCTGTCTCCTCCATACATCTGTGACATGGTCTCCCGGTACCTACCCACACGCAACTTTCGATCCTCTCAAGATCTCCTTCTCTACTCCCCCCTCATCTCTTCTTCCCACAACCGCATACAAGACTTTTCCCGTGCTTCCCCCATACTATGGAACTCTCTGCTGCAACACATCAGACTCTCACCAACAATGGAAACCTTCAAAAAAAACCTGAAGACCCACCTGTTCTGACAAGCCTACAGCCTGCAATGATCCTCAGTCTATTGAACCACCGCACAACCAGCTCTACCCTTTCCTAGTGTTTCCTCACCCATCCCTGTAGACTGTGAGCCCTCGTGGGAAGGGTCCTCTCTCCTTCTGTACTTGTGTGTCCCTTGTCTTGCACATGTTTATTGTACTTGTCTATATTTCCCCTTTTCACATGTAAAGCACCATGGATTAAATGGCGTTATATAAATGTATATAAAAATAATAATAATAATAATCAGTATAATCTTCTCCAGCATCATAAAAATCATGGAGAAGTAAAAAAAAGTTCCTAACAGGGGAATAAAGTGCCCAACTTTTACAGACTGTCCAGAAATTTCTGGAATTTCTGGGTGAGTTGTATGTCCAGTGTTCAGTCCTTCAATCACATATCTCATATAACCAAGTTTTTAGTTGTCTTCAATTTTTACAAAGTGTCATATACTGGGGATCATTGGGTCTATGTACTACAGAAAAAATTGCTACTATGAGCACGTATGTATAAAATAAAACTTGATGTTTCTTTTCATTTTAGTCACATTTTCCACTGTACACAGCAGGATCTAAAATACATGATTTCCTCCGAGCCAATTGTTAGTGCAACCCTTATAGCAGGATTATTTTCAACTCTGATATGTTTTATATATAGCCAGAGAATCTGAGAATATTAAGTTTTTCTCATCTCCTTTCCACATCCACATAGAGATGTTAAAAAGACAACATGAGGCATCTAAGGAAATTAAATGTAATGATGGATTTGAGGTGAGTGTTGCTCCCAAAAGGATTCATCCTACACTAGCTGTTTATTGCAGGTTTTCACAGATATGAGACATTAAAATGTAATGAATAAGCTACCTAAAAATGCAAGTGCTGGGAAGTGGAAATGTCAGCAAAATAAAGCTTGTGTTCAGACAACCAATGCAATGACCAGGTAACGTAGCAGTACAAGTACATAAACATACTGTAAATAAACATACATGCATATATATAAGCAGACATACACACAAAATGATAAATATATACATTAAAGATTAAAACTTTATATATTTAATACACATAGAAAATATTATGCACACATGCACAGATACATACACACCTGTAGACTGTATGTATAACACATCTAAGACCGGTGTCACACTCACCGTACAAAAATACCGACCGTATTGTACGAGCGTAATACGCCAAAATGTTGCCGACACAATAATCCGTATTTCATCCATTGTCAGGGTGCGGCTGCGTATTTTGCACATGAAAACATCCGTATGCAATCCGTATGGCATCCGTACAGCGTATTTTTCTCGCCGCCTTGCAAAATGGACATTTAATGGTTTTTAGGCCTGAAACGCATTGAAATCATCTTGTATTTCTCGCAAGTCACACGTCTGGTCCGTGTGTAATCCGTTGTTTTCTCGCACCCATAGACTTTCATTGGCGTACAATGGGCGTAATACGCGTACAATCGCAGCATGCTTGCAGGTGTCTCGCACCGTAAGATACGGCTGAGAAAAATACGCATGATCAGAGCTGCCCCATAGAGAAATATTGGTCTGTGTGTAATGCGTGGTTTTCACGCCTCTCACTCGTCCGTATTCCTCCTTAGTGTGACGCCGGCCTATCATCTCCTTTCATGAATCAGAACCGGTAGCAACTCTGAGAAAATGTCAGTTTTTTAATTACGGTATATGGGCATTTATTTATCTACAGCAAAAACATCAGGTTGGTTTCAGGTTTACCCTTGAAGATCAACTCTTTGGCATAAGTGCCAAAAATTGGATCTCGATTGCTGCAGTATCCCCAGTCTGAAAAAGATTGTTTTTGACAAGAGTCAAATAAAGAAAGAGCAGGTTTACCTCTTACTTGAGTTGTAAAATTTCCATTGCGTTCGATCAGCTATTTATGCTGATTGACATTCATTTAAAAGCCTGTCTAGATAGGTAGACTGCATTTCCTATGTGCACTGAATGATCAGTAAATTACACAGGAGCCCTGGGTTAATACCCTTTCTGCTTCCCTGGGCTTTAGTGCTCAGGGATACCATAGCAGCCCCACAACGTTTAAGAGAGAAGCCCAGCCATCCTCAGCACCAGGCCAGGACAGCAGCAGGCCAGCACAGCAAGGAATCACATTGGACTAGGTACAGAGTCTTGAAACAGAAGTAGTGACAACGTGGGGACACAGGTGGCTCCAGAATGTGGCAACTCATCACTTGGGCTGATGCCCTCAGATCCGGGGCAAAACATCTGAGGGAACACTCAGATGAAGTGAGATTGGACCAGGAGAATGCTGTGCCTTCGCAAGAGACAATGCAGGAGGGCAGGTCGCTCGCCATGTGGCAACTGACTTCGGAAACATCATCTAATGTCTGGGGCGAAACAGGGAGAGGAGTATCTAACCGTGGCAGTGCTGAACAGGGAGGACGCTGAGGACCCGTCAGGGACGGTGTGACCCAGGTATGTGCTGTGTAACAGTGTGAGAATTGCAGGGAAAGAGAAGGAATGGTGCAATGTGAAACATGTGATTGAAGCTGTGGAAACTATGGATGTGCTGTGTAAAGTTGTTCAGTTTAAAGTTGAAAAGGACTGTATCTCAGTTAATGTGAAATCGTCTGGAGGGGAACCTCCACAGCAGAGGAAAGATCCTGAAGGAGCTGGACCTGGAGACACAGGTATGCTAACTAATGGACATTGTTTTCCTGTGCAGGGAGGCCAGTGCACAGATATACCAGTGTCCTCTGGCCTACTCTAACACACAAACGCTTAAAGTGAGAGATCTTATTCTTCAACTTACATATTATCCACATCTCAATAATACTAAACTCAGATAGTGCTGTCTTTCCCTTATTCTCCAGGTAATTTTATGTCTTTAGTATAATCTTTCCTCTCTGTATCATTCCTGTGCAACTGCCAGACCTTTGTGGTAGCTAGAGTTGAGCGACACAGGTAGGTCAGATTCAAAAATCACCGACTTTCGCCAAAGTCAGGTTTCGCTGAGCGAAACTCGACCATAGCGTGAGGTCGGCCATGCAGTCATAGACCCAAGCGCTAAAGTCGGTTTTCTCAGAATGCTTGCAGGCGCCTTTTCTCAGCCAATGAGCAAGGACATACAATGTGGGCTACGCGATGACATGGGCAGCGGCCACCGCCATCTTAGAGAAGGGCATTGCAGTGATTGGCTTGCTTTGTGTGGCGTCAAAGTGGCTATAAAAGCCCTGACCGCCGAACGCCATTTTACTTCTGCCGATTTTAGCATAGGGAGAGGTTGCTGCCGCTGTTTCTCAGTAGGGAGAGAGTTAGGCAGGAAAAAAAAATTATTCTGTGCTTGTGCTGATAGCGATTGTGCTGTACAGTTAGTGTGCAGTGACAAAGGAAGATTTTCTTGTGTGCAGCAGCGCTGGTTATTAGGCTGCCTGCCAGTGATAGGGGAGGCATTTCTTGTGTGCAGCAGCAGAGCTGATTAGAGTTGAGCGAAACAGGTCGTTCATTTTCAAAAGTCGCCGATTTTCGCCAAAGTCGGGTTTCATGAAACGAAACCCGACCGTGGAGTGAGTTCGGTCACGTGTTCGGCGACCATTTTGCTGGAGTCGGTTTTCCCCTACACTTTAAGCGCCTTTCTTGACCAATGAGCAAGGACGCAGGCTGTTGGCAACGGGATGACATAGCCAGCGGCCAGCACAAGCTTAGAGAAGGGCATTGCAGCGATTGGCTGGCTTTCAGTGGCGTCACAGTGCATATAAAATCCCTCAGCGCCGACCGCCATTTTACATCTGCCAAACTCAGTGTAGGGGACGGTTGCTGGCGGTGCGTCTGAGCAGGAAGAGCGTTAGGCATGGCCTAAAAAAAAAAATTGCTTACTGCTGATAGCGATTAGCTGTACAGTGACTGTGCAGTGAGAGGGGAGGATTTTGCTGTGTGCAGTAACGCTGGTTCTTAGGCTGCCTGCCTGCCAGTGACGCTGTAGAAATTGCTTGTGTGGAGCATCAGATTTGATTAGTAGGCTGCCTGCCTGTGATAAGGGGGCAATTAATTTGGTGGAGTAGCAGAGCTACCTGCCAGTGACAGTGTACAAATTGCTTGTGTGGAGCATCACATCGGATTAGTAGGCTGCCTGCCTGTGATAAATGGGCAATTTATTCCCCATTGACTTGCATTGGGGTCGGATTTTCGACTCGGACCCGAACATTTCCGTTAGTCAGCCGACTTCGTTTGACTCGGCTTTTGAGAAAGTCGGGTTTCACGAAACCCGACTCGACCCGAAAAACAGGAAAGTCGCTCATCTCTAGAGCTGATTATTAGACTGCCTGCTAGCTGTATTGCTGCGTGTACACTGCTGTGCAGACAGCTTTTTACACAGCACCTACACAGCACTAATACTTTTAGTCTTTTTTTCTGCACAGTTACCGAGCGTTCATTTTTTCCCACACCGTATAGAGCTGTACACTCCTCGCACACTACCATGTACCGGCTGGTATCACGGACAAATACATGCTGACTATCTGTGTGTGACTCCGGACATATATACGGAGATTTCAATTTTCCCCAAAATCGTATACAGCTGGTATCTTCTGATACAGAACCGTTTTTCAGCCTTCTGCATTAAGGTCAAATCCATACAGAGAGAGCGTCTGTGTGTGACTCTGGAAATATATATGGAGTGTAAGCTTTTCAGGGGATATAGCTCTGGGATTGCCGTCCTGGTAGACGGAGTGGCATAGAAACAGTTCATTCAGACAGCAGTTCTGGTGTAAACTGGCTGCAACCAGCTTTATTAAAGTCCACAGCAAACAGAACGTGATAAAAACAACTCATAAACAGAAAACCTGAGCCTCTCCGGCTACTCACTTCACACAGATAGATTCCCTCACTATCAGGGACCAGACTCTAACAGCCTGGCCCAAAACAACACATATGTTCAGCAGTTACCAGCCTGGAGTTTCGCAGAGACTCCTCTTGTGTCCGGGGCACATCCAACGTCCAGACTTGAGAGAGCTCCCCTCCTATTCAGTAATTACCAGCATGGAGTTTCGCAGAGACTCCTCTTTTGTCCAGGGCACATCGAGCACCCAGACTGAGAGAGCTCCCTGTCTGTGATCCCAGGCACCTACTTCTGGCTTCCTAATTATCAATTGAGTGGCTTCAGGTTTGAGCTGTAAGTGTGTACTGAATGGAAGGTGTAGTGACCTTTCTCTACCACTAGTATTACAAAGCCACACATTTCCCTTATACCAGTTAGCAAAGTACCTGGGTGAAATATACACCCCATTCAACACACATACCTTCACTGTCTCACATATCCCCCCCTCTTCTCCAGACCGGAGGGCTGGTCATCCAGACCGGAGGGCTGGTCAACAATCCTAAAGAGACAGTGAACTCCGGACAAGTCATGGCCATCATCAACTTCATCTTCACTATTGTCATCTGTATCTTCACCTGAGCTATGGACAACATCAGCTCCATCTTCACCTGAAGCATACGCACTACCCTGTACCCTCCCAGGCCTATGCTCTCTGCGGGCCTCGGGTATCCTGCACGGTTTCAACTTGACCTTAGTGCCGGGCTCAGTCTCGGTATAGTGCCTCACCAGAGAAGTACGTCCAGGCACGTCGGAACACCTCTGCTGATTCTTCCTCAGAAACTCTCGTACTTCCTGTTTCTGGTGCACTGACCATGTGTCACCAACTATCACAGGAGGTATAGGGGGTTTTTCACTTTTCTCCAATTCCCCCTGAACCTTCTTTAGCACATCTACTTTCTTAAATATCAGTTGATTCATAAAGTCTATTTCACAGAACTTAAGCTCCTCTGCCATGGTCTCTGACCATTTTAAGCTACACTGTTCAAACGACTGGCATTGTAGAAGGAGCTGATCGTTTTTCTTTCTCAGTCCACATAATTTATCCTCTAAATCTTCAGCTGAATTGTAATGTTCTATCGTAACAACAGCATTCTTATATAGAGCCTTAAACCCATTGAGCAGCATTTGCTCTCGCAACGAAGAGATTCCCTGTATCCTTCCTTTTACTTCATTGGCCTTCTCAAGAAGGTGCTCATGGCCCTCATCACGCTCCTTCATCACAGTTTGAAGTTTTTTCTGAGAAGTAATTAATTCATCTGGTACTGGTGCAACCATTTTTTCTTGATCTTGCAAGATACTATATACACTTTCCCTGTCACTTCGTGCTCTCTGGAGCAACTGCTGGCACCGCTCACGTTCCCGGCGAAGAAATAGCACATCTAGTTTACACTGCCGCAGCTGCTCGCG
The DNA here is from genome assembly GCA_033576555.1 of Oophaga sylvatica. NCBI lineage: Eukaryota > Metazoa > Chordata > Amphibia > Anura > Dendrobatidae > Oophaga > Oophaga sylvatica. The sequence continues at coordinate 361,972,356 of JARQOD010000002.1, read as the reverse complement.
TAATGCAACAATATCAGTCTTCATTTCTTTGGTGGAGACCTCATGGAGACGCATCTTCTCCTGTAGCTGTTGGACGTCTTTTACGTCTTCGGCCCCTTCTTCAGGCTCTTCATTATGGTATCCAATATCTCCATTTTTTCCAGCTTTCAAGTTCTCCTTGATAGCTGCATCTGTATACTCAGACCCCGCTTGACTCTTCTCTTCCACCACGTTCTGCATCCCATCTGAGCTTCCGTGTATCTGCAGCGGCAACGAAGTGATACATCGTTTTTCCCATTCGTTGGTACGTGGCTTAGATGTAGACTCCGTGAAAGTGCGCTTGAGCTCACCAATGCCAGCCTGATGTCTCAAAATCTCATCTTGTGCTTTATCCAGATCCTTTGTGTCGCTCGGGAACACTGATGGATCACCTGGTGCCGAACTTCCAGCCTGAACTTTGCGAGTTGCCGCTACTGATCCGGACAGTAAACCGTCCACGCCACTGTCTCCGGCCGAAACAGATTCCTGGGCAGAGTCAGCCCCCACATCCTCAGTCTTGTTCCTCATAGCTCCACTTGAGACCTCAGCTTCTGATGAGGCATCTGGTTTGGTGTCTACCACTTCTATGGCTTTTTCCACCTCTGCAGCATTACCTTCAGAGTCCTTGGCATGATGCAGCTCCATACCATACATTGATGACTTCTCATTCTCAACAGCATCTACTGGTGCTGTGTTTAGTTTCAGAGTCCTGCCTTTAAAGCTCAGCTCTCCTCCTTTCACCTTGGTCTTCGCCAGGGAATCTGCCAACTGTAAACTATCTTCAGATGCCATCTTCTGTCCGGCTCTCAGGTGAGCATCAGCTTTCTTCTCAGGACCCTCAACCTCCTCTGTTACCATGCCTTCCTCATTTGCACTGTTTGCTTGATCGTCATCAGATGATTCACTACTAGTGTTGAGCATTCCGATACTGCAAATATCGGGTATCGGCCGATATTAGCTGTATCGGAATTCCGATTCCGAGTTCCGATATTTTCGTCTTATCGGATACCGGAATCGGGATGTCACTGTCACTGTCAGTGTCCGTCGGTCGGGTCTGTCAGGAGTCAGCGGCACTTACCCGGCAGAAGATCTCCGGCGGTCACGTCCTGCACTGCTTCATGGCCGCAATCTTCTTTCCCCGGCGGTCACATGCAGTTTCTCGCGATAACTGCAGTGACTGCTGGGTAATCCCGGCCGTAAAGCAGTCAGTCCGATGACGTCACCGCCGGGGAAGCAGGTAATCAGCTGTGCTGCGTTGCGATGACAGGCTCTGCCTGTCATTGCGATGTAGCAGAGTTGGATCGTCGTGGGACTGTCGTTACTATGGACTGCGTCGGACAGGTGGTATACTGTTGGTTTGTTTTTTTTCTTTTTTACAGGAGATCGATGGCGTCGCAGGAATGAGAGAGTAATAAAATTAATGAAAACTGTGTTGTCTCTTTTATTTCATTAAAAGACTTTTTTCTTGCTTTGTCTTTTTTTTTATACATTTAATAACTTTGGGATTAATAATGGATCGGTGTCTTATTGACGCCTCTCCATTATTAACCGGGCTTATTGTCACCGTGCAATCAACGGTGACAATAACCCCTTATTACCCCGCTTGCCACCGCTACAGGGCAAGTGGGAAGAGCCGGGTAAAGTGCCACAATTGGCACATCTTTTGATGCGCCAAATGTGGGGCTGCTGTAGCCTGGTATTATCAGGCTGTTGAGGGCCAAAATCCATGGGCCTTGACAGTCTTTTAATACCAGGCCGCAGCAGTCTGCATTTTACTTGGCTGGTTAACAAAAATAGGGGGGATCCCCACGCCGTTTTTTTTTCGAGGGGATCCCCTATTTTTGTTAACCAGCCAAGCTAAGCAGACTGCTGTGGCCTGGTATTATCAGGCTTGCAAGGTCCATGGATATTGGATCCTTACCAGCCTGAAAAACCAGGCCTCAGCGGTCTGCTTCATCTGGCTGGTTAACAAAATAGGGGGGACCCCACGCCAATTTTTTTCGAGGGGATCCCCTATTTTTGTTAATCAGCCAAGATATGCAGACTGCTGTGGCCTGGTATTATCAGGCTGGCAAGGTCCATGGATCTTGGCTCCTTAACAGCCTGAAAATCCAGGCCTCAGCGGTCTGCTTCATCTGGCTGGTTAACAAAAATAGGGGGGACCCCACGCCAATTTTTTTCGAGGGGATCCCCTATTTTTGTTAATCAGCCAAGATATGCAGACTGCTGTGGCCTGGTATTATCAGGCTGGCAAGGTCCATGGATCTTGGCTCCTTAACAGCCTGAAAATCCAGGCCTCAGCGGTCTGCTTCATCTGGCTGGTTAACAAAAATAGGGAGGACCCCACGCCAATTTTTTTCGAGGGGATCTCCTATTTTTGTTAATCAGCCAAGATATGCAGACTGCTGTGGCCTGGTATTATCAGGCTGGCAAGGTCCATGGATCTTGGCTCCTTAACAGCCTGAAAATCCAGGCCTCAGCGGTCTGCTTCATCTGGCTGGTTAACAAAAATAGGGGGGACCCCACGCCATTTTTTTTTCGAAGGGAACCCCTATTTTTGTTAATCAGTTCCCTCTGACGTCACTGATTGTGTCCCTGGCTGACCTGAAGTGAAAGTGGAAAGCAATCAATTAAGCTTTCCACTTAAGGGCACATCTCACATAGCGATATCGCTACTGAGATCGCTGCTGAGTCACTAGTTTTGTGACGCAGCAGCGAGCTCACCAGCGATATCGCTGTGTGTGACATTCAGCGACGATCAGCCCCCCTGCCGGGTATCGCTGATCGTCGCTGAAATGTCAGGACCTTTTTTTGATCGCTGGTTTCCCGCTGACAGGCACACATCGCTGCGTGTGACAGGCGGGAGACCAGCGATCCGCTGGTAACCAAGGTACACAGCGGGTTTCCAGGTGCGGGGCTGTGCCTAGAAACCCGCTGTGTACCTTGGATACCAGCGCCCTGATGCAGGGAGCTGGTATCCAAGGTACACAGCGGGTTTCCAAGCGCTGCGCGGTGCCTGGAAACCCGCTGTGTACCTTGGTTACCAGCGGATCGCTGGTCTCCCGCCTGTCACACGCAGCGATGCGTGCCTGTCAGAGGGAAACCAGCGATCAAAAAAAGGTCCTGACATTTCTGCGACGATCAGCGATACCCGGCAGGGGGGCTGATCGTCGCTGAATGTCACACACAGCGATATCGCTGGTGAGCTTGCTGCTCCGTCACAAAAACTAGTGACTCAGCAGCGATCTCGGTAGCGATATCGCTATGTGAGACGGGCCCTTAAGCGATGTTACCCGCAGTGTCGCTGTCCCAGATCGCTGCCTGAGCTGCCTGTTTGGCAGCTCAGCAGCGATCATGTAGCGATACACCAGTGATCCTGACAAGTGCATATCGTTGTCGGGATTGCTGGTGTATCGTTATGTGACACCCAGCCTTTACTCTCCTGTCAGGCAGGAGAGGAACTCATTCATTTGGGGTTTACTGTGAGGCTGCAGCATTAGCTGCGGTCCCTGCAGTAAACATTAACCCTTTCTGAAGGATTACACCGTGGGACCTGACTGTGCATGGGATAGGTAAGAATAATTTTGCTTTTTTATTTTATTTTTATTACAGGAAATGGTTTTTGCAGTAAAATAAAAGATGGTCAAAAACATGTGTCTTTATTTCATTAAAATTATTTTTAATTAAAGTGTGTGTGTTTTATTTTTATTTCATGCAATAGGATTAATAATTGATAGTTGTCTAATTGACAGCTCTCAATTATTAACCTGGCTTAAGGTCACCTTTCAATAGCAAGGTGGCTTTAACCCCATATTAACCCATTCGCCACCGCTACAGGGCAATGGGAATAGACGGGCAAAGTACCAGAAAGGGCGAATCTAATTATAGATTTGTCTTTCCTGGGGTGTCTGGGGGCAGATGTTAGTAGCCGGGGGGGGGCAAAAATAATGGTCCCTCTCTGGGCTATTATTATCTGCCCCCACTCACTGGCTTTGTCTGTCTGGTTGCGAAAATAGGGCGGGAGCCCACGCATTTTTTTTCAGCAATTTTACACCTCATATATATATATACATGTCATTGAATTTGTGACACATATATATATATATATTTATATTTGTAGTTCATACACTTCTACATAGTATAATAGCCGCTAATTCAATTGCCGTCTTTTGTGAAAATGCATCACCCGACATGAAATGACACTTGGTGTACATATGGTTAACCATGTCTTTTCATGTCCTTTGCTATCTAATTTGCACAAACAATTAAATCAGACTATGTGTGCAAAATTTCACACCTGTAGGGGTTAATTAAAGGTGTAAATTCGTAGCAAAAAAGTCCGTTTTTTTTACAACGAATTTACACCTTTAATTAACCCCTACAGGTGTGAAATTTTGCACACATAGTCTGATTTAATTGTTTGTGCAAATCAGATAGCAAACGACATGAAAAGACATGGTTAACCCTATGTACACCAAGTGTCATTTCATGTCGGGTGCTTCTGTCTTTTCACTGAAGCCGGCTTTACCCGGCAATTGAATCAAAGGATATTTTACTATGTAGAAGTGTATAAACTATACATATATGTATATATATATGTCACAATGACATGTATATATATATATGTATTCTATGTGTGTATATTTAGTGTTTACAAGGAAAGAATGGGGTTTTTTTAGTTGCGATATTTTGTTCCCATAGACTTACATGGGACTTCCGGTATCGGTATCGGGTATCGCCGATATTTTAGTGATATCGGCGATACCATTCCGATTCCGATACTTTAGGATATCGGAAAGTATCGCTCAACTCTATTCACTACCACTACCACTATCCCTGTCTGACCCTTTTTTCTCATTCACATCCGGCTCACTTTCAGGGTTATACAATTCATTCTTATTCACATCCTGCTCACTTTCAGGGTTACACAATTCATCATTTTGATCTGGAACCTCAGTCAAATATCATCCAAAACATTAACTTCACCATCTTTTCCCTTGTTTCCCTCAGGTGGTCCATTAAGTACGTGACTATGTGACAACCCCAGCACTATACTTCTATATAGCTCAGGTACCAGGAGCTGACTCACGACTTCTCCTTGGACTTCAGTGTCCCTATACAATAGGTTATTGTTTATGGCAGCATGAGAAAACCAGGCTCTGGGGAAACCTCATTTAGAACACTTATATTTTCCTGTGCCGTTTTAAGAGTGGGGTCTCGCCACGGCTCACTCCCAAAATTGTCACAGGACACAGGTAGGTCAGGGACACTCGGTTCCGAGAACCACCATCCTCGTCTCCCAACATCACCTGCAAAGGAATTTCATCTTTATCACGATCATCATCATTATCAATATCATTATCATGATTATGATCAGTATCATCATCACTATCATGATCATCATCATTATCATTATCAGTATCAGCATCATTATCATGATCATCATCATTATCATTATCAGCATCAGCATCATTATCATGGTCATCATCATTATCATGATCATTATTATTACATAAGTTTAACGGCCCACTAGCATTGTGTTCTGCCCCTCGGGACTGCGCACCCTCAGTAGGAGCTTCATCACACTGTCCAACAGAATCATTTTTCCCCCAGAGATCCTTAGATCGGGGAAAGTCATTACCCAATATGACGGGGTGCACCAGGTTCTTCACTACCCCCACTTCACATGAAACCTCCCCGAGTTTGGGGACCAAGTCCACGGCAGTCTCTGGGTAGACTTTGGTGTCTCCATGGATGCACACCACATTCAGGTGCTTATCAGGGATGAAGTCCCTATCAATCAGGCTGTCACGCACGAAAGTCACTGGACTCTCTGAGTCCAAGAGGGCCTGTGCTGGGCAGTCATTTACAACCACCGGGGACACCTGTGGTCCAGTCTCTTCGGCTGAGGTGGACACACACACCGGTTCTGCACAGAGAGAGAGGGATCTGCCAACATCACAATACATAGGCTCTCCCTCTATTGGACAGTTGGCTGCAATTTCACGACATCTCCAACACTGTCCATCACACTTTTCCACACACATGTCCCCTCGGGCCTGAACCCGCTTATCAGCATATCCCATGTCCCCAACAGCTGGAACGCTCTTACCGGGAGAGTTCGGGGTCCAGGAATTCTGAAGTGACGACCTCTCAGACGGCTGGTCACGGAGGCAGTCTTTGGTAGCGAAGGCCCTCTCCATCAGGCTGACCAGACGAGTGGTGTCCTGGTGGTCCGGCTGTACCTCAGGAGGACGTGCGCGGGTGTAGCGGTCCACTATCACCTCCTTGACCCCATGAGCAGGGTTGCTGACGGCAGACTCCCAACTGTATCTCCAGTCATGGACTCTCCTGGCACGGACTGCAACCGTAACACCCAGCCGGGCAAGAATCTCCGCTTTCAGCTTGGCATAGTCTCTGCTGTCCTGCTCGCTCAGGTCAACATAGGCCTTTTGGGGTTCTCCAGTCAGATAGGGTGCGACCACCATGGCCCATTCAGATAGTGGCAGGTTCTCCTTCTCTGCGAGTCCTCAAATATAGCGAGATATGCCTCCACATCGTCATGAGGCATCATCTTTTTCAGGGTCCGTCTTACCGCCTTCTTTACAGCGGACAACGCAGGTGCCTTCACAACATTACTCTGGGACGAGGCGCTGAGAGCTGCAATCTGCTCCGAAAACAACCGGTTATTCTCCTGCTGCTGCTGCTGGTATTGCTGCATGCGCTGCTGGTGCTGCAGTTGCATGCTCTGCTGGGCCTGTACCAGGTACTTAACGAGCTCCTCCATACTGTCATCCATGCTGTCAGACTTCTCTGTCTCAACAACGGCAGTCTTATGTTGCACATTAACTTGCGCCATTTGTTTAATCAGCTTCTCCAAGCTGTCATCCATACTGTCAGACTTCTCTGTCTTAACAACGGCAGTCTTCACTCAAGACATACACACTCCACAGTCTTTTCCACAGAAAGTTCAGCTTTGCTGTGCAGACACTTTTTTTTTTTTCTTTGCAAAGTCTATTAGGGCTACTGTCTCTTTAAGACTGCTCCAACAGACGTTTCTTTTGCTGACACACTTTTTTTTTCTCTACTGCTGCTTCAACAGACTTCTCCTTTATTGCTGTCTCTAGCCACTGTGCTGCACGCACATTCTAGCACCAATTGTAAGCTTTTCAGGGAATATAGCTCTGGGATCGCCGTCCTGGTAGACAGAATGGCATAGAAACAGTTCATTCAGACAGCAGTTCTGGTGTAAACTGGCTGCAACCAGCTTTATTAAAGTCCACAGCAAACAGAACGTGATAAAAACAACTCATAAACAGAAAACCTGAGCCTCTCCGGCTACTCACTTCACACAGATAGATTTCCTCACTATCAGGGACCAGACTCTAACAGCCTGGCCCAAAACAACACATATGTTCAGCAGTTACCAGCATAGACTCCTCTTGTGTCCGGGGCACATCCAACGTCCAGACTTGAGAGAGCTCCCCTCCCGGAGATCGCCGTCCTGGTAGACGGAGTGGCATAGTAACAGTTCATTCAGACAGCAGTTCTGGTGTAAACTGGCCGCAACCAGCTTTATTAAAGTCCACAGCAAACAGCACGTGATAAAAACAAATCATAAACAGAAAACCTAGCCTCTCCGGCTACTGACTACACTTAGATAGATTTCCCTCACTATCAGGGACCAGACTCTAACAGCCTGACCCAAAACAACACATTATATTCAGTAGTTACCAGCGTGGTTTTCCTAGAATCTCCTCTTTGTGTCTGAATGGCACACCTAGCATCCAGACTGAGAGAGTTCTCCTTATATTCAGTGATTACCAGCATGGAGTGTCGCAGAGACTCCTCTTGTGTCCGGG
>JARQOD010000002.1:361795374-361964376 GCA_033576555.1 Oophaga sylvatica | reverse complement strand
CCTAAAGTTATCACAGCAGTCGGCTTGCTAGCTGAGTCATAAAGTTCTCCACTAGTCTAAGGGGCCAAGTTCCCTCTGCGACCTGGTCCCTCTGTAAACAGATAGTGCCCCATGGATGGTTCTTGCTCTCTCCGTGTCCATAGGACCCCTTCTCTCCCTCCAGAAGCTTCTCTCCTTTTCTGATTCTATCTCCTTCACTTTCCACGTCTGGGACCGAGCTCTTCCCAGCTCCAGGCCCCCTTGAGTCTGTCTCTAGACTCCTTTTCTCTGCAGCTCCTCCTGACAGGGAGCTGCTTCACCACACGTCTGTCACCTTCCACTTCCTCCTCACGTCTCTCTAGACTCTGTTCCTTGCTTCCTCAAGCTTCACTCCCCCTCCTACTTACTAGCTCCACCCACCCATACACTCTTTACTACCCAGCCTGGGATGAGACCGTCCTCCCGTAGGGTACATCCAGGGTGCCCGGCTGCTATAGTCTGTGTTGGGTGCAGGTGTTAGAGTCCTGGGTAGTGCTCTCTCCTTACTTGGGAATAGGGTATCACAACTCTGGATGAGGTGCAATACCTCTGTGGCGACTGAACCCTCAGGGGTGCCACATACCCCCTGTTAAACACAGCACGTCCGTGGGCTGAAAAAGAGTAAAACAGATGTTACAGGGAACATACAAAATTTTTAGTGATGCATCACAACAAGTAGAAAAATAATTTAAAACTCAACTTCCCAGTATGGGAGGCACTATTTCTTGAACGTTGCATAACAACATTACCTTACACTATTTACTCTAAAAGTGCTTTTGGCAGCAACCCCTAAAACTTTCAAGTTCGCTACCACGATAGAACATAATTCATCTACAAAAATACTATTTACATTTGCTTCTCCTTCTACAAAAAGTACTGTCACTAAATAACACTTATTCTTCTCTACTAGTGCAAGCCACATCCAGGGTGTTCTTTGGGTAGCAACTAGGGATGAGTGATATTGCCCGATATCGTATCGGAATTCCGATTTCCGATATTGGAAAAATATCGGATATCGGAATTTCCGATTTCCGATATCAATGCAAGTCAATGGGAGAAAAAAATCGGAATTACAAAATGACCACTACAGTGCTTATATAATGCATAAAATGGAGGGAAACACCTCAGGATAATGGGGAAGGAGTTTGCAGAGGCAGAGGAGCAAAAAAAATCGCTAGAAAAATTCACAGAGCGAAAGCTGTTGCAGGAAAACTGGTCACCATCTTCTTAACAGCGGTGTTTTTTCTTTGGTTTAGGATTAGTTGGGGTAGGGTTAGGGTTTATGGTTAGTAGGGTAAGGGTTAGGGTTATTTAGGGTTATTTAGGGTTATGGTTAGGGGTTAGGGTTAGTAGGGTTAGGGTAAGGGTTAGGGGTTAGAGTTAGTGGTTAGGGTTAGTTAGGGATAGGGTTAGTGGTAAGGGTTAGGGGTTAGGGATAGTTATTTTACATTATTAAATTAAAACTGCCGGTGGTGGTGTCAATATGCCCTTTGACTGACATGTGTCCACGTTCAGCTCACCTTGCTTTGCAGGGAGTTTCCAGGAGCACCACGTGGAGGAACGGATACACTCCCTTTAAACCGTGCTTATTCTTCTTCTGCTGATTATATTCCTGTTATTCAGTAATTCTGCATATTGATATTCTGCTTTTGATTCAAGTACATCTGCTCCTACTGCTTCCTAAACCTCCGTCTATGGTTATTCTGCTATTGGCTGGTCGCAGAATGTCCCAAACCCAGAGGAAATACACAGAAGTAACAGTAGGCACAGGAGCTTGAGAGAATCAGCTGGTGAGTCTGGAACCCGTATGAGCAGCAGAAATCAGCATAAGAGCCAATGGAACTAACGGGCACCAGCTGACGTTACTGGAGCCTGTTAAGTAAGCAGGAGGTACCTGTGCCAGAATGCACTACCAAGGACCAGCAGACGTTACTGGAAATCGGATACCACAAAGGAGGGACCTAAGCCATTGACTCTACTGAGAACCAGCTGACGTTACTGGAACCCAGATAAGCAGCAGAAGGTAAAAGTGCCAGTGGCTGTACTGGGCAACAGCTGACATTACTGTAGCCCGGATACCACAATGTAGTAGTGACATAAGCCAAAAGCACTGCCGAGAAGCCCAAAAAAATCCCACAAAGACGCAAGTTCAAGAGCAAAAAGACAGGAGTCCGGGGACATCTCCATCTGTCTTCTTGTCTTGGGTCTTCTGCATCTGTCTTCCTGTCTTGGGTCTTCTGCATCTGTCTTCCTGTCTTGGGTCTTCTGCATCTGTCATCCTGTCTTGGGTCTTCTGCATCTGTCTTCCTGTCTTGGGTCTTCTGCATCTGTCTTCTTGTCTTTGGTCTTCTACCGGATTAATGTCTTCTCGGCAGAAGGTACAAGAGCCGCATTTGCCCCCGCAACCTGGACACAGTCTTCATTACTCCACAGTCGCAGCAGCGGGAGCCGGGCCTACTAGTACTGTTGAGACCAGCCTTGAGCGCCAGGTCCCGGAGTCCACGTTGGAGGCTCCTACACTGCCGACACCACGGATAACAGCAAACTGAGCCGGAATGATGTACGGTCGGGGCGTGGAACAGTGCGGTGAACACAATCTTTTAACGGCGAGCGTTGTTGAAGCACGGTTTGGAGCAGGAGGTACCCGTGCCCTTGGGCACTCCTGAGAGCCAGCTGGCAATGCTGGAACTCGGTTTGCCCCTCAGGGGAGGCACCTGTGTCCACACTTCACTGCCACGAAACAGCCGGCGTGGCTGGATCCCGCCTCTTGTGCTTCTGCCTATAGGTGTTTGGCATCTGTCGTCCTTTTTTTCAACTTTGGTCTAACAAGGTACAGCTGGCGGTACTGTTGCCCAGAAACCCAGCATGCTGTGAAAGTGGCAGTCACGGAAATGGGCATTAGCTGGCGGCACTAGAGCCCATGGAAAACAGTATGAGGTGAAAGAGTCAGTCACAGAACCAGGTGCTAGATGTTGTTAATAGAGGCCAGAGCACGGGCATAACAGATGACGCTGTGTGTTATGATTTGGTAGCTGAGGAGAGCAGGCAAAAAAGGAAATACAAACACAGACAGAAAATAGTATGAGCAAACGTTGGGGCCCAAACTTCCTAAATAGAAAAGGATAGGAAGGACACTTACTGCAATCCCAAAAAACCCTGAAAAGTACCAACTCTACTAATTACAAAAACACCTGAGATCACACGACCTCTACCACCTAAATTAGTTCTCTGGTGTAACAAAACTAAACAGCAGCCACTGAAAAAACTGGAAAAGGCAAATGAACAAACAACAGTGGCTGAACTAAACTGAGAGGAGCACAAGCCCCCGGAGGGGACCCGGCAGACCCCAACAGAAGTGCAGGACAAAATGCAAAAAGCAAGCACAAAAAACTAAAAGAAGAAAATGTCTTATCTGTTAGTAGAAGATGCAGGCACGAAACAGCAAGCTACAAAGTGAACAGGAATCAAAGATGAGACCAGAACAATTGATCACCGGCAACCCTGATGGGAGGGAACCTCCCTTATATAAGACCAGTCAGTAACACCTGATCGCCAATCTTCACAATCTTCATTGGATAGTTCAGTACTGTTTGTAACCACCAGAGGGAGCTTCTGCTCAGAATTCATTTCTAGCACATTCACAACAGTACCCCCCCCTTGAGGAGGGGTCACCGAACCCTCATTTGAGCAACCAGGTCGGTCAGGATGAGCTCTGTGATACGCACGGATGAGTCTCCTAGCATGGATGTCCGAAGCAAACACCCAAGAATTGTCCTCCTGACCATAACCTCTCCACTTAACCAAATACTGGAGTTTCCGTCTAGAAAAACGAGAATTCGATATTTTCTCAACCACATACTCCAGATTGCCCTCAACCAAAACAGGGTCAGGAGGCACAGCCATAGGAACCACTGGCTCGACAAACCTCTTCAATAAGGACTTGTGGAACACGTTATGGATCTTAAATGTCCCTGGAAGAAGTAAACGAAAGGAAACAGGATTAAGAATCTCCATGATCTTATAAGGTCCAATGAACCTCGGCTTAAACTTAGGAGATGCAACTCTCATAGGGATATTTCTTGAGGACAACCAGACCAAGTCCCCCACTTCAAACCGAGGACCATCAGTCCTATGCCGGTTGGCAAACCTCTGGGCCCTCTCCTGAGAGAGGGACAACCTCTCCACTACCTGGTCCCAAATCTGCTGCATATGCTCCACAACAGAGTCGACACCTGGACAGACAGAAGCCTCCGTCTGTTCTGAAGAAAATCGAGGGTGAAACCCAAAATAGCAGAAAAATGGAGACATCAAAGTGGCAGAGCTAGCCCTATTATTAAGAGCAAACTCAGCCAAAGGCAAAAAAGAGACCCAGTCATCCTGATCAGCAGCACAAAGCATCTCAGATAAGTCTCCAATGTCTGGTTTGTTCTCTCAGTATGTCCATTGGTCTGAGGATGAAAAGCCGAGGAGAAAGACAATTGAACACCAAGTTTAGAACAAAAAGTCCTCCAAAATCTGGAAACAAACTTGACTCCTCTGTCAGACACAATGTTCTCAGGAATGCCGTGTAACCGAACCACGTGCTGAAGGAACAAAGGCACCAATTCAGAGGAGGAAGGCAACTTAGGTAATGGCACAAGATGTATCATTTTGGAAAACCTATCACAAATCACCCAGATAACGGTCATTCTCTGAGAAACAGGGAGGTCGGAAATGAAATCCATAGAGATATGGGTCCATGGTCTCTTGGGCACAGGCAATGGCATCAACAAACCATTAGAGCGAGAGCAAGGCTTGGAGCGAGAGCAAGTCCCGCAGGACTGCACAAATTCCCTGACGTCACGAGACAAAGTAGGCCACCAAAAGGACCGACTAACCAAGTCTCTGGTACCAATAATTCCGGGATGACCGGCCAACGCGGAACAATGAATCTCAGACATCACACTCTTTTTCCACCGGTCTGGGACAAACAATTTCCCAATAGGGCAGCGCTCGGGTTTATCCTCCTGACACCCTTCCAGAGTCAGTCTCAAATTGGGCGAGATGGCGGAAAGAACTACACCCTCTTTCAAAATAACAGCAGGATCAGATAACTCAGGAGAGTCCGCAAGGAAACTCCTCGAGAGGGCATCCGCCTTAACATTCTTAGTGCCAGGAAGAAAGGAAACCACAAAATTAAAACGTGTGAAAAACAAGGCCCACCTGGCCTGTCTAGGATTAAGTCGCTTGGCTGATTCCAGATAAACCAGATTTTATGGTCCGTGAGGACCACCACCTGATGTTTGGCTCCCTCCAGCCAATGTCTCCACTCTTCAAAAGCCCACTTCATGGCCAATAACTCCCGATTACCCACGTCATAATTACGTTCAGTTGGAGAAAATTTTCGAGAGAAAAAGGCACAAGGGTTACTTTTAGAGGTCTCTGGATCTCTTTGGGACAAAACGGCACCTGCCCCAATTTCAGAGGCATCAACCTCCACCTGAAATGGCAGAGAAACATCAGGCTGCCGTAGAACAGGAGCAGAAGTGAATCTCTGCTTAAGTTCCTGAAACGCAGAGACTGCCTCAGGAGTAGGGTTGAGCATTCCGATACCGAAACCTGGTTCCGATACCTGAAATCCAATGTAAGTCTATGGGAACAAAATATCTGAATATTTTTAATTCCGATATTTTGTTCCCATAGACTTACATTGGATTTCAGGTATTGGAACCGGGTTTCGGTATCGGAATGCTCAACCCTACTCAGGAGGCCAATTCACCACATCAGAACCCTTCTTGGTCAAATCAGTCAATGGTTTAACAATAACAGAGAAATTACCAATAAATTTACGATAAAAATTGGCAAAACCCAAGAATCTTTGAAGAGCCTTTAATCAAGTAGGTTGGACCCAATCACAGATGGCCTGAACCTTGACAGGGTTCATTTCAATAACAGATGGGGACAAAATGAATCCCAGAAATGAGATCCTCTGTACGCCAAAAAGACACTTTGATCCCTTCACATACAGAGCATTCTCTCTCAAAATCTGGAACACAGTCCGAACATGTTTCACATGAGAGTCCCAGTCATTGGAAAAAATCAAGATATCATCCAAATAAACAATCAGAAATTTATCCACAAAATCCCTGAAAATGTCATTCATGAAGGACTGGAAGACAGAAGGAGCATTAGTGAGCCCAAAGGGCATCACTAGGTACTCAAAATGCCCTCCTGGGGTATTAAATGCCGTCTTCCATTCATCCCCGTGCTTAATGCGAATAAGGTTATATGCCCCCCTGAGGTCAAGCTTGGTAAACCAAGTAGCACTTTTCACCCTGGAAAACAGGTCAGAAATCAAGGGTAACGGATATTGATATTTCACAGTGATATTGTTCAAGAGACGATAATCAATACACGGCCTTAATGAACCATCCTTTTTGGCCACAAAGAAAAAACCGGCACCCAAGGGTGAAGAGGATGGTCTGATATGACCCTTCTCCAATGACTCCTTGATATAAGACCGCATAGCGTCATGTTCAGGTACAGACAAGTTAAAAAGGCGACCTTTAGGGAATTTACTACCAGGCACTAATTCAATAGCGCAGTCATAGCTCCTATGGGGGGGCAAGGATGCAGATTTACTTTCGCTAAACACATCAGAAAAATCAGTCAAAAAGTCAGGAACATCCTGAGCCTGGGGGGAGGCAGAAAAAACAGGAGTGTTGGTATTAACACATTGGCAGCCCCAACTGGTTACAGACACAGATTTCCAATCCAAAACAGGATTATGAGACTGTAACCAAGGGAAACCCAGTACAATAATGTCATGCAGATTATACAGCACCAAAAATTTGCAACTCTCCTGATGATCAGGTTCAACCCTCATTATCACCTGAGTAGAGAACTGAGGTTTATTCTCAGCCAAAGGGGTAGAATCGATCCCCAGTAGGGGAATAGACTTCCATAGGGGTATCAAGGGAAACCCACAATGTTTAGCAAAATCAAAATCCATCAGGTTAATAGCTGCTCCCGAATCAACAAAAGCCTGAGCAGAAAATGTGGACAGGGAGCAAATCAGGGTAACAGTCAACAAAAATTTAGTCTGAACACTACCCAAGACAACTGAACATGTAAAACGTCTTCCCCGCTTAGGGCAGACTGAAATAGCATGAGAGGCATCACCACAGTAGAAACATAACCCATTGCGTTTTCGAAACTCATGACGCTGTGCCTCAGAAGCCACTCTATCACACTGCATGGGTTCAGAAGCTGGTTCACAAGGCAACACTGTTCCACGCATACCTCTACGCTCACGCAAACGTCTTTCAATTTGAATCGCTAATGACATAGAATCATTGAGACCAGAGGGGACAGGGAATCCCACCATAACATCCTTTACATTCTCTGACACACCCTTCCGAAAAAGGGCTGCCAAAGCATCGTCATTCCATTTGGTCAGGACTGCCCACCTACGGAATCTCTGACAGTATAACTTAGCGTCCTCAAGCCCCTGATTTAATGCCAACAAGGCTTTTTCAGCTTGATCAGTGACATTAGGCTCATCGTACAATAACCCCAGAGCCTGAAAAAATGCATCAACATTACTCAAAACAGGATCCCCAGGTGTCAGGGAAAAAGCCCAATCCTGAGGATCGCCACGCAGGAGATAGATGACAATTTGAACCTGCTGTGCTGCGTTCCCTGAGGACTTAGATTTCAAGGCAAAAAACAACTTACAGTTATTTTTGAAATTCAGAAATTTAGCTCGATCCCCTAAAAACAAATCTGGCATGGGAATCCTAGGTTCCACAACAGGCAACCCTGCAAGATAGGTAGCAATACTCCGAACTTCAGTGGCAAGCTGATCCACACGGCCAGACAACTGTGCAAACTCCATTGAGAGAAAAAAAAAATCCTCCTCAGCATTCAGAGAAACAGAGGGAAAAAAAAAAAAATCTCTGACAACTCTGACAATCTTCTTTCTTTAACACTATTTTTCCCTTCTGTGAGTACCATACAAATAACAGTTTTTGGGCCGGTGATACTGTTATGATTTGGTAGCTGAGGAGTGCAGGCAAAAAAGGAAATACAAACATAGACAGAAAATAGTATGAGCAAACGTTGGGGCCCAAACTTCCTAAATAGAAAAGGATAGGAAGGACACTTACTGCAATCCCAAAAAACCCTGAAAAGTACCAACTCTACTAATTACAAAAACACCTGAGATCACACGACCTCTACCACCTAAATTAGTTCTCTGGTGTAACAAAACTAAACAGCAGCCACTGAAAAAACTGGAAAAAGCAAATGAACAAACAACAGTGGCTGAACTAAACTGAGAGGAGCACAAGCCCCCGGAGGGGACCCGGCAAACCCCCACAGAAGTGCAGGACAAAATGCAAAAAGCAAGCACAAAAAACTAAAAAAGAAAATGTCTTATCTGTTAGTAGAAGATGCAGGCACGAAACAGCAAGCTACAAAGTGAACAGGATTCAAGGATGAGACCAGAACAATTGATCACCGGCAACCCTGATGGGAGGGAACCTCCCTTATATAATACCAGTCAGTAACACCTGATCGCCAATCTTCACAATCTTCATTGGATAGTTCAGTACTGTTTGTAACCACCAGAGGGAGCTTCTGCTCAGAATTCATTTCTAGCACATTCACAACAGCTGTGTGCAACATAGGCACATGACAGAGCATGCATACTGCTACCAACCATGCATGTAACCTGTGTACTCTGGCACAGGGCAGCAAAAGTCACCAGAAATCCAGGCCTGGTTCATTTTTAGGAATGTAAGCCGGTCCACATTTGCAGCGGATAGTCTGGTACATTGGTCTGTTAGTACATTGCCAGCTGCACTAAAGACGCGTTCAGAAATCACACTGGCTCCAGGACAAGCCAGGATCTCCAAGGCTTACTGGCTAATCGGGCCATGTATCCAACTTGGAGACCCAAAACTTGAAAGGGGTAGATCCATCCTGAAGCACACTGACAGGGGTGAAGAGGTATTGTGCCACCATGTCACGGTAACATTGCCTCCTAGTGCGTTGCACTGTCTGTGCTGATGGTGCCCGAACTGTTTGCGGGTTCAGAAACCGTTGGAACAGGTTGCGTATACTAAACCTGTCAGTAGCAGATGTACTGCTTCTGCTACCGGCTTCTGAACGGATTCTGCTGGGCTCAGGACGCACTGAGGTGCCTGCTAGTGCATGCGCATTTCTGCTATGCAGTGGAAAAGACTACATGAGTGAATTAACCAGTGCGTCTTGGTACTCCTGCATTTTACGTGCCCGGTTCAACGGTGTAATTAGGCTTTCATGGCTGTCCCGGTAATGTGGATCTAAGAGGGTGGCCACCCAGTTGTCATTTGTATGGAGAATAGAAGCCACGCGTGGGTCTTTTCTCAGACACTGCAGCATGAAGTCACTCATGTGCTGAAGGCTGCCAACTGGCCATGCATCGCTGTCACCAGCTGGAGGAATGTGCTCTGGCTACTCTGCATCACCCCATCCACGCTGTATCTGGTGACTAGAGTTGAGCATTCCGATACCGCAAGTATCGGGTATCGGCCGATATTAACTGTATCGGACTTTAGATACTTAGTTCCGATATTTTCCATATATCGTATACCGGAATCGGAAGTTCCCATAATTCTTTGAGAGGCAATGTGATTTTAGTCAGCCAATGAGGAATCCTAAGAAGTGTGGGCACATCCTGTACTGCTGCGGTCATGTTAACTAATGGCATGGCTGTGATTGGATGCTGAAATAATGTCAGAATGCACTATAAAAGGCGCCGCCGCCATTTTAGCGTCACTGTGCTGTGAATTCAGTTAGGGACAGAACGCTGCTCTGCTGACTCTGAGGGACAGTTAGAGATTGCGATTTTGTGCACTGTGCTTTAGGCAGGCTAGTTTAACAACCGCTGTGTAAAGCTTCCTTTAGCCTTGCAGTGTTGTTTTCACAGCTCTGCAAGGTCTGTGTGTGAGTGCAGGTGACGCTGCAGTTTGCTCTGCATCCAACGCTGTTTGTAGGCATCTGCACATGTCACTCACAGACTCTTTTTTTTTTTCTTTAGTGTAATTCTTGCAGCTCCATTCAATTGAAATTATAGTGTGACGTGCTTCCATCCGTATCCAATACATTGGTTGCAAACACTATAGAAGTACACAAAGGAGCCTTTCACAGATAGTGACCAGTTGTGTGCACTGCAGTGTTCACTCTAGTCTGTGATATATTTTTTTTTTGCTGAGTGCAGATCACGCTCCAGTTAGTTCTTAAACCACTGCTGGTAATAGTCTGCTGAACGTGTGTCACTGCCTCATCCTTGTCATTTTTCTAGAATTGTTGCTGCTCCATTCTATTTAAAATAACTCCAATCTATTAGTGTGACGCGCTTCCATCCGTATCCAATACATTGGTTGCAAACACTATAGAAGTACACAAAGGAGCCTTTCACAGATAGTGACCAGTTGTGTGCACTGCAGTGTTCACTCTAGTCTGTGATATATATTTTTTTTGCTGAGTGCAGATCACGCTCCAGTTAGTTCTTAAACCACTGCTGGTTATAGTCTGCTGAACGTGTGTCACTGCCTCATCCTTGTGATTTTTCTAGAATTGTTGCTGCTCCATTCTATTTCAAATAACTCAAATGTATTAGTGTGACGCACTTCCATCCGTATACAATACATTGTTTGCAAACTCTATAGAAGTACACAAAGGGGCCTTTCACAGCTAGTGAACAGTTGTCTGCAGTGTTCACTGCAGTATCTGCGGAATAACAACACTTAGGCCTTTTAACTTTTCTGACTTTCTTTATCTACCAAGATGAAGAAGGCAGGGAGTAAGGCACGTGGTCGTGGCCGTGGAGTTTCAGCAGGGAGAGGATGTGGGGATTCTGTGGCTGCTGCCGCCCCCAGTGACACAGCATCCACCAGTTTTCCCCGTGAGCGTTCCTTTATGTGCAGTTTTGTAGGAGCTCGGCGTACCCCCCTGCTGCGGGAAGAACAAATTGAAGCCGTTGTTGGTTGGATGGCAGCCAATGCATCGACTTCAATTGCTTCCACCTCCCCTTAGGACCACAACACTGTTGAGCAACCATCTGTCTGTTCACCGCCTGTCAAATTGCCCAGGCAGTCAGAGAGTTCTGAACTAGAGCCAGCTGAGTCTCTGCTTCTCTTCTCAGAATCTGTTGGCTTGCAAACAGGGGCCCAGCCAAGCAGCATTCTGGAATGTGAAGAAGAGGGAGTATGCAGTGATGTGCAACAGCTGTGTCTCTCTGAATCAGAAGAGGCGGGTGAGCCAGTGCCGATGGTCAGCACACCGCAGAACGCATCTGATGATGATGAGACTCAGGTGCCAGTTTCTGTTGAGCATGGTGCTGGCCAGACCACCCAACAGCAGCAGGTGTTGGAAGAGGGTAGTGGAGATGATGAGGTCCAAGACCCAACATGGCGTGAGGGACAGGAAGGTGGTGGGAACAGCTCTGAGGATGAGATTGTCCCAACGGTACAAACAGGAGGGAGAGGTAGGCTGCAGACTCGGTTGCCTCTAGCCTCCAGTTTGGCACCTGTTGGGAGCAGTTCTCTTCCAAAAGTCAAAATGGGTGCTCCCAGGACTTGCACTGCGTGGTCCTTTTTTGACAGACTTGCAGATGATATTTGCTATGTTAAATGCAAACTGTGTAAGCAAAAAGTAAAAAGAGGTAAAAATTGCAGTAACCTCAATACCACAAATATGTGGAAACATGTGCGGACAAAGCACGTAGTTGAGTTACAAAGACACACTGGAGATGTAGGCCAACCTACAGCAGCACCTACATCTTCAGGTCGTGTTGGAGCCTCTACCTCCAGCTCACACACAGCTGGTTCTGCTTCCTCACAGGATCGCCATGGAAGAACCTCGGTCACTGTTGTAAAGAGACAAAGTGTTATTCCACCCACAGCAGCAAGTTCCCTGTCATCCTCACACTCCCAGGCCACAAAACAGCCATCGGTACCACAGGCATGGGATAAAAGACGGCCATACTCGGCAAACCATCCACGAGCACAGGCTCTGAATGCTGGCATTGCAAAACTCCTGTCCTTGAAATGCTGTCATTCAGGCTGGTGGAGACTGACAGTTTCCGTAACTTAATGGCATTGACAGTCCCACAATACAATGTGCCAAGCCGATTTTATTTCAGCAGGCAAGCCGTCCCTGGTCTGCAAAAACATGTCGAGGGAAACATTAAACATGCGCTACTAAACGCCGTCTGTAGCAAGGTCCACCTGACCACCGATGCGTGGACCAGTACCCATGGCCAGGGACGATACCTTTCCCTCACTGCCCATTGGGTCAATGTTGTGGAGCCGGGTACAGATCTTGCGAGTGGCGCTGTACGTGTTCTGCCAACTCCAAGGATTGCAGGAATCCAGTCTGTACACATTGACTCCTCCTCCTACTCCAGTTCCTCAGAATCATAGCTGCAGGAGCCGTCACGGTCTACCTCCACATGGACCCGTGAACGCTTACCTATTGCGAACGATATGAGCACAGCCGTGGCCAAACGTCAACAGGCCGTCCTGAAATTAATTTCAATGGGGAATCGAAGCCACACAGCACAGGAGGTCTGGAATGCCATCAAGCAGGAGAGCGACGTGTGGTTTTTGCCAGCGAATCTCCAGCCAGGCTTGGTAGTGTGTGGCAATGGCCGAAATCTGGTGGCAGCTCTGGGCCTTGGCAACCTCACTCACATACCATGTCTGGCACATGTGCTCAACTTGGTCGTGCAGAGTTTTTTGAGGGACTATCCGGATCTTGCTGAACTGCTGCAGAAGGTCCGCCTACAGTGCGCTCACTTGCGACGTTCCAGCATAGCCAGATCGCGCATTGCTGCTCTGCAACGCAGATTTCGCCTTCATGAACATCGCATCATATGTGACGTACCCACCAGGTGGAATTCCACCTTACATATGTTGGAGCGGTTGTGTGAGCAATAGCCAGCAGTAATGGAGTATCAGTTGCATCAGGCGCAATCAACTCGCAATTTGCGCCTTTCACACTTCACCACTACTGAGTGGGCCTCTATGAAGGACATCTGCCACGTTTTGCGTGCGTTTGATGACTCAACGCGGATGGCGAGTGCAGATGATGCACTAGTCAGCATGACTGTCCCCTTATCTGCCTGCTTCAAAAATCACTGCAAGCACTAAAGGATGAGGTTTTGGAAGAGGTGGAGGATGAGGAGTCACAAATTCACTCACCTTCTGGACAGTCAGCGCAACTTGGTTCCTCACAAAGGGCTGGGCAGGGCTCACTTTGTGAGGAGGATGAGGAGGAGTCAATGGAGGAGGAAGAAATCCCTACAGAGGGAGGTACACAACGCTCTAGTCAGTATGTAGAGCGAGGGTGGGGCGATGCAGAGCAGGCAGAGATGACGCCTCTTCCAGAGGACAGCGTTTGTTAGGCAGTTGGGAGTCTGCAGCACATGGTTGATTTCATGCTGCAGTGCCTGAGAAACGACCGCCACATCGCCCACATTCTCACCACATCAGATTATTGGGTGTACACCCTCCTAGACCCTCGCTACCGGGACAACTTACAAAGCCTCATCACACCGTTGAACCGGGAGCGTAAAATGCGGGAGTACCAAGACAGACGGGTGCAATCCATAATATTCTCCATTTCAGCCGAGAGCACTGCTGCTGCTACTGCTTTACAAAGAATCTCTGTGCGTCGAGGCAGTGGAGACACCTCTGCAACAAGAGGGAGCACAAGCAGCGCCTCTGCACAGGGCAAGAGCAGTATGTTACAAATGTGGTGAAGTTTTGTGTCAGCGCCACCAATGTCTACACCATCCGAGACGACACCACTCACCATGAGGCAACGTTTACGTAAGATGGTGACAGACTACATGTCTTTCCCTCTCAGTGTACTCCCAGATGGCTCTTCCCTTTCAAGTTTTGGGTCTCTAAGCTGGATACATGGCCAGAGCTTAGCCAGTATGCATTGGAGGTGCTGGCTTGCCCTGTGCCAGTGTATTATCTGAGCGCGTCTTTAGTGCTGCAGGTGGTGTACTAACAGACCGTCGCATGCGACTATCCTCAGAGAATGTAGACCGGCTTACTTTTCTGAAAATGAACAAGGCATGGATCTCACCTGAATTTGCCTGCCCGTTTTCAGATTAAATAACTGTTTGCCAACGTTTTCCATGTCTCCTGTTATGTTCATCTTTCTACCACCTGAACTCTACTCCCTGGGCTACAACACTGCCAGTCACAGGGGAATGATCAGTTACAAAACAAAATGTTATCCCCAACAAATAGACTCAACGTAGGGTCACGGAGTTGCGCCGTACCAAAATTGTCACCTGAAACATTTAAGTATTACAATTCTGTTCCCGGTGGCAAATCTTCCATCTCCCCAACTAACACTTCTATAGGAGAGGTGTTTTCCTCCTCCACCGAAGGCAAAGGTAATACTGACCACTGCACACATGTGTTATGCATAGTGAGACTGATAGTAGCCAAAGTTGTTGTCCATGGGCTCAGTCAGGTGGGGGCAATCAGCTCTCACATGTCATGGTTCTTGGCACCGCCAACAGATTATGGGGCCCCTTTCGTTCCCCGACCCTTCCTGGGCGGCCCTCAGAGTCTCTGCTCGCCTAGCTGTGGGTGAAGGTTTGGTGAATTTAATTGGTAGCTTCCGGGTAGTCTCTCCCTGTATCTCCTTGGTAGGCCCATATCTTTCAATGAGGTCTACCATTTGGAGACCATCAGTATTGGCTGCCTGTCCAACCCATGTTTGAAGGGTGTGGGGCAAAGTTCGCCGAATTTATCAGTCACTATACGATCCAGCATATCGCGGGGTGACAACACCTCAGGCTGAAAGCACTTTTCTATCAGGTGTATCAAGTCATAATACTGGGACCGAGCTGGCTCGGAAGGGGAAAACTTCCATTGTTGTACACGCTGGGCCAGGAAAAAAACATTTACCCCAAGACGTGCAAGTATCTCACCATTCACGCTCTCATAGTCCTCCTGTTGCTGGGGGGGTAGGTCCCTATAGGCTTTAGCGGGTCCTGAAGTCAAAAACGGAGCCACGATCTAGGCCCACTGGTCCCGTGGCAGTCTCTCCCTTTTAGCCACGCCTTCAAACATCTCCAGCTACACCTCAACGTCATCTGATTGCTCCATCTTTCGGATCGCTCTACGCACCGCTTTCCGGACATCATGCATCCCCGGGCAGCTCTTACTGTCTGCGGCGCTGTGATGTGCTGCATCAGTAAACTATTGGTTTCCTGTTGCTGTCGATTAAATATCTGCTGCTACATAGCCTGCTGTTGTATAGCCTGCTACTGCTGCATAGCCTGCTGTTGCTGCTGTGTAGCCTGCTGTTGCTGTCGCATGGCTCCACTAGCATTTTTACTTTGTTCTCCATCTTCGGACAGTTATCCAGCCGGTTTTGGTGCACTTTCTAAAACCAGGACATTTACTGTCATGCATGAAAAACAGACTGACCTCACTGCGTTGCCCGCATTCTCCTCCAATTGTAGGGAACCGCTGTGGTAGATTAATTAAACCCAAACTCTGGGTGACATGTTTAAACATAGTTCCAAAATGGAACAGGGCAACTCTCTATCATTAAATATATCGCAGAAAATCAGAGCATCCAGCCCAAATAGAGACATAAGGCAATAATATATAAAAATACAAATTTTATTAACAAATATTTCTAAAACGTTCACAATATTATAATTTTCAGATGAGAGGTATACTGGTGAATGAGCAAATATAAACACCTGTCGCACAAAAAATCAGCACATCTAAATCTGCTGGTAGTCTTACAAGCACAATATGCCAAATAATGATAGGACAAGTAAGTCAATCTAGTGTCCAGACCGGGAACAATATATTTCCCACAATGGGGTAGTATATCATTTTATATAATATGTGGGATAATTGATCCATCAGGTCCTGCCTGAAGCATAAATGTGCCAAAAGATAAAGCAGATACAAATAGACCTGATATGGCATTTAAGGAAGGAGGGAGAAAGGAAAGTGAAAAAGGAAAATCCCCCCCAAAAAATCCTAACCATTCCTGTGAGGTGCCATGTCAGCTGCAGAAAAAGATGCTGGAAAGTGCTTACCCATATTGGGGAAATGTGACAGACCAGGTACGTGCCCCGACGCACGTTTCGCTCCTTGAGCTTCCTGGGGGGGCAGTGTGGGTAAATGGCACTGTATCATATTATATACTAATGTACCACTGCATGAACAATAATCAGTGGACCGGCGCATGCGACACGATCACAGCGGCGGTCGCCGCGCTGCTTCCGGTACTCCAATGACGACCAGGGTCAAGGAATAAACTTCCTGTGACGTCAGTGCGACCCTGTCGTCATCTGCAGGAGACCTTCAGCAGCGCGGTCCGGCGCCGTCGTGTGGGAGCTATTTTAGTTACTGGTAATGAAAAGGGAACATATGTAAGTATGTAGCGATCTATCAGAAAATATGTATATATCCGTCAGCAGCCCTACGTTGTCCTATACGGATATGTACCACTATGGGGGCCATGATAATAACCAATAATATACCAACAAAGGGAAGGGGGGAGAAAAAAGGGGGAAAGAGGAGGAGAGGAATCGGGATGAGAAAAAAAGGAAGGCAAAAAGAAAAAAGAAGAAAAGAGAGAAGAAAAAAACAAGGAAAAAGAGAGAAAGAAAAAGAAAAATGAAAATGTATAGATTGTATAGAACATCAATAATTAATATTCCCTATTGTCAAAGAAATATATATAAGACAAAAAGCACGTAATGTAATGCAAAAATCTATGCATATGATCCATACATAGCCTTTGTTCATAGAAAGTCCTCAAATACTAGTGGTCGAGGAATAGGGCCATAGTAATATTCGGCAATGCGCCGCAGTCCTTCAGGTAAATGTACAGAGCATTGGAAATTCCTCAATGAGCTCCAACGGAGCTTCCAATAACCGTAATCTTCAGGTCCTCTATTAAACTGTCCGATGCTGCGGAATATTTGAAGGTAGTAGAAAAGTGATGAAAAATATAATCTGTGGCGCAGTCGAAAATGTCGAGGGATCGTCTTTAGGGAGTCCACATCTATTGTGTCCTTAGCCGCGTGTATACCCGAACGCAACCGTTTACTTGGTAGGGTCCAAAAACCTAAGGAGACCAATCCACCTATTAGATTTATTTCAACATTCAACAATCGTTGGTCTCAGATGAGACAAATATTAAATAAACACTGGCCGATACTCTGCTCTGATCCCATACTTAGACAAATTCTGCCTGACCGTCCACTCCTCACAGCAAGGAGATCTCCAAATTTGAAGGACCTTTTGGTGAGAAGCCACTACACAGTCGGTCCACGTTGTCATTTTGGCGCTGGTGTACAGAGACAAGGTTGTTTTCCATGTGGGTCCTGCCTGGCATGTCGTAATATTAGTCGGGCATCTACTTTTGGCACGGTGGGTGGGAGTGGGAACCACCGGATAGGACAATATATTTCGTGCAGTTCTGACCACGTGGTATATTTGGCCACATGCCCATGTAACCTTAGTTACGTTGGCCTCACCTCACGAGAATTTCGTGTCAGGGTGAGGGAACACGTTCGGGGTATACACTCGGCTAAGGACACAATAGATGTGGACTCCCTAAAGACGATCCCTCGACATTTTCGACTGCGCCACAAAATCCGAGTGGCCTTAAATTCATTGGTATTGACCGTGTTCGCACTGGGATTAGAGGGGGCGATTGGAAACGCACCCTGGCGCAGTTAGAATGTCGATGGATTACGATCCTGAATACAATGTCACCAAATGGCCTCAACGAAAAACTTTTGTTTGCCTGTTTCCTATACATAGCCACTGGGTCTATGTTCTTTCGTTTTTATATTGTGCTGTTTTTAATTTGACTATATTGTTCACAGATTATATTTTTCATCACTTTTCTACTACCTTCAAATATTCCGCAGCATCGGACAGTTTAATAGAGGACCTGAAGATTACGGTTATTGGAAGCTCCGTTGGAGCTCATTGAGGAATTTCAAATGCTCTGTACATTTACCTGAAGGACTGCGGCGCATTGCCGAATATTACTATGGCCCTATTCCTCGACCACTAGTATTTGAGGATTTCTATGAACAAAGGCTATGTATGGATCATATGCATAGATTTTTGCATTACATTACGTGCTTTTTGTCTTATATATATATTTCTTTGACAATAGGGAATATTAATTATTGATGTTCTATACAATCTATACATTTTCATTTTTCTTTTTCTTTCTCTCTTTTTCCTTGTTTTTTTCTTCTCTCTTTTCTTCTTTTTTCTTTTTGCCTTCCTTTTTTCTCATCCCGATTCCTCTCCTCCTCTTTCCCCCTTTTTTCTCCCCCCTTCCCTTTGTTGGTATATTATTGGTTATTATCATGGCCCCCATAGTGGTACATATCCGTATAGGACAACGTAGGGCTGCTGACGGATATATACATATTTTCTGATAGATCGCTACATACTTACATATGTTCCCTTTTCATTACCAGTAACTAAAATGGCTCCCACGGTGGTGCGCATGCGCACACGACGGCGCCGGACCGCGCTGCTGAAGGTCTCCTGCAGATGATGACAGGGTCGCACTGACGTCACAGGAAGTTTATTCCTTGACCCTGGTCGTCATCGGAGTACCGGAAGCAGCGCGGCGACCGCCGCTGTGATCGTGTCGCATGCGCCGGTCCACTGATTATTGTTCGATGCAGCTGAGTACATTAGTATATAATATGATACAGCGCCATTTACCCACACTGCCCCTAGGAAGCTCAAGGAGCGAAACGTGCGTCGGGGCACGTACCTGGTCTGTCACATTTCCCCAATATGGGTAAGCACTTTCCAGCATCTTTTTCTGCAGCTGACATGGCACCTCACAGGAATGGTTAGGATTTTTTGGGGGGATTTTCCTTTTTCACTTTCCTTTCTCCCTCCTTCCTTAAATGCCATATCAGGTCTATTTGTATCTGCTTTATCTTTTGGCACATTTATGCTTCAGGCAGGACCTGATGGATCAATTATCCCACATATTATATAAAATGATATACTACCCCATTGTGGGAATATATATTGTTCCCCGGTCTGGACACTAGATTGACTTACTTGTCCTATCATTATTTGGCATATTGTGCTTGTAAGACTACCAGCAGATTTAGATGTGCTGATTTTTTGTGCGACAGGTGTTTATATTTGCTCATTCACCAGTATACCTCTCATCTGAAAATTACAATATTGTGAACGTTTTAGAAATATTTGTTAATAAAATTTGTATTTTTATATATTATTGCCTTATGTCTCTATTTGGGCTGGATGCTCTGATTTTCTGCGATATATTTAACCGCTGTGGTAGGCAGGGCTGGGCCGCAGTAATGAGGCAAACACACAGCCTTTTATTTCAAAGTTCAGTGATTTTAATCATGAGTTCAACAAAAAGTCCATATAACAAAATGAAAACACAACATAAATCACTCCAGTTTGGAGAACCACTGGTCACAGACTCACCCTTGCTTGTGACGGGCTTAACTAAGCGGCTGCAGATCAGCTGAGACCGCCAGGTCACATTCCGGGTGGTCTGTTACTCGCTTCCTGGTGCACACTGCCACACAGTAACAAAACAATGTTCCAGGCTTACTCCAGCCAAACTCCTTCCTTCCACACAACAACTACAACAGCTCCTTGTTTTATAGGCCTACAAAACACCATCAGGTGACGTACACATCAGCTGATCAGATCACATGACTATGACCTCATCACAGGTCGTAGTAATCATGGAAAATCATGAGCATACTTCAGTCTGGTTGAAGAAATATATCTCCCATCTTGTCAAATCAATTGTCTACCACCTCTTCTATAATATTACGCAGGCGATTTCTGTAGAAATAATGCACTTGTAGAGTTTCAATAAAGTGAGAAGGGGGCTAATTGAATTTTTCCATAATCTCCTTGGATGTCAGCCACCTACACTCTTTTAGGTGCATGAGATGGAATACTGTATGTATACCTTTAGTATGCCACGTCTCAAAAACGCGGTCTGTCACTCCCACTGGGAATTCTGGGTGAGCCCATAAAGGCATGTGTTTAGATAACTGAGAAGACAACCCATGCGCTCGTCTGGTTGCCTTACAGGCAATTACTGTATCGCGTAGTAGCGCTGATCACTATGACCGGGAGTTTACAAATCACAGTGTCAACACATGAGGCCAAAATACAACCCTCTGTCAGTCCAGATTCCAGCAATACATCTGAGTAGGACTAAGTCCCCTTAAACCAATCTCTCCCCACTCTGATCAAGCACGAAAAGTTATAACTCCTAACGTTTGGCGCGGCCAGGCCCCCATCTTTTACTGCACGCATAATTTTTCGTATTGCTATTCTGGGCCGTTTTCCCCTCAAGATGAATCTGGTCAATGCTTTTTTTATCCGTGAAACATCATCTTTACGTAACAGGATTGGAATAGTCTGAAGCGGGTATAATAGCCTTCCAAAAATAATCATCTTAAGAAGGTGACAACGGCCCAGAAGAGACAGGGGCAAATCATGCCACCGCTCCAATTGACGTACAACCTTGTCCAATTAGGGTTCATAGTTAAGTTTGTATTGAGAACTAGAATCTCGTCCTATTTTGATTCACAGATATGTTATAAATAAATGTTTTAATTACTTCTGTCCCCCATCAGTAAGCACACCAAAGCTCACGAGGATTAGGCTTTAACAATTGAAAAATTTCACTCTTGTAGTCTTTGAAGCGAAACCACAGAATTAGTTTAAAAAAATTTATCCAGTCTAATAGCCCTTTGAGATGGTCTTGGGGATGTGCCATATAAATGAGTATATCGTCTGCAAACAATGTGAGTTTGATCTGCCGACCCCCTACCTTTATACCGTCATATACTGTGTTATCCTCCACGTGTGTAACTAATGGCTCAAGGGCTATATCAAAGAGCAAAGGTGATAATGGACATCCCTGAGGAGTTCCCCTCTGTATTGTAAAAGTAGCCGAAAGGTGACCTGTGTTGTGTATTTGTGCCTGTGGGTTGGCGTAGACACCTGATAGGAAAGTCATAAACGTGCCTCTCATGGCAATTTTGTCCAGGACCATTGGCAACCAACTTCAGCTCACCCTATCAAATGCCTTATCGCCATCTAAGGATAGCATGACAGGACTCGATGTTGTCAGACAACGATATTTATCTACAACTGCTATTACTTTCCTAATGTTATTCATGGGCGATCTTGGTCTAACAAAGGCCACTTGTGATGGCCCTATCAGCGTAGGAAGAATGCTACTCAAACGATCTGCCATGATCCTGGACAAAAGCTTGATATCCTGGTCAATGAGTGAGAATGGACGATAGGATCCAGCCAGATGTGAAGGTTTGTTGGGTTTTAGTAGCACCTTCATGTGTGCCATGTTTGAATGGATGGGCAACCCTCCTGTCTCCAATATATGATTGAAGGTGCCTACCAATGTGGACAGGATATCCTCACTCAATAATTTTAATAATTTGGCTGTAAACCCGTCAGGTCCTGGAGCTTTCCCGGATTTAAAGTCACTTATCGCCGCTGTCACTTCCGTCACCTCAATTGTTTTTTTTAAAAGGAGAAGCTGATAGTTTTTGAAGGATGGTAACCGTATTCCATCTAGAAAGGTCTGACCCTCCGCACTATCCGTATGTTCCACATTATATAAGTCTGAATAGTATTCTTGTAGAATCGTGATTATGCTTCGAGGGTCTGTGTTCATGATCCCATGTTTATTCGTTAACGCAGTAATATGTTGATGACGAATGTGATTTCCTTTCGCTAGTCGTGCTAATAGTCTCCCTGATTTGCTACCATAACGATATACATCGGCTCTATAATTCATATTACTGCTTCTCTCTCGTCGATATACCCATACGTGTAAGTCAGCCTTAGCCTGCTTACATCTATTTTTATCCTGTGTTGATGAAGTTGTCTTGTTTGCCGTGTAGCTATCGCGTAATATCCTGCTAGCCTGCGAGAAGTTTGTCGCTATCTTCTTTTTTAGCGTTGTCTGATAACTAGTGTTGAGCATTCCGATACCGCAAGTATCGGGTATCGGCCGGTATTCGCTGTATCGGAATTCCGATACTTAGTTCCGATATTTTTCATATATCGTATACCGGAATCGGAAGTTCCCATAATTCTTTGAGAGGCAATGTGATTATAGTCAGCCAATGAGGAATCTTAAGAAGTGTGGGCACATCCTGTACTGCTGCGGTCATGTTAACTAATGGCATGGCTTTGATTGGATGCTGAAATGATGTCAGAATGCATTATAAAAGGCGCCGCCGCCATTTTAGCGTCACTGTGCTGTGAACTCAGTTAGGGAAAGAACGCTGCTCTGCTGACTCTGAGGGACAGTTAGAGATTGTGATTTAGTGTACTGTGCTTTAGGCAGGCTAGTTTACCACCGGCTGTGTAAAGCTTCCTTTTGCCTGCAGTGTTGTTTTAACAGGTCTGCAAGGTGTGTGTGAGTGCAGGTGACGCTGCAGTTTGCTCTGTATGCAACGCTGTCTGTAGGCATCTGCACGTGTCACTCACAGACTCTTTTTTTTTTTCAGTGTAATTCTTGCTGCTCCATGTAATTGAAATAATAGTGTACGTGCTTCCATCCGTATACAATACCTTGGTTGCAAACACTATAGAAGTCCACGAAGGAGCCTTTCACAGCAAGTGAACAGTTGTGTTTCAGTGTTCACTGCAGTCTGTGATTTTTTTTTATTTGAGTGCAGATCACGCTCCAGTTACTTCAACTAATGCTGCGTGTACTCTGCTGAGCGTCTGTCACTGGCTCATCCTTGTAATTTTTCAAAAATTGCTGCTGCTTTCTTCTATTTAAAATTTACAAAAATCTATTAGTGTGACGCTCTTCCATCAAAATACAATACATTGCTTGCAAACATAATAGAAGTCCACAAAAAGGCCTTTCACAGCAAGTGAACAGTTGTGTTTCAGTGTTCACTCTAGTCTGAGCTTTAATTTTTTTGTAGGAGTGTAGATCCCGCTCCACTTACTTCAACCACCGCAGCGTGTACTCTGCTGAGTGTCTGTCACTGGCTCATCCTTGTAATTTTTCAAAAATTGCTGCTGCTTTCTTCTATTTAAAATTTACAAAAATCTATTAGTGTGACGCTCTTCCATCAAAATACAATACATTGCTTGCAAACATAATAGAAGTCCACAAAAAGGCCTTTCACAGCAAGTGAACAGTTGTGTTTCAGTGTTCACTCTAGTCTGAGCTTTAATTTTTTTGTAGGAGTGTAGATCCCGCTCCACTTACTTCAACCACCGCTGCGTGTACTCTGCTGAGTGTCTGTCACTGGCTCATCCTTGTAATTTTTCAAAAATTGCTGCTGCTTTCTTCTATTTTAAATTTACAAAAATCTATTAGTGTGACGCTCTTCCAGAGGACAGCGTTTGTTGGCCAGTTGTGAGTCTGCAGCACATGGTTGATTTCATCTGCACTGCCTGAGAAATGACCGCCGCATCGGCCACATTCACACCACGTCAGATTATTGGGTGTACACCCTCCTAGACCCTCGCTACCGGGACAACTTACAAAGCCTCATCACACCGTTGAACCGGGACCGTAAAATGCTGGAGGACCAAGACACACTGTTGAAATCCATAATGTTCTCCATTCCAGCCGAGAGCGCTGCTGCTGCTACTGCTTTACAAAGCAGCTCTGTGCGTCGAGGCATTGTAGACACCTCTGCAACAAGAGGAGCACAAGCAGCGCCTCTGCACAGGGCAAGAGCTGTATGTTACAAATGTGGCGAAGTTTTGTGACAGCGCCACCAAGGTGTACACCATAGTGATGGGAAAATCTAGTTAATTTTGGTGATTAGTTCACCATGAACTAGTTCACTGAAAAGATTAGTTCAAAAGATTAGTTCATTTAGTTCATTTAGTTCAGTTTTTCTCCACCCTATCCTGTGAGGAGCTGATAGGAAATGCATCATGTGACCTCTGAACTAAATGAACTAGATGAACTGCTGAACAAAATGTTCTATTGAGAATGACTCAGGACAGCCTAGTTCAATCTGATGCCTCTGACTGAGCCCAGCAGTGCCACATAATGATTGTGTATGAGGGGGCTGAGAAGCAGTTCAGCATCCACCATTTTAAGAACAGAACAGGGGTCAGTGTTAAAGATTTTAGCAAGACTGATCTTCTAGGCTAGAGGCATGAACTACACACAGAAACACTCTCTCTTATACACACATATGAGCTGTGTCTGTGTACTGTGTGTGCAATTTCATTTTTTATTAATAATATTATTATTACTGTTATATTTGTATTTGATGTGTGGTATGTCTTGGAGGTGCTGGCTTGCCCTGCTGCCAGTGTATTATCTGAGCGCGTCTTTAGTGCTGCAGGTGGTGTACTAACAGACCGTCGCATGCGACTATCCTCAGACAATGTAGACCGGCTTATTTTTCTGAAAATGAACAAGGCATGGATCTCACCTGAATTTGCCTGTCCGTTTTCAGATTAAATAACTGTTTGCCAACGTTTTCCAAGTCTCCTGTTATGTTCATCTTTCTACCACCTGAACTCTACTCCCTGGGCTACAACACTGCCAGTCACAGGGGAATGATCATTTACAAAACAAAATGTTATCCCCAACAAATAGTAGCGCAACGACTCCAGTGCCCACTTTATCGCCAGGCACTCTCTCTCTACAATGCTGTCTCTGTTTTTTGATGGAGTAAGTTTTCGACTCAGGAAACTAATGGGATGCTCCTCCCCGTTAAGCTCCAGTCCTGAGACAACACGGCACCCATACCTACCTCTGACGCATCAGTCTGGACAATGAATTCTCTTTTGAACTCAGGTGTGCTCAAAACTGGTGACCCACACAGTGCCCCTTTTATTGCCCCTGTTGATGACCCCTTGCTGATTTATTAACCGGCTACACCAGATCCATGGGTATTCTCTCAAACTGGACCTCTAAAATTTTTAATGGCACCAAGGAACTCACTAAATGAGGCTGAGGACTGTGTACCTGGCGCATGCGACAAGAGTTACAATACCGTTTAACTTCTTGATAGACCCCTGCCAGTAAAACCATTGTATAATTCTGTGTAGGGTTTTCTTTTGGCACAAATGTCACCCTAGTACATGCGCATGCGCTAAGTCCATTACCAACCTCCAATATGACTGCGGTAGCAGCAATTGTTAAAAAATTTCAACATGTATTTTATAAACCTGATACAGCAAATCTTGGTTCAGCTCTAATTGTTGAAATACTGTAGCTGCCCCGGGGTGTTGGGGTTCCCCATTGACAACCAGTAAATTTTCACGGGCTAGACTCAACGTAGGGGCCGCGGAGTTGCGCCTTAACAAATTTGTCACCTGTCACATTTAAGTATTACAATTCAGGTCCCGGTGTCAAATCTTCCATCTACCCAACTAACACTTCGATAGGAGAGGGGTTTTCCTACTCCACCGAAGGCAAAGGTAATACTGCCCACTGCACACATGTGTTATGCATAGTGAGACTGATAGTAGCCAACTAAGTAGCTAACAAAGGCCACTTGTGATCGCCCTATCAGCGTAGGAACAATGCTACTCAAAAGATCTGCCATGATCCTGGACAAAATCTTGATATAATGGTCAATGAGTGAGAATGTACGATAGGATCCAGGCAGACGTGAATGTTTGTTTGGTTTTAGTAGCAACTTCATGTGTGACATGTTTGAATGGATGGGCAACCCTCCTGTCTCCAATATATGATTGAAGGTGCGTACCAATGTGGACGGGATATCCTCACTCAATAATTTAAATAATTTGGCTGTAAACCCGTCAGGTCCTGGAGCTTTCCCGTATTTAAAGTAACTTATCGCCGCTGTCACTTCCGTCACCTCAATTAGTTTTTTTAAAAGGAGAAGCTGATAGTTTGTGATGGATGGTAACCGTATTCCATCTACAAAGGTGTTACCCTCCGCACTATCCGTATGTTCCACCTTATATAAGTCTGAGTAGTATTCTTGTAGAATGGTGTTTATGGTTCGAGGGTCTGTGTTCATGATCCCATGTTTATTCGTTAACGCTGTAATATGTTGATGACGAATGTGCTTTCCTTTCGCTAGTCGTGATAATAGTCTCCCTCATTTGCTACCATAACGATATACATCGGCTCTATAATTGTTATTACTGCTTCTCTCTCGTCGATATACCCATACGTGTAAGTCAGCCTTAGCCTGCTTACATCTATTTTTAACCTGTGTTGATGAACTTGTCTTGTTTGCCGTGTACCTGTCGCGTAATATCCTGCTAGCCTGCGAGTAGTTTGTCGCAATCTTCTTTTTTAGCGTTGTCTGATAACCTATTAGTTTCCCGCGCATTACTCCCTTCCCTGCTGCCCATAAAAGTTCCAGCCTATCCCTAGTATCTCCATTATCCCTTACATATTAAAAACACCATTGCTTCACGTGATGTCGAAACTTCTCATCCATTAACAAATAGGTCGGGAAGCGCCAAGTTTGGTTTGGCCCCATCTGCACCATATCTGGCAGGGTCACTGATACGGGCGCGTGGTCATATTTAGCTACGTTGTGCACATCTGCCTCTTCCACTCCCCTTAATAGCTCGTGTGCTAGCAATATATAATCTATTCTGGACCAAGAGTCATGTGGCGCCGAATAGAATGAATATTCACTGCCATCTGGGTTCAGGTGTGTCAAAATGTCTACAAAGTTACTCGTGTCTAGCAAGGGTTATTATAAACGTGTGTCATGTGATCGCACATTCATTCGCATCGACCTACAGTTCTTCACTGTTTAGATTCACCATATTTAAGTCACCACCGTGGGTGGTTTTAATGCTCTCCTATCGGCCTGATATGCTTGGATACCTGGGATAAATTCAGGAACGTCTCCAAACTCCCTTCTCACATGTCAGCGCAGGAACCGTAAGAGGGAACGTGCTTGTTTTGTTGCGCATAGGTGGAGTTTTATACAGTAAATGATTACTGCTGTCTTATTTTTTGCGTCCCAAGGGCAGAATAAGTCTGCGTAACGTTACATTTTACAGACACTCATATAATAGACACACGCTACCCTAACCGTGACACAAGGAAGGTATTGTTGCCGGATAAAGCCGCCATTTTAGCGTCACTGTGCTGTTAATTCTGTTTGGGACAGAACGCTGCTCTGCTGACTCTGAGGAACAGTTAGAGATTGCGATTTTGTGTACTGTGCTTTAGGCAGGCTACTTTACCAACCTCTGTGTACATCTTCCTTTTGCCTTGCAGTGTTTTTTTCACAGGTCTGCAAGGTGTGTGTGTGAGTGCAGGTGACGCGCTGCAGTTTGCTCGGCATACAACGCTGTATGTAGGCATCTGTACATGTCACTCTCACACTCTTTTTTTTTTTTTTCTTTAGTGTAATTCTTGCTGCTCAATTCAATTGAAATTATAGTGTGACGTGCTTCCATCCGTATCCAATACATTGGTTGAAAACACTGTAGAAGGACACAAAAAGCCCTTTCACAGCTAAGAGTTGTGTTCACTGTAGTCTGAGATTTTAATTTATTCAATTTTGATCACGCTCAAGTTACTTCTTCAAGCAATGCTGCTTGTACTCTGCTGAGCGTGTCTTACTGCCTCATCCTTGTCATTTTTCTCTAATTGGTGTACATGTACATCAAAGTAGTCTTCATTTTGATCTAAATCCAAGCAGGTACCCGGACACTGTATGGCTGCTTTTATACGGTGGACTGGCTCCAACATTCAATAACACTTAAGATGCAATCGGGCACCTTGTCAAGGCCCAATCCTCTTCTCCCTCTGATATAATAATAATAATCATATAATATTTATTATATAGCGCCAACATATTCCGCAGCGCTTTACACTTTAACAGTTTCAAAACACAAGTCATAGGTAACAACGTTAACAATACAATAATTAAAGTAAAATAAGCTGACCCTGCTCGTGAGAGCTTACAATCTACAATGAGGTGGGGGAGATACAAAGTACAGGTGTGTATATATAATGGTGCATTTCCAATGATGGTCCAGCCATCTTGAGGGAGTGAGGCATGGATGGAGATAGTGAATGGGCTCCACATACACACTTAAACATAGAACGACTTTGGTTATTGAATGTGATAGGCCACTCTGAACAAATGTGTTTTGAGGGAGTGCCTGAAACCAGGCAAATTGTGGATAGTCCTAATTTCTTGTGGTAGAGCATTCAAGAGGATTTGCGCAGAGCGCAGGAGTCGGTTAGGCCGATAGATAGAAATGAGGGAGGAGATGTAGGGGGGTGCTGCACTGTGGAGAGCTTTGTGGGTGAGAACCAGTACTTTGAATTGGATCCTATAATGAATGTGCAGCCAGTGTAAGGACTGGCGAAGAGCGGACGCGTCCGAGTACCGATTAGCCAGATGGATGACCCTGGCTGCTGCATTAAGGATGGACTGGAGAGGGGATAGTCGAGTAATGGGGAGGCCAAGTAATAGAGCATTGCAGTAGTCCAGGCGGGAGTGGATCAATGCTACAGTGAGGGTTTTTGTTGTTTCCATGGTGAGAAAAGGGCGGATTCTAGAGATGTTCTTTAGGTGTGTAGACGGCAAATATCTAACAAACAGGTCATGCTGGAGAGGCTTGCACCTACTGCCACTCAGGGTCTTCAGCTCCTTTGTGAGAAACTAATGTTTGGCCAGCCAGTATATCAAATAAAGTTCATGAGAAATGGGAACTGTGGCTTCACTTTTGGTACTGGCTGGGTGCTAATACCAAACCATGGTGTGGCATTCAATGGATATTCCTGGCTGGTTGGAGACAAGCTCATTCCCACAGAAAAGTACCTGAAAGCTAAGGAGATGGTGGCCTCTCTCAACATGAAGGAGTTTGCTCGTTGTCTAGGAGACCGACCACCCCTGCTGTGTACCTTGTCAACGTTGTGTTGAAGCTTGCAAGGATTAAGAGGTTACAGTGGTAAGTCTGGTTTTTACTAAAGATCCTGCTGTGTATTATAGTTTTTATGTTTTAAAAAAAAATTATCTTAGGAATGTTAAATAAATTTGTTATTTTTTGGTTAAATACAATGTATGTTATGAATGTTAAATAATTTTTTTTTGTTTTTTATAAAATAAAATGTATGTTATGAATGTTAAATAACTTTTTTTTTTTTTTTTTCAGGTATTTGATCTACCGTAGCTAGTTGCTGATCGTTGACTCTACACCCCTCTCCCCAGAATGTTACTCGGGTTATGGGGAGAAAATCACCGCTATTCCA
Organism: Oophaga sylvatica; assembly: GCA_033576555.1. NCBI lineage: Eukaryota > Metazoa > Chordata > Amphibia > Anura > Dendrobatidae > Oophaga > Oophaga sylvatica. Next base: position 361,935,057 of record JARQOD010000002.1, on the reverse strand, counting down.
GACTGATTTAATGTTAATGTGTCTGGCTCTTACACAGCACACAGCACTTGATGTTAGTTTATCTTTTTCCTAAATTATTTGTTACACTGCCCTTCTCACATTTTATTTTCACTTTTTTTTTTAAGCACAAGTTTTTTTACACTTCCTTGTTCTGTAAGTAGGCTTAATGGTTAAATGTTTTATACTAGATGTAAATATGTAACATGTAAATTTTAGATTAAGATTTTGCAAATTATTATGTCCACACCATCAGGCTCTTTCGTCCCTCTCCCTCAGAGTAGCGGTAATATATCGGACCCCAGGCTCGCCCAGTTCCTTGACCACTTCTCTGCCTGGCTGCCGCACTTTCATGTCCTCAGAAGTACCAACCCTTATCCTTGGAGACTTCAACATCCCCATTAACAGCCCTACTTCCACACTCAAAACACATTTTTTCAGAGCGGCCTATCACATTCACTAATCAAAGTCATTCTATGTGTAACTGTGTGTGTGTGTAGCCCATTCACTATCTCCATCCATCCCTCACTCCCTGAAAATGGCTGGACCATCATTGTAAATACACCATTGTATATAAACAACTGTACTTTGGAGCTCCCCCTCCTCATTGTAGATTGTAAGGTCTCACGAGCAGGGGCGACTTATATTGCTTTAATTATTGTATTGTTAACGTTGTCACTTATGACTTGTGTTATGAAACTGTTAAAATGTACAGCGCTGCGGAATCTGTTGGCGCTATATAAATAAAGATTATTATAGTAGAGGCCCACTCAGTAGTGGTGAAGTGAACGGCGCAAATTGCGAGTTGATTGCGACTGATGCAGCTGATACTCCATTACTGCTGGCTGCTGCTCACACAACCGCTCCAACATATGTAACGTGGAATTCCACCTGGTGGGTACGTCACATATGATGCGATGTTCAGGAAGGCAAAATCTGCGTTGCAGAGCTGCAATGCGCGATCTGACCATGGTGGAACGTCGAAAGTTAGCGCACTGTAGGCAGACCTTGTGCAGCAGTGAATCAAGATCCGGATAGTCCCTCAAAAAACTGTGGACAACAAAGTTTAGCACATGTGCCAGACATGGTATGTGAGTGACGTTGCCTAGGCCCAGACCTGCCACCAGATTTCAGCCATTGTCACACACTACCAAGCCTGGCTGGAGATTCACTGGCAAAATACACATGTCGCTCTCTTGCTTTATGGCATTCCAGAGCTCCAGCGCTGTGTGGCTTTGATTCCCCATGGAAATTAATTTCAGGACGGCCTGTTGACGTTTGGCCACGTCTGTGCTCATATCGGTCAACAGGCTCGCTGTCTGGGTGTTATGTTTGACACCAATCTCTCCTTCACCTCCCATATACAATCTGTTGCCCGCTATTGCCGCCTACACCTAAAGAACATCTCTCTCGAATCCAAGACTTCTCCCGCGCTGCGCCAATACTGTGGAATGCTGTACCCCAAGAAATTAGAACTATCCACAATTTGCATGTTATTGGGCGCTCACTCAAAACACATTTCTTCAAGGTCTTCCCTCTCCTAGTGTATCCTCACCCATCCCTGTAGACTCTGAGCCCTTGCGGGCAGGGTCCTCTCTCCTTCTGTACTTGTGTGTGCCTTGTATTGCTCATGTTTACTGTACTTGTCTATACTTGCCCCTTCACATGTAAAGCGCCATGGAATAAATGGCGCTATAAAAATCTATAATAATAATAGCGGCCTATCACCTTCACTAATCAAAGTCATTCTATGTGTAAGTGTGTGTGTGTAGCCCATTCACTATCTCCATCCATCCCTCACTCCCTCAAAATGGCTGGGCCATCATTCTAAATACACCATTGTATATAAACACCTGTACTTTGTATCTCCCCCACATATTTGTAAATTGTAAGCTCTCACGAGCGTGTGCGGATTATATTGCTTTCATTATTGTATTGGTAACGTTGTTACTTATGACTTGTGTTCGGAAACTGTTAAACTGTAAAGCGCTGCGTAATCTGTTGGCGCTATATAACTAAAGATTCTTATTAAGCGTTCACGGGTCCATGTGGAGGTAGACCGTGACGGCTCCTGCAACGATGTTTCAGAGGAACTGGAGAAGGAGGAGTCAATGAGTACAGACTTGATTCCCGCAATCCTTGTAGTTGCCTGAACACGTACAGCGCCACTCGCAAGATCTGTACCCGGCTCCACAACATTGACCCAATGGGCAGTAAGGGAAAGGTATCGTCCCTGGCCATGGGTACTGGTCCACGCAGCGGTGGTCAGGTGGACATTGCTACTGACGGAGTTTAGCAGCGCATGTTTAATTTTAACCTCAACAACATGGTTTTGCAGACCAGGGACGGCTTGCCTGCTGAAATAAAATCAGCTCGGCACATTGTATTGTGGGACTGCCAATGCCATTAAGTTCCGTAAACTGTCAGTCTCCACCAGCCTGAATGACAGCATTTCATGGGACAGGAGTTTTGCAAAGCCAGCATTCAGAGCCTGTGGTCGTGGATGGTTTGCCGAGATTGGGCCTACACCCGATACGCCACAACCTGACACCCACAGATAAACAAGCCATAAAATCTCTGAAAGATAGCCCCAACATTATTATTAAACAAGCAGATAAGGGGGTTGCTATCGTTATTATGAATAAGACCCAATCTATTGCCGAAATTCATAGACAACTGTCAGTTAACCTAACCTACAGACAACTAAATTGTGACCCTACATTTTACATCTGTCAAAAAATTGATCGTATCCTGACAAAACATCTTTAATTGATCACCATAGACTGTAAGACTATGACATTCCTTAATATTCAATACCCCATCACCCCTGTTTTCTACACACTCACAAAAATCAACAAAAAACTACATTATCCACCCGCATACCCTAGAGGGATAATTCTCCGTGTTCTACAGTATCACCCAAATGTTTAACATGTTGCCTAATTCCTATGTATATATATTCTTCACCCTATGTATATATTGTATATATTATACATTGTCATTGACTGTAAATTTTTCTATCTCTTCCAGCGACTATTTGATAAAGGCCACTGCGTTGCCCAAAACGTCAGTCAGTCGTCTCATAGCTATTTTCTTTTTTCACATCAAGTGTGCAATAAAAATTTCAAATTTAACCATGACATATGCAGTTAAACTTGTGCTGTGATTCTCTATAGACTGTACATCTTCAGTGTGTCTTTGTAACTCAACTACGTGTTTTCTACGCACTATTTTAGACATATTTGTGGTATTGAGGTTACTGACACTTTACCTCTTTTTAGTTTTTGATTACACAGCTTGCATTTGACATAGCAAATATCATCTGCAAGTGTGTTAAAAAAGAACCACGCAGTGAAAGTCCTGGGAGCGTCCGTTTAGACTTTTGGAAGAGAAATCCGAACAGGTGCCAAAATGGAGGCTACAGGCAACAGAGTATGCAGCCTAACTCTCCCTCCTGTTTGTACCGTTGGGGCAATCGCTTCCTCAGAGCTGCTACCACCACCTTCCTGTTCCTCACGCCATGTTGGGTCTTGGACCTCATCATCTCCACTAACCTCTTACAACACCTGCTGCTGTTGGGTGGTCTGGCCACCACCATGCTCAACAGAAACTGACACCTGAGTCTCATCATCATCAGATGCGTTCTGCGGTGTGCTGACCATCGGCACTGGCTCACCCGCCTCTTCAGATTCAGAGAGACACAGCTGTTGGCAATCACTGCTACTCCCTCTTCTTCACATTCCAGAATGCTGCTTGGCTGTGCCCCTGTTTGCAAACCAACAGATTCTGAGAACAGAAGCAGAGACTCAGCTGGCTCCTGTACAGAACTCTCTGACTGACTGGGCAATTTGGCAGGCGGTTGAAGAGACAGATGGTTGATCAACAGTGCTGTGTTACTGAGAGGAGGTGGAAGCAATTGAAGTCGATGCATTGGACCCTGGGCTCCAACACCGCCAGTTGTTGCCTGTAAGTGCTGTTAGCACAGTCAACACTTGCTCCTGTGTTACTGGGGTTGAGTAATGGCAGCTGTTCCCCTGCTGTGTGTACGACAAAAAGTCATGCTGCCTCCCCTGTCTCCTCTCATCCCTGGGCTACAACACCGCCAGTTGTTGCTCGAAGAATTGGCACGGTAGACTCTGCACCTTTTACAGCCCCACGCTGTTTCTGGCAGTGTCACGAAATTGCTCCAATATTTGTCTGTCATGTGCATTCCGGTTATCGCTCTATGGCCGCTAGTTTGTGTGTGTAGAAATAAAGTCTGTGCCTCCAACCCTTGGAAATAGGACAAGCACCCACTCTAGGACTGTGTGATTTGGTAACTGCAGACGGCTTGCGGCCTGTCAACTTACATTTTCATGGGTGCCTTATGGTACCCGTCCGAGTTCCAGTACCGTTAGCTGGTTCTCCACAGTGCCTTTGGCCTAGGTGCCTCCATCTCGGTATCCGAGTTCCAGCAACGTCTGCTGGTACTTGGTAGTGCTTTGGAGCACAGGTACCTCCTGCTTAGTAACCGTGTCCCAGTAACGTCAGCTGGTCCTCGGTTGTGCCATTGGCTCTTTTCCTTCTGGTGCCCCTCCGGGTTCCAGCACAGTCAGCTGGTCCTTGTTACTTGCATTGGCTCTTGTACCTTCTGCTACCCGTCCGGGTTCCAGTACCGTCAACTGGTTCTCCGCAGTGCCTTTGGCCTAGGTGCCTCCATCTCGGTATCCAAGTTCCAGCAACATCTGCTGGTACTTGGTAGTGCTTTGGAGCACAGGTACCTCCTGCTTAGTAACCGTGTCCCAGTAACGTCAGCTGGTCCTTGGTTTTGCCATTGGCTCTTTTCCTTCTGCTGCCCCTCCGGGTTCCAGCACAGTCAGCTGGTCCTTGTTACTTGCATTGGCTCTTGTACCTTCTGCTACCCATCCGGGTTCCAGTACCGTCAACTGGTTCTCCGCAGTGCCTTTGGCCTAGGTGCCTCCATCTCGGTATCCGAGTTCCAGCAACATCTGCTGGTCCTTGGTAGTGCTTTGGAGCACAGGTACCTCCTGCTTAGTAACCGTGTCCCAGTAACGTCAGCTGGTCCTCGGTTGTGCCATTGGCTCTTTTCCTTCTGCTGCCCCTCCGGGTTCCAGCACAGTCAGCTGGTCCTCGTTACTTGCATTGGCTCTTGTACCTTCTGCTACCCGTCCGGGTTCCAGTACCGTCAACTGGTTCTCCGCAGTGCCTTTGGCCTAGGTGCCTCCATCTCGGTATCCGAGTTCCAGCAACGTCTGCTGGTCCTTGGTAGTGCTTTGGAGCACAGGTACCTCCTGCTTAGTAACCGTGTCCCAGTAACGTCAGCTGGTCCTCGTTTGTGCCATTGGCTCTTTTCCTTCTGCTGCCCCTCCGGGTTCCAGCACAGTCAGCTGGTCCTCGTTACTTGCATTGGCTCTTGTACCTTATGCTACCCGTCCGGGTTCCAGTAACGTCAACTGGTTCTCGGAAGTTAGACGACCCTAAAGACCACCCCGAAGAAGATGACGACCCCAAGGATGACGAGCATCAAGCCAACCAGCCTATAAATTTTTTTTTTTTTTTTTATCGTACATCAGTGCGTCATCTCATCACTTTGATGAGTCCATGCTGGACATGTAATAAATGCTGTCCGAAATAACAATTTTCGTGAGTGAAATAATTTAAATCTGTGTGACTGTCACAGATTTCTTGTAATGATGATGATGAGTGACTATTACAAAATCCATTGTCTTCACTATGTTATGGTTTAACATAGCGTTCCTTACGCATCATTCCTAAATACAAAAATGAACTTTTATTCATAAATTTACATCACTATATTTTGTAAAAATAATTTTGGGTGGTGTGTTGTTCCATTTCTTGTTGCCATGTGCTTATATGCATTTATATTTTAAGGGTGTTTATTTTTATTCTTGGAATTGAAATTCATCATTTTATTGTCCTAGTAAAACTTCATTTTTTATAGTTTGAAGTACATACATTTGCAATGGCCACGTAACAAGGCAATAACTCAATATTTAAATTTAAAACCCTTCTTGACCCTGGGCTTCAACAACACCAGTTGCTGATCAGAAGTGTTGGATGCACAGATCAAAACAATCGCTGATGTGTTTGTGGGGTTCAGTAACGCCTGCTGTTCCCCTGCTGGGTGTCTGGCAAAAATTTTTTGCTGCTAACTCCAAATTTAACTTCAAACATCTCATATTAGGCCTCTGCCTACACCCTTGACCCTGGGCTCCAACACCGCCAGTTGTTGCTCGGAAGTTCTGTTAGCACAGTCAACACTTGCTCCTGTGTTACTGGGGTTCACTAATGTCAGCTGTTCCCTTGCTGTGTGTACGGCAAAAAGTCCTGCTGCCTCCACCCTGTTCTCTTCTCATCCCTGAATTATTTAAGAAATTAAATGAAATTAAATGGAAATTAAATTCAGGGAAATTAAATTCATAGAAAGAGGTTATACTTTACACTTGATGGGTTAATATGAAGAAGAATAATAGTTTAATAAGAACAATCTGAGTAATGTTAACAAAAAGATGAATAACAAGAAGTTTAAGAAGAAGATAAAGAAGGTGAAGATGAAGAATAATTTGATGACAAAGATGATGCTGCTGAAGATTATGAAGGAGAAATTGTGGCAAAAGTTAAAAAGGTGAAGAGCATGGAAGTTTTGAAACATACATATTTGCCAAAATAGAAAAAAGGTTAACAACATTGTCAATTTCTTCGTCAATCCGAACGTATTTCAAAAAAAAATATATTAATGCTATTCCATTGGATTGGGTTAAACATCTATGCCTTTAATGTCTCCTCAACCTCCCCCAATACATTCTACATTACTCTTTGTTGTATTCCTTCATGTACAATTATCCAACAAGGCAAGAATGGGGTTTTTTTAATTCCGATATTTTGTTCCCATAGACTTACATTGGATTTCCGGTATCGGTATCGGGTATCGCCGATATTTTGTGTGTATCGGCGATACCATTCCGATCCGATACTTTTGGATATCGGAAAGTATCGCTCAACTCTACTGGTGACTACTAGTAGAACGCTGTGTACTTTCCTCCTCTGGCTCATCCTTATAGTCCTCCTCATCCTCCTCGCATGCTGTGTCCTGCTGTGGACTTTTGTGAGGCACCCACAGAGCTTTGTACCAACAGGGCCAATGAAGATTGCCTGGTTGGTGCAAGTGTCTCATCATACTCCTCCTCCTCCTGAGAAACCTCATCCCTTAGTCCTTTAAGTGATGATTTTATAAGGCATATAAGGGGAATAGTCAGGCTGAGTAGGGCAGCATCCGCGCTCACCATCAGAGTGGAGTCCTCGAAGCACTTCAAAATGGTGCATATGTCCTTCATGGATGCCCATTCTGTGGTTGTAAAGTGGGAGGGCTGAGATGTTTGTTGCCTACTTTGCGCCTGCTGCAGCTGCAACTCCATAATTGCAGGTTGCTGCTCACACAACCTCCGCAGCATATGCAAAGTCGAATTCCACCTGGAGGGGAGGTCAACAATGATGCGGTGCTCGGGCAGGCCCAATCTGCGCTGCATGGCTGAAAGGCACCATGCAGCCATGCTTGAATGCCACAAATGAGAGCACTCGTATCTGACTTTGTGCAGCAGCTCCTCAAGGTCAGGATAGTTCCTAAGGAAACTCTGCACCACCAAGTTTAGGACATGGGCAAGGCATGGAATGTGGGTGTGACCACCTAGGCCCAGAGCCGTTGTCACACACCACCATACATGGCTGGAGGTTGAGCGGCGCTCCTTGAGCGTGTTCCACAGCTCGGTTGCGGTGTGGCTAACATTACCCAGATAAACCAATTTCAACATGGCCTGTTGATGTTTGGCCGATGCAGTGCTGAAATCGGTTGTTTTGGTACGTCTGGGTACAGGCGAGTCTGACGAGGAGTATGAGGAGGAGTCAATTTGTACGGAGGAGAGGCCTGCAATCCGTGGAGTTGGCAGGACCCACGCACTTGCACTGTCTACTTCAGTTCCAGGCTCAACTACATTTACCCAATGGGCGGTGATGGAAATGTAGTGTCCCTGGCCATGCTGACTGGTCCACGTGTCAGTGGTCAGGTGGACCTAGCTACTAACTGCATTTTGTAGCGCATGCTTAATTTTACGCTCCACATGCTGTTGCAGGGCGGGGACGGCTTGCTTGCTGAAGTAGAAGCGGCTGGGAACGCTGTATTGTGGGATTGCAAACCCCAACATATCGATAAAGACTGGCTTGCTCACCAGCCAGAATGGTAGCATCTCCACTGCAAGCAGTTTGGCAGTGCGAGAATTCATGCCCTGTGCTCGTGGGTGGTTTGCCGAGTACGGGCGCCTTTTCCCCCACACCTGTGTGACAGATGACTGCACACTGGATTGGTAGTGTGAGGATGCCAGCGATTGGGATGCTGATGCTGACAAAGTACAGACAGTGTACCGCCGTACAACACTGCCTGCAGATGCACCCTGGCATTCTGGCGAGGAAGCCGGAGCAGCTGTTTGCGAGCTGGAGGAAGAGGTGGCCGCTGTGGCTGAAGAGATGGAAGGTGGGGGACCAGCTGCAGGTGGCGAATCATCTTGGGTGTGATGCTGCCACTCCACAGGGTGCCTCTTCCTGACATGCGTCAACATATTGGTGGTATTAAGGTTGCTGACGTTCTTCCCTCTCCGCACAGTTTATCGACAAAGCTTGCATCTGACTACTGTGACGTCATCTGCAAGTTGGTCGAAAAAGGCCCATGCACCACAACTCTTAGGCGCACTCCTTGTGCTCTTTAAAAGTGCCCTGCTCCTAACGGGTGCTGAAGTTGAGTGAGCCGACAACCAATTTTTCCCTCTTCCTCTCCCACGTAGATGGCCATGCTGCACCACACCTGCAAGCTCTTCCTCTGAGCTATCCCTACTTGCTTGCTGCCCCTCAGCATGCCATGATGGGTCAAGGACCTCGGCATCCAATACACTTTCATCAGCAGAAACTGGCAGCTGACTTTCATCATCATCTGCTGACTGGGGTCTGGTCACTGTGGGCACTGGCCCACCCTCCACTTCTTCCTCAGACGCACACAGTGGTTGCGCATCTGTGCACACTACCTCTTCTTCAGCTGCAGAATTGCTGTCTGGCTGGCACACAGATTCCAAGCCAACAGATTCTGAGAAGAGGATTAAGGTTGGCTCCTGCCCCTCTGAATGTCTGGTCCTGCGCTCCTAACAAGCTGCGCATAAATGACTGCTGCCGGGTGAAAGTAGGTGCTGAGTGACTTGGGCCTGCTGCTTGCTCTGGATGTGCACCATGTCTAGCTGCTGATGCACCTCTTCCGCTGCCGCCGCTGGGACGTCCCTTACTCCCTGCCTTCATCTCTATTGATGGATTCAGAACGGCAAGAAAGTAATTATTAGGGATTAGTGTGCTTATTCCTGTAGGACTACAAACAGGTATAAGAAACACTAATGGCACTGTATGATGGAGTGTCTGCTACACTTTATTTGAATCTACTGTGGCCTATACAAAGAGTAACGTGTGTTTGTGGTGTTGGTGTACACGTTACGGTCGGATGTCACAGCGCAGTAAATGACACTGCTGTGATACAAAAAAAAAAAGTATTCTCTGGGACTGGGCCAGGTGCTGTGTGGCACCAGCCACAGAGGTTGTTTGGGCCCTCACAGTACAATCCCTATATAGTGTTTAACTTTAACCTCAATAGATGCTGAGAGGTAAAGTAACACTTTTAGGGGCACTGAGAGTGAATTTACTGGTGAAAAATTTGGGGGTGCACGATAGAACAGTCCACACTAGGGGTCCTGCAGTCTGATGTGACTACAAAGACTGACCTAGTTTTTTGGGTGCTGCACTCCCCAAAAAAAAGCACACAGGCGGTCTGCGCAGCGGAGGTGACTAAACTGTGCAAAGCGCACCCGAGCACCAGGAAAATTGAGGGATAAATGGGGTTAAGGGATTGGGGGGGAGGTTCGGGGGGGAACCCCTCACTTAAAAATCCCTATATAGCGTTCACCAAAATGTACTGGATGGTGAAGCTACACTTTTAGGAAAAAATAGGGGAAGGGGATTTAAGGGATGAAAAGAAAAGGCTGTGAAAAGGCAGTGAGACTCACACCATACAGTGCTGCAGCAAGAGGAGCTGCAGCAGCTGCAGTGAATGTGCGCTGCCCTGTCTCACTAAGCACCCAACTGAGAGCCTGCACAGCACAAAAAATGAAACTGAGCGGGGTCAGTGAGGAAAAAGACTGCTTCTGTAACACACAGTGCTACAGTCGCTGAAAAACAATTTCTATCGCTATTCGATCCGAGATCTCTCCCTATCTCCAACAGCAACCTATCCCTATCTGCTTTCACAGTAGAGTGAGTCTAAAATGGCAGGCACAGCCTTTTATACTGCCTGATCACACCATCCAGCCAGCCAATCGCAGTGCAGCCCCTAGCTAGCAAGTTTGGACGCCTCCTACCAAGCTTAGGGGAGTTACCCAATGTTGTCAGCAATTCTTCAGCTCCTGATTGACTCCACGGAGCACTCAGAGGCAGAAGGATTATGGGATTTCCAATTTCCAATGTGAAAAAATTATCGGAATCGGATTTCTGATATCACAAATATCGGGCAGATTTCCAGTATTTCAATATCGGAAAGCTCATCACTAGTAGCAACCGTTGCTACATGGTTTGCAACCTAATTTGGACTTCTTTGTCCCTGCAACAATACTTCCTATTATTCTTAAAACAGTTTCTACAAATAGTGCTTTCAGTTCTCAACTATCTGTCTGTATATATTTATTTACACTAAGTAGTACCTGTTACCAATAACTAGCATACACATTAGCTACAAGTGCTCTTCCATGACTCTGCAAGACTGCAATATAAAACAATTCTTACTTCACTCTAAGCATAAGGTACAAATATAACACTTTTTTAATACACAATCATAACGGTCATCAAATGAGGTAGATGGCAGATACTATCCCAGCCGTGGTATCTTCACGTACTATTAAACATTTTTCAGATTAAGGCCTCTTTTACACATCAGGTTTTTGCCGTCAGGCGCTATCCGGCGTCGCGCCGGAGTGCCGGATCCGGTTTTATTATGTAAAAACGGTTGAGACGGATCCGGTTTTCGGCCGGATTCGTCTAGCGGATCCGGCCAAAAACCGGATCCGTATCATCCGTTTCATCCGGTTTTTTTTATCCGTTTTTCGATGGATTACGACGGATCCGGTTTTTAAAACGCCCCTTGGGGGCTTCCATACGTGATTGACTACTGAAAACCTATATATACAGTGTTCCTACAGCCCATCTTTGACAGGTTGTAGAGGAGCAAGTGCAGGTTGGAGAGAAGAGCAAGTGGTTGGTGAAGATGGACATTGTGATAGGAAACATTCTGAAGAATTTGGTGGATTTCACAGTGGAGGCGAATCGTCTGAAAGCGATTGTTCTGGAGAAGGAGAGAAAGCGACAGCAGCGCATGATACGTCAGCGGCGACGACGTTTGTGGATCCACCCCATCACAGCCCAGAGAATGACGCGTGGGGTGTATTCTACACTATACGTGGCGCTACGAGGAAACCCTAAGAAATTTTTCGCATATGTTAGGATGAAAATGGAGACCTTTGATTTCTTGGTGGAGCTCATTGGAGACCTGATAAGAAGATCTGACACCTATTGCCGCTTCTCAATTTCACCGGCAGAGCGTCTGATGGTGACTCTTCGGTAAGCCATATTTATTGTATCTGCATGCTTCAGAGCACACTTTTCCTGGAATGTTGTTGCTGGTAGTTTGTATACGGCCATCTGACTCAGCTTTAACAATTGGAGATACTATAAAAATACATTTTTTTTATAGTATCTCCAATTGTTATAGCTGATGTCTGGTATGTAATGCTGTGATTTGAAACTCATTTTTTTTTTATTCACAGATTCCAGGCAACTGGAGAATCTCTTTCCTCACTCCATTTCCAGTACAGACTTGGGATTTCCACCATCTCAGGAATTCTGAAGCACACATGCCGTGATTATGGGACTCTCTAGTTGCGGAATTTCTACTAGAGCCCACAACAGAGAGTTGGATTGAAATTGCTGAAAAGTTTGAACAAATATGTCAGTTTCCTAATTGCCTGGGCGCTGTGGACGGGAAACATATCCGGATTGTCAAGCCAGCAGGATCTGGATCCGAATTTTTTAATTACAAAAAATATTTTTCAATTGTCCTAATGGCCATCGCTGAAGCGGAGTACAAATTTATTGCTGTAGATATTGGGGCCTATGGCCGCTCCAATGACTCGCAAGTGTTCAAACTGCCAGCAATGGGCTGTCAGCTGTATGGAAACACCTTCAAGTTTCCACCCCCTAGACAGCTGCCTCAAACATCTGGCCCACCTATGACTTTTGTTTGTGTAGGGGATGAAGCCTTCCAGCTGTCAGAACACCTGCTGAAACCGTACTCCAGCAGAGGATTGACACCAACAAAAAGAATTTTCAATTACCACCTCACAAGAGCCAGAAGAATGGTGGAGTGCGCTTTTGGGATTCTGACAGCCAAATGGCGTGTTCTATTGACTGCGATCAACCTAAAGACTAAAACTGTGGACAAGGTAATCAAAGATTGTGTGGTTCTACACAATTTTGTTAGCAGCAAGGAACAGATTTCCATTGAGGACCACTATGAAGAAACCACCTTGCATGATTACCAGAACATTACCAATAGAAGTTCTGTGACTGTTTCCCGAATGAGGGACAAATTTGCAGAATACTTTATGTCACCTGAAGGAAGACTAGACTGGCAGGATGACAGAGTTTAATAAATTGCTCTGTGACCTTTGTACCTCGTGTACCCACAGTATACCTTTGCAAACCAAAGTTGTCTACCTTGTTGTGGATTATGTACAGTTTTTTACCTTTTGGCCAAAGTTGTGCCCTGGTTGTGTATTACCCAAAGTATTTCACCTTTTAACCAAAGTTCTGTATCTTGTTGGGGATTACCTAACAATGTACACAACTTTGGTTAACAGGTGAAATACTTTGGCTAATACACAACCAGGGACACAACTTTGGCCAAAAGGTAAAACTATTTTACCTTTTACCCAAAGTTATGTGCCTGGTTTTGTATACCCAAAAAATGTTACCTTTATTTTACCTTAGAAATAAATGACAGACAACGATTTTAATCAACCATTTTTCCATTTATTGTAGGTAAAAAAAATTTTTATTAACAGCTTTTTTTTTTACTGTGAATTAACTGTTTCTTCACATTTTTTTTATTCAATTTTCAATTTTTTTTAAAAAAAAATATATATTTAACCAAAAGAATTTTATTTTGTATTAACAATCATGTCAAAGCATAAAACTTTATTTGTAAGTAAAAATTACATCTTAAATTAGTGTAGTGTGGGGTGGAGATACTGCTGGAGGGGCTGTGGGACACTTCGACAGTGGGAGTGTGGAGAGCGGACTGGGATGGAGGCGGGGAAGGATCAGGTAAAAGAGGTGAATGGGTGGAAAAAGAAATGGATTGGGTGGAGATATGGGAGGCAAAACAGTGGGTGGTGGAGAAGAGGATTGGGCAGGGAGTAGAGGAGCAGATGTGGTTGGGAACTGGAACGGGGAAGGATGTTGGTACGGGGAAGGATGTTGGTACAGGGCAGGTTGCTGGAAGTGGGGAGGTTGCTGGAAGTGGGGAGGATGCTGGTACTGGGGAGGTTTCTGGTACTGGGGAGGTTGCTGGTACTGGGGAGGAGGGACATTGGCTGGAGGGGGGCAGGTGTGGGAGGAACAACTGGGGTGGGTGTAGGAGGTTGGGAGGTAACCTGCGCTAGAGCAACGTGGCAAGTATGTATTACATGCATCTGCTGGCTAGGAGATAGCGTATCCATGCGCTCGGCTACAGACTGGAAAAAAATGTGGTTTGGCGAACTTCTTGCTTCTGAATGCATGGTTTGCTGAAGTGTCTTAACCTCCAGAATGCTGGAGTTGAGATGATTAAAGCCTTGCTCTGACAAGACTTTAAGACAGTTCTGGAAAGATGCATTAAGATGCAAGAATTCGGGCGCATAGCTCCTTTCCGGCAGAAGGGTGGGGTAAAGGGAAAGCTATCTCCTGACCAGTAACATCATGCAATACACTCGGCCATGATGCTCCAGCGCTGGTGGAGGGGACAGAGGGCTCACGTGTCTGGGAAGGCTGGGAGGTGCGGATGGGCCAGGGAGGTCGAAATGTCCCTCGGTGGCGGACTCCTGAGGGATCGCTCCAGAAGGGTCCAACTCTGCAGGCTCTCGAGTGCTGGTCACTGTTCTGTGGAATAAAGAAAAAAATGTGCTGGGCTAATAAGCCATGTCTAGCCCAGCACATTGCTCACGTATTTTCAGCCCTTTCATTTCGGTGTTGCATGTTGTTGTTGCTGTTGACCCCCTACCCGCAGGCTTGATTCTATGTGCGTGCCTTTCCACAAATGATACATTTTATGGAATGGTTTATGATATGTTTGCCAATAATTTTGTGATATATTTGCTAATAAACTGATGATATTTTGATTTAAAAAAAAAAAAATTAAAAATACAATTAATATACTGATGTTGAATGGTCCTGGCTAAAAAAAAATTAGATAGACATGTTAACATTTTTTTTTACATGGGGTGTGTAATATTTACCTTCTGGTGACCATTGTTGCCCGGAGGAACGACAGGGCTCGTGCGTACTTGTACTTGCTCCTGCGTCCTCCAGATCCACTCGGGGCCCGCATATCCTTGTTGAACTCCTTCTTGAAGCGGTCCCTCACAGACCGCCACCGCTTCACAATTCTCTCCCCTGAAGCGAGCAAGCACAAATTGGTTAGTATTAGAGTTAAGCGAAACAGGTCATTCATTTTCAAAAATTGCCGATTTTCGCCAAAGTCAGGTTTCATGAAACGAAACCCGACCGTGGAGTGAGTTCGGTCACGTGTTCGGCGACCATTTTGCTGGAGTCGGTTTTCCCCTACACTTTAAGCGCCTTTTCTCGGCCAATGAGCAAGGATGCAGGCTGTGGGCAACGGGATGACATAGCCAGCGGCCAGCACCATCTTAGGGAAGGGCATTGCGGCGATTGGCTGGCTTTCAGTGGTGTCACAGTGCATATAAAATCCCTCAGCGCCGACCGCCATTTTACATCTGCCGAACTCAGTGTAGGGGAAGGTTGCTGGAGGTGCGTCTGAACAGTGAGAGCGTTAGGCAGGGCCTAAAAAAAAAAATTACTTTCTGCTGATAGCGATTAGCTGTACAGTGACAGTGAGAGGGGAGGATTTTGCTGTGTGCAGCAACGCTGGTTCTTAGGCTGCCTGCCTGCCAGTGACGCTGTAGAAATTGCTTGTGTGGAGCATCAGATTTGATTAGTAGGCTGCCTGCCTGTGATAAGGGGGCAATTAATTTGGTGGAGTAGCAGAGCTGCCTGCCAGTGACAGTGTACAAATTGTTTGTGTGGAGCATCACATCTGATTAGTAGGCTGCCTGACTGTGATAAGGGGGCAATCATTTTTTATTATATTATTATGTTATATTATTATATTATATTCCCCCTTTTATTCCCCATTGACTTGCATTGGGGTCGGATTTTCGACCCCGACCCGACCATTTCCGTTAGTTGGCCGATTTCGTTCGACTCGACTTTTGAGAAAGTCGGGTTTCACGAAACCCGACTCGACCCGAAGAGAGGCAAAGTCGCTCATCTCTAGTTAGTATACAACATCAGTGTTTCCCAAACTACAGTTGTCACGGCCCCCATGGGTTATGTTTTCAGGATTTCCATAGTGTTGCACAAAAGGAAATCTGAAAACATGACCCGTGGGGGCCATGAGGACTGGAGTTTGGGAAACACTGCTTTACGTCCAGCAACCTGAACTGTATATACTTACGCTGTTCAATCTGTGCCCGAGCATCGAGGTCTTCCCAGCGGTCCACGAGTTGTGAACAGATTTCCTCCCAGAGCCGACGGATCACGATGAGATCAGCATGGCGGCGGTCCCCCATGTTCCACAGCGGCTCCCTTTCTCTGACCAGATCGAAGAGGAGGTCCACGTCGATCCCCCTCTCCTCACCGTCAAAGTCGGGAGCAAGCTGTGAAGCCTGTTAAAGAAAAAGAGAAAAAAAATACATTAGTCTTCAAACTACCAAGGAAAAAATGGAAAAAAAATCAAGCAAAAATGTTAAAAAAAGAAAAATGGATATACTTACACAATGGTGACCGCCGCATCGCTCATGCCAACGACCCTGGGAGGCACTGCGAGGACCTCTTGGCCGAGCACCAGATTCAGAAGACTATAAAATAAAACAAAAATTATGTGCTTGGATGTAGACATGTGTTTGGGTGAAGTGTGATATCTGTACTAAATTGTTTTCTATGTGTTGTGTGTAGTGTGATGTTGTGCTTCAGCGATGCATGCAGGAAACTTACGAATTGCGAGCCCACTCCAGGTATCTCTCCACCCCTTCGTTCTTCTTCTGGGAGCTCCTCTTCAGCTTCAGTTTCCTGGTATAAATAGAGATGGATTGTGAAAAAAAATATATATTTTTTTTTACCTGTAAACGCTGACGATGCGTGGGAAGGCTCCCAGAAGAAGAAGACGTGTCCTGCTGTGGTGCTGCTGCTCCTGTCGGGCAGCCTCTGCTGTGAAATAAAGAGAAAAAAAGGCCATGCAATATCAATATATTCATGGCTGAAAGGGGTTGTGTTTGTTATTTATCATCTGGCCTCTGCTCCCATACTCTCCATCATCGACTCCATTTGTTGGGGTCCTGGTGCTTCTGGTGCTGCTGACGATGCTGCTCCTGTCGGGTGGCTTCTGAGGTGGAATAAAGAGAAAAAAAGGCCATGAATATATTGATATTGCATGGCCCTGGCTGTAAGGGGTTGTCTGTGATATTTACCGTCTAGCGTCTGCTCCCGGCTGCATCATGAACAAAATGTCTTGGGGTGGTGGTGGTGCTGCTCTGTTCTCCTCCTCCTCCTGTGTTCTCCTGTGGCTGGCTCCTCTCTTCATTGATGGCTGCATGGTTATGACTGAGGGTGGTCCCACTGGCATGGTTTATATATGTTTGCTGTGGGCTGGGCTATTCTGAGCATGCTCAGACAAAAAAAACGGATCCGGCCACAGGAACTGGCTTTTGCTGGATCCGGCGCATTGCGGCGCTTATAGACTTTCATTGTGACAAAAACCTGGAAGCGCCGGATACGAGGCTTCCGGCTTTTTCGCTGAAGACAAAAAACGTTACAGTAGCCATTATTTCCAGATGCCGAAATGAGACAATTAGCTGGATCCGGCAAAAACCGGACGCACCGCAAGGACATGTGGCGCGATCCGGTGCTAATGTTAGTCAATGGGAAAAAAACGGATCCGGCATTACATTTTGCCGGATCCGGTTTTAAGAAAAAATGCCGGAACTCGCCTAACGACGTAAACCTGATGTGTGAAAGAGGCCTTAGTGCAATAAAGCATCTTCATTCAAGTTCAGTAAAACTTCCCTTTCTTCTTTTTCTTAGTGCAACATGAGGGACCCATCACAAACCCTCCACATAGGCCTTGGGCAGGCTACAAGGCATGGCTGGTCTCCCTTTTGGACCACTTCTTCGGCCACGCCAAACGAGTTTTTGTTCTGAGGTCTGTGATTGCAATGGTGGGACTTAAAACGTTTTCCTAAAGTGCATGTAAAACCAAGATGGAGCACCTAAATAGGTGCATAACTATTTTCAGGGAAGTTCGGACCAAACATAGTTCATGGCCTCACAGTTTGTAGAACAGGCAACAGACGAACCGGACGAAGACCCTACCGGGTTACTTTGTAAAACAGTGTATAAAACTATGTACAGTCATGTTCCACTTTAACTGTTCAGTTTTTTTCAGAAGCAGTACCTGGTACTACTTGGTCCTCCTCGGTGAACTCATACACTGTGGCCACACCCTGGGCTACCATGACGCGATGCCTCCTAGTGGCATGTACGGTAATGTCATGGCCTGCAACATCAGTTTGAGAGCTGACATTTTGGGTGGTTATGTCCCTCAGCCTGGGTGAGGAGGGAGGATGGGTCGCAGCTTGGCCTGGTCTGGCTGGCTTTGGCGGGGTTCCACCGGTAGCTCCCTGCACGGTGTCGGCAGATGGACGTTTGCGAACATTGAGGGCATACCAGCCCTTGAGGCCACAGTGCCGGGTGTAGGTGACTAGGTTCCCAGGGTAGAGGTCATGGTGTCCCTCTCTCAGGCCTCTACATCCCGCCGATTCACAAAGATCTCCACCAGCAGTTACGGTTCCTTAATGAATCCCCATCCTCCCTTTAAATGGAACTCCACTACAGCGCCCTCCCGCAGTGATCCCCAACCCGTACCTCTCTCCTGCCGGGTCCGCTGCTTTTCTGTCAGGTCTCTGCTCCTGGCGCCGGGCCTGCTCCTCCCGCACCCGCTGCTATCAATAGTCGGTAAACTTCTTGTCATACGCGTCCCAGTTAAGTACCTCCAGTTCTCCTTCTTCTGTTTGCTGGTTCAGGAACCCGATCAATTCCGGACCTTTGGGTGACCAGCGGTACACCACTAGCTTAGCGTGAGCCTGGTTCTCCGCCGGGATTGGCTGCAGCACAGGCCCAAACCTATCTTCTAGCACGCATGGCCGATCCCAATCCAGGGACGAACGCGGCCTACTGGGTTCGCGGGCTGGAGGCATAGGCAACCCACCAGCAAATCTTCATCCACGGAGGCCGGGTCCTCGGCCTCACTGGCTGTTCCGGGGCCTGGTTCTTCCTCCTCCGGGACTGGAATGCTAGAACGCCAGAGAGGTCGTTGCGGCTCCAGTGGCTGCCTCTGTCCCAGCATGGTCTTCAACCAGCTCTGCGCCATCGCCTCCGCTTCTTCCAGCTGCAGGGTAAACTCTGCTGCCTCCTGGTCGGGCAGCGCTTGCTCCATGGCCACTGATGGTTCCTCTTCTTCCTGCCTGGGGAAGGATCTCTCCTCTGCTCCTCTGCTCCCCTGGTCACCACCAGTCGCCATCTTGCTGAGTAATTCTAGTGTCGCAGCATGCAGAAGTTCCCACGTTTTCTTCTGGGGTGGACCTTCGTCTTCCTCCTTTTCCTGCCATCTATGATCAGTAGGCGGATTTCTCTTGCTGACTGGCAGGTTCTTATAGTGCAATAACATTTAGACTGGGCGGCCATATCTTTCGCACAACTTGGTGGGACCCCGCCCACGATGATATGCCCTTCTTCTTGCACACCTGATGGTGCAAATATGGCGATAGTCTTTCACAATCTCCAACAAAGTTTCTAGCGCTTTAAGTAACTCTTCTTCCACAAAAGACAGTTCAGCATAGGCACACAGGACCTGGTGATACCGGGCTTCGTAATCCTGTTCGTGACGCCAAAATGGATCGCCCGCCAGGGAAGGTGGGATACTCGGTACCCTGAAGGTGTATTAAAGGGATGTGTTTCGGCAGCAGTGACCCCGTCCGTGGCCCTGGGCGTCCAATAAAAGGGGAATATTTACAGGGATGATAGAGTTTGTGGTAAGGTGTTCGTGACGACACCTGTGGTGTCTGGTCAGAGGTGACCAGCGCTGCAGTGCAGATCCTCTGGGACAGATGGTGTGATGCAGCAGAGTTGGAATAGCTTCCCACAAGTGAAGCTTGTCTCAGGGCAGAGAGATGGTGTAGAAAATAATGGTGCTGGGAGATGTAGCAGAGTGGAGTGTGTGCTACAGGAAGAACTTGAGAGGACACAGTCAAATGCAGTTTCCAATTCGAGTGCTAACAGTGCAGGTGCCCGCTTGGTACAGTGTCCTCCATGTGAGAAGCTCAGCAAACTTCCAGGTAGTTTGGAAACACCTTTCCAGGACTCCTTTCTATAGATTTGTGTTCCTTTCACTGGTCGACTCACTGTGCTGATTTCCTCGCCTTCTACCTTTCCAGCACATTCACAAACAGTGTCCCAGATCAGCGGCTGTGAATCCTGCCCGATAACGTCTTATCTCTGCGTTTCCTTGATTCTATATAGCTAACTCTCTGGCGAAGATGAATGTGGTTATTGACTGTGATCCTTAAATTATCACAGCAGTCGGCTTGCTAGCTGAGTCATAAAGTTCTCCACTAGGCTAAGGGGCCGAGTCCCCTCTGCGACCTGGTCCCTCAGCAAACAGATCGGGCCCCACGGATGGTTCTTGCTCTCTCCGTGTCCTTAGGACCTCTTCTCTCCCTCCAGAAGCTTCTCTCCTTTTCTGTTTCTTTCTCCTTCACTTTCCACATCTGGGACCGAGCTCTTCCCAGCTCCAGGCCCTGTAATGTAAGGAGTACAGTTCATATAGTGTCTTGTGCTTGGGTGCAATGAAAACACAGGAGTCACAGGTTTGATATAGAAGGTCTTGTATTACTTCATACAAGTGGCAATAATAGTCACACAGTTTGCAGATACAAAAGCAGGAGACACAGCAGGCCAGAGTAACTTAAGCTCAGCAATCACTCTCCACAACAGGTTCAGGATCTCTTCTCTGTTACCATAAGTCCATGCAAACGTGGATTTATCAAATAGCAGGGTTCCAAAGTCCACGAGTGTTCCAAAGTTCCACAATAGGAAATAACTGGAGTACAAGGTCCAAGGCTTCCAGGAGTCAGGTCACAGGTACACTGCAGGCTTGATTCTGAAGCACTGATTGCTCAGCTGTGGCTGCTTAAGAAGCAAGAGGGAGAGAATCAGGGCGGGAACATGCAAGCTGGAAACTCCATATTGACTGAGGGCAAGACAGCTGCAGCAAGACAGAAAGTAAAATGGCTGACGGAAAAACTGAGTTTCAGGAACATGTACACAGAACCTTACATTACTCCCCCCTTAGGGACAACCTCCGGATGACCTCAGACCAGGCTTGTGTGGGTACCTCTGATGAAACTGACGGAGCAAGCGAGGAGCATTAACGTTATTGACTGGTTCCCATGAGTTGTCCTCCACTGGGTAGCCCTGCCATTTAATCAAATATTGTAACTGATTTCTATACAACCTGGAATCTAGAATCCTTTCCACCACAAATTCTTCCTGACCATCGACTAGCACTGGGTCAGGGCAAGGAGAAGAACGTCCAGGAAACGTATCGGGTGTCGCAGCCTTTAGTAGAGATACATGAAAGACAGGGTGGATTCTCATAGTTCTGGGCAGTTGAAGACGACAAGCGACAGCACTTATAATTTTACTGATTTTATAAGGTCCAATGTATTTATGTCCCAACTTAGATGATGGAATTCTTAACTTAAGATTTCTGGTTGACAGCCAGACCAGGTCTCCTACCTTGAAAGCTGGTGCAGGTTTACGAAATTTATCTGCGGCTTTCTTGTACCTTTCCTGAGCCAATTCCAGATTTCCCTTTAGAAGAGCCATATTCTTTTGTAAAGACGTAATTCTTTCAGTCACTGCTGGCAAAGGCGTTTCTATGGGAAATCGAGGAAGAATATTAGGATGATAACCTAAATTGGAGTAAAAAGGAGACTGCTTAGTGGAGGCGCTCTGAGAGTTGTTATAAGAGAACTCAGCCAGTGGAAGTAGATCCACCCAATCATCCTGTAGGTGGCAGATAAAGCAGCGAAGATACTGCTCCAGGGTCTGATTGGTTCGTTCCGTCTGTCCATTAGTCTGAGGATGAAAAGCAGAAGAAAGGTTCACTTTAATGTCCAATGCTGCACAGAAATTTTGCCAAAACCTTGAAGTGAATTGCACCCCTCGATCCGAAATAACCTCATCTGGTACTCCATGTAAGCGAAACACATTTTAATCATCAAATCTGATGTCTGTCTTGCAGTGGGTAAGCCGACACAAGGGATAAAATGAGCTGCTTTTGTTAAACGATCAACCACCACTAGAATGGTGTTCTTCCCTTGAGAGGTTGGTAACTCCACAATGAAGTCCATAGAAATGGATCCCCACGGGCGGGACGGGGTGGAAGAGGTTGCAACAGACCAGTTGGTGAGGAGCGAGGTGTTTTGCATCTTGCACAGACTTCACATGAAGTGACATAGTTTAAAACATCCTTCCTGAAAGTGGGCCACCAAAAGAAACGAGAAAGAAATTCCTGTGTCTTTAGAATTCCTCTATGCCCAGCTATCTTGGAATCGTGAATGAGTTGCAATACTCTTAATCTGACTGTTTCAGGAATATACAGACGTTGTCCCTGAATCCACACACCATTCTTAAAGACAAGACTTACGTCCCTTGGGGGTTGTGCCAAAAAGGAATCCGCATGGTATGCTTCCTTGATGTCCTTAAGTAGGTCTTGATTATGAATCACTCCCAGGAATCTAGAGTCAGGAAGAATAGTCTTAGGAGGAGTAAGTGGACGTGTCTCTGCTGAATAAATCCTAGAGAGTGCATCAGCCTTTCCATTGCGCGATCCTGGTCTATAAGAAATGATAAAATTAAATTGGTTTAAGAAAAGATTCCAGCGAGCCTGGCGAGGAGTCAGGCACTTAGCCGACCTGATAAATTCAAGGTTACGATGGTCTGTCAGGACGACTATTTGCTGTGCAGCACCCTGAAGAAGGTGTCTCCATTCTTTGAAGGCGGCAATAATGGCCAACAACTCTCTATTGCCCACATCGTAGTTCCTCTCAGCCGAAGACAACTGCTGGGAAAAGAAGGCACAGGGATGCAAGACATTCTTCTCACCTGTTCTCTGAGAGAGTATAGCTCCAACGGCACAGTCTGAAGCATCCACCTCTATTATAAAGGCAAGTTCGGGGTTGGGATGTACTAAGATAGGTGCAGTGGTAAATTTATCTTTTAGACGGGAAAATGCTTCCTGGGCTTGGGGAGTCCAGGAGAACCTAGACTCTTTCCGGGTAAGTTGGGTGATAGGTGACACTACCTCAGAGAAATTCCTAATGAAACGTCTATAGAAGTTGGCAAACCCGATGAAGCGCTGCACCTCCTTCACATTTCTAGGACTTGGCCAATCCTTGATGGCTTGGGTCTTGCTTCCATCCATACTAATTCCTTGTGTAGACAGTACATACCCCAGAAATTGAATTTCGGTCCTATGGAATTCACACTTTTCAAGTTTGATGTAAAGATGATTTTGTCTTAGACGTTCCAAGACCATTCTCACATGTCCATGATGTTCCTCTGTGGAGTTAGAAAAAATTAGAATATCATCCAAATAAATCACCACGAATGTATCTAGGAGATCCCTGAAGATGTCATTCACCAAGTGTTGGAAAGTGGCTGGGGCGGTACTCAGACCAAAAGGCATAACTAGATATTCAAAGTGTCCATAGCGTGACCTGAATGCAGTCTTCCATTCATCCCCAGGTCTAATACGGACTAAGTTATAGGCCCCACGGAGATCTAGTTTAGAGAAAATTTTGGCATGTCGCACTCTCTCCAATAACTCAGGGATTAAAGGCAATGGATAACGGTTTCTAATAGTAACCTTATTGAGTTCCCTATAGTCTACGCAGGGTCTCAGAGATCCATCTTTCTTCTTTACAAAGAAGATGGGTGCACCTGCAGGAGATGAAGAGGGGCGTATGAAGCCCTTGGCTAGATTTTCGTCTATGTAATCCTTTAAAGCCTTTAGCTCGGGCCCCGCCAGGGGGTAGATCTTACCAAAAGGTATCTCTGCTCCAGGCAATAATTCAATTGGACAATCATATGGACGGTGAGGGGTAAGCTGGTCAGCGTTCTTCTTGTCACATAAATCCACATAGTCCTGGTATACAGCTGGTAGTTCAGGGACTGACATGGTTCCTTTAGGAACAGAGCAAGCTGAAACTTTTGGACTTATCTGTTTCTCTGGAAAGTGTAATTCCTTGGTCTCCCAGTTAATGGTAGGATTCTGAGCCTGCAGCCATGGTAGCCCTAGAATAATGGGAAAGTGGGGAGAAGAGATAAGCATAAAGGACAGTTTCTCTTGATGATCTTTACCCATAAAACCCTCAAAGGCTCTGTTTCCTGATCCACTGGTCCAGAGGTCAGCAGGGAGCCATCCACAGTTTCCATCTGTACTGGAGTAGCCTTCTTCACTGAACGTATCCCCTGTTTCAGAGCAAAGGAGACATCCATAAAATTTCCACTTGCCCTGAGTCGATCATAGCAGAGCTAGACACCCAAGCTGAGTCAACCCAGAGTTTGATGGAAAGAAAGCAATGAGAATTGTTTTTCTTACAACTCAGCTGGGACACCGCTGAGGAAACTTGAAAAATTGCAGCGTTTACACAGTCAACGTCCTCAGAAGTAACGGAGTTTAAGTCCGAGAAATCAAGATCTGTTGCTGCAGATCTCTCTGGAGCCTGAGGCTCGGACCTGACAGATCCCCTCTCGCAACACTCACAGTGAATGAGTGCTGCAGTAGTCTTACGAGAACGGCTGGGGCAGTTTATAATGAAGTGCCCTGACTTACCACAATAGAAACATAGATTCTCCTTAAAACGATGTTCCTTGCGTGCATCACTAACCCGTCGTTGTAAAGAGTCTACCTGCATGGGTTCAGGTTCAGGTTCCCGTGTGATCCTACTCAAAGGTTCCTTAGCTGGAGAGGAAGGTAGGAAAAGGTTAGTGCGATTGCTTTCGAACCATCTCTCTTGCCTGCGTTCAGTCAGACGAGTATCAATACGGATGCAGTAGTTAATAAAGTCACCTAACGCAGTGGGAGGGTCGGCACGAGCAAGTTCATCCTTAATCAGTGGAGATAACCCTTTTCGAAAAATAGATTTTTTGGCGGAACTGTCCCAGGTGGTATCAAGGGCCCATCTCCTGAAATCCAAGGCATATTCAGCTACCGAGTGCTTACCTTGGCGCAAAGCTAACATGGCTGCTTCAGCTGTTGCACCTCGATTGAGGTCATCAAACACCTGTCCCATGGCTGAAATGAAAGCATCAAGATGATCCAAACATTCATCCTCAGTCTCAATCAGAGGGTTTGCCCACATCAAAGCCTTGTTGGTAAGCAACATAATTATAGTAAGCACCTTAGATCGTTCAGTGGGAAATTGTGAAGCATGTGCAGAAAAAAAAAGATTGCATTGATTAATAAATCCCCTGAATTTCTCACGTTCACCGCCAAAACGAAAAGGGGGCAACTTGGGAATCCCAGAACTCGGGGCTACGGCAGTAGCCTGGACTCGCTCCTCTAGAACCTCAATCCTGGCTCGCAAATCCTGGGCAGTCTGTCCAAACACTTGCAAATTGTGATTAGTGAGGTCCTGTAGGTTTGTAAAACGGGTTTTTATAGTCTGCAAATCTGCAAGGATATTATCAGTCAATCCGCAAAGTTCCTTTATGCGGGCCTCCATTTTCCAGATCTTTTAAGACAGGAGTACTGGAAGGAGAGGAGAAGAAAAAAAAACAATAGTGTTTACCTGTGGTAACACTGCAGAGAGAAAAAAAAATTAAGGGAACTGCTCACCTGGAATGGTTGTGAGAAGTCACAACCACTATCATCACAGAAAGTTCAACCGGACATCTGATATCCACAGTTACAGCAGACACAAAAGAGGAAAGAAAAAAAAAAAACAATAGTGTTTACCTGTGGTAACACTGCAGAAAAAAAAAAACTTAAGGGAATTGCTCACCTGGAATGGTTGTGAGAAGTCACAACCACTGTCATCACAGAAAGTACAACCGGACATCTGATATCCACAGTTACAGCAGACACAGCCTTTCCAGACCCAGCAGACACTAACGTTTGGCTTCAGAATCTTGTATGTAAGGAGTACAGTTCATATAGTGTCTTGTGCTTGGGTGCGATGAAAACACAGGAGTCACAGGTTTGATATAGAAGGTCTTGTATTACTTCATACAAGTGGCAATAATAGTCACACAGTTTGCAGATACAAAAGCAGGAGACACAGCAGGCCAGAGTAACTTAAGCTCAGCAATCACTCTCCACAACAGGTTCAGGATCTCTTCTCTGTTACCATAAGTCCATGCAAACGTGGATTTATCAAATAGCAGTGTTCCAAAGTCCACGAGTGTTCCAAAGTTCCACAATAGGAAATAACTGGAGTACAAGGTCCAAGGCTTCCAGGAGTCAGGTCACAGGTACACTGCAGGCTTGATTCTGAAGCACTGATTGCTCAGCTGTGGCTGCTTAAGAAGCAAGAGGGAGAGAATCAGGGCGGGAACATGCAAGCTGGAAACTCCATATTGACTGAGGGCAAGACAGCTGCAGCAAGACAGAAAGTAAAATGGCTGACGGAAAAACTGAGTTTCAGGAACATGTACACAGAACCTTACAGGCCCCCTCTGAGTCTGTCTCTAGACTCCTTTCCTCTGCAGCTCCTCCTGACAGGGAGCTGCTTCACCACACGTCTGTCTCCTTCCACTTCCTCCTCAGGTCTCTCTAGACTCTGTTCCTTGCTCCTTCAAGCTTCACTCCCCCTCCTTCTTACTAGCTCCACCCACCGATACACTCTTTACTACTCAGAATGGGATGAGACCATCCTCCTGTAGGGTACGTCCAGGGTGCCCGGCTGCTATAGTCTGTGTTGAGTGCAGGTGTTAGAGTCCTAGGTGGTGCTCCTTCCTTACCTGGGAATGGGATATCACACCTCTGTAAGAGGTGCAATACCTCTGTGGCGACTGAACCCTCAGGGGCGTCACAAATATATGTGCAGCTAAAGACAATTAGGTGTGATTGGAAAGTGGGGTGTGCTTGCCCAGGCCAGATGCACAGAGTTAAGCAAAGGTCATAAAAGGGGGAGGGGTAACACAGACCACTCAGATGCGTGATAAAGATAAGAGGAATGGGGTACAATTATGGATACAAGAAGATGGGTGAGCACAGCAACTTAACAATGCTATTCACATGGGGCATTCAAGAGCATGGGAAAGCGGTGGAAACTCAACATTTCATAGCAGAAAACAATGCAATTCACATGGGGCATTCAGGAGCATGGCAATGCAGTAGAAACTCAACATTTCATACCAGAAAACAATTCAATTCACATGGGGCATTCAGGAGCATGATTTTTATGATACTGGAGAAGATTATACTGATTATTATTAGAGATGAGAGAGCACTAAAATGCTTGGATGATCATTACTCGAACCGAGAAATGCTTAATGCTCGAATTCTCATTTCAAGTAACAAGTATAATGGGAGTTAATGGGAAACCTGAGCATTATTCAAGCAGACCCTACAAAGAGATCTAAAGGTCAGTGAAAATGTTGAAGTGGAAAAGTGCTGAATGGAAAGAGAAAATGATGGGGAAGACTCCTGGAAGCATCCCTGATTGCGAGATCGCTGCTGAGAACAATGGTGTCACACTTCTACTCCACTTTAAGGACTGACAAAAAACATTGAAAATTGCCAAGAAATTGGAGTTTACATGAAAAAAATGTTAAGAAACATTCTTTCCTGTATAATTACTTTTGTATAAGTAAAAATGTAATAAGGATTTTTAAAAAAATAATTTAATTAAACCAAAATTGAAATTTTTAGTGAAAAATTCCTTGAAGGCATCTACTTTAATGCTTCATTCAATTATTGTGATCAAAGCATAGTTGTGGTACTCCTCCACTCATAAAAGTTCTGCACAGTGCAAAACCTGACAAAAATTACAAGCAGGGTCATCCATACAACCTTCGAAGGCACCAACTGTAGTATCTCATTCAAATATTGTGAGCAAAGTATAGTTGTGGTTCTCCTACACTCCTAAAAGTTATGCAGAGTGCAAAGCCTCCCAAAAATTACAAGCAGGGTCATATATACACTCTTGAAGGCAAGAACTGACTGGCCTCATTAAAATATTAAGAAAGTATATAGCTGTAGCAGACCAATTTCGTTTTTTATTTCAAACCAACAAAATTTCACACAAAGCAGGTTTTACAATATATATGACAATAGTAAATTTTTGACCAAAAATTTTTTGGAAAGTGGTTTTTAAAAATGTTAACCCACCATAGATTTACGCAAAGCATGTTAAGCACCAGGATTCATCCACTGGACAGGTTGCATCCCAGGCGCTGTATGTTCCCCATTCAGTTCCAGCCACTGCAGGCACTGCTCAGCATGGACATCGGTCCCAGTGTTTTGCTTGGGATCATGGTCTGCTGTTGGTTACTGCTGGCACTCTAGCTAAGTCTGTGGTAACCAGTGTTATTCAGGTGATGCCACTCTTCCTGGCGTCTAAGTCCAGCGATCACCTTACTGAGCATATCAGTGATATGGCATCTTCCCATTTGGTGCTGGGACGTTATCTGCTCTGGTGATGTGGCAGCTCCGGATTTGCCCCCCAGGCGCTGTCAGAGTGAGTGTTTTGAGTGGAGCTTTAGGTTTAAAAGGCTCCCAGCGACACCTGCGGGCGCGCTAGTGTTGTGTGTGTGTTTTTTCTCCTTAGCTTGGAGAAAGTTAGGTTTTTTGTTTGCCGCTTGGCTTCCAGCATCTGTATCTGGTCGTGTGGGCCTTTAGCACAGCACAGTTACAGAGCAAGTCCAACCACAAAGCCTTTTTGCTCCCCTATGAGTTCTACATGGTTATGTTGTAGCTAACTAGAGTCAGTTTAGCTTTTTCTTTGACTCAGCATCTGTTTTGACCATGTGTGCGATTGGCACGGGTCAGTTAAAGAGCGAGCTCAACCCTTGGCTCCTTCTCTCTGTGAAGTTAACAGATCTGTGTGTTCTGTTCACAGTGCATGGAGTTAACGCAGTCGTGTTTAGGTGTATGCTTGCCGTGTGTTCCGCCATTGCTCTCTAGCAGCAATTTTACATCTCTGCACAGTGGACCTCGGGTTGCGATTGCACTTTATTACTCATCTTTATTTAGTGCAATCCGCCAACCCTAACAGTAAACTCGTGCCAGGGTCTGGCTAGCAATGGAGGACAAATTTTCTGGTCTAAGGGAATGCATGGCAAAAAAAAAAATTCCCTTCAGAGAACCTTCATACTCCTCATCTTCTTGCGGTCCTCGTGTGTGGCGAACGTCGCCTGGAGAGGGATGCTAGCAGGGGAGGTAATGTTAGGCACCAGGATTCTTCCACTGCACAGGGTGGATCCCAGGTGCTAGTCTGGCCCTGCGGTCACCCATTCAGGTCCAGCCACTGCAGGCTCTGCTCAGCTTGGATTTCAGTCCTGGTGTCTTGCTTGGGATTGTGATGTTCCTTTGGTTGCAGCTGTCTCTCCAGCTAAGTCTGTGGTAACCAGTGCTATTCAGGTGCTGCCACTCATTCTAGAGTCTAAGTTCAGCGATCACCTTCTGAGCATGTCCGTGATGTGGCATCTTCCTGTTGGTGCTCGGACATTATCTACTCTGGTAATGTGGCAGCTCCGGATTTTCCCCAGGCACTGACAACGTATTTGGGGTGGAGCTTTAGGTTTAAAAGTCTCCCAGCGATGCCTGCGGGCACGCTAGTATCACTTATGTCTTGGGTGTGTGTGCGGAGGGCTACTCTACTATTCTGTCTGCGTGTGTGTGTTTCTGTCTGTGCTAAGACTGCTCACTTTGGCAGGCAAGCACTACACGTGTCCGGTTTCATTCCTTTGGCTCAGAGTCTGAGTTCCTGGTCGGCTACATGCGTAGGGTGTCAGATAGGCACTAATTCCGTGGCGTCAGGATTGGGTAACTACTGCTTGTCTTTGCACCTGTTTAATTCATGTGTGTAAGCACTATTTTTATGCAGTTTCATTTACTTGGCTCAGTGCTTGGGTACCTAGTCTGCTACATGCGAAGAGTGTTGGTTAGGCACTAATTCCGTAGCGTAAAGGACTAGGCTAACTACCGCTTGCCACTTGGCTTCCAGCATTTGTATCTGGTGGTGTATGTGGTTAGCACAGCTGAGTTACAAAGCAAGTCCAACCACAGAGCCTTTTTGCTCCCCTGTGAGTTCTACAAGGTTATGTTGTAGCTAACTAGCGTCAGTTTAACTTTTTCTTTGACTCAGCATCTATTTCAGCCACATGTGCGATTGGCATGGATCAATTACAGAGCAAGCTCAACTCTTAGCTCCTTCTCTCTGTGAAGTTAGCAGAGCTGTGTGTTGTGTGCTCTGTTCACACTGCATGGAGTTAACGCAGTCGTGTTTACGTGTATGCTTGCCGTTTGTTCCGTCATTGCTCCATAGCAGCAGTTTTACATTTCTGCACAGTGGACACCGGGTTGCGATTGCACTTTATTACTCCTCTTTATTTAGTGCAATCCTCCAACCATTACACTATATGCATGAATCACTGAATCCATAAAATAATTTGGAGGCTTTTTTTGAAGTTTAATATACCAGCGGTATATATAACTATACATATTATGTGACTAATTGAATCCCTAAAAAGTTTTGGAAGGTATTCTGTGAGTTTATTATACCAGCAAAATGCAACAACAATCAAGTTACAGTGCATGTATGAATCCTTGAATCCATAAAAAGTTTTGGAAGGTTTTGTTTAGAGTTTAACATACCAGTGAAATGTAACAAGAACCATGTTAGAGTGTACGAATGAATCACTGAATTTATACACATTTTTTCAATTTTTTTTTATTTGTATATAACACTGAACTGTAAGAGGAAGCACGTAATACCGTATGAATCAATAAAAAATGTTTATTTTTTTGAGTTTTAAATAACATCAACATGTAACAGAAAACAGTGTATAGATGAGTAATTGAATCCAGATGAATTTGTCACTGCTTTTTTATCGTGTTATATATACCACCAACTGTATGGATGAGCAATATAATACCAAAAAAAATGTTGAACTTGTTTTAAGGGTTATAGATCACCAACTTGTACCCAAGAAGATGTAATACTCTATGGTTGATCAACTTAATACCTAACTATTTTTAATGAATTTTTTTGAGGGTTAGATACCACCAAAATACACCCATGAAGACGTAGTATTCTGTGGATGAGACACATAATGCCAATTTATTTTTTTAACAATTTTTGGGAGGGTTAGATATCACCAAAATGTACTCAAGAAGATATAATACTCTGTGGATCAGCAATATAATACCTATACATTCTGAACAATTTTTTTGAGGGTTGCATTGCAGTGAAATGTACCCAAGAAGAAGTAATACTCATTGGAAGAGGAAAAAAAGAGAGCTTTCAACAGATACATACCACGTTACTAGAATCCATTTAAAACAATAATCCGTCAAGTTATATTTAGAGGTGAACGATTACCTCCTGTCAGTGTATCGCCGGCGGCTGGGTAGAGCTGTCACATCTTCCGATGATATTGTTTCATATGTAAGATCACCGTCGGACACTCTTAATTATG
This sequence comes from Oophaga sylvatica, assembly GCA_033576555.1. NCBI lineage: Eukaryota > Metazoa > Chordata > Amphibia > Anura > Dendrobatidae > Oophaga > Oophaga sylvatica. Next base: position 361,903,866 of record JARQOD010000002.1, on the reverse strand, counting down.
TTGACTACGGCAAACAGGAAAGTATATGGTGGTTTAATATTTTTGATTTTTTACAAGGAGACATGGGCATAGGGGATTGGGCGTTAAGGTGAGTACATGTTGTTTTTCGATTAAACATTTTTATAGAAGAGGGCACCTGGAATTTGGTGTTAGATGAGTTTAATGTGGTTTTTTCTATCCTATCCAATCATGTCCACCCATTGCATTTCAAGATGCAATAGAGCAAGAACTACAAATTCTAAAAAAAAGTCTAAAAAACACAACATAAATTCTAAACTTACTAAAAAAGAAAAAGAAACAATTAAAGAATTGAAAAATAAAGACTTATTGGTCCGAAAAGCGAGCAAAGGATGAGCAGTAGTACTACTCAATGTAGGACTACCCAATTACCGTATGCTGCAGGATTCTAATGTGTATCAGGAGTTGAGTTTCAATCCTACTACCAAACTATTAGCCAAATTAGACATCCTTCTCAAAGAGAGTATATTGATGGGTGTTTTAAGCAATAAACTAGCAGAAGATCTTATAGTTAGTGTTGAGCGATATTGCTCGATATCTAAAAATATCGTATCTAAATTGTATCGCCGATATCACTAAATATCGTCGATATCCGATTTCGATACCGGAAGTCCCATGTAAGTCTATGGGAACAAAATATCGCAACTAAAAAAAACCTTTATTTCCTTGTAAACACTAATATACACACATAGAATACATATATTATATATATACATGTCATTGTGACATATATATATACATATATGTATAGTTTATACACTTCTACATAGTAAAATATCCTCTGATTCAATTGCCGGGTAAAGCCGGCTTCTGTGAAAAGACAGAAGCACCCGACATGAAATGACACTTGGTGTACATAGGGTTAACCATGTCTTTTCATGTCGTTTGCAATCTGATTTGCACAAACAATTACATCAGTCTATGTGTGCAAAATTTCACACCTGTAGGGGTTAATTAAAGGTGTAAATTCGTTGTAAAAAAAACCGGACTTTTTTGCTACGAATTTACACCTTTAATTAACCCCTACAGGTGTGAAATTTTGCACACTTACACTCATGTAATTGTTTGTGCAAATCAGATATCAAACTACATGAAAAGACATGGTTAACTCTATGTAAACCAAGTGTCATTTCATGTCGGGTTCTGCATTTTCACAAAAGCCGGCAATTGAATTAGCGGCTATTATACTATGTAGAAGTGTATGAACTATAAATATAAATATATATATATATATATATATATATATGTGTCACAAATTTAATGACATGTATATATATATATATATATGAGGTGTAAAATTGCTGAAAAAAAAGGCGTGGGCTCCCGCCCTATTTTCGCAACCAGACAGACAAAGCCAGTGAGTGGGGGCAGATAATAATAGCCCAGAGAGGGACCATTATTTTTGCCCCCCCCCCGGCTACTAACATCTGCCCCCAGATACCCCAGAAAGGGCAAATCTCTAATTAGATTTGCCCTTTCTGGCACTTTGCCCGTCTATTCCCATTGCCCTGTAGCGGTGGCGAATGGGTTAATAAGGGGTTAAAATGACCTTGCAATTGAAAGGTCACTTTAAGCCAGGTTAATAATTGAGAGCTGTCAATTAGACAACTATCAATTATTAATCCTATTGTATGAAAGAAAAATCAAACACACACACTTTAATAAAAAAGAAGTTTAATGAAATAATCACACAGTTTTTGACCATATTTTATTTTCCTGCTAAAAACCATTTCCTGTAATAAAAATAAAATAATAAAGCAAAATTATTCTTACCAATCCGATGTACAGTCAGGTCCCACGGTGTAATCCTTCAGAAAGGGTTAATGTTTACTGCAGGGACCGCAGCTAATGCTGCAGCCTCACAGTAAACCCCCAAATGAATGAGTTCCTCTCCTGGCTGACAGGAGAGGAAGTGGAAAGCTTAATTGATTGCTTTCCACTTTCACTTCAGGTCAGCCAGGGACACAATCAGTGACGTCAGAGGGAACTGGTTAACAAAAATAGGGGATCCCCTCGAAAAAAATTGGCGTGGGGTCCCCCTATTTTTGTTAACCAGCCAGATGAAGCAGACCGCTGAGGCCTGGATTTTCAGGCTGTTAAGGAGCCAAGATCCATGGACCTTGCCAGCCTGATAATACCAGGCCACAGCAGTCTGCATATCTTGGCTGATTAACAAAAATAGGGGATCCCCTCGAAAAAAATTGGCGTGGGGTCCCCCCTATTTTTGTTAACCAGCCAGATGAAGCAGACCGCTGAGGCCTGGTTTTTCAGGCTGGTAAGGATCCAATATCCATGGACCTTGCAAGCCTGATAATACCAGGCCACAGCAGTCTGCTTAGCTTGGCTGGTTAACAAAAATAGGGGATCCCCTCGAAAAAAAAAACGGCGTAGGGGTCCCCCTATTTTTGTTAACCAGCCAAGTAAAATGCAGACTGCTGCGGCCTGGTATTAAAAGACTGTCAAGGCCCATGGATTTTGGCCCTCAACAGCCTGATAATACCAGGCTACAGCAGCCCCACATTTGGCGCATCAAAAGATGTGCCAATTGTGGCACTTTACCCGGCTCTTCCCACTTGCCGTGTAGCGGTGGCAAGCGGGGTAATAAGGGGTTAATGTCACCGTTGATTGCACGGTGACAATAAGCCCGGTTAATAATGGAGAGGTGTCAATAAGACACCGATCCATTATTAATCCCAAAGTTATTAAATGCATAAAAAAAAGACAAAGCAAGAAAAAAGTATTTTAATGAAATAAAAGAGACAACACACTTTTCATTTCTTTTATTGTACTCTTATTCCTGCGACGCCATCGATCTCCTGTAAAAAAAGAAAAAAAACAAACCAACAGTATACCACCTGTCCGACGCAGTCCATAGTAACGACAGTCCCACGACGATCCAGCTCTGCTACATCGCAATGACAGGCAGAGCCTGTCATCGCGACGCAGCACAGCTGATTACCTGCTTCCCCGGCGGTGACGTCATCGGACTGACTGCTTTACGGCCGGGATTACCCAGCAGTCACTGCAGTTATCGCGAGAAACTGCATGTGACCGCCGGGGAGAAGAGAATGGCGGCCATGAAGCAGTCCAGGACGTGACCGCCAGAGATCTTCTGCCAGGTAAGTGCCGCTGACTCCTGACAGACCCGACCGACGGACACTGACAGTGACAGACCCGACCGACGGACACAGACAGTGACAGTGACAAATCCGATTCCGGTATTCGATAAGACGAAAATATCTAAACGAATTATCGAAAGGCCGATAGAGCTAATATCGGCCGATAGCCGATATTTGCATTATCGTATCGCTCAACACTACTTATAGTACAATTTTCTGTGACACCCATTTACCATTCCCTCCGAAAAGTTCATAAAAATTTCTTTCCTCCTCCTTTAAGACCTACAGTCCTGCTGATCGTTATTGGCTCCCATAAAGTTTAAATACATAACGTAGAATATCTCCTGAAAAAAAGAATCAAGTGAAACAGTTTTTTTGTATAGAGCACTTGTGTTAAATACAAAAGAGCAAATAAAAAACAATAATTTAGAACAAAAAACAATGGGAAGGAAAAATAGAAAAACCAAAAGCTTGCTGTGACACAGATATTGGCACCCTTGGCATTAAATTAGTATGGTAACTCATTTTGACTTGCCTGTGGTAAATCACAAATGAGAATCAACTGTGATTAATTGCCTGTACCCATGTGACATGAATTAGCCAATGAATCCTGACTTCAGTGTTTTGAAAAGCCACATGGTAGGCCCTGTTTCTTTGTCACAGTGGTGAAAACAAAGGAGCTGTCTGAGGACATCAGAACTGCTATTATTAGCAGACTCAAGACTTCCAAAGTGTATAATGCCATCGACAAAAACCTTTGGTATCCATGTTTCAATATTGCTCAATGTTATTAAAAAGTTTGTCAAGCATGGTACCATCAAGAACCTCCCTGGTTGTGGGGAAAGTGGAAAATTGAGATGTCTTCGAAGGTTGGTGCGATTGGTGGAAAAACACTACGTCAAATATCCAAAGACCTGAAGGCCAACCTGGAACAGTCTTGGGTCATGGTTTCAACAAGTAACCTAAGCCACACACTAAACTAAGCTGAGCTTTATGGGCGAAGGCCAAGGTAGAAACCATTGCTGATGAAAAGACATAAAAAAACACCTAATCTATGCCAAAGAGTACATTGACAAACTACAAAAGTTTTTTGGCAATGCAAGCAACAGTTTGCTTACAGACGGTGCAGTAAAGCTTACGGCATAAGGAAAATAATACCCTACTAACAGTTAAGCATGGTGGAGGATCCATAATGCTGTGGTGTTGCTTTGCTGCATCTGGACTTGACTGTATCACTGAAATCTTGAAATTAGAGAATTATCAAGAGATTTTAGAGCAAAATGTAAGAAAACTTGGTTTGCGTGGACGATTATGGCTCCTCCAGCAAGACAATTGTTACGGATCTGCAACTCAGGATTAGGGAAGAAGAGGGAGAAGCTGACCCTGTACTAGGACTAGGCTGAAGCCCTATGATGGAGTTGGTGACCTATTCCTTGTGAATAGACCCACCGACCTTTTCTAGGCTAAACTCAAACGAAGACCTAAAAGTAGGGGGAAGGGTATCCCTGAACGATCTTGGGGCTGGGAACAAAAAACTGGTAACCTCCTAGTAGGAAAATAGAGAAAGCTGCAGAAACAAAAGGGAAACCAAAAAAACAAAGTAGGCAGAACTAGAGATCCCAGAACTGAACAAAATCAAACACAGAAAGCTATCAAAGCACCTAGCCAGAACTCTAGCGGATTAACACTGTTGTCCAGCATGGACTGGGAGGCAGATGCTGGGTAATAAAGGGTGATACAATCACCTGACCTTAGACAAACCCAGCACCAGGGAAAAAGACCAGCAGCCAGAAACCACAACAAGATGGGGATGGTCAAAACTAAATAGATTCTAACAACAATGACCTAAAGCACACATCCAAAAGTACAGAGAAATGGGTGAAAAAGAAAAAATGTACTGTTTTAAAATGGCCAACAATGAGTCCCGACCTCAATCTCACCCCAAATCTTTGGGGTGAACTGAAATCTTCCATTGGAAAAAAGAACTCTGCAAGCAATCAAGAGCTTGAACAAACTTCAAAGGATGTGTTGGAGAAAATGAAAGCTGAGAAGTGCAAGAAGCTTATAGATGGCTACAAGAAATGTTTGGAAGCTGTCATCAATGCTAAAGTGTGAGCAACCAAGTATTAATTTGGATGGCCTTTATTGCTGCACATGTTGTTTATTCTGTTTCTTCTTTGAAAAACAATGTTTTATCGTTGTATAACTTTGGACCACTCATTAAAAAATCCTGAGGCTATAACTTTGGTACATATCCATTTATTTCTGAAGATATTGTACGGTCTATGAAAAAAAAAAGGGTGCCAATAATTGTGAGCAGCACTGTATTGTGGCTGGAATAGGTAGTTTGGGAGAGAGATTCAGCTCCTGAATGGACATGTATCTTCAACCTCTTGTTGTCTTCCGGTTATATACGAGAAACAAATCATGTTATTTTGTCTCTGGATAATAAAGAGTAGCCAATTCTTCTTAATGGCTTAGTTGTGATATAGTCAGTCATTACCCCAGCATCACACATAGCAATGCAATATCGATATTAAAATATCACTTGCAGGTCTATAGTAATTACTCAGCAGCAATGCAGGAATTTTTAGTTATGGCCATTAATTTTTTGCTTCAAAATAATTATTTTTCCTTCAACGGCTCTTATTATTTACAAAGACAGATTGTCTCAATGGGGGCAGGTTTGTCCCTGTCCATTTCAAATATCTTTATGTAATATTGAGAAGGGCAATATATTTTCTCATTCCAAATCCCTTTTCCTCACATATTAGGTGGTATGGTGTTTTCATCGATGACCTCCTCCTGATATGGGAGAAAATTTTTGAATCAGCAGCAGAATTTTTTAAGTACATCAATCAAAACTAAATTAACTTGAACTTTACCCACAATACACAAATGTCAGAAATAGATTTTCTGGATATCTCACTCAGTAACAATTTCTCCTTATTGAGGTTATGCATACCAGGATGGGGAGTGGGGCTATACATACCAGGATAGGAATGAGGGGCTATTCATACCAGGATAGGGATGAGGGGACCATGCATACCAGAATTGGGGAATAAGAGGGACATTTATACCAGGCTGGAGATGAGGGGACCATGCATACCAGGATAGGGATGAGGGAGCCATACATGCCAGAATGGGGATGAGGGGTACAAGTATACCAGGAAGGGGATAAGGAGGCCATGTATACCAGGATGAGCATAAGGGGGCCATGAATACCAGGAAGGGGATAAGGAGGCCATGCATACCAGGATGAGAATGAGGGGGCCATGCATACCAGGCTGGGGAGGAGGAAGCCATGCACACCAGGATGGTGATGAGAGGTTATGCATACCAGGATGGGGACCATTCATACCAGGATAGGAATGGTTGTACCATGCATACTAGAATGGGGAATAAGGGAGCCATTCATACCAAGATAGAGATGAGGGGACCATGCATTCCAGAATGGGGATGAGGGGGCCATGCATACCAGGATGGGGATGAGGAGGCCATGCATACCAGGATGGGGATGAGGGGACCATGTATGCCAGACTGGGGATAAGGGGGTCATGTTTACCAGGATGGGGGTGAGGGGTCATGCAAACCAGGATAAGGATCAGGAGACCATGCATACCAGGATGAGGATGAGGGGGGTCATGCATACCAGGATGGGGATGAACAGGCAATCCATACCAGGATGGGGATGAGGGGGCCAAGCATACCAGAATGGGGAATAAGGGAGACATTCATACCAGGATAGGGATGAGGGTGCCATGCATACCAGGATAGGGATGATGGGACCATGCATACCAGAATGGGGATGAGGGGCCATGCATACCAGGATGGGGATGAGGAGGCCATGCATATCAGAATGGGGATAAAGGGCCATGTATACCAGGCTGGGGATGAGGGGGTCATGCATACCAGGAAGAGGATGAGGAGGCATGCATACCAGGATGAGGATTAGGGAGCCATGCATACCAGGATGAAGATGAGGGGGTTATGCATACCAGGATGGGGATGGGGCCATTCATACCAGGGTAAAGATGTCTGGACCATGCTTACTAGAATGGGGAAAGAGGGAGCCATTCATACCAGGATAGAGATGAGGGGGCCATGTATACCAGAATGGGAATGAGGAGGTCATTTATACTAGGATGGGATGAGGGGGTCATGTATACCAGGACGGGATGAGGGGGTCATGTATACCAGGATGAGGATGAGGAGACCATGCATATCAGGATGAGGATGAGGGGGCCATGCATACCAGGATGGAGTTGAAAGGGCAATCCATACCAGGATGGGGATGAGGGGGCCAAAATACCAGAATGGGGAATAAGGGAGACATTCATACCAGGATAGGGAGGAAGGGGCCATGCATACCAGGATGGGGATGAGGGAATCATGCATAAAAGAATGGGGATGAGAGGCCCATCCATACCAGGATGGGGATGAGGAGGCCATGCATACCAAAATGGGGATGAGGGGGTCATGCATACCAGGATGAGGATGAAGGGATCATGCATAACAGGATGGTGATGAGGGGGCCATGCATACCAGGATTGGGATGAGAGGACCATGCATACCAGGATAAGGATGAGGTGGCCATGCTTATCAGGATAGGGTTAAGGGGACAACTTTTACCAGGATTTGGATTGGGGCTATTCATACCAGGATAGTGATGAGGGGTCATGTATACCAAAATGGGGATGAGGGTGCCATGCATACCAGGATAGGGATGAGGGGACAACGTATGTCAGGATGAGGATGAGGGCAATGCATAACAGGATGATGATGAGGGGGCCATGCATATTAGGATAGGGATGACAGGACCATGTACAGGACCATAAGACGCATCTAGGTTTTGGAGGAGGAAAATAGAAAAAAAATTGAAGTAAAAAATTTAAATTTTTTATCCTGAAAAATATTATTCTATGGGGTGGATGCACTACACTCTATGGGGTGGCTGCGTTATACTATATGAGGTGGCTGTATTTTATGTTATGGGTGCCATTATACTCTCTGGGGTGTCTGCATTATAATCTATATGGTGGCTGCATTATAATCTATGGGGTAGCTGCATTCTACTCTGTCAAGGACTATAGGGTGCATTATACTATATGGGGCTTCATTCTACACTACTGAACTATGGGCAGTGCATTATACTATATGTACTATATGGGACCTGCTGTATCGAGGACTATGGGTAATGCATTGTACTATATGGAGAACTATGGGGTGCATTACAGTCATGGCCAAAAGTTTTGAGAATGACACAAATATTATATTTTCACATGATCTGCTGCCCTCTGGTTTTTATGTGTGTTTGACAGATGTTTTTATCACAGACAGAAATATAATAATTGCAAACATATGAGTAACAAAAGCTTATATTGACAGTTAGAATGAGTTAATGCAGCAAGTCAATATTTGCAGTGTTGACTAGAGTTGAGCGATACTTTCCGATATACAAAAGTATCGGTATCGGAATGGTATCGCCGATATCCAAAAAATATCGGCGATACCCGATACCGATACCGGAAATCCAATGTAAGTCTATGGGACAGAAATATCGTAACTAAAAAAACCTCTTTCTTTCCTTGTAAACACTAAATATACACACATAGAATACATATATATATATATATATATACACATGTCATTGTGACATATATATACATATATTTATAGTTTATACACTTCTACATAGTAAAATAGCCTCTGATTCAATTGCCGGGTAAAGCCGGCTTTTGTGAAAAGACAGAAGCACCCGACATGAAATGACACTTGGTTTACATAGAGTTAACCATGTCTTTTCATGTAGTTTGATATCTGATTTGCACAAACAATTACATGAGTGGCTGTGTGCAAAATTTCACACCTGTAGGGGTTAATTAAAGGTGTAAATTCGTTGTAAAAAAAACGGACTTTTTTGCTACGAATTTACACCTTTAATTAACCCCTACAGGTGTGAAATGTTGCACACAGCCACTCATGTAATTGTTAGTGAAAACAATAGATCAAACAACTTGAAATGACATGGTTAACTCTATGTAAACCATGTGTCATTTCATGTCGGGTTCTGCATTTTCACAAAAGCCGGCAATTGAATTAGCGGCTATTATACTATGTAGAAGTGTATGAACTATAAATATATATATATATATGTGTCACAAATTCAATGACATGTATATATATATATATATGAGGTGTAAAATTGTTGAAAAAAAATGCGTGGGCTCCCGCCCTATTTTCGCAACCAGACAAAGCCAGCGAGTGGGGCAGATAATAATAGCCCAGAGAGGGACCATTATTTTTGCCCCCCCCCCCTGGCTACTAACATCTGCCCCCAGACACCCCAGAAAAGACAAATCTATAATTAGATTCGCCCTTTCTGGCACTTTGCCCGTCTATTCCCATTGCCCTGTAGCGGTGGCGAATGGGTTAATATGGGGTTAAAGCCACCTTGCTATTGAAAGGTGACCTTAAGCCAGGTTAATAATTGAGAGCTGTCAATTAGACAACTATCAATTATTAATCCTATTGCATGAAATAAAAATAAAACACACACACTTTAATTAAAAATCATTTTAATGAAATAAAGACACATGTTTTTGACCATCTTTTATTTTACTGCAAAAACCATTTCCTGTAATAAAAATAAAATAAAAAAGCAAAATTATTCTTACCTATCCCATGCACAGTCAGGTCCCACGGTGTAATCCTTCAGAAAGGGTTAATATTTACTGCAGGGACCGCAGCTAATGCTGCAGCCTCACAGTAAACCCCCAAATGAATGAGTTCCTCTCCTGGCTGACAGAAGAGGAAGTGGAAAGCTTAATTGATTGCTTTCCACTTTCACTTCAGGTCAGCCAGGGACACAATCAGTGACGTCAGAGGGAACTGATTAACAAAAATAGGGGTTCCCTTCGAAAAAAAAAATGGCGTGGGGTCCCCCCTATTTTTGTTAACCAGCCTGATGAAGCAGACTGCTGAGCAGTGGCGTACCGTGAATGAAGCAGACCATGCAGCTGCTATGGGGCCCGGACAGGTGAGGGGGCCCGCGACGGTCGGGTAGATGTGCTGACACAGTACTACCAGGGGGTCGGCGGGGGGGGAGCGCAGCTCTTCTATATACTCACCCTTCCGCCGGCGCGGTCTCTGCAGCCCCTGCTCTTTTCCCACGGTCTCCGACGCCTGTGTTCAGCGGTCAGGTGGTACCGCTCATTACAGTCATGAATATGCACATATTCATGACTTTAATGAGCTGTCCCGCGTGACCGCTGAACACTGGCGGCGGAGACCGCGGGAGAAGAGCAGGGGCTGCAGAGACCGCGCCGGCGGAAGGGTGAGTATAAGGGATATTTACCTGTCCCGTTCCACCGTTGCTCGCGTCTTCTTGCTGCAATGTTCAGGTCAGAGGGCGCGATGACGTCGTTAGTGCGCGCCGCGCCCTCTGCCTGATCATTCACTGCTGGAGGACCCCGAAGACAGCGGCACTCAGCAGTGGAGAGAGGACAGGTAAATATCTCAGGTGCCGGGGCCCTGAGCGAGCGGTGACATGGGCACCTGGTGTCACCCCCTGCTCAGGACACCGGCACCTGGCCCCCAGCGACGAGAGGTGAGTATGTCTTTTTTTTTTTTTTGGTTGCAGCAGCTGCGGCAGCATAAGGGCCTATACTATGGAGCATCTATGGGGGCACAATCTATGGGGGCACAATCTATGGGGGCATGATCTATGGAGCATCTATGGGGGCACAATCTATGGGGGCATAATACATTTTTTTGTTTAATGTGTCCCTCACTGTGCTGGCACTTTACATTTACAATGGCTCTGGGTTTTTTTTTTTTGGGGGGGGCCCATTCAGACTTTTGCTATGGGGCCCCATGATTTCTATGTACGCCCCTGCTGCTGCTGAGGCATGGTATTTAAGGCTGTTAAGGAGCCAATATCCATGGACCTTGCCAGCAGCGTCGGACTGGAGTACCTTGGGCCCACCAGAGAAAAATTATTCTTGGGGCCCACCATCATACTTCCCAACCTTTGAAGAAGGGAAAGAGGGACAAAGGCTGTGGCACGCTGTGCCTGCTGCAGCAAATTTTAGGCCATGCCACGTTGCACCACAGACTGTCCAGGAGTTGGTGGATGCTTTAGTCGAGGTGTGGGAGGAGATCCCTCAGGAGACCATCCGTCGCGCTCATCAGGAGCATGCCCAGAAGTTGTAGGGAGGTCATACAGCATACCTCCCAAGTTTTGAAGACAGGAAAGAGGGATAAAGGCTGCGGCGCGCATAGTGCGCCGCTGCAAATTTTAGGCCACGCCCCGACCACACCCATTTCACAGCTAATCACACCCATATTCTCGCCCCAAGCGTACCCATTTAGCACTGCTGATCACACTGACTGGTAATGAGGGCACAGTGGCTGGTACTGAGGAAAAGAAAGAAAGAGCAGCGAGAGAGAAAGAACAAACAGAGAAAGAAAGAGAGGAAAGAAAGAAAAGAGAGAGAGAAAGAAAGAACAGAGAGAAAAAAGAACAGAGAGCGAGAAAGAACAGAGAGCGAGAAAGACTAGAGAGAGAAAGAAAGACGAGAGAGAGAGCCAGAGGCGTAGCTAGGGTTTTGGTTTAGTGGGGGCGAAACTTCTGAGTGGACCCTAATCAGAGAACCTCAGCAAATGATCGCGCTGTTGCCAAAAATAATCTATATATAAAAAGACCAATATTGATATTACCGCCATATGGTCTGTGGTAAATAATACCAGTCCTACAGAACATATAATAGATTACTGCACAGGTACAGATAATGACTTACCGCTGATGTTCTTTCTAATGGAATTGTTCACTTTTCATGTCTTTTCCATCTGGCCCAGACCGACATGACGACTTCTCCAGCCAGGACTCGACTGCAGAGATTACAACAAAGACACATTTCACTTCTCATATTTTTAGCACTGTCACGGTCACCAATTGGACTATTCTCAACCTGCACAAACTCCTCATCCTGCTGATACCCCAATACTGAGCCGCTGCTGCCATATGTGTCCCTATTTCTGCACCTGATACCCCAATACTGAGCCGCTGCTGCCGTATGTGTCCCTATTACTGCACCTGATACCCCAATACTGAGCTGCTGCTGCCGTATGTGTCCCTATTACTGCACCTGCTGTGTGGTTCTGTGTGACCTCTAAATTTTAAAGCACCCCTCTAGAATATAGTAATGCCGGGTGCAAGTGCCCTAGAAAACAGTGCCCACATTTTGTCCCCTAGACTGTAATAATGCCCTGTGTGCCCCTTTGACAGTCACAGTAACCCGAGTTCCCCTATAACAATAAGTGTCCACTTTACATTTAATAATGTCCCAAGTCTCCCCCTGTACATCTCCCCTATACACAGAATAATGCCCCCTCACTGGATATATACTGACCCCTTAATGTCCCCAAACTATTTAATGGGTCCAACACTGTATGATGGCCCCTAGACAGCATCCATACAGCATAATACACCAGATAGTCCTCAATATAGTATAATGCACCCCCATAGGCAGCCTCTATATTATAATAAACCCCCATAGGCAGAGTCTATAATATAATGCACCACCATAGGCAGCCGCTATATTATAATGCACCCCCATAGGCAGCCTCTGTAGTATAATGCATCCCCATAGGGAGTCTCTGTAGTATGATGCACCCCAATATGGAGCCTCTGTAGTATAATGCAGCCCCCATATACAGCCTCTGTAGTATAATGCACCCCCCATATACAGCCTCTGTAGTATAATGCACCCCATTAAATAAAAAAAAAAAACAATACTCACCTCCCGGCTCCTGTGCTGCTCACTGTTCTCCCTCTCAGCGTCTGACAGCGGGCGCCGGCAGGTGATGTCATCGCGCCCGCTGTCAGACGCTGAGAGGGGGATTATGGGAGAGAAGGAGCGCTCGCTCCTTCTCTCTCTATGCGGACAGCTGTATCGGCTGGATGCCGATACAGCTGACCCTCCGATGACGGGTGGGGGGCCCACTGCTGGCACCGGGCCCCCCCACCGCCTGTTCAGGCCCCATAGCTTCCGGGCGGCAGAGCAGGGAGAGTGATTCTCCCTGCTCTGCCGCAGAATGTAACTGTATCGGCGTGCTGTGCGACCTATCCTTTCAAATCAGGGGCCACCACGCAGGAGCTGGGGCCCACCGGAGGTTTCTCCGGTGTCCCGGTGGCTCAGTCCGACCCTGCATGCCAGCCTGATAATACCAGGCCACAGCAGTCTGCTTATCTTTGCTGGCTAACAAAAATAGGGGATCCCGTCGAAAAAAATTGGCGTGGGGTCCCCCCTATTTTTGTTAACCAGCCAGATGAAGCAGACTGCTGAGGCCTGGTTTTTCAGGCTGTTAAGGAGCCAAGATCCATGGACCTTGCCAGCCTGATAATACCAGGCCACAGCAGTCTGCATATCTTGGCTGGTTAACAAAAATAGGGGATCCCCTCGAAAAAAAATTGGCGTGGGGTGCCTCCTATTTTTGTTAACCAGCCAGATGAAGCAGACTGCTGAGGCCTGGTTTTTCAGGCTGGTAAGGATCCAATATCCATGGACCTTGCCAGCCTGATAATACCAGGCCACAGCAGTCTGTTTAGCTTGGCTGGTTAACAAAAATAGGGGATCCCCTCGAAAAAAAAAAACGGCGTAGGGGTCCCCCTATTTTTGTTAACCAGCCAAGTAAAATGCAGACTGCTGCGGCCTGGTATTAAAAGACTGTCAAGGCCCATGGATTTTGGCCCTCAACAGCCTTATAATGCCAGGCTACAGCAGCCCCACATTTGGCGCATCAAAAGATGTGCCAATTGTGGCACTTTACCCGGCTCTTCCCACTTGCCCTGTAGCGGTGGCAAGCGGGGTAATAAGGGGTTAATGTCACCGTTGATTGCACGGTGACAATAAGCCCGGTTAATAATGGAGAGGCGTCAATAAGACACCGATCCATTATTAATCCCAAAGTTTTTAAATGTTTAAAAAAAAGACACAGCAAGAAAAAAGTATTTTAATGAAATAAAAGAGACAACACAGTTTTCATTAATTTTATTACTCTCTCATTCCTGCGACGCCATCGATCTCCTGTAAAAAAAGAAAAAAAACAAACCAACAGTATACCACCTGTCCGACGCAGTCCATAGTAACGAGTGTCCCACGACGATCCAGCTCTGCTACATCGCAATGCCAGGCAGGGCCTAACATCCCGACGCAGCACAGCTGATTACCTGCTTCCCCGGCGGTGACGTCATCGGACTGCTTTACGGCCGCGATTACCCAGCAGTCACTGCAGTTATCGCGAGAAACTGCATGTGACCGCCAGGGAGAAGAGGATGGCGGCCATCAAAGCAGTCCAGGACGTGACCGCCGGAGAACTTCTGCCGGGTAAGTGCCGCTGACTCCTGACAGACTCGACCGACGGACACTGACAGTGACAGTGACATTCCGATTCCGGTATCCGATATGACGAAAATATCAGTACTCGGAATCGGAAGTCCGATACAGCTAATATCGGCCGATACTCGATATTTGCAGTATCGGAATGCTCAACCCTAGTGTTGACCCTTCTTCTTCAGGACCTCTGCAATTCTCCCTGGAATGCTCTCAATCAACTTCTGGACCAAATCCTGACTGATAGCAGTCCATTCTTGCACAATCAATGCTTTCATTTTGTCAGAATTTTTAGGTTTTTGTTTGTCCACCCGTATCTTGATGATTGAACACAAGTTCTCAATGGGATTAAGATCTGGGGAGTTTCCAGGCCATGGACCCAAAATCTCTATGTTTTGTTCCCTGAGCCATTTAGTTATCACCTTTGCTTTATGGCAAGGTGCTCCATCATGCTGGAAAAGGCATTGTTGATCGCCAAACTGCTCTTGGAGGGTTGGGAGAAGTTGCTCTTGGAGCACATTCTGGTACCATTCTTTATTCATGGCTGTGTTTTTAGGCAAGACTGTGAGAGAGCCGATTCCCTTGGCTGAGAAGCAACCCCACACATGAATGGTTTCAGGATGCTTAACAGTTGGCATGAGACAAGACTGGTGGTAGCGCTCACCTTGTCTTCTCCGAATGAGGCGTTTTCCTGATGTCCCAAACAATCGAAAAGGGGATTCATCAGAGAAAATAACTTTACCTCAGTCCTCAGCAGTCCACTGCCTGTACCTTTTGCAGAATATCAGTCTGCTCATGATGTTTTTTCTGGAGAGAAGTGGCTTCTTTGCTGCCCTCCTTGAGACCAGGCCTTGCTCCAAGAGTCTGCGCCTCACAGTGCGTGCAGATGCACTCACACCTGCCTGCTGCCATTCCTGAGCAAGCTCTGCACTGCTGGTAGCCCGATCCCACAGCTGAAACACTTTTAAGAGATGGTCCTGGCGCTTGCTGGTCTTTCTTGGGCGTCCTGAAGCCTTTTTGGCAACAATGGAACCTCCCTCCTTGAAGTTCTTGATGATCCGATAGATTGTTGACTGAGGTGCAATCTTTCTAGCTGCGATACTCTTCCCTGTTAGGCCATTTTTGTGCATTGCAATGATGACTGCACATGTTTCTTTAGATGTAACCATGGTTACCAGAAGAGAAACAATGATGCCAATCACCAGCCTCCTTTTAAAGTGTCCAGTGGTGTCATTCTTACTTAATCATGACAGATTGATCTCCAGCCATGTCCTCATCAACACCCACACCTGTGTTAATGGAGCAATCACTGAAAAGAGGTTAGCTGGTCCTTTTAAGGCAGGGCTGCAATTATGTTGAAATGTGTTTTGGGGGATAAAGTTCATTTTCTAGCCAAATATTGAATTTGCAAGTAATTGCTGTTAAGCTGATCACTCTTTATAACATTCTGGAGTATATGCAAATTGCCATTAGAAAAAGTGAAGCAGTAGACTTTGTAAAAATTAATATTTGTGTCATTCTCAAAACTTTTGTCCATGACTGCATACTATGGGGAATGCATTGTACTACATGGAGGACTATGAGGAGTGTATTATACTATGTGGAATATTGAGGAGTATATTTTAATATATGGTGGACTATGGAGTGAATTATACTATGGGGAGTGCATTATAGAACATGGAGTACTATGGAGGTACATTATACTATATGGAAGACTATGGTGAGTGTATTATAAAATATGGAAGTCTATGGGCAGTGCATTATACTGTATGTACTAAATGGTACCTGCATTTTACTATATCGAGGACTAGGCAGAATGCATTATCCTATATGAAGAACTATGGGGTGCATTAAACTATGAGGAGTGCATTATACTACATAGAAGGGTATGAGGAGTGTATTATTCTATATGGGTGACTGAGGAGTATATTTTAATATATGGAGGACTACGGGGTGTATTATAGTATGGTTGAGTGCATTGTACTACATGGAGGACTATGGAGATGCATTAAACTATATGCAGGACTATGAGGAATGTATTATATTATATGGAGCGCTATGGGGAGTGCATTATACTATATGGAGGACTATAGGGGGTGCATTATACTATATGGAGGACTATGTAATGTGTATTATACTATATGGAGGACAATGGGAAGTATATTATACTATATGGAGGACTACGGGAGTGTATTATACTATATGGAGGACTATGGGGAGTGTATTATACTATATGGATAACTATGGGGAGTGTATTATACTATATGGAGGACTATGGGGAGTGTATTATTCTATATGGAGGACTATGGGGAGTGCACTAACTATATGGAGGACTATGTGGAGTGCATTATACTAAATGGAGGACTATGGGGAGTGCATTATACTAAACAAGCAAAATGCTGCCTATTCTTCAAGTGACTGAATTGGTTAAGTCGGAACAAAAATCATTGTTCTAAGCAGCACATCGCCCAGTGAAAACTGCAGATATACTGCTGATAAGATGATACTATGTGGGGACAGATTGATCTACTAGTGATCACTAGAGATGAGCGACTTTGCATTTTTAGGGTCTAGTCAAGTTTCATGAAACCAGACTTTCTCAAAAGTCGAGTCAAACGAAATCGGCCGACTATTGGGAAAAGTTGGAGGTCCGACTGAAACACGAAACCCAATGCAAGTCAACGAGGAAGCAAAGTCGGCAGGGAGTGGAGGACAGTAAACACACCTACAGTGCTCATTTCAATGCCAGCGACATCAATTCGTATTACTTGAGCTTGGCAACCTTAATTTACTTTATAATTATAGTTAAGCATTGAAAACTGGGGGTTATTTGACTAAAGTTGTGGGGGGGTTGGGCTGGCTCCAGGTTTTCGTGTGCCCCGGGTGAAAGAGTGTCAGTGGGTCCCTTTAACACATACCACAATTCATGATGATCCGATACGGCACAGAAATATATGTATAGTACAATGACAAATACGTCACTTCTTACATTACATGAATCTATTTTAAATTCTACAATAGCTCAAAAACCGGACAGTATATTCCTCCATACAGTATTATGGCCATTGGCCACCACATAGTGTACCATACAGAATAACGAGCCCCATATATTGCTCCATACAGAATAATTGGTCCCATGTATTGTTCCATACAGTATATGATGAGCTCCACATAATGCTACAGTATATGATGGTCCCCATATAATGTGCATACAGTATAGGACGGTCCCCATAGAGTAGAATTAACCCTACATATTGCTCTATACAGTATAATGAGTCGCATATAAAGCTCCATACAGTATATGATGTGCCCCATAAATTGTTCCATACAGAAAGGGCTCCATATAATGATCCATACAGAATAGGCCCCATATGTGCTCCATATGATGCTCCATACCCTATATGATGCCCCATAAATAATGAACCCCATATGATGCTCCAGTATTTGATGGGCCCCATGGATGATGCTTCAGTGTATGATTGGCCCCATAGATGCTGCTCCAGTGTCTGATGTCCCCCATTTAGAATGCTCCAGTATATGATGGACCCCATGGATGATGCTCCAGCGTATAATGGGCCAATATAATGCTTCATATATGATGGGCCCCATTTATAATGCTCCAGTGTATAATGGGCCCCGTAGATGCTGCTCCAGTGTCTGATGTCCCCCATTTTGAATGCTCCAGTATATGATGGGCCCCATGGATGATCCTTCAGCGTATGATGGGTCAATATAATGATCCATATATAATGGGCCCCATTTATAATGATCCAGTGTATAATGGGCCCCGTAGATGCTGCTCCAGTGTCTGATGTCCCCATTTAGAATGCTCCACTATATGATGGGCCCCATGGATGATGCTTCAGCGTATGATGAGCCAATATAATGCTTCATATATAATGGGCCAGATTTATAATGCTGCAGTGTATAATGGGCCCCGTAGATGCTGCTCCAGTGTCTGATGTCCCCCATTTTGAATGCTCCAGTATATGATGGGCCCCATGGATGATCCTCCAGCGTATGATGGGCCAATATAATGATCCATATATAATGGACCCCATTTATAATGATCCAGTGTATAATGGGCCCCGTAGATGCTGCTCCAGTGTCTGATGTCCCCCATTTTGAATGCTTCAGTATATGATGGGCCATATGGATGATGCTTCAGTGTATGATGGGCCCCATATATCATACTCCAGTGTATAATGGTCCCACTCCCCATATATTGCTCCAAACATAAAATAAAATGAAATACCTCTCCTCTCTGGGCACTGCTCTACTCTGGACTCCTCAGCGTAGCCATCTTCCAGCTCTCTGCACTTGGACTGTTCAGGCAGAGGGCGTACAGACGTGACATCATCACGCTCTATGACCTGAATGTCACTGTCAGGAAACGCGGAAGACGCCACAGCGGTTGAGCAGGGAGAGGTAAGTATTGCAAGTGCTGGGGCCCTGAGCAAGCAGGGGGGCCCACTAGTTGATGACAGCACTGGCACAGGGCCCCTTATAGTGTGCCGGTGTGTCTGACGGCGAATGGGCCCCCCCACGGTCAGAGACACTTTTGCGTACTAAGAGGGGCCCTGTGCCAGTGCCGTCGCCCACGAGTGTGCCCCTCCACCTGCTCAGGGAACCGGCACTGACGCGTGTGCGCCAGGTGCTGACGCCGGCCTGAGGGCAAGCGAGATCCTGTAAGGCTCCTGTAAGGCATATTGCGCCGATTCAGGCCTGGTGTCCAGTTTACAGGCCCAGTAGTCAAAGGGGAATGAACTGTGAGGGAGAACATCAATAGGGGAGGAGAGGTAATTTTGTACCATTGTTGACAACTGCTGTCTCCTGTCTGTTTTTATCGATTCAGTATTAACAGTCATGTGAGCGGTACTTGAGAAATCAGTAAACAACATGGTCATGAAACCCCTGTCTCCAATGCCACTTCGGCTGTGTGCACCACAAACACCTCGTCCATTTGACCCACTACGGCTCGTGATAGAACCTGCACCGCTGCTGTGTGCTGGGAATGCCTCTAACAAATGGTTTACAAGAGTTGCTTGTTTGTTTGCCAATATTAGCTCTAGGTTCTCCTGTGGCATGATGTTCTGTAATTTACCTTTATAGGCAAATGAGGATGCTGGCCAACCAGTAGTCGTCATCCTTCATCATTGTGGGAATGCGGGGATACCTTTTTAGGATCCGCAACACATAATCACACATGAGGGCCAATGT
Source organism: Oophaga sylvatica (assembly GCA_033576555.1). Lineage (NCBI taxonomy): Eukaryota > Metazoa > Chordata > Amphibia > Anura > Dendrobatidae > Oophaga > Oophaga sylvatica. Next base: position 361,884,113 of record JARQOD010000002.1, on the reverse strand, counting down.
TCCAGGTGTCAATGATGCACTGCCAGTGGTGGGTGGAGGAGCACTTTCTGCCAAATCCACGTACCTCCAGTCATGCAAAAACCCTGTACCTGACTGTTGTGAATGTGCTAGAAATGAATTCTGAGTGGTTACAAACAGTACTGAACTATCCAATGAAGATTGTGAAGATTGGCGATCAGGTGTTACTGACTGGTCTTATATAAGGGAGGTTCCCTCCCATCAGGGTTGCCGGTGATCAATTGTTCTGGTCTCATCTTTGATTCCTGGTCACTTTTTAGCCTGCTGTTTCGTTCCTGCATCTTCTGCTAACAGATAAGACATTTTCTTCTTTTTTGCTTTTTGCATTTTGTCCTGCACTTCTGTGGGGATCTGCCGGGTCCCCCTGGGGGCTTGTGCTCCTCTCAGTTTAGTTCAGCCACTGTTGTTTGTTCATTTGCCTTTTCCAGTTTTTTCAGTGGCTGCTGTTTAGTTTTTGTTACACCAGAGAACTAATTTAGGTGGTAGAGGTCGTGTGATCTCAGGTGTTTTTGTAATTAGTAGAGTTGGTACTTTTCAGAGTTTTTTGGGGTTGCAGTAAGTGTCCTTCCTATCCTTTTCTATTTAGGAAGTTTGGGCCCCAGCGTTTGCTCATACTATTTTCTATCTGTGTCTGTATTTCTTCTTGTCTAACCGCCATTACATGTTTGGGGGCTTTCTATGTTCTTTGGGGATCTGCTCCGGGGCAGATAGTTTTCCTCTTTCTGTCTTTAGGTGTAGTTAGCTTCTTAGGCTGTGACGAGGCGTCTAGGATCAACGTAGGTACACTCCACGGCTGCCTTTATTTGTGGTGGTTAGTCAGGGTACTGCAATCCCATAGATTCCAACCTCTCTGGTGTATTTCCTTTTTTGCTTGCTCTCCTCAGCTACCAAATCATAACAGTATCACCGGCCCAAAAACTGATATTTGTATGGTACTCACAGAAGGGAAAAATAGTGTTAAAGAAAGAAGATTGTCAGAGTTGTCAGAGATTTTTTTTCCCTCTGTATCTCTGGGTGCTGAGGAGAATTTTTATTTTTTTTTCTCTCAATGGAGTTTGCACAGTTGTCTGGCCGTGTGGATCAGCTTGCCACTGAAGTTCGGAGTATTGCTATCTATCTTGCTAGGTTGCCGGTTGTGGAACCTAGGATCCCCATGCCAGATTTATTTTTGGGGGATCGAGCTAAATTTCTGAATTTCAAAAATAACTGTAAGTTGTTTTTTGCCTTGAAACCTAAGTCCTCAGGGAACGCAGCACAGCAGGTTCAAATTGTCATCTCTCTCCTGAGCGGCGATCCTCAGGATTGGGCTTTTTCCCTGACAGCTGGGGATCATGTTTTGAGTAATGTTGATGCATTTTTTCAGGCTCTGGGGTTATTGTACGATGAGCCTAATGTCACTGATCAAGCTGAAAAAGCCTTGTTGGCATTAAATCAGGGGCTTGAGGACTCTGAGTTATACTGTCAGAGATTCCGAAGGTGGGCAGTCCTGACCAAATGGAATGACGATGCTTTGGCAGCCCTTTTTCGGAAGGGTCTGTCAGAGAATGTAAAGGATGTTATGGTGGGATTCCCTGTCCCTTCTGGTCTCAACGATTCTATGTCATTAGTGATTCAAATTGACAGACGTTTGCGTGAGCGTAGAGGTATGCGTGGAATAGTGTTGCCTTGTGAACCAGCTTCTGAACCCATGCAGTGTGATAGAGTGGATTCTGGGGCACAGCGTCATGAGTTTCGAAAACGCAATGGGTTATGTTTCTACTGTGGTGACGCCTCTCATGCTATTTCAGTCTGCCCTAAGCGGGGAAGACGTTTTGCACGCTCAGTTGTCTTGGGTAGTGTTCAGACTAAATTTCTGTTGACTGTTACCCTGATTTGCTCCCTGTCCTTATTTTCTGCTTAGGCTTTGGTTGATTCGGGAGCAGCTATTAACCTGATGGATTTTGATTTTGCTAAACGTTGTGGGTTTCCCTTGATACCCCTACGGAAGTCTATTCCCCTACTGGGGATCGATTCTACCCCTTTGGCTGAGAATAAACCTCAGTTCTCTACTCAGGTGATAATGAGGGTTGAACCTGATCATCAGGAGAGTTGCAAATTTTTGGTGCTGTATAATCTGCATGACATTATCATACTGGGTTTCCCTTGGTTACAGTCTCATAATCCTGTTTTGGATTGGAAATCTGTTTCTGTAACCAGTTGGGGCTGCCAATGTGTTAATACCAACACTCCTGTTTTTTCTGCCTCCCCCCAGGCTCAGGATGTTCCTGACTTTTTGACTGATTTTTCTGATGTGTTTAGCAAAAGTAAATCTGCATCCTTGCCCCCCATAGGAGCTATGACAGCGCTATTGAATTAGTGCCTGGTAGTAAATTCCCTAAAGGTCGCCTTTTTAACTTGTGTGTACCTGAACATGACGCTATGCGGTCTTATATCAAGGAGTCATTGGAGAAGGGTCATATCAGACCATCCTCTTCACCCTTGGGTGCCGGTTTTTTCTTTGTGGCCAAAAAGGATGGTTCATTAAGGCCGTGTATTGATTATCGTCTCTTGAACAATATCACTGTGAAATATCAATATCCGTTACCCTTGATTTCTGACCTGTTTTCCAGGGTGAAAAGTGCTACTTGGTTTACCAAGCTTGACCTCAGGGGGGCATATAACCTTATTCGCATTAAGCAAGGATATGAATGGAAGACGGCATTTAATACCCCAGAGGGGCATTTTGAGTACCTAGTGATGCCCTTTGGGCTCACTAATGCTCCTTCTGTCTTCCAGTCCTTCATGAATGACATTTTCAGGGATTTTGTGGATAAATTTCTGATTGTTTATTTGGATGATATCTTGATTTTTTCCAATGACTGGGACTCTCATGTGAAACATGTTCGGACTGTGTTCCAGATTTTGAGAGAGAATGCTCTGTATGTGAAGGGATCAAAAAGTCTTTTTGGCGTACAGAGGATCTCATTTCTGGGATTCATTTTGTCCCCATCTGTTATTGAAATGGACCCGGTCAAGGTTCAGGCCATCTGTGATTGGGTCCAACCTACTTCATTAAAGGCTCTTCAAAGATTCTTGGGTTTTGCCAATTTTTATCATAAATTTATTGGTAATTTCTCTGTTATTGTTAAACCATTGACTGATTTGACCAAAAAGGGTTCTGATGTGGTGAATTGGCCTCCTGAGGCAGTCTCTGCGTTTCAGGAACTTAAGCAGAGATTCACTTCTGCTCCTGTTCTACGTCAGCCTGATGTTTCTCTGCCATTTCAGGTGGAGGTTGATGCCTCTGAAATTGGGGCAGGTGCCGTTTTGTCCCAAAGAGATACAGAGACCTCTAAAAGTAACCCTTGTGCCTTTTTCTCTCGAAAATTTTCTCCAACTGAACGTAATTATGACGTGGGTAATCGGGAGTTATTGGCCATGAAGTGGGCTTTTGAAGAGTGGAGACATTGGCTGGAGGGAGCCAAACATCAGGTGGTGGTCCTCACAGACCATAAGAATCTGGTTTATCTGGAATCAGCCAAGCGACTTAATCCTAGACAGGCCAGGTGGGCCTTGTTTTTCACACGTTTTAATTTTCTGGTTTCCTTTCTTCCTGGCACTAAGAATGTTAAGGCGGATGCCCTCTCGAGGAGTTTCCTTGCGGACTCTCCTGAGTTATCTGATCCTGCTGTTATTTTGAAAGAGGGTGTAGTTCTTTCCGCCATCTCGCCCAATTTGAGACTGGCTCTGGAAGGGTGTCAGGAGGATAAACCCGAGCGCTGCCCTATTGGGAAATTGTTTGTCCCAGACCGATGGAAAAAGAATGTGATGTCTGGGATTCATTGTTCCGCGTTGGCCGGTCATCCCGGAATTTTTGGTACCAGAGACTTGGTTAGTCAATCCTTTTGGTGGCCTACTTTGTCTCGTGACGTCAGGGAATTTGTGCAGTCCTGCGGGACTTGCTCTCGCTCCAAGCCTTGCTCTCGCTCTAGTGGTTTGTTGATGCCATTGCCTGTGCCCAAGAGACCATGGACCCATATCTCTATGGATTTCATTTCTGACCTCCCTGTTTCTCAGAGAATGACCGTTATCTGGGTGATTTGTGATAGGTTTTCCAAAATGATACATCTTGTGCCATTACCTAAGTTGCCTTCCTCCTCTGAATTGGTGCCTTTGTTCCTTCAGCACGTGGTTCGGTTACACGGCATTCCTGAGAACATTGTGTCTGACAGAGGAGTCCAGTTTTTTCCAGATTTTGGAGGACTTTTTGTTCTAAACTTGGTGTTCAATTGTCTTTCTCCTCGTCTTTTCATCCTCAGACCAATGGACAAACTGAGAGAACAAACCAGACATTGGAGACTTATCTGAGATGTTTTGTGTCTGCTGATCAGGGTGACTGGGTCTCTTTTTTGCCTTTGGCTGAGTTTGCTCTTAATAATAGGGCTAGCTCTGCCACTTTGATGTCCCCATTTTTCTGCAATTTTGGGTTTCACCCTCGATTTTCTTCAGGACAGACGGAGGCTTCTGTCTGTCCAGGTGTTGACTCTGTTGTGGAGCGTATGCAGCAGATTTGGGACCAGGTAGTGGAGAGGTTGTCCCTCTCTCAGGATAGGGCCCAGCGGTTTGTCAACCGGCATAGGACTGATGGTCCTCGGTTTGAAGTGGGGGACTTGGTCTGGTTGTCCTCAAGAAATATCCCTATGAGAGTTGCATCTCCTAAGTTTAAGCCTAGGTTCATTGGACCTTATAAGATCATGGAGATTCTTAATCCTGTTTCCTTTCGTTTACTTCTTCCAGGGACATTTAAGATCCATAACGTGTTCCACCAGTCCTTATTGAAGAGGTTTGTCGAGCCAGTGGTTCCTATGGCTGTGCCTCCTGACTCTGTTTTGGTTGAGGGCAATCTGGAGTATGTGGTTGAGAAAATATTGAATTCTCGTTTTTCTAGACGGAAACTCCAGTATTTGGTTAAGTGGAGAGGTTATGGTCAGGAGGACAATTCTTGGGTGTTTGCTTCGGACATCCATGCTAGGAGACTCATCCGTGCTTATCACAGAGCTCATCCTGACCGACCTGGTTGCTCAAATGAGGGTTCGGTGACCCCTCCTCAAGGGGAGAGTACTGTTGTGAATGTGCTAAAAATGAATTCTGAGCAGAAGCTCCCTCTGGTGGTTACAAACAGTACTGAACTATCCAATGAAGATTGTGAAGATTGGCGATCAGGTGTTACTGACTGGTCTTATATAAGGGAGGTTCCCTCCCATCAGGGTTGCCGGTGATAAATTTTTCTGGTCTCATCTTTGATTCCTATTCACTTTTTAGCCTGCTGTTTCGTTCCTGCATCTTCTGCTAACAGATAAGACATTTTCTTCTTTTTTGTTTTTTGTGCTTGCTTTTTGCATTTTGTCCTGCACTTCTGTGGGGGTCTGCCGGGTCCCCTCCGTGGGCTTGTGCTCCTCTCAGTTTAGTTCAGCCACTGTTGTTTGTTCATTTGCCTTTTCCAGTTTTTTCAGTGGCTGCTGTTTAGTTTTTGTTACACCAGAGAACTAATTTAGGTGGTAGAGGTCGTGTGATCTCAAGTGTTTTTGTAATTTGTAGAGTTGGTACTTTTCAGGGTTTTTTGGGGTTGCAGTAAGTGTCCTTCCTATCCTTTTCTATTTAGGAAGTTTGGGCCCCAGCGTTTGCTCATACTATTTTCTATCTGTGTCTGTATTTCTTCTTGTCTAACCGCCATTACATGTTTGGGGGCTTTCTATGTTCTTTGGGGATCTGCTCCGGGGCAGATAGTTTTCCTCTTTCTGTCTTTAGGTGTAGTTAGCTTCTTAGGCTGTGACGAGGCGTCTAGGACCAACGTAGGTACGCTCCACGGCTGCCTTTATTTGTGGTGGTTAGTCAGGGTACTGCAATCCCATAGATTCCAACCTCTCTGGTGTATTTCCTTTTTTGCTTGCTCTCCTCAGCTACCAAATCATAACACCTGACCTTTGCAAGCCAACATTTTCGCTTGCCCCCTGAGAAGCATCCTCCTCCCCAAAATAATCATCCCCCTCATCCTCCTCCTCCTCTTCCTCTTCTTCATCCACATCGTCCACGACAGTTCCGTGAGTAGACAATGGCTGACTGTCATCAAGGCCCCCCTCCTCCTCCTCCTCCTCTTCTTCCTCCGCTGCAAACGCTTGATCCGTAATGTGCTTCAAAGTTTGCATGAGTAGACGCATAAGTGGGTTGCTCATGCTTATGATGGTGTCGTCTGCGCTTACCAGCCGTGTGCATTCCTCAAAACAGAAGGATTTTACAGAGATATTTCACTACACACCCGACAACTCCATGTCTGCCCTCAAACTCCCTGCCAGTGTATCCTCCCACAAATGCATTACAGCCTGCCTCTGTTCTCACAGCCTCTCAACCATGTGCATGGTGGACTTCTACCTTGCTGTAATGTCTATGATTAGGCGGTGCTTGGGGAGGTGGAGCGGTCGCTGCAGACTCTGCATACGACTGAAGCCTACGGGTGAGCGAACGGTGTGCGAGCACAGTTTTCGCACCTTATGGAGCAGGGCTGTTAACTCCGGATAATTACTTAGGAAGCACTGCACCATCAGGCTCAAGGTGTGAGCCAGGCAAGGTATGTGTCTGAGTTTTGCCAGGGCTATGGCCGACACAAAATTACAGCCGTTGTCACTGACTACCTTGCCTTGCTCAAGATGTAGACTGCCCAGCCATGACTCAGTTTCTCGCTGCAAGTAGTCGGCCAGTATCTCCGCGGTGTGTCTGTTGTCGCCCAAAGACATCATCTTTAAAACAGCCTGCTGATCCTTACCACTAGCTGTTCGATAGTGGGACACCTGGTGTGCAACACTGGCAGCTGCGGATGGAGTGGTCGTGCGACTGCACTCTGTCGATGAGCTTTCGCTTCTGGAAGAGGAGGAGGGTCAAACGCCTACAGCCAACTGTTTTCCATACCGTGGGCTAGGCAGCACTGTCCCACCACCGCTGTCACCTGTGGAGCCTGCAACCACCACATTAACCCAGTGCACAGTGATGGACACGTAATGGCCCTGGCCATGCCTACTGGCCCATGCATCTGTTGTGAGGTGCACCTTTCCTCTCACTGATTGTTTGAATGCATGGACAATGAGGTCTTTCACATGCAGGTGGAGGGCAGGGATTGCTTTTCTAGAAGATAAGTTCCGACTGGGTAGTTCATAGTGTGGGACAGGGTAGGCTATGAGGTCTCGGAAAGCTGTGCTTTCAACCGAACGAAGGGCATCATCTCTAATGAGATCAGTTTGGCAATTCTGGCATTCAAATCCAGTGTACGTGGATGAGAGGATGAGTACTTTCTTGTCCTATTCAGAGTGTCTGCTAGGGTGAGCTGGACTTGAGAGATGCATAGGGGGAAACTAGCAGTGGACATGGCAGACTGAGAGGGGGTTGGTGATGGTGGTGGTGAGGGCCTAGATTCAGTCTTTCTTTGCAAAAACATTGTGATTCCCTGACTGCTTTGGCCTTGCAAAGACACCTCAATATTGCTTGCTGGTGGTGTGCTTACAGGTGGGCTTACAGTGGGAGAAGCGATGGAGGGTTGCTGGCTACCTTCAGTCGGAGCAGGTGCACATGTGCTACCTGAGTTTTTGTAGTCCGTCCACGCTTGCAAGTGTAAGGTGGTATAGTATGTGGGGAGGGGCATCTGAGTTTCATCAGGGTCAGATTCTAGCTCAGTAGACCGCGAGGGCAATGTAGTGCTGTGGGTCAATGTATCAGCATAATCATCTAGCAGTGGCTGTGCATCAGTGCACTCCATGTCAGATTCATCTTTGACTGGGTAATTCAGGATTTGACTTGATAACCCAGGCATGGTATGTGAAAAGAGCTCCATGGAGTAATCTGAAGTGTGGGCTGCCGCTTCCTTCAGTTTTGGTGGGGGTGAAGGACACAAGGAAAGGTGTTGTTCCTGACAAGTAGCCTGCACTGACGACTCAGTGCTTGCATTTTTTGAAACTTCAGAAAAGGAGACGATAGAGCTGGAGGCTGTTTCGGCAATGTAAGACAAAACCTGTTCCTGATGCTCCGGCTTTAAAATCGGTTTACCTACTCCCAGAAAAGGGAGCCTTCCAGGCCTTCTTGTGCCAGACAATGACGTCGGATCAACACCTCCTGCCTTGGGTGCTAATGCTTTTGGCACTTCTAGCAGATGCACACCACCACCATCAGTACCAGCTAGCCCCCCACGCCCACGTCCACGGCCTCTTCCACCATACTTCCTCATGTTTGGAAAAATGTAACAAAAATACCAGCATTTATATGGTACTGTATCAGAAGCATACAGGGGTAATTTTAAATCTCCGTATATATTTGAGGAGTCAGACACAGACGCTCACAGGCTCAGTATAGATTAGACTTGAATATAAAAACCTAAAAAAGGGTACGATATCAGCAGATAACAGGTATATATAGTATAGTGAAAATATTCCAAATCTCCGTATATATTTCAGGAGTCAGACACAGACGCTCTCAGTCTCAGTATGGATTAGACGAGAATATAAAAATCTGAAAAAGGGTACTGTTTCACCAGATACCAGGTATATATAGTATAGTGAAAATATTGTAAATCACCCTATATATTTCAGGAGTCAGACACAGACTGCTCACAGGCTCAGTATTGATTAGACATGAATATAAAAACCTGAAAAAGGGTACTGTATCACAAGCATACAGCTGTTTACAGTATTGGGGTAATTTTAAATCTCCGTATATATTTCCAGAGTCAGACACAGACTCTCACAGGCTCAGTATGTATCATACCAGAATATAAAAAGTAGAAAAAGGTTAATGTATTAGAAGCGTACAGCTGTATATAGTGTTGAGGTAATTTTAAATCTCCATATATATTTCCAGAGTAACAGACAGACGCTCACAGGCTCAGTATGGATCAAACCAGATTAAAAAAATTAGATAAAGGGTAATTTATTAGAAGCGTACAGCTGTATACAGTGTTGGGGTAATTTTAAATCTCCGTATATGTTTCCGGAGTAACAGACAGACGCTCACAGGCTCAGTATGGATCAGTATCCTATATATAAAAAAAAAACAGAAGTGGTACAATTCAATGCCTTTAAAGAATATCACTCAAATACGCATACAATCCCAATAAAAAATATTCATAAAAGAATATATAAAAAAATGTATCTATATATATATATATATATATATATTATTAAAAATTAAAAATTAATAACGACACTTTTTATTAAAATTAGATGGACACAACCAATTCAAATGTAAAAATATTTTTTTTATTGAAGACACAATAGACAAACATTACATAATAAAATCATTATTAGTGTGTGCAGGGCTTCATGTGTCAGACTGATTGGTACAAAATAATAAAAAATATATAAATAATGAAAAACAAATAAATGTAAAAATACCCCTAAAAAACTAAAGTGACCATACGCAAAAATTGAAAGTAATATAATTAATTTATAATCAAAAAATTCATGAATATCAGTGCAAAAAATAAATGTTTTAACACCTCTATATTCAAAGTGACACAGTGCTCAATGCAAAAAATATATTACTAACAATAAATTCATAGTAGTGTAAAATAAATAAACATAAAAAAATATATTAATTAGATCACTGGTGAAAAATAAAGTGCCAATATAGTGGAGAGTCAAACACTCTCAATTGTACTGAAATAAATATATATGTTCACACCAGAAAACCACATCAATAGTGCACAATTAGTATATAGTAAAAGGGGAAAATACCAACCAGTGATGACACACAGGAATGCCCCAGCACACACCACTCCAATGCACGTTTCGCAGTTGCTTCGTCAGGGAGTGATGTGGCTGGGCATAGGTGCCTATTTATTGGTAAATCACAGCTGTATAACATAAATAAATCAAGGACGTCAAACCTATGTGGCGCCATTCACTGGGCATGCCGCCCCCACCGCAGTGAGATCCGGGAGCCGGAAGTACATCACCGGGTGCGTCATATGATGCAGTCAGCAATGCACCTATCAGAATCCAGAACCCACAGAAGGGCAATGTTCTAGGTTAAATGCTAAAAGATCACTTTCAGGTGCCCTTTGTAAGCAGCATTTACCCATTTGTAAGATGGATGCAGGGACGCTGAGCGCCATACTGCGCATGCGCCTGCCCTTCTGTGGGTTCTGGGTTCTGATAGGTGCATTGCTGACTGCGTCATATGACGCACCCGGTGATGTACTTCCGGCTCCCGGATCTCACGGCGGTGGGGGCGGCATGCCCAGTGAATGGCGTCACATAGGTTTGGCGTCCTTGATTTATTTATGTTATACAGCTGCGATTTACCAATAAATAGGTACCTATGCCCAGCCACATCACTCCTGACGAAGCAACTGCGAAACGTGTGTTGGAGTGGTGTGTGCTGGGGCATTCCTGTGTGTCATCACTGGTTGGTATTTTCCAATTTTACTATATACTAATTGTGCACTATTAATGTGGTTTTCTGGTGTGAACATATATATTTATTTCAGTACAATTGAGAGTGTTTGACTCTCCACTATATTGGCACTTTATTTTTCACCAGTGATCTAATTAATATATTTTTTTATGCTTATTTATTTTACACTACTATGAATTTATTGTTAGTAATATAATTTTTGCATTGAGCACTGTGTCACTTTGAATATAGAGGTGTTAAAACATTTATTTTTTGCACTGATATTCATGAATTTTTTGATTATAAATTAATTATATTACTTTCATTTTTTGCGTATGGTCACTTTAGTTTTTTAGGGGTATTTTTACATTTATTTGTTTTTCATCATTTATATATTTTTTATTATTTTGTACCAATCAGTCTGACACATGAAGCCCTGCACACACTAATAATGATTTTATTATGTAATGTTTGTCTATTGTGTCTTCAATAAAAATATATATTTTACATTTGAATTGGTTGTGTCCATCTAATTTTAATAAAAAGTGTCGTCATTAATTTTACATTTTTAATTTTTAGTATATATATATATACATATATATATATATATATATATGTATATAGATTAATTTTTTTAATATATATTCTTTTATGAATATTTTTTATTGGGATTGTATCAGTATGGATCAGACCAGAATATAAAAATCAGATCCTCAAGACATAATCACACATGTGGGCCAATGTTCCACATAATAAGCTTTCATGTATCCTTTAATAAGATGTGTAGTCGAGGGGTTACAAGGACACTAAACTTCAGGAAGGCAAATTTCCAACGGATGAGAGATGATCTTGGTGCAATAAACTGGGATGATATCCTGAGACATAAAAATACACAAAGAAAATGGGAGACGTTTATTAGTATCCTGAATAGGACCTGTACACAGTATATACCCTATGGGAATAAACATGCTAGAATTAGGAGGAAACCACTATGGCTAAATAGAGCTGTAAGGGGCGCAATAAGGGACAAAAAGAAAGCGTTTAGAGAATTAAAGCAAGTAGGTAGTGATGAGGCATTAAATAAATACAGAAGACTGAATAAATTCTGTAAAAAGCAAATCAAGACAGCAAAGATTGAGGCAGAGAGACTCATTGCCAGAGAAAGTAAAAATAATCCCAAAATATTCTTTAACTATATAAATAGCAAGAAACTAAAAAATGATAGTGTTGGTCCCCTTAAAAATAGTCTGGGTGAAATGGTGGATGAGGATGAGGAAAAAGCCAATATGCTAAATGACTTTTTTTCAACTGTATTTACACAAGAAAATCCCATGACAGATAACATGATCAGTGATAAAAAAATTTCTCCATTAAATGTCACCTGCTTAACCCAGCAGGAAGTACGGCGGCGTCTAAAAATCACTAAAATTGACAAATCCCCGGGCCCGGATGGGATACACCCCCGAGTACTGCAGGAATTAAGTACAGTTATAGATAGACCATTATTTTTAATTTTTAAAGATTCCATAATAACGGGGTCTGTACCACAGGACTGGCGTATAGCAAATGTGGTGCCAATATTCAAAAAGGGGGCAAAAACTGAACCTGGAAATTATAGGCCAGTGAGCTTAACATCTACTGTGGGTAAAATCCTGGAGGGTTTTTTAAGGGATACTATATTGGAGTATCTGAGGCTGAATAACCTCATGACACAGTATCAGCATGGGTTTACGAGGGACCGTTCTTGTCAGACTAATCTGATAAGCTTTTATGAAGGGGTAAGTTCAGGACTGGACCAAGGGAATGCAGTGGACTTCTCAAAAGCTTTTGATACAGTGCCACACAAAAGGTTGATACATAAAATGAGAACAATGGGGATAGGGGAAAATATGTGTAAGTGGGTTAAGAACTGGCTCATGGATAGAAAACAAAGGGTGGTTATTAATGGAGCACACTCGGACTGGGTCACGGTTAGCAGTGGGGTACCACAGGGGTCAGTATTGGGGCCGGCACTCTTTAACATATTTATTAATGACCTTGTAGGGGGCATACAGAGTAGTATTTCAATATTTGCAGATGACACTAAACTCTGCAGGGTAATAAATACAGAGGAGGATAATTTTATATTACAGGAAGATTTATGTAAACTAGAAGCTTGGGCTGATAAATGGCAAATGAGCTTTAATGGGGATAAATGTAAGGTCATGCACTTGGGTAGAACAAATAAGATGTATAATTATGTGCTTAATTGTAAAACACTGGGCAAAACTGTCACTGAAAAAGACCTGGGTGTATGGGTGGACGACAAACTCACATTTAGTGGCCAATGTCAGGCAGCTGCTGCCAAGGCAAATAAAATAATGGGATGCATTAAAAGAGGCATAGATGCTCATGAGGAGAACATAATTTTACCTCTTTACAAGTCACTGGTGCGACCACACTTAGAATACTGTGTGTAGTTCTGGTCTCCGGTGTATAAGAAAGACATAGCTGAACTGGAGCGGGTGCAGAGAAGAGCGACCAAGGTTATTAGAGAACTGGGGGGTCTGCAATACCAAGACAGGTTATTACACTTGGGGTTATTTAGTTTGGAAAAACGAAGGCTTAGGGGTGATCTTATTACAGTGTATAAATACATGAGGGGACAGTACAAAGACCTTTCTAATGATCTTTTTACTCTTAGACCTGTGACGGGGACAAGGGGGCATCCTCTACGTCTGGAGGAAAGAAGGTTTAGCCATAATTACAGACGCAGATTCTTTACTGTTAGAGCAGTGAGACTATGGAACTCTCTGCCGTCTAATGTTGCAATGAGTGATTCCTTACTAAAATTTAAGAAGGGACTGGATGCCTTTCTTGAAAAATATAATATTACAGGCTATATTCACTAGTTTCCTAGATACTGCGTTGATCCAGGGAGCTAGTCTGATTGCCGTATGTGGAGTCGGGAAGGAATTTTTTTCCCCAATGTGAAGCTTACTGTTTGCCACTTGGGGTTTTTTTTGCCTTCCTCTGGATCAACATGTTAGGACAGGTTAGGATAGGATATGGGTTGAACTAGATGGACTTAAAGTCTTCCTTCAACCTTAATAACTATGTTACTATGTTACTATGTAGGTGTCAATGATGCACTTACAGTGGTGGGTGGAGAAGGACTTTCTGCCAAAAAGGCTACTGTATCACAGGCGTACAGCTGTATACAGTCTAGGGGTAATTGTAAATCTCCGTATATATTTCAGGAGTCACACACAGACGCTCTCAGGCTTAGTATGGATTACATCAGAATATAAAAAGTAGAAAAAGGGTAATGTATCAGAAGCGTACAGCTGTATACAGTGCTGGGGTAATTGTAAATCTCCATATATATTTCCGGAGTCAGACACAGACTCTCACAGGCTCAGTATGGAGTAGACCAGAATATAAAAGCAAAAAAGGCTAATGTATCCGAAGATACCAGCTGTATACGGTTTTGGGGAAAATTTAAATCTCCGTATATATTTCTGGAGTCACACATAGACGCTCACTCAGAATGGATTTGACCGTAATACAGAAGGCAGAAAAACGGTACTGTATCAGAAGATACCAGCTGTATACGGTTTTGCGGAAAATTGAAATCTCCGTATATATTTCCGGAGTCACACACAGATAGTCAGCATGTATTTGTCCGTGATACTAGCCGGTACACGGTAGTGTGTGAGGAGAGTACAGCTCTATACGGTGTGGTAAAAAATGAACGCTCGGTAACTGTGCAGAAAAAAAAAAATAAAGTGTTAGTGCTGTGTAGGTGCTGTGTAAAAAACAGTCTGCACAGCAGTGTACACACAGCAATACAGCTAGCAGGCAGCCTAATAATCAGTTCTGCTGCTGCACACAAGAAATTCCTCCCCTGTCACTGGCAGGCAGCCCAATAATCAGTTCTGCTGCTGCACACAAGAAATTCCTCCCCTGTCATTGGCAGGCAGCCTAATAATCAGCTCTGCTGCTGCACAGGAGAAATCCTCCCCTGTCACTGGCAAGCAGCCTAATAACTAGCGCTGCTGCATAAAACAAAATTCTCCCCTGTCACTGCACACTAACTGTACAGCACAATCGCTATCAGCACAAGCACAGAATCATTTTTTTTTCCTGCCTAACTCTCTTCCTACTGAGAAACAGCGACAGCAAGCTCTCCCTACGCTAAGATCGGCGGAAGTAAAATGGCGGTCGGCGGTCAGGGCTTTTATAGCCACTGTGATGCCACACAAAGCAAGCCAATCACTGCAATTCCCTTCTCTAAGATGGTGGTGGCCGCTGAACACGTCATCTCTTTGCCCACAGTGTGCATCCTTGCTCATTGGCTGAGAAAAGGCGCCTGCAAGCATTCTGGGAAAACCGACTTTGGCGCTTAGGTTGACGACCGCATGGCCGACCTCACGCTATGGTCGGGCTTCGCTCGGCGAAACCCGACTTTGGCGAAAGTCGTGACTTTTGAATCTGACCGACCTGTTTCGGTCCACTCTATTGATCACTCTGTCCCCATCATTGTTCCTCAGCAGGTGTAAAGAGGCCGGGAAACAAGTGTCGAATGACTTCAAAATTGTCGATCACACTCGTTTAGCGACCTGAAATCAGCGCATGTAAATACAACCGAAATGTTTCTGTGTGATGGTGCAATATGTGAGAATTTTGGGTCCCATTTTAAACTTTTACCCAGGGCCCCACTTTGCCTAAAACTAGCCCTGGCTATAAGGGTGCAAAATTTAACCCCTTTCTCCCATCAGAAGTACTATTCCGTCTATGTGCCCTGGGACTTAATTCCCAAGAACGGAATAGTATGTCATAGGTGATCAGCTGCGCTCCAGGGGTAGCGCAGCTGATCGCGGCTGGGTGTCAGCTGATTATCACAGCTGACACCTGGCACTATGTGCCAGGAGCAGTCATGGACTGCTCCCGGAACATTAACCCTCGGCACACTGCGATCAAAGATGATCACAGCGTTCCGGCGGCATAGGGAAGCATCGCGCAGGGATGGGGCTCCCTGCGTGCTACCCTGAGACCCTCAGAGCAGCGCAATGTGATTGCGCTGTTCCGAGGGCCTCCTCCCTGCAGGACCCCGGATCCAAGATGGCCATGGGGTCCTTCCGGGTCCTGCAGGGAGGCGGCTTCCTCAGTGCCTGCTAAGAACAGGTGCTGAGAAAGCCTTCTGCACTGCATGTCTGATCGCCGATCTGACACAGTGCTGTGCACAGTGTCAGATCGGCGATCAGACACTATACAGTGATGTCCCACCCTGGGACAAAGTAAAAAAGTAAAAAAAATAAAAATAACATGTGTAAAAGAAAAAAAAATCCAAAATAAAGAAAAAAAAAATATTCCCCAATAAATTCATTTCTTTATGTAAATAAAAAAAACAATAAAAGTAGACATATTTAGTATCGCCGCGTCCGTAACGACCCGCCCTATAAAACTGTCCCACTAGTTAACCCCTTTAGTGAACCCCTTAAAAAAACAAGGCAAAAAAACAATGCTTTATCATCATACCGCCGAACAAAAAGTGGAATAACACGCGATCTAAAAGATATAAATAAACATGGTACCGCTGAAAACATCATCTTGTCCCGCAGAAACAGAGCTGCCATACATTTCCATCAGCAAAAAAATAAAAAAGTTATAGCTCACAGAATAAAGCGATGCAAAAATAATTATTTTTTATATATAATTGTTTTTATTGTATAAAAGCGCCAAAACATTAAAAAATGATATAAATGAGGTATCGCTGTGATCGTATTAACCCAAAGAATAAAACTACTTTGTCAATTTTACCACACGCGGAACGGTATAAATGCCCCCCCAAAAGAAATTCATGAATTGCTGGTTTTTGTTCATTCTGCCTACCAAAAATCGTAATAAAAAGCGATCAAAAAATGTCATGTGCCCGAAAATGGTACCAATAAAAACGTCAACTCGTCCCGCAAAAAAATAAGATCTCACATGACTCTGTGGGCCAAAATAAGAAAAAATTATAGGTCTCAAAATGTGGTGATGCAAAAATTATTTTTTGCAATAAAAAGAGTCTTTTAGCGTGTGACAGCTGCCAATCAAAAACACCCGCTATAAATAGTAAATCAAACCCCCACTTTATCACCCTCTTAGTTAGGGAAAAATAACAAAATAAAAAAATGTATTTATTTCCATTTTCCCGTTAGGGTTAGGGTTGGGGCTAAAGTTAGGATTAGGGTTAGGGTTGGGATTAGGGTTAGGGGTGTGTTAGGGTTAGGTTTGTGGTTAGGGTTATGGTTAGGGTTGGGATTATAATTAGGGGTGTGTTTGGGTTCAGGGGCTCTCCATACGTGACATGGCGTCTGATCTCTACTCCAGCCAATTTGGCTTTGAAAAAGTCAAACGGTGCTCCTTCCCTTCTGAGCTCTGCCATGCGCCCAAATAGTTGTTTACCCCCACAAATGGGGTATCAGCGTACTCAGGACAAATTGCAAAATAACTCTTGGGGTCTAATTACTTCTGTTACACTTGGGAAAATAAAAAATTGGGGGCGAAAATATAATTTTTTTGGAAAAAAAATGTTATGTTTGATTTTTATGGCTCTATGTTATAAACTTCTGTGAAGCACTTGGGGGGTCCAATCTCGATTCCAGCCAATTTTGGTTGGAAAAAGTCAAATGGCGCTCCTTCCCTTCCAAGCTCTGCTGTGTGCCCAAACAGTGGTTCCCCCCCCCACATATGGGGTATCAGCGTACTCATGACAAATTGGACAACTTTTATGGTCCAATTTCTCCTGTTACCCTTGGGAAAATAAAAATTGGTGACTTAAATATCATTTTTGTGGGAGAAAAATAGGATTTTTTGTTTTCATGCTCGGGCATTATAAACTTGTGTGAAGCACTTGGGGTTCAAAGTGCTCACCACAGATCTAGATAAGTTCTTTAGGGGGTGTAGTTTCCATAATGGGGTCACTTGTGGGGGTTTACTCTGCTTAGGCACATCAGGGGCTCTGCAAACTGAACATGACACCCATCAAAGTCTGCATTCCAAAATGTCATTACTTCCTTTCCGAGCTCTGCCGTGCTCCCTAACAGTATTTCCCCCCCACATATGGGGTATCAGCGTATTCAGGACAAATTGGACATCTTTGGGGGTCCAATTTCCTTTGGAAAAATCATAAATTGGGGACTAAAAAATCATTTTTGTGGAAAAAAATGTTTTCACACCCAGGCATTTTAAAATTTAGTGAAACACTTGGGCGTTGAACGTGCTCGCAACAGATCTAGATATGTTCCTTTGGTGGTCTAGTTTCCAAAATGGGGTCACTTGTGGGGGGGTTTCCACAGTTTAGGCACAACAGGTGCTCTCCAAACACGACATGGTGTCCAGCCAATTCTGCCTTGAAAAAGTCAAACTGCGCTCCTTCCCTTCCAAGCTTTGCCATGCACACAAACAGTGGTTCACCCCCACATATTGGGTATCAGTGTACTCAAGACAAATTGCATAATGACTTTTGAGGTCTTGTTACCCTTGGGAAAATAAAAATTGGGGTGAAAAGATCATTTTTGTGGAAAAAATATGATTTTTTATTTTTATGGCTCTACGTTATAAACTTGTGTGAAGCACTTGGGGGTTCAAAGTGCTCACCACAGATCTAGATAAGTTCCTTAGCGGGTCTATTTTCTAAAATGGGGTCACTTGTGGAGGGTTCCCACTTTTAGCCACATCAGGGGCTATCCAAATGCGACATGGCGTCCACTCTCGATTCCAGCCAATTTTGGTTGGAAAAAGTCAAATGGCGCTCCTTCCCTTCCAATCTCTGCCGTGCGCCCAAACAGTGGTTTCCCCCCACATATGGGGCATCAGCGTACTCAGGACAAATTGGACAACAACTTTTATGGTCCAATTTCTCTTGTTACCCTTGAGAAAATAAAAAATTGGTGACTTAAATATCATTTTTGTGGGAAAAAAAAAGGATTTTTTGTTTTCATGCCCGGGCATTATAAACTTGTGTGAAGCACTTGAGGGTTCAAAGTGCTCACAACAGATCTAGATAAGTTCCTTAGGTGGTCTAGTTTCCATAATAGGGTCACTTGTGGGGGTTTCCACTGTTTAGGCAATCAGGGACTCTGCAAACTGAACATGACACCCATCAAAGTCTGCATTCCAAAACGTCATTACTTCCTTTCCGAGCCCTGCCGTGCACCCAAACAGTTTTTTCCCCCTCATATGGGGTATCAGCGGACTCAGGACAAATTGGACAACAACTTTTGGGGTCCAATTTCCTTGGGAAAAATCAAAAATTGGGGACAAAAAATCATTTTTGTGGAAATTTTTTTTTCACTCTCAGGCATTAAAAACTTTAGTGAAACACTTGGGGGTTCAAAGTGCTCACAACAGATGTAGATAAGTTCCGTAGGGGGTCTAGTTTCCAAATGGTGTCACTTGAGGGGGGGTTTCCACTGTTTAGGCACATCAGGGGCTCTCCAAACGTGACATGGCATCCAATCTCAATTTCAGCCAATTTTGGTTTGAAAAAGTCAAACTGCGCTCCTTCCCTTCCGAGCCCTGCTGTGCGCCCAGACAGTGGATTTTCCCCCACATATGGGGTATCGACGTACTTAGGAGAAATTTCACAACATTTTCTGTCCATTTTCTCCTTTTACCCTTGTTAAAATAAAAAAAATGTTTGCAAAAGATCATTTTTGTGACTAAAAAGTTAAATGGTTATTTTTTCCTTCCAAGTTGCTCCAGCTCCTGTGAAGCACCTGAAGGATTAATAAACTTCTTGAATGTGGTTTTGAGTATCTTGAGGGGTGCCGTTTTTAGAATGGTGTCACTTTTGGGTATTTTCTGCCATATAGACCCCTCAAAGTAATTTCAAATGTGAGGTGGTCCCTAAAAAAAATGGTTTTGTACAATTTGTTGCAAAAATAAGAAATCGCTTGTCAACTTTTAACCCTTATAACTAGGGATGAGCTTTCCGATATTGAAATATCGGAAATCAGCCCGATATTCGCTATATCGGAATTCCGATTTCCGATTCCGAAATTTTTTTCACATCGGAAATCGGAAATCCCGTAATCCTTCAGCCTCTGAGCGCTCCGTGGAGCCAATCAGGAGCTGAAGAATTGCTGACAACATTCAACATTGGGTAACTCCCCTAAGCTTGGTAGGAGGGGTCCAAACTTGCTAGCTAGGGGCTGCGCTGCGATTGGCTGGCTGGATGGCAGTATAAATGGCTGCGCCTGCCATTTTAGCCTCCCTCTACTGTGAAAGCAGATAGGGATAGGTTGCTGTTGGAGATAGGGAGAGATCTCGAATCTAATAGCGATAAAAAAAATTGTTTTTCAGCGACTGTGTGTTACAGAAGCAGTCTTTTTCTTCTCACTGACCCCGCTCAGTTTCATTTTTTGTGCTGTGCAGGCTCTCAGTGAGTGCTTATTGAGACAGTGCAGTGCACATTCACTGCAGCTGCTGCAGCTCCTCTTGCTGCAGCACTGTGTGGTGTGTGACTCACTGCCTTTTCACAGGCTTTTCTTTTCATCCCTTAAATCCCCTTCCCTATTTTTTCCTAAAAGTGTAGCTTCACCATCCAGTATATTTTGGTGAACGCTATATAGGGATTTTTAAGTGAGGGGTTCCCCCCCGAACCTCCACCCCCAATCCCTTACCCCCATTTATCCCTCATATTTTCCTGGTGCTCGGGTGCGCTTTCCACAGTTTAGTCACCTCCGCTGCGCAGACCACCTGTGTGCTTTTTTTGGGGGAGTGCAGCACCCACTAGGTCAGTCTTTGTAGTCACATCAGACTGCAGGACCCCTAGCGCGGCCTGTTCTATCGCGCACCCCCAAATTTTTCACCAGTAAATTCACTTTCAGTGCCCCTATAAGTGTTACTTTACCTCACAGCATCTATTGAGGTTCAAGTTAAACACTATATAGGGATTGTACTGTGAGGGCCCAAACAACCTCTGTGGCTGGTGCCACACAGCACCTGTCCCAGTCCCGGAGAATCCTTTTTTTTTTTTTGGTATGACAGCAGTGTCATTTACTGCGCTGTGACATCCGACCGTAACGTGTACACCAACACCACAAATACACGTTACTCTTTGTGTAGGCCACAGTAGATTCAAATAAAGTGTAGCAGACACACCATCATACAGTGCCATTAGTGTTTCTTGTACCTGTTTGTAGTCCTACAGGAATAAGCACACTAATCCCTAATAATTACTTTCTTGCCGTTCTGAATCCATCAATAGAGATGAAGGCAGGGAGTAAGGGACGTCCCCGTGGCGGCCGCGGAAGAAGTGCATCAGCAGCTAGACATGGTGCACATCCAGAGCAAGCAGCAAGCCCAAGTCACTCAGTACCTACTTTCACCCGGCAGCAATCATTTATGCGCAGCTTGCTAGGAGCACAGGGCCATAGGCTGATAAGAGAGGATCAAGTAGAAACCGTTGTTGGTTGGATGGCAGCTGAGGCGTCCACCTCAATGAGCGCAGCATCCTCCCAGGACCTCTCCACCACATCGGATCAGGCCACTGAAGAGCAGCACACATCTGCTTCTTCACCACCCACTAAATTGCCCATACATTCAGAGGGCCAGGAGCCAACCTTAATCCTCTTCTCAGAATCTGTTGACTTGGAATCTGTGTGCCAGCCAGACAGCAATCCTGCAGCTGAAGAAGAGGTAGTGTGCACAGATGCGCAATCACTGTGTGCGTCTGAGGAAGAAGTGGAGAGTGGGCCAGTGCCCACAGTGACCAGACCCCAGTCAGCAGATGATGATGAAACTCAGCTACCAGTTTCTGCTGATGAAAGTGTATTGGATGACGAGGTCGTTGACCCATCATGGCATGCTGAGGGGCAGCAAGCAAGTAGGGATAGCTCAGAGGAAGAGCTTGCAGGTGTGGCGCAGCGTGGCCGTCTACGTGGGAGTGGAAGAGGGAAAAATTGGTTATCTGCTCCCTCAACTTCAGCACCCGTTAGGAGCAGGGCTCTTTTAAAGCGCACAAGGGGTGCACCCAAGAGTTTTGGTGCATGGGCCTTTTTCGACCAAGTTGCAGACGACGTTACAGTAGTCAGATGCAAGCTTTGTCGACAAACTGTGCGGAGAGGGAAGAACGTCAGCAACCTTATTACCACCAATATGTTGATGCATGTCAGGAAGAGGCACCCTGTAGAGTGGCAGCATCACACCCAAGATGATTCGCCACCTGCAGCAGGTCCCCCACCTTCCATCTCTTCAGCCACAGCAGCCACCTCTTCCTCCAGCTCGCAAATAGCTGCTCCCGCTTCCTCGCCAGAATGCCAGGGTTCATCTGCAGGCAGTGTTGTACAGCGAAACACTGTCTGTACTTTGTCAGCATCAGCATCCAAATCGCTGGCATCCTCACACTCCCAAATCAGTGTGCAGCCATCTGTCACACAGGTGTGGGAGAAAAGGCGCCCGTACTCGGCAAACCACCCACGAGCATAGGGCATGTATTCTCGCATTGCCAAACTGCTTGCAGTGGAAATGCTACCATTCTGGCTGGTGAAACAAGCCAGCCTTTATCAATATGTTGGGGTTTGCAATCCCACAATACAGCGTTCCCAGCCGCTTCTACTTCAGCAAGCAAGCCGTCCCCGCCCTGCAACAGCATGTGGAGCGTAAAATTAAGCATGCGCTACAAAATGCAGTTAGTAGCTAGGTCCACCTGACCACTGACACGTGGACCAGTCAGCATGGCCAGGGACACTACATTTCCATCACCGCCCATTGGGTAAATGTAGTTGAGCCTGGAACTGAAGTAGACAGTGCAAGTGTGTGGGTCCTGCCAACTCCACCGATTGCAGGCCTCTCCTCCGTACAAATTGACTCCTCCTCATACTCCTCGTCAGACTCGCCTGCACCCAGATGTTTCCTCAACAACTGATTTCAGCACTGCATCGGCCAAACATCAACAGGCCGTGTTGAAATTGGTTTATCTGGGTAATGTTAGCCACACCGCAACCGAGCTGTGGAACACGCTCAAGGAGTAGAGCGACATGTGGCTTGCGCCACTCAACCTCCAGCCAGGTATGGTGGTGTGTGACAATGGCCGAAACCTGGTCACGGCTCTGGGCCTAGGTGGTCTGACTCACATTCCATGCCTTGCCCATGTCCTAAACTTGGTGGTGCAGAGTTTCCTTAGGAACTATCTTGACCTTGAGGAGCTGCTGCACAAAGTCAGATATGAGTGCTCTCATTTGTGGCATTCAAGCATGGCTGCATCGCGCCTTTCAGCCATGCAGCGCAGATTGGGCCTGCCCGAGCACCGTATCATTGTTGACCTCCCAGGTGGAATTCAACTTTGCATATGCTGCGGTGGTTGTGTGAGCAGCAACCTGCAATTATGGAGTTGCAGCTGCAGTAGGCGCAAAGTAGGCGACACACATCTCAGCCCTCCCACTTTACAACTAGAGTGGGCATCCATGAAGGACATATGCACCATTTTGAAGTGCTTCGAGGACTCCACTCTGATGGTGAGCGCGGATTCCTGACGAAGGAATACATTTCCGAAACGCGCGTCGGGGCGCGTTCTCTGAGGCAATCAGCTGTTGTTTGGCTCCCAGGTATTGTGTCCACAAGTCATTAGGTCTTTTGGGTTTCTTTTCTTGTGCACGGTTTTTGTATTTCACTTTGTATTGTTGCACATTCTAATTGGCACTATGCTTCACCGCACATGGTATTCCATGGTCACTTTTATTTTGTAGGTTCATCACACATAGTGTTCTTTTGGGTCTATTTTATATACACTCCTTTGTGGACTACTGCCTGGTTATATCTATTGAGCCTATCATTTTTGTGACATACTCACATATAAATATATATATGTATTTTTATGTTTTTTATTAATTATCACATTGGTATACTGTTTTTTATTATATATATTGTGAGTACTAGTCCTCATTATTGTCTCCCTGCTGGTAGGCTACCCTTTTCCTTTCCTGGGTGATTATTTTTAGTATCCGGATGGTCTGCCATTCACTTTTTAGGTGATACTGTCACACCAGATATTTTATTCCATTATTATTATTTTTATTTTCTTAATTATTTTATTTATATATTGGTGGTTTTCATATCTCCTTATTTTTGGTCTATCTAACTATGGGCAGTGCATTATACTATATGTAACTATAGGGGAACTGCATTATACTGTATCAAGGACTTTGGGGAATGCGTTATACTATATAAAAAACTATGGGGTGCATTATACTATGGGAAGTGCATTGTACTACATGGAGGACTATGAGGAATTGTGTTATACTATATGGAGGACTATGGAGGTGCACTATACTATATGTAGCACTATGGGGACTGTATTATCTCTCAAGTGTGACCCCGGCCTTACCGTCATCTACATGCTGGAGCACACTTTGAATAGTCTCTAGAAGAAGGTGGTGGTGGTCACAAGGGGAAGATGAGGAAGCTGAGGAGAATGTGGAAGGGTTAACAATATCTCTAAGTTCAAGTCTGTAATCTCACAGGCGGTTGCCATGGGAAGTACAATGGGAGAAAAACGAGCAGAAGGATGAGAAGGAAAAGGTGATGAACGCATAACAGCAAGGAGATGAAGAGGATAATGATCCCCTCATTGTTGTAGATGGTTGCCAAGAGGGGATGGAGGAAGCAAGATAGAGTGTTATTCTGCCACCAACACGCTATGGACGTGTACCTCATGAAAGAGACAGACCCACGAATGTCTTCTTGCAGCACTATCTGCAACATGATTGATAAGCATGTTATTACAATTCAAAATAGTGCTGACTATTGGGATGCCAGTATGTTCGATCCATGATAAAAAAAGTAAATTTTGCCAGTTGCTTCCCCCTCGGAAAAGAACGCGCCCATGCTGCAGTATCAAAATATGCTTGAAGACAATCTTGACAGTGGTTTTCCCCAAGACAGCAGTGAGGAACACAGTGTGCATCACAGTGATAGGCTACCAACTCCAGACGTTGAGTCATCAACACAAAAACATTAGATGCCTTACAGCGCTGTACTCCTTGGCTCTAACCTCACCAAGGACAGTGTATTATAAGAGTTTGTATGTTCCCCTCGTGTTTGCGAGGGTTTCCTCCCAGTACTCATTTTTCTCCACACTCTCCAAAGAGATACTGATAGGAAATTTAGACTATGAGTCCCAATGGGGACAGTGCCACTAATGTCTGTAAAGTGATGTGGAATTATTGGCGCTATATAAGAGAAAAAATAAATCAATAAAAATTGATGCCACTTTTTTGTGGTATCTGCCCAAATTTTGTGGAAATATTTCCTCTCCTATTTGGGGCTCCTTCATTTGTGTTGCATGAATTTGGAACAGCTCACAGATCACCAGGCCTATACCTGTCACTGATCCACCAGTTACTGATCAAACCTTACGGCCGCGGTCACACTCACCGTACAAAAATACGGACCGTATTGTACGGCCGCATTACGCCAAAATGTTGCCGGCACAACAATCCCTATTTCATCCGTTTTTTCATCCGGTACGGCTGCGTATTTTGCGCATGTAAGCATCCGTATGCAATCTGTATGGCATCTATATAGCGTATTTTTCTCGGCGCCTTGCAAAATGAACATTTCACAGTTTTTAGGCCGAAAACTCATTGAAATCATCATCAGCAAGGATATTTATTGGCTCTGCATCTGGTTGCAACCCCCAATCTTGGCATTTTTGTGGTGTGCTTGTGTTGGACTACTGCTGCTTGCTTGGCAACATGTCTGACACTCTTCAGTTCACCCCAAGTGATCGAGTGTTGTACAACTGGGTTTTGTCCCGCCGCTTTGGCCAGCCTTACCCAGTGATCGATGATCCGCGGAGGAGGAGGCGAATGTGGGTGCATCCGTATTTGAGGCAACGCCTCACTAAAGGCCATTTTCACCGACTGTATGCATCTCTGCGGACTCATCCTGACAATTTTTTTCTGTTTTGTCGGATGACCATTCCTACATTTGATGTTTTGCTGGAGATTGTGCACCCTGGGATCACCTACCAGGATACCAGGATGCGCAAAGCTATCTCTGCAGAGGAGCGACTTCTCCTTACGCTACGGTATGTATTCCTCACCTAGAGACTGTCTGTTGATGATGTGTTTTCCTACTAGTTTCCCTTTACCCTTATGGCTGTTGCAGAAATATCCTCATAATATAGCCCATATATCACCTTGAAGTACCTGAACAATAAATTATTTAAAAAGTATACTTGGGGGAAATTTAACTTATGATTGTTTGGACATTAAATCATGTAAGTGTTATGTATAGTGCCTTTGTTAAACCTTTGTGCATGTGTATTTATTGTTCTCTGTACATTTGGTTACTTGTAGGTTCCTAACTACTGGCATATCCTATGCCGCACTCCATCTGGAGTTCTTGATTGGGAGGTCCACCATATCTGTCATTGTGCGTGATACCTGCTCGCAACTCTGGGACAGACTTCATCAAATGGTGATGCCTGAGCCAAAGATGGAACACTGGAAGAGGATTGCCAGGGGAATTGAGGAGCAATGCCAGTTCCCAAATTGTATAGGAGCCCTTGATGGGAAGCACATCCGTGTGCGTAAGTCGCCGAACGCAGGCTCCCAATTCTATAATTATAAACAATATTTTTCTGTTGTGCTGTTGACTCTGGTTGACACTAACTACAGGTTTATAATTGTAGACATTGGGGCCTATGGAAGAACTGGAGACTCTAGAGTCTTCAATTCTTCCATTATGGGTCGGCGGCTTCGCAATAACTAGTTGGACCTACCAGCAGCACGCCAACTTCCTGGCTCCAATGTAGAACCGGTCCCATATGTTGTAGTTGGGGATGAGGCCTTCCAGCTATCAAGGCATGTGATGAGGCCATATCCACGACGACACCTTGACCACTGTCGTCGAATCTTTAACTTGCGCCTATCACGGGCCGGGCGCCTGGTGGAGTGTGCCTTTGGCATCCTGTGTGCAAAATGGTGGGTTCTCCAGTCTGCTATTCAGCTGAGTGAAGCCAATGTCAATGAGGTCATAAAAGCATGTGTTGTTCTACATAATTTCACCAGATTACATGATTGTGGCCCATCTGATGTTGGTGAAAGTGTGGTGACCAATGGGGATATGCCTACGCCCCATGTCATTCCTTTTCGTCGCCCACTGTCAGGACTGAAAACCCGTGATTTCTTTACCCAATATTTTGTGTCACCTGAAGGTAGTACAACATGGCAAGATGAGACATTGTCTATGCTGTAATTTTTTTGTGTGTGTATATTATAAAATTATTGTTTGTATACATAGTCTCTGTCTGGTGTTAATTGTCATTACAGATGTGTTGGTGGTTAAGTACAAACAACTTATGAAAAAAGACTCCAAACTTTTAATAAAAATAGATATTTATATGTGCAAACTGCCACTTGAGGTAGTGACTACCATATTTGCTTCATATGGTATATGTATTTACTAGTGTTGAGCGATATTGCTCGATATCTAAAAATATTGTATCGAAATTGTATCGCCGATAGCACTAAATATCGTCGATATCCGATTTCGATACCGGAAGTCCCATGTAAGTCTATGGGAACAAAATATCGCAACAAAAAAAACCCTTTCTTTCGTTGTAAACACAAAATATACACACATAGAATACATATATATATATATATATATATATATACATGTCATTGTGACATATATATATACATATATTTATAGTTTATACACTTCTACATAGTAAAATCGACTCTAATTCAATTGCCGGGTAAAGACGTGACATACCCCATAGAAGTCAACGGGCTCGGTGCCGAGTACCCCCAAAACCTCTGGCTCTGTGCGACTCAACTTGGGCGTCACGAACAGGATTCTGTAGCTCGCTATAAGCGAGTCCTGTGTGCCTGAATTGCACTGGTTTTGTGCTTGAGAATTGCTAAAATCATCAGAGAATGTATTTGCCATTTTTCCGCCATATCTGCGTCACGACGAGGCACTGGTGAAGAAGAAGGGCGTGCTCTTCGTGGGTGTCACTCACTCAGTGGCGTGAAAACGATGGCCGCCCACTGTAAATGGTACTGCAATGTAACATCGTGCCCCACAGCTCTGGAGTTCCGCCTCCTCATCCTCCTCAGTGTGCGGAAACTAACACGAAGGTCCCGCCTCACTACAAAAGAGGGGCCCTCTCCAGATGCTAATGACACATGTGACTAGGCAGAGATGGCTAATGGACACGACGAGCAGAAGTGGGAAGGGATGGAGCAGTCAGAGCTCTCCCCCCACGGAAGCGACCCGATCGCCACAGAATCACCGTTGGGCACCCGGCCTGTAAACCCTCCTACGCTGCAAGAAGCGGCGGATACCCTAAGAGGCCTGGCCCGGCACCGGGAGGAGGTTGCCAGGATGGAAGCCAGCTGGCGTGCCCTAAAAATAAACTTGGAGCGGCGCCAATCCCTCTTACCTGAAGTGTCTGTACCGGAAGGTGAGGCACCCGTTCTAGTAGAGGAGTCCTTGCAATGTGATCCGGTTGACGTTGTCGCAGTGGAGGCACCCGTTCCTGCAAAAACCGCAGCACCGTCAGCAGCACCCCAGATCCCGCTGTCTGCCCCCGTCGCTGAGACAGAAGAAGCGACACCCGTCCTCATGGAGGAGGCCGCGCAGGCACCAGAGCACTACCTGCCTGTACCGGAGCCCCGACTGTCATCTGATTTAGAGCCGTCTGCTTCCTCCGCAGGGGAGCGCCGCCAGGACTGGGGGGCGACAGGAGAGCTGCCGCAAACCGGACACTGTAAGCTGCAGTGGAGTGGTGGAGACATGGAGCAGCTGGTGGAGGAGAATTTCAACCGGCGTCAGGAGGAAGAGTGGAGACGTTGGGAGAGGGAAGCAGAGCGACAAAGGGAGCAGCGAGAAACCCTAAAACTTCGCCAACGTCACCTGGAGAAGGACCGGGCAGATAAGGACCGGATGAGAAAGGATAAAGGAACCCTGTGTGAGCCGCGGCGTAAGGGTGCAGTACAGAGCTTTAAATTGAAAGGTGGTTGGGGCTTCATCAAGGAGCCTGGACTTTATTTAGAAGTCTTTGTGACCCGGCGGGACGTGAAGGCTCACCTCCCAGAAGGACACCCGGGAGGGACCTGTTGCCAGGAGACTTGGTGACTTACACCCGACACTGGGGTTACAATGGATGGTACGCCCTAAATGTTACCAGGTGCGACCCCTACTCCCCAGTGTGTGAGGAACCTGTGAGACCCTCGAAGCCTTCAGCCTCCCACATCCAGGCCTCTGAAAAAGTGCCCACCCCACGCCGTAAATCTCCCCAGCCTCCCTCAGTGGTCTCCTCAGCAGCCCCAGCTATGGACATGATAATTATAGCTGG
Organism: Oophaga sylvatica; assembly: GCA_033576555.1. Classification (NCBI taxonomy): domain Eukaryota; kingdom Metazoa; phylum Chordata; class Amphibia; order Anura; family Dendrobatidae; genus Oophaga; species Oophaga sylvatica. Next base: position 361,855,339 of record JARQOD010000002.1, on the reverse strand, counting down.
CCCGTACCCGGCGCCTGTTATGCACCCTGGGGTTCGTACAGTCCGGGACATAGGGTTCCAGACCCGGAGGGAGATGAAAGAGGTGGCCACACAGACCCAGATAGCGGGTCACGACGTCACTGTACAGGCCACACGACGTCATCAGGTCCTGGTGGTCCTTGGTGCCTCGGATGTTTGGCAATCTCAAGAAGAGTACCAGGTGGTACCTGGAAGAGGCCAGCCAAAGAAGTCTAAATAACCCGGACAGGGTCCCTGTATGTAAATAGTTAAATTGTTTATGTACCCGGACGGGTGAATGTTCCTAAAAAAGTTTTTTAATTTAATAAAAAAAAAAAAAACACAGTTTTCATTTCTTTTATTACTGTCTCATCCTGCGACGCCATCGATCTCCTGTAAAAAAAATGAAAAAAAAAAAAAAAAGTATACCACCTGACCGACGCAGTCCATAGTAACGAGTGTCCCACGACGATCCAGCTCTGCTACATCAGAATGACAGGCAGAGCCTGTCATCCCGGCGCAGCACAGCTGATTACCTGCTTCCCCGGCGGTGACGTCATCGGACTGACTGCTTTACGGCCGGGATTACCCAGCAGTCACTGCAGTTATCGCGAAAAACTGCATGTGACCGCCAGGGAGAAGATAATGGCGGCCATCAAGCAGTCCAGGACGTGACCGCCGGAGATCTTCTGCCAGGTAAGTGCCGCTGACTCCTGACAGACCCGACCGACGGACACTCACAGTGACAGTGACAAATCCGATTCCGGTATTCGATAAGACGAAAATATCGAAACGAATTATCGAAAGGCCGATAGAGCTAATATCGGCCGATAGCCGATATTTGCATTATCGTATCGCTCAACACTAGTATTTACAGCACAATAGTGTAAGTGTGCATTCTTACACAAGGAACAAAATAAGGGCTGACAACATTCCAAATGCTTCTATGCATCATAGTATGTAACGACAAAAACCAATAGACAATATGGATAGTGTTGATCATATGTGATCCATATGTCGCAATGCTCACATTAGACAAGTGCAAAGATGCATTTGACAACTGTCAATGACATTAAATATAAAAATACAATAATATTTCCATTAACCCCTCTCTGACATTAGACGTACTATCCCGTCCATAAAACCCGTGCCATTCTGCCCATGGACGGGATAGTACGTCATAGGCGATCAGCTGCGCTCCTGAGGGGAGCGCAGCTAATCGCCGCCGGATGTCAGCTGATTATCACAGCTGACACCCGTGACTGTGTGTCAGGAGCGGTCACGGACCGCTCCCGGCACATTAACCCCTAGCACACCGCGATCAAATATGATCGCGGTGTACTGGGGGCACAGGGGAGGATCGCGCAGGGTGGGGGCCCCCTGCGCGCCCCCCTGAGACCCTCAGACCAGCGCGATGTGATCGCGCTGTTCTGAGGGCTTCCTCCCTCCCAGGACCCGGATCCAAGATGGCGCCGGGGTCCTGGAGGGAGGCGGCTTCCTCAGTGCCTGCTGAGAGCAGGCACTGAGAAGCCTGCAGCTATGCCTGAGCGATCGCTGGTGTGACAGAGTGCTGTGCACACTGTCACACCAGCGATTTGATAAAATACAGTGATGTCCCACCCTGGGACAAAGTAAAAAAGTTAAAAAAATAAAAATAAACATGTTATAAAAAAAAATCCAAAATAAATAAAAAAAAAAAAATATTCCCCAATAAATTCATTTCTTCCTGTAAATAAAAAAAACAAAACAATAAAAGTACACATATTTGGTATCGCCGCGTCCGTAACGACCCCCCTATAAAACTGTCCCACTAGTTAACCCCTTTAGTGAACCCCTTAAAAAAAAAAAAAAAAACGAAGCAAAAAATCAATGCTTTATCATCATACCACCGAACAAAAAGTGGAATAACGCGCGATCAAAAAGACCGATATAAATAAACATGGTACCGCTGAAAACGTCATCTTGTCCCGCAAAAACGAGCCGCCATACAGCATCATCAGCGAAAAAATAAAAAAGTTATAGCTCGCAGAATAAAGCGATGCAAAAATAATTAATTTTTATATAAAATTGTTTTTATTCTATAAAAGCGCCAAAACATAAAAAAATGATATAAATGAGGTATCACCATAATCGTACTGACCGGAAGAATAAAACTGCTTTATCAATTTTACCACACGCGGAACAATAAAAACGCCTCCCCCAAAAGAAATTCATGAATTGCTGATTTTTGTTCATTCTAACCTCCCAAAAATCGAAATAAAAAGCGATCAAAAAATGTCACCTGCTCAAAAATGGTACAAATAAAAACGTCAACTCGTACCGCAAAAAATAAGACCTCACATGACTCTGTGGGCCAAAATATGCAAAAATTATAGCTCTCAAAATGTGGCGATGCAAAAAACTATTTTTGCAATAAAAAGCGTCTTTTAGCGTGACAGCTGCCAATCATAAAAACCCGCTATAAATAGTAAATCAAACCCCCCTTTATCACCCCCTTAGTTAGGGAAAAATAATAAAATTAAAAAAATGTATTTATTTCCATTTTCCCATTAGGGTTAGGGTTAGGGTTGCGGCTAAAGTTAGGGTTAGGGTTGGCGCTAAAGTTAGGATTAGGGTTAGGGTTGGGATTAGGGGTGTGTTAGGGTTAGGTTTGTGGTTAGGGTTGGGACTAGGGTTAGGGGTGTGTTGGGGTTAGGGTTGGAGTTAGAATTGGGGGGTTTCCGCTGTTTAGGCACATCAGGGGCTCTCCAAATGTGACATGGCATCTGATCTCAATTCCAGCCAATTCTGCATTGAAAAAGTCAAACGGTGCTCCTTCACTTCTGAGCTCTGCCATGCGTCCAAACAGTAGTTTATCCCCACATATGGGGTATCAGCGTACTCTGGACCCCAAGAGTTATTGTGCAATTTGTCCTATTTCTTCTGTTCCCTTGGGAAAATAAAAAACTGGGGGCGAAAATATCATTTTTGTACAAAAAAAATTATTTTTTTGTTTTTACGGCTGTACATTATAAACTTCTGTGAAGCACTTGGGGCTTCATAGCGCTCACCAGACACCTAGATAAGTTCCTTGTGGGGTCTATTTTCCAAAATGGGGTCACTTGTTGGGGATTTCCACTGTTTAGGCGCATCAGGGGCTCTCCAAATGCGACATGACGCCCCCAGACCATTCCATCAAAGTCTGCAATCCAAAATGTCACTACTTCCCTTCCGAGCCCCAACGTGTACCAATACAGTAGTTTTCTCCCACATATTGGGTATCAGCGTACTCAGGACAAATTGGGCAACAACTTTTGGGGTCCAATTTCTCCTGTTACCCTTGTAAAAATAAAATATTGGGGCGAAAAAATCATTTTTGCAAAAAAAAAAGATTTTTTATTTTTACGGCTGTGCATTATAAACTTCTGTGAAGCACTTCGGGGTTCAAAGTGCTCACCACACATCTAGATAAGTTCCTTGTGGGGTCTATTTTCCAAAATGGGGTCACTTGTGGGGGGTTTCCACTGTTTAGGCGCATCAGGGGCTCTCCAAATGCGACATGACTCCGCCAGACCATTCCATCAAAGTCTGCAATCCAAAACGTCACTACTTCCCTTCCGAGCCCCGACGTGCGCCCATACAGTAGTTTTCTCCCACATATTGGGTATCAGCGTACTCAGGACAAATTGGACAACAACTTTTGGGGTCCAATTTCTCCTGTTACCTTTGTGAAAATAAAATATTGGGGGCGAAAAAATCATTTTTGTAAAAAAAAAAAGGATTTTTTATTTTTACGGCTGTGCGTTATAAACTTCTGTGAAGCACTTCGGGGTTCAAAGTGCTCACCACACATCTAGATAAGTTCCTTGTGGGGTCTATTTGCCAAAATGGGGTCACTTGTGGGGGTTTCCACTGTTTAGGCGCATCAGGGGCTCTCCAAATGTGACATGACGCCCCCAGACCATTCCATCAAAGTCTGCAATCCAAAACGTCACTACTTCCCTTCCGAGCCCCGACGTGTGCCCATACAGTAGTTTTCGCCCACATATTGGGTATCAGTGTACTCAGGACAAATTGGACAACAACTTTTGCGTTCCAATTTCTTCTGTTACCCTTGTGAAAATAAAATATTGGGGGCGAAAAAATCATTTTTGTAAAAAAAAAAAAAAGATTTTTTATTTTACGGCTGTACGTTATAAACTTTAGTGAAACACCTGGGGGTTCAAAGTTCTTACCACACATCTAGATAAGTTCCTTGAGGGGTCTAGTTTCCAAAATGGTGTCATTTATGGGGGTTTCCACTGTTTAGGCAGATCAGGAGCTCTCCAAACACGACATGGCGTCCAGCCAATTCTGCGTTGAAAAAGTCAGACGGCGCTCCTTCCCTTCCAAACTCTGCCATGCACCCAAACAGTGGTTTACCCCCACATATGGGGTATCAGCGCACTCAGGACAAATTGCACAATAACTTTTGGAGTCTTGTTACCTTTGGAAAAATAAAAATTGGGGTGAAAAGATCATTTTTGTGGAAAAAATATGATTTTTAAATTTTACGGCTCTACGTTATAAACTTCTGTGAAGCACTTGGGGGTTCAAATTGCTCATCAAAAATCTAGATAAGTTCCTTAGGGGGTCTAGTTTCCCAAATAGGGTCATTTGTGGGGGGTTTCCACTGTTTAGGCACATCAGGGGCTCTCCAAATGCAACATGGCATCCAAACTCAATTCCAGCCAATTTTGGTTGGAAAAAGTCAAATGGTGCTCCTTCCATTCCGAGCTCTGCCGTGCGCCCAAACAGTGGTTCCCCCCCACATATGGGGTATCAGCGTACTCAGGACAAATTGTACAACAACTTATGTGGTCCAATTTCTCCTGTTACCCTTGGGAAAATAAAAAATTAGTGACTAAAAGATCAATTTTTGTGGGAAAAAAATAGGATTTTTTATTTTCATGCCCGGGCATTATAAACTTGTGTGAAGCACTTGGGGGTTCAAAGTGCTCACCAAAGATCTAGATAAGTTCCTTAGGGGGTCTAGTTTCCAAAATGGGGTCACTTGTGGGGGGTTACCACTGTTTAGGCTCATCTGGGGCACTGCAAACGGAACATGACCCCCATTAACGTCTGCATTCCAAAACGTTATTACTTCTTTTCCAAGCCCTGCCGTGCGCCCAAACAGTTTCCCCCCCCCACATATGGGGTATCAGCGTACTCAGGACAAATTGGACAACAACTTTTGGGGTCCAATTTCCTTGGGAAAATTCAAAAATTTGGGACTAAAAAATCATTTTTGTGGAAAATTGATTTTTTTTTTTTCACACCCAGGCTTTATAAACTTTTGTGAAACACTAGAGGGTTCAAAGTGCTCACAACAGATCTAGATAAGTACCTTAGGGGGTCTAGTTTCCAAAATGGTGTCACTTGGGGGGTTTCCACTGTTTAGGCGCATCAGGGGCTCTCCAAACGCGACATGGCATCCAATCTAAATTCCAGCCAATTTTAGTTTGAAAAAGTCAAATCGTCGCTCCTTCCCTTACGAGCTCTGCCGTGTGCCCAAACAGTGGTTTTCCCCCACACATGGGGTATTGGTGTACTCAGGAGAAATTGCATAACAACCTTATCTGTCCATTTTCTCCTTTTACCCTTGTGAAAATAAAAAAAAAGTTTGTAAAAGATCATTTTTGTGGCTAAAAAGTAAAATATTCATTTTTTCCTTCCACGTTGCTTTAGTTACTGTGAAGCACCTGAAGGGTTAATAAACTTCTTGAATGTGGTTTTGAGTACCTTGAGGGTGCAGTTTTTAGAATGGTGTCACTTTTGGGTATTTTCTGCCATATAGACCCCTCAAAGTGACTTCAAATGTGAGGTGGTCCCTAAAAAAAATGGCTTTGTAAATTTTGTTGTAAAAATGAGAAATCGCTGGTCAACTTTTAACCCTTATAACTTCCTAACAAAAAAAATTTTTGGTTCCAAAATTGTGCTGATGTAAAGTAGACATGTGGGAAATGTTATTTCTTAACTATTTTGTGTGATATATTTCTCTGTTTTAAGGGAATAAAAATTCAAAGTTTGAAAATTGCAAAATTTTTAAAATTTTCGCCATATTTGCGTTTTTTTTCAAAAATAAATGCAAGTTGTATCGAAGAAATTTTACCACTAACATGAAGTACAATATGTCACGAGAAAACAATCTCAGAATCGCGAAGATCCGTTGAAGCGTTCCAGAGTTATAACCTCATAAAGAGACAGTGGTCAGAATTGTAAAAATTGGCCCGGTCATTAACGTGCAAACCACCCTTGGGGGTGAAGGGGTTAATAATACTAATATAGAACAAAAATAACAAACTTTCACTATCAGTAGTGAGCACCATATCTGCCCCATATGGTTGGGTTCTAAGACTAGAATAATGCAATTATGCATTAGCCAACAATTATTAAAATGGATGGGGAAAAAATAATAAACATTGGTATAAATTATAAGATATAACGAAATAATAATATTTTCCCCTAGCCCATATCCCTCCAGCTAATTACCATATGGTATTTGTAACCATTCAGATGAGTGCAAATATCCTTTACACAACATGCTGAACAAATAAATAGAACAAAATGACACATTTTGGTTCAATTACTAAGAGAAAATGAAAATACCAAATGTTGAGTAGGCCTACTCAAGAGCATATTGATACCATATGGTTCTTACAGGCATCTAGATTAGTGCACATTTCTGTTGCACAACATGAGTCTAAACTAAATGTAAAACAAGTACTAAATACTTTTTAAATCATTATATGTTAGTGAAATACAAAATTACAGCTGGTGGTATGTGGGTGGTGGGTTTGGCGGGTTCCCAGCATCTCCGTGTGGTTTGCTTGGATGACCACCTTGACCATCACCCTGTTGGGGTGCATTTTTAGGGCCCTGACCTAATATCTGGCCACGGGCAGGTTGGATTGAGTTCTGTTAGGAAATGAAAGGGGATTAGAACATGTAGGAGGGGTGAGCCTAAACTTCATATGTGTTATGTGGTGTGATGTATGTACTTACGGTCAGAGATACAGAATAGGTGCAAGAAAACCCAGCCTGTCAAAGTAAACGTACTTTCGCTTTCTGGGTGGTGCTGACCCGCTCTTGGTCCTCTGCTGGCGTTGGCGCCTTTATTGGTCGCGGATGCTTTTCCATCTTCTCATAACATCATCCACTGCAATGACACATAATGTAATCAATTTGCTATCTGCACAAAGCCTAATTCTTCTACATACACGTAATATAGTCATGGGGGCCTAGTAGGATGTAACTATACTAACATTTTTGCGGCCCAAAAAATAAAAAAATCCTTTTGGGGCCAAATTCTGCGCTAGATATACTCTCTGACCGTTAAGAAGTTGTTAAAAAAATGAAGTAACTTACTGATTCGCTGCTGCTCCTCGCGTGGGCTGTCGCCAAAGTGGGGAAACATTTGCCCACAGATGCGCCTCCATGCCGCCTCTTTCCTTGCTCGGTCAGCGTAATGTGCATCTCTTTGGTGCCAAATTTCGGGCCTCTCCTGCACCAACACAATGAGCATCTCCACATTGATGAGGGTGGACATCATGGCCGACTTCGTGGAGGCGTTCTTCCAGGATGTCTGGCGCTCTTTTTGAGCTAATTTGCATGTCTCAGCTTCCTCCTGCATGTGTTGCACCATTTCCTGTGACCTGCAGAAGTGTTCCGTATTTCTCGCAAGTCACACGCGTGTTCCGTGTGTAATACGTTGTTTTCTCGCACCCATAGACTTTCATTGGCGTACAACGGCCGTAGTACGTTTACAATCGCAGCATGCTGCGGGTGTCTCGCAGCGCAAGATACGGCCGAGAAAAGTACGCATGATCAGAGCTGCCCCATAGAGAAATATTGGTCCGTGTGTAATGTGTGGTTTTCACGCCTCTCACTCGTCCGTATTCCTCCTTAGTGTGACCCTGGCCTTAGCAAGAAATACTGCTCCGAGAACTGTACAATGCTTAAATGTGGCATGATTAAAGGACCATGCTATTATCACTAATAATTTATATTGCGAAATGTGGACTCCTGGCTGGAGCACACTACTACAGAAGGGAAGCAAGGTGGCTCAGTGGTTGGCACTGCAGCCTTGCAACGCTGGAGTCCAGGGTTCAAATCCCATGAAGGACAAGATCTGCAAGGAGTTTGTATGTTCTGCTCGTGTTAGCATGTATTTCCTCCTGGTACTCCGATTTCCTCCCACACTCCAAAGACATACTGATAGGGAATTCAAATTGTGAGCCCCATTGCGAACAGTAATGATAATGTATGTAAAGTGCTGTGGAATAAGCAAAGCATAACAAATAAATTAATTAATTCCAGCTCAAAATAATTAAAAGATAAAATGTGGCCTGTTTTATGTAGTAACAGAAAAAAATTTGATTTGTTACTGTGGACAAGCCTTGGACACAGAAAAATCTGAGCACAAAAGAATGACAACTAGTGATGAGCGAGTATACTCGTTGCTCGGGCTTCCCGAGCACGCTCGGGTGGTGTCCGAGTATTTTGAAGTGCTGGGAGATGTAGTTTTTGTTGCCACAGCTGCATGATTTATGCCTGCTGGACAGCTTGAATACATGTGAGGAATGCCTGTTTGTTAAGGAATCGCCGCAAATCATGCAGCTACCGGCAACAGAAAGTAAATCACCCAGCACTTATAAATACTCGGAGATCACCCGAGCGTGCTCGGGATAAACCCGAGCAAGGAGTATACTTGTTCATCACTAATGACAACCTCAGATGTGGCCACACTTTTGGAGCACAGTAGTAACAGAACAAATTTATATTTTATCATGTGTACCCCTGTATAGAGAACAATATGTGCACCAAAGAATGAAACGATGAAATGTAGCCTGCTTTTGGTAGCACGATAGTAAGAAAAAAAATTTTGATTTTATCATGTGTACCCCTGTATGGAAAACAATATCAGCACCCAAAAATTTAAAACTGACATCTAGCCTGCAGTATAACGCTACTAACAGTAGGAAGTATATTTTAACTGTGGATGAGGCCTGTATACAATCAAATATATACTCAAAACAATTTCAATCTCAGAACTAACCTGCTGTTTCACATTTGTAAAGAAATTTTTTTTGTTAAATCTTAATGAGCTCTGCAGACAACTTTATTTCACTTCCAATAAATGACAAGGAGGGATATGGCATGCTGAATCACGTTAGCAACAGCCCAAAAAATATTTTTTACTGTGCAATACCTCTAAACACAGAACAATTTTACTGCCAATTTCCCAATTTTATAAAATTTTGCTAGTGTTTCCGATCACGAATCCAAACGTGCCATATTCATGCCGATTTTATGTTTGGAGATTGGTTTTCGAATAAATTTGCTCATCACTGGCAGGGATCAACCTCTTTAAGCATGCATGCTGCAGTATGTAGGTATAGAGAGTAATCTCATTTCCTTTGATGTCTTCTAATTTTACTTCTTTACTCTATCTGAAACTTATTTTGGGTCATATTAAACAGTATTCTTATTTCATGATATTGTATGTTGTTCTTCATGTACCTTCTTCACAACGAGAGCATAATGCTTAGTAAACAGATACTATTATCTGATTGAATGTTTTGAAATATACATTTTCCAAGCTGCACTTATGTAAAGGTTCAGCTCCTCCAGTATCTTAAAATATTTTTATAATCCTATTATTCTGTTATTTTTTATACATTTCTGTTTTCAACTCATTAAGAACCTAAAGCCCATCATAAAGCTTTGTAAAAATCGCCCTCCATACTCCTTTGTTGACAAACCTTTTCATCACCAATGTTACTTATTTCACCTTTCTCTATTCTTAGGACATGTTTTTACTGGCTTGAAGTCACTAATGGAGTCAGTGGCATATTATTTTGCCAATTTACTACCCAATATATAGATGCTTTCATCTGCTGAGCACCACATCACTTTGCCCTGCTTTAGTACATCAGAACAAGGTGCTCAAAAATAATTAGCAACCTTGTCAATTTCTGATTATAAGGAAAAGTAGGAGAAAGTAATCAAATTGCACCCATGGTTTGTATCCATGTTAAGGATAAGATACTCTTTTGTGCGACATTTTATACTAAAAAAGGCTGGAGCTCTAAAGAAAATTGCTAGTTGGTTTACTGTCACTGGTTTCATCTTAGTAACCTATCCGCTATCTACAAATAAAAACATACTTTTTTCGTTCCTGGACCAAATGTCATGAACACCACACTGCACTTGCTCACTGAGCCAGTGCGCATGTCCTGAATAAGACAGACTGTACTCAAAGACACCTGTGGAGCGGGGCGGCAACGGTGAAGATGCGTGCTTCAGACAAACAGGACCTGAAGCACGTAACTGCCAAGGGATGGAGCCAGCCACAGGTCTCTCAGAGGAAGCAGGAGCAGAGAGAGTCTGTTTCTGGCAAGAAAGGACCTGAATCACCTTACTGCTGGGGGCGGGGCCTAAGCTCCGAAAGCTAGGAGCAGAAGGAAAACTCCTAGAAGGGTAACTATGGGACAAAGTTACCAAGGGGCATAGACAAAGCTGATAGTCAGAACATAGCAAAGCGGTCATACACAGAGAGGGCAGCGCAGTGCAAGAGAAGCAGGCAGAGGGTAGTCAGGACGTAGCCATAGATCAGAAAACCAGACCGGGCAAATACACAGTACCAAGACAGTAGACAAACTCACAACGAAGAGACGGACCGGGTCAAAACCAAACAAGCAACAAGATATCAGTCACAAGGCACAGGCACGCACCGGGTCAACTAACTCAGCAGAGGGCAGGAGTATAACTGACAACAGACCTAGGTCAATTGGCAACTAAATAGCCGCCCTCTGCCAGAGAGAGGCAGAAACAGTTAACCCCTGTCTGACCAGGACGGGACAAAGACAAAACCCCGGCCTTGATCATGACACCGAAGACTAAACTGTATATGGAAAGTTCTACTGACTGCAGGAACAATCTGAAGAAAAAGGTTTGTAGTAAAATTTGACAGTTAATGGAGAGGTCATCTAGATTTTTATTGCTTCCACCTGCTCCTTGTGTTTTATTTTCTTTATTTTGTTTTGTATTTTACATTATGTTTATGGTTTTTCCCAGTATTGTTTGAGTAAGCAGGATTTTTTATGGTATATTTTTTCTTGTTTTACACAGATGTCACAACTGGAGCAGTTTTCAATTGTCCAATACCTTATTCAAGACTAAAAAGTTTTGTTTTCGCTTGTAGTTAAAACGGTATTTGTCATCATCAGTGAAATTAACGATGGTTTACAAACAATTTCCCTCCTGTACTATTTACCACCCACAACCTTTCTGAACTTTTCAGCACTTGGGTGGATAAAAACACAGTCAAGTGTTGCATTCTTTCTTTTCTAGAAATAGAACATGATGTTCCAGTTTTGGTGATTATTTGTAAATCAGATTACAGCAGAGTCAGAAACTAACATCATGGTGCAACAAAAAATAACAAGACAACAGACTATGCAAAAAGCAAGAGACAAGGGATGAAACAAGCTGATTCTACAGCTGCTCGCAAAAGGGCAATCTGGATGAGACATGCGGGTCTTATCTGTTGTCACATTCTATAAATCTGTTTTTCTTACAAATCAATTTCCATTAAAATCTCTCTGAACACCCCAAATCACCCTCATTAGGACTCCTGTTATTTTACAGTTATGAATGATAATAGAAGCAGGAAAAAATGCCTAGGCCTCCATCCAAGTAATGTCTCCCACACACATCTTGTCTTCTATCTCTACACTACAGCTGTGAGTTACCCTGGCTAGAATTCCAGGCATTTCTCTTTTTGGAAAATATTAACACTGATTACAGATTAAATAGCTTGTTCCTAGCAGCCTGTACCGAAGCTTTATCTGATACTCATTGAAATTCTGCTCAGGTGCTGTGTTCTATTTAAGAACAAAAACACTTATCTTGTTCTTGTGTATGTGGTTCTTTCTTTTAGTAACATTCCTGGCTTGATCTCCCCTCTTAAAATCCTTTAAATACCAGTGCAATAATAATTTCACCACTAGCAACCTGAGTTGACAAAACATTGTTGATGTGTCAGCTCCAGAAACTATTAAATCTCCGTTACAGAGAGATAATTAATTTGCTAATTACACATCCTCTCTCACCATATTTCATCAGGAATAGACGTAAGTGCTTTCAAAGTAAGTTCAGCAAAGCATCCCTTTCAATGTTGCACAAACAGTACGACTGCACTGAAAATACACTTGTGTATTTATCCTCCATTAACCAGGGGATTTTATACATATTTCAGTAGCTTGGTACATCTATTTAATAAAATTAACAGAAAAGCCTATCTAGTAGAGATAAACAGATCTTTTTAAATTCAAATTAATTAAATGGTGTAAATTTCTTTTGGCAGTGCAGGGGTTAACCTGCTCAGTAGAGATCTCCTGGAAGCTTTCCTGCATTAAGGCTCTCAGCTGTGCATAATTAGCCTTTCCATCTCCCATAAAAACTGGGTGCTGGCTAGCACTCATTGTCAGAGTAGCTTATGCTGCATGGCTGGATGTTGTTGGTGGTTGTTAATGGAGAAGGCATTTGGTGGAATTATCTGTGACTGTTGCTAGGTTTTGAGTGTGTGATAATTTCTTCACCTACTTCGATTTTACCCCATCCTCCACTCCCTGGTGCATTTCTCTGTTATATGTGTAAGTATATTTGTATTTTTGGTATTTTTCGTTACCCCTATTCCTATTACCTTGTTAATCTGGTTGGTGTACTATAGTACACTACTATTCCCCTCTGGGTGGTGGAAGTTTACAAACTGAAAGCAGATTCAGGAGCTAAGGCAAGGTATGTGGCCCCGGCGTCTTCTCCATCAGAAGAAATCCAGGGAACAGGGTGAGCTAGAGCGCCCATAGTGTTGGGGACAGGGAAAGAGCCCCTGGTCCTGGGACCCCCGACAACAGAGACGTGACAACTACCTAGTAAAAAATATGTATGGAGAAATATGTTAAAATTGTCATATCTCAACCACCGAGGTAGAGCTTTTGGATGGTCAGATGCTCTTTTATTTTTATGATACTTAGTTGAACTAATTTTAGTAAATAGTATCAGCAAATTAGTCAGTTTTATATGGCAGCCAGTTTTACATGAAATCAAAATAGTCAAGGGACTTACAAAGCTACAGCGTATGTACTATATTTATACAACCCCTGGCAAAAATTATGTAATCACCGGCCTTGGAGGATGTTCATTCAGTTGTTTAATTTTGTTGAAAAAAAGCAGATCATAGACATGGCACAAAACTGTCATTTCAAATGGCTACTTTCTGGCGTTAAGAAACACTAAAAGAAATCAAGAACAAAAATTGTTGTAGTCAGTAATGGTTATTTTTTTTAACCAAGAATAGGGGAAAAAATATGCAGTCACTCAATTCTGAGGGAAAAAATAATGGAATCACCTTGTAAATTTTCATTCCCAAAACTAACACCTGCATCAAATTAGATCTGCATCTAAAAAGGAGTGATCACACCTTGGAGAGCTGTTGCGCCAAGTGGACTGACATGAATCATGGCTCCATCAAGAGAGATGTCAATTGAAACAAAGGAAAGGATTATCAAACTCTTAAAAGAGGGTAAATCATCATGCAATGTTGCAAAAGATGTTGGTTGTTCACAGTCAGCAGTGTCTAAAATTTGGACCAAATACAAACAACATGGGAAGGTTGTTAAAGGTAAACATACTGGTAGACCAAGGAAGACATCAAAGCGTCAAGACCATAAACTTAAAGCAGTATGTCTCCAAAACAGGAATTGCACAACAAAACAAATGAGGAATGAATAGGTGGAAACTGGAGTCAATGTCTGTGACCGAACTGTAAGAAACCGCCTAAAGGAAATGAGATTTACATACAGAAAAGCTAAACGAAAGCCATCATTAATACCTAAACAGAAAAAAACAAGGTTACAGTGGGCTAAGGAAAAGCAATCGTGGACTGTGGATGACGGGATGAAAGTCATATTCAGTGATGAGTCGCGAATCTGCATTGGGCAAGGTGATGATGCTGGAACTTTTGCTTGGTGCCGTTCCAATGAGATTTATAAGATGACTGCCTGAAGAGAACATGCAAATTTCCACAGTCATTGATGATATGGGGCTGCATGTCAGGTAAAGATACTGAGTAGATGGCTATCATTACATCTTCAATAAATGCACAAGTTTATGTTGATATTTTGGACACTTTTCTTATCCCATCAATTGAAAGGATGTTTGGGGATGATGAAATCATTTTTCAGGATGATAATGCATCCTGCCATAGAGCAAAAACTGTGAAAACATTCCTTGAAAAAAGACACATAAGGTCAATGTCATGGCCTGCAAGTAGTCCGGAACTCAATCCAATTGAAAATATTTGGTGGAATTTGAAGAAAATGGTCCATGACAAGGCTCCAACCTGCAAAGCTTATCTGGCAACAGCAATCAGAGAAAGTTGGAGCCAGATTGATGAAGAGTACTATTTGATATGCCTCAGAGTCCATGCCTCAGAGTCCATGCCTCAGAGACTGCAAGCTGTTGTAAAAGCCAGAGGTGGGGCAACAAAATACAGTGCCTTGCAAAAGTATTCAGCCCCCTTTAACTTTTCAACCTTTTCCCACATATCATGCTTTAAACATAAAGATACCAAATGTAAATTTTTGGTGAAGAATCAACAACAAGTGGGACACAATTGTGAAGATGAACAAAATTTGTTTTTTTTTTAAATGTTTGTGGAAATACAAAATTATTCCGCCCCTTTAACTTAATACTTTGTTGTGCCATCTTTTGCTGCGATTACAGCTGCAAGTCGCTTGGGGTATGTCTCTATCAGTTTTGTACATCGAGAGACTGAAATTCTTGCCCATTCTTTCTTGGCAAACAGCTCTAGCTCAGTGAGGTTGGATGGAGATCGTTTGTGAACAGCAGTTTTCAGCTCTTTCCACAGATTCTCGATTGGATTCAGGTCTGGACTTTGACTTGGCCATTCTAACACCTGGATATGTTTATTTGTGAACCATTCCATTGTAGATTTTGCTTTGTTTGGGATTATTGCATTGTTGGAAGACAAATCTCCATCCCAGTCTCAGGTCTTTTGCAGACTCCAACAGGTTTTCTTCAAGAATGGTCCTGTATTTGGCTCCATCCATCTGCCCATCAATTTGAACCAGCTTCCCTATCCCTGCTGAAGAAAAGCAGGCCAAAACCATGATGCTGCCACCACCATGTTTGACAGTGGGGATGGTGTGTTCAGGGTGATGAGCTGTGTTGCCTTTACACCAAACATATCGTTTGGCATTGTTGCCAAAAAGTTCGATTTTGGTTTCATCTGACCAGAGCACCTTCTTCCACATGTTTGGTGTGTCTCCCAGGTGGCTTGTAGCAAACTTTAAACGACACTTTTTATAGAATTCTTTGAGAAATGGCTTTCTTCATGCCATTCTTCCATAAAGGCCAGATTTGTGCAGTGTATGACTGATTGTTGTACTATGGACAGACTGTCCCACCTGAGCTGTAGAACTCTGCAGTTCATCCAGAGTGATCATGGGCCTCTTGGCTGCATCTCTGATCAGTCTTCTCCTTGTTTGAGATGAAAGTTTAGAGGGACAGCCGGGTCTTGGTAGATTTGCAGTGGTATGATACTCCTTCTATTTCAATATGATTGCTTGCACAGTGCTCCTTGGGATGTTTACAGTTTTGGAAATCATTTTGTATCCAAATCCGGCTTTAAACTGCTCCACAACAGTATCACGGACTTGCCTGTTGCGTTCCTTGGTCTTCATGATGCTCTCAGTGATTCAAACAGAACCCTGAGACTATCCCAAGGCAGGTGCATTTATACGGAGACTTGACTACACACATGTGTATTACATTTATCATCATTAGTCATTTTTGTGTGACTCTGTATTTTTTCCCCTATGCTTGGTTAAAAAAAATAACCATTACTGACTACCACATTTTTTGTTCTTGATTTTTTTTAGTGTTTCTTAAAGCCAGAAAGTTGCCATTTAAAATTACTTCAGTTTTGTGCCATATCTGTGATCTGCTTTTTTTCAGCAAAATTAAACAACTGAATGAACATCATCCAAGGCCTGTGATTCCATAATTTTTGCCAGGTGTTGTGCTTTAACAGAATATGTGGCCTTCTGTCTGAACCCTCTTAGCCTGCGCAGTGCAGGAGTCAGCGCATGCTGCAGTCTGGCGTCATTCTCTTTAGGACATCGGTTGAAGAAAGACAAAAAAGGAGATAGAGAGACATACCGAGAGAGAAAAGGAGAGAGAGAGACAGAGAGAGAGAATAAAAGAGAGAAATGGAGAGAGACACACCCAGGCAAAGAACGGGTTCAATACCTAGTTGTTAAATAAAGAAAATAGGTGAGAGAAAGAGTTGGTTTTCCATTGGAGCACCAAAGAAAATTACTGGGGTTCCCATCCTTCATTTATACATAAAATGTGCATGTAAAGTCTGCTACGTTCATTGAGCATACTGTATATGTTATCAAGAATGTCAAATAGATTTCGGTGAAACAGTCTTAAAAATAATGAACCAAGCCAAACTGTTGCATTGGTGCTCAAGCGCATGTAAAGGGGAAGGGAATGTAGTTTTTAGATTTTTTTGTATGAGGATATCTATTTTGAAAAGAATGAAAAGATGGTTTATCACTTTAAGGGTACGCTCATACTAGCATACTACACCTTGTGCTATCCGATGTGTTATTGGAAAATACTTGGCACAATGTTATAATGTGGGTCAGGGTCATGAGAAAACAATCTCCGCATACTTTGGGTGCCTCTGATGATCAGATCTCGTGCACTCATACAAGTCTATGGGTGCGAGTAAAATATCAGACTGCACTCAGATGGCATCTGAGTGCAGTCTGATTATGATGGACTCTGAGAATGGAAAGATGGATAAATTAAGTTCTTTGTCTTCTCCACACTTGTGATACGATTCTCTCATGTTAGATAATCGGATCACACTAAGATAACACAGCTCAAATTCTAAAAGAGTTTAATCTGAGTGGCATTAGCATAATTGGCCAATTCTCTCGCATGAGAGAATCTACGCTCGTGTTAGCGATCCCTAAATATTATTTAATGTAGAACTAACTTTGCCAAATGGTGGAAAACTGAATATTACTGAATATACTGAATTACTGAATATACAGCATACGCAAGTCCTGAAGTCTTTCTTAAACAAAGTAACTGCTGCAACACAGAGGTCAAGGAAAAAATTTGCATGACACATCAGTGCTCGCTATATGCACACATTAAACCTGCAGTGAGTTAGAGATTTTAAATGCATTTACACTTACCGTGAATGAGTGCTCATAGGAATGCTTGTTTCCCGATAACCATGCTGTGTAAACAGGCGGCTGATCACGTGACTGGCGAGCAAAATACTATTTTGGTAAATTAAATGATCTTTTGGTTTGCATAAAACATCATTGTTCTTGGCTGCACATTGTCCTGTACAAACAGGACCTATACTGCTGAGAACACTGGCAGCCTATGCACACTGAATCATCTATTACAGATTGATAAGTGCACATCTGAAGTGTGGTCAGCCTGTGTAAACAGGATTTTGAATGACTACCAACCAGTAAGTGATTACCGGTTAGCGGTCATGTGCACTGCACATTGTAAATACCGTAGATCTGCAGAATTGTGAATGCAGCTCTGAATACAAGATGTCATGGAAAATCAGTACAAGGTAATACTCTAGTGTATTTTAAAAATTATTCAATTTTTTACATAGATTAATTCCATGCAAACTTGAAAATGGTGTTATAAGTGGACAATATATGAGTAACATGTGTGCCTAACTTTTCTTTTTTTACCCGAACAATAGAATTATGCAAAACAAAGTTTGGTTATAATGTAGAAAAATATTTAGACTTGAGAGTTATCAGTGGTTGATACCTTTTAATGGCTAACTGAAAAGATGGTAACAAATTGCAAGCTTTCGAGACTACTCAGGTCTCTTCATCAGGCAAAGACTAAAACAAAAACTGAAGAATCACATATTTATACACAAGAGGACACAGGAATAAAAAGGTTATAATGTAGTCATTTTGAAGGCAAAGAATATTCTCTTAATTTTATAAATTTTCCTTTTTTTTTCCAGCTTATTTAAATGTCAAAAAGCTTTTCACTTTAACTTATTACTGTGCATGCAAAGGATCAGAAGATGGAATTACAACGATTTCATACAGTTGCACTTAGTATCAGATGCAGAATGTGCCATAAGGATAGCTCTATTAAGAAAGGTGCTGTTGTTTTGACAGCTTCATTCTGCTTTTCAGGTGCATCTTTCTTCAGAGCTCAGGCTGACTAAAGGCTTGATTATATACTATGTTTAGAGAATTTTTCCTTCATGATTGATGACCGTGATTTACGACACATTTAGGCTTCCTCACTCTGAGCACAATGTCGGATTGTACCACCCAATCACACCCACAGATGTTCTCATTGCCTAGCCCTTGAATTAATGTTCAAATTGATAACAGGTGATTTGCCTGGTTAGCGATTACTAAACATTTCCATGTTGCTTAAATGATTCCAAACGCAATTTGATGTTTTTTTAAATGCTTTGCAAAATTTGCAGGACAAGACATGAATATCGAATAAAATTACTAAGTGGGCCAAGCTGAATTGCAATTTTCAAAAGAATACAATAGAGAGTGCCTTTAAAAAGCAGTGAATATTGTTTTTAAATCAATATCTCCATGTAATTGGAATGTGCTGGATGATTTCACAGTGAAAATAAAGGGGAGTAAGAGGCAATTTAAACAAAAGAATGTTGCTTCAGATAAGCTTGTAGGACAGATCCAGGAGTATGTAATAAACAGAGAATCAAGCCGCACTGTAATTTTTATTTACTGTTCACAGGAGTTACAGAATGGATTTTTGTAAAAGATATTTAAAGATTAAGGTTAACCATTTACATTCGACATGTTTGTACCATTGTAATGAGGAAAGCTGAAGTCAACTAAAACTGCTCTATTAAAAGTAATGCTTCTATGCCGCCATTGTTTTTAAGTAAGATTCCTTTGAAATTAGACAAAAATGTTTCTTTCTGCCTCTGTATGAAATCAGAGCCATATAAAGATACTGAACAGATCTCCGATAGTGATGAGCGCGCACTAAAATGCTTGACTGCTCGTTACTCGAACCAAGCAAATCGTAATGAAAGTCAAAGGGAAACTCAAACATTTTTCCAGCGTCCACCCACCCCCACTAGGAGGCCTGGAAGAATCTAAAAATTGCTCAAATCAATGGAATGAAATGAAATGGCATGGAAACTGTCTTCAAAAAAGCGCCAGACTCTGGAACAACTACACCTTGGCCTGGCAACTTCACCCTTGTTGGAACTCTGGGGAACACTTGTCCACCTTGTGTCTCTGGCCACCCCACTGCCTCTTCTTGCTCCCTGGTCCTCCTCCTTACTTGCTGACTTAAAAGCATCAGTTGTTAGCAATTGTATCTTATCATCATCATCCATCTCTTGCGACAGTAATTCCATTTTCCCACCATCACCTACTTGTGACCGTGCCTGCTGAAATATTTGGGCATTGCTACATACGATCTCATGTCCCGCTTGAAACGGCAGGGCGAGAGTCCAGAATCGTTAAATAAAAATATGAACAGCCTTTTGGAGTGTCCAAGTTTGGGATCACTTGTCTCCGGGTACTCGGCATGGTGGGAGGAAGTTGGATCAGGTTGAGGATTATGTGGTCCAGAATCACAACTACTGAGACTGGACCGTGTGGAATACAGAGTTTTGCTGGCAAACTGACTGGAAGCATTATATGCTATCCATCCAACAACCTTTTCACACTTCAAGAGTGGTGTTACGTGCCCCCCCTATAAAGTGGGACAGTAAGCTAGGTCGACATGATGTGTGTGTTTGTTGAGCTTCCGTGGCAGACACAGTTTCACTTTGCCCATGGCATCGGCCTCTGTGCTGACCATCAGCATCAGATCCACTTCCCTGTCCCTTACCAAGCATCTTTCCCATTTTAAACTATGTATGATATATCCCTGTTGAGAAAACTTTGCAGGATTAGTATGGCAGGAAATTTTGCCCACCTCAGATGTACTTGTTACACCACAGGAGCAATATAGTGATGCTATTGCAACCAAGCAAGTCTGGCTGTATGCTTTTGACACACAACTACTGCAGTATAAATGGCGCATTATATTTCCCTGCTGTGAATAATTTGCAGGATTAAGAGCAAAAAGAATAATATTAGACTTGAGAAGGGCTTTTGGTATAAGTTGCAGCAGAATGGACGTACAATTAACCCTATCCTGTCTTACACTATCCCTTTTGGCAAAATCTCTCCCTAAGTGCTGCTAACATCACTATTAATATTGATAATAATCAGCCCTAATAAAGGCTGTTATTGCAGTTGAAAGAAATATTAATTGTGTCTAATCCCTGCCTATATGCAGCTAATTCTCTGTTCGTATGCCAGCAGCACCTCTCAACTGTTTCCTGTTTCTGCCCATTTCCGCTGGTACAATGTGCTGAGAATGGTGTCCCAAGTCTTATAAAGACCCAATGACGCTATGCGGCCAGTCAATCACAGTAGTGCAACAGCTAAAATGGCTACAGCATCACAGTGACTGGCAGGCAGTTGCCACATGTTTATTGGCCGTCTAAAAAGCACCAAACTTGTGGCGCGGGGACTCAAGCTTCTGCTTGAGCATTAAAAAAATACTCTGAGAAATGAGCATCACAAGCACACTGATGCTCGAGTGAGTAATGAGTAGTGATGAGCATGCTTGCTCGCTCATCACTAATAGTGAGCATTTTGAACCCAAAGGTACTACACAGAATTTGATAACATAAATTGACCCGATGACGCTGTGTGTTATGTTTCGGTAGCTGAGGAGAAATTACAAAAAAAATAGCCAAAGTAGTAATACACCAGGGAGGCTGGAAAGTATTGGATTGCAGTACACTAAACTAACCGCCACACTAGAAGTAGCCGTGGAGCGTACCTACGGTGATCCTAGATGCCTCCGCACAGCCGGAGAGATAACTACACATAAAGGCAGAAAGATGAAAGCTATCTGCCCCGGAGCAGAATCTCCAAAGAAATAGAAAGCCCCCAAACATGTAATGGCAGTTAGACAAGAAGAAAACACAGACACAGACAGAAAATAGAATCTGTCTAGATAGAAAAGTATAGGAAAGAATTCTTACTGCAACCCAAAAAAAAACCCTGACAAAAATACCAACACTTCTGATTAACAAAAAAACCTGAGATCACATGATCTCTACCACCTAAATCAGATCTCTGGTGTAACTCACAACAACTCAGCAAATAAAAAGTGACAAAGGAACAAAGCAAAAGTGCAAACACAAAATGAGCACAATTGCAGCGCCAGACCCCAAAAAGGGACCAGGCTATAGTCCACTGCAAGCAGCAAACCAGCAGTGAAAATCCAACAGAGGAAAAAAAACAACAAAACACTTATCTGAATGAGAGCAGGAAAGCAAGCTGTGCTCCAAGCAAGACCAGGAGGAACAATTGATTACCGGCAAGGCTGATGGGAACTCAGGTCACTTATACCATACCATTCAGAGCCAGCTGAAGGCCATTCAGTAATTAGTTCATTACTCTCAGCAACCACCGGAGGGAGCCCCAGTTCAGAAGTCGCCTCTAAAGTATTCACAACAGCTGTGCAGACAGCCAATCACAAAAATGCCACAACCAAGATGGCTAAGGCATTACATTGACTGGCAGGCAATCTCCACATGTTTATTGGCTGTCTAACAAGCGCCAAACATGCGGGACAGGGACTCGAGCATTCAAAATTACTCGCCGAGTTACAAGCATATTGAGCACACTGATTCTCGAGCAGGTAATGAGCATCATCACTAATCCCAGTACATCTGTGGAAGACCTGTTATTGCTCTGAACAAAACAGGGCCATAAGATAGCCAGTTGCATGGTGAACAATATTAAAATGGTTGTCCAGCCTTAGGCTACAAGCCTGCAGTCAATCTATGTTACTGCAGATTTGTGAATTCTCACATCATGTGCACTGTGAGGAATTTCCAGTGCTAGTTACAGGAGAGAAAGGTCATGTGACTAGTATGCGATTTGGATACTTCTGGACACATTTCGACTAGACCTGTCCAGCACTGCTCTATGCACTTGCATTAAACGGGGCCATGCATGTCTAGTCAGCACGTTATTGTGATTTATGCAAATTGCATACTTGCAGTCACGCATCCACTGCTCCCAGAGTCAGCACCGGAGAATCCTCACAATGTACAGTGCGCAATATGAGTGGTCAAAAGTCAGCAGTTACATTGAGTGACTGCAAACTTATAGCCTAAGGCCAGACAACCACTTTAATTTTGGATATGCTGTGGTATGTCATGTATTCAGGGCCGCCTGTGCTATAAACAAGCATGCAATATAGAAGCCTATAGACACAGAGTACAACAGCAACAACTGTGGTTGCTTGTAAAGGAATGTGGGTCAGACAATTGGAAAACTCAAGCAAACATTACTATTTCTGCAAAAAGGCTTATAGAAATTATATTTACAACTTCAATGAGGCACATACTGTAAATGATATTATACACTGAGAAACACAATACATAAAAGTAACCTGTCAGGATCAGAGTCCTTATGTAAGCAATATCAGAGTATGTTGGAGGTGATAATTAGTATCCAAAACATGAGTCTGTTACAGGTAACAGTTATTGGTGAAAGCAGAAAACAATGTTATAATTGCACTGTACCATGCTCCTATCCAGTCATTGGGGCAGCATGCAGCATAGAGCTGTCATGGCTGTTCATCAGTCATTTCACCTTTTCAGTTAATTGATGTCATGCTTAGGCTACGGTTACACTATCAGTATTTGGTCAGTATTTTACCTCAGTATTTGTACGCTAAAACCAGGAGTGGAACCATCAGAGGAAAAGTATAATAGAAAGACATCACCACTTCTGTATTTATCACCCATTCCTGGTTTTGTCTTTCAAATACTGAGGTAAAATACTGACCGGATACTGAGGGTGTGAATGTCTCCTTAGCCTGTGAATGTACTGAGTTGGATGTCAATCAACTGAAAAGTGGGCAGGATTGGAAAACAGCCATGACTGCTCTGTTCTGCGCCCTGTCCCAATGACCAGAAATGAGCATGGCACAGTGCAATTATAGCATTGTTTTCTCCTTTAATCGATGACTACTACCTGTGACACACGTGATCTACATGCTCATTATCACCTCCAACATGCTCTGCTTTTACTTATACAAGAAATCTGTACCTGACAGATTTCCTTTAACGCCTTAACGACGGCTGATATGCCTTTTAACGGCGGCAGTTAACAGTACTTATTCCTCAGCACCGCTTTTTAATGGCACTGAGAAATAAGGTTATAGCACCCCCAGAGTCAGAAAATCATGAACATGATTCGGGTCGGTTTTTACCACCCCAGTGTTGCGATCACTGTTATTCATGGAATAACAGCGACCGCAAAAAAAAAAAGTCCGATTTCCTATTTATTTCTCTCTCCTCTAGTATGATCTAGCAGATCAGAGGAGAGAGAAATAGGGTTCCCAAGCCCCCCGGTACCTGCGATGTCCCCTGATCCCTCCAGCTGTGTCTCCCGGCCCTCGGCTTCTTCGTCCGGGAAAAAAAAAGGAGGGCACATGCGCAGTACACCCGCTGAAATCTGCCAGATGGCACCAGCCAACAATAGGAAATTTCTTCTATTGGTTCATTTTGATCACTGTGATAGACCCTATCACAGTGATCAAAATAAAAAAAAAACTATTAAATCAAACTCCCTTTTATCACCCCCTTAGTTAGGTAAAAATAATTAAAAAATGTATTTTTTCCATTTTTCCACTAGGGTTAGGGTTATGGTTTGGATTTAAGTTGGAGTTATAGCTAGAGTTAGGGTGGGGGCTAGGGTTAGGATTATGGTTGGGGTTGTAGTTGGAGTTATAATTAGGGTTAGGGTTGGGTTAGGGTTAAGGTTGGGGCTAGGGTTGGAGCTAGGGTTAGGGTTGAGTTAGGGTTTGGGCTAAGGTTAGAGCTAGGGTTATATTTGGGCTACGGTTAGGGTTGGGGCTAGGATTGGGGTTAGGGTTGTGTTTGGGTTGGAGATGTGTTGGGGTTAGGGTGATGTTGGGGTTAAGGTTGTGGTTAGAGTTAAGGTTAGGGTTGGGATTAGGGTTAGGGGTATCTTGGGGTTTGGGTTAGGGCTGTGTTAGGGTTGGAGTTATAATTGGGGGGTTTCCACTGTTTAGGTACATCAGGGAGTTTACAAATGTGACATGGCGCCCGCCATTGATTCCATCCAATTTTGCGTTCAAAAAATGAAACGGTGCTCCCTCTCGTCTGAGCCCTGCCATGCGCCCAAACAATGGCTTTCCCCCACATATGGGGTATTAGCGTACTCAGGAGAAATTGCACAACAAATTTTGTGGTCCATTTTCTCCTGATACCCTTGTGACAATAAAAAAGCTTGTTTTCAAATTAATTTTTTTGTGAAAAAGTAAAATGTTCGTTTTTTCCTTCCACATAGCTTTAGTTCTCGTGAAGCATCTGAAGGGTTAATAAACTTCTTGAATTTGGTTTTGCACAGCTTGAGAAGTGCAGTTTTTAGAATGGTGTCACTTTTGGGTATTTTCTGACATATTGACCCCCCAAACTCACTTCAAATATGAGGTGGTCCCCAAAAGAAATGGCTTTGTAAATTTTGTTGGAAAAATGAGAAATCGCTGGTCAAATTTAACCCTTATAACGTTCTAACAAAAAAATTATGTCTAAAGTTGACATGTAGGAAATGCTATTTATTAACTATTTTGTGCGATATGACTCTCTGATTTAAGGGCACAAAAAATAAAATTTGAAAATTGCAAAATTTTCAAAATTTTTGCCAAATTTCCATTTTTTTCATAAATAAACGTAAGTCATATCGAAGATATTTTATTACTAACATGAAGTACAATTTGTCACTAAAAAACAAACTCAGAATTAGTGGGATCTGTTGAAGTGTTCCAGAGCTATAACCTCATAAAGTGACAGTGGTCAGAATTGTAAAAATTGGCCCGGTCATTAAGCTGCAAATTGGCTCTCTCACTAAGGGGTTAAAAGGCATTTAGCTGAAATAGTGCAACAGCAATGAGCTCTGTATTGGTGCTTTCTCCTTTAGATACTATAGTTTTCAAAAAGCAAAACACTGATTCTCAGGAATAGTTCATAGGGCATAGTATCAATAAGCTTCATTCTCTTGATCACCATTCCATCATGTTTTTATATTGCAGTACTGGAGTGGTGCTACTAATCCATGTTACCTGCACCTAGTATTATAATCATTAACCACCATCTTCAGCTTTTCCTGGCACCTCCGGTTCCTCGTCGCCATCTTGTGACCATAACTTCAGACTAAAATGGTAATTATGGTGTGTAGCCCTGGTACACAATACCAGGATGATGAGTGGAGAGGTAACAGTTAAGGTCTCTTCATGACATCATGTACACTTCTGACACACCCAGCAGGGGTGTGGAAGGGAGTGATTTCTAGTCAGTCAGTTTCCTGTCCTTGGACAGAGTAGACGTGTCCAGTTTGAGCCTGTCATCAGTTCAGAACGTGGAGGCTGGTACAGGTGGTCTAATTCACCTTAGTCTAGTCAGAGCTGTGCCCCACTGGAAGAAAGACTGAACTATCTATTAAGAGTCGAGCAAATCGAAGGGCAAAGTGGAAGGAAGATTATTGGAAAAGTGCGTTTGGCTTGGAAAAGTCCTGCACATTGCTACCGGTCACTGGGGACCGAAGGATCACTATTAGCTACAAGCATAGTGAAGAGAAAACCAGAGATTTACCGGACCCTAGGTCGCGGCAAACACCCCCTTATAGTCAGTACGTAACTGGGGTCAGGGGAAGTGAAGACTTTGAGTCTCTGCAGGACAAAATAAGAATTCAGCTCCCTCATAGAAAGGCTCCTAACACTAAATTGACTGGGAAGCACAGCTTTGGATAAGCTGGAATCATAGAGGGGACTACGCTTCAGGCTGGTCGTACTCATCTTCATTGGACAGTAAAGGAGGCCCCTAACTTGCTTAGCTGTTGCCTCAAAGCTCATCCTCCATCAACCCCATCAGCCTCCCTGGGACCTGCTTGAACATCTTACAAGTAAAGGTATGGAAAGACGCTGACCGTGTGAGACTGAGTTATTATTGCATGCCTGCACAATCCCTACCTAACTACCGACCTGAGGGAAGAGTCCCACCTGTAGGGGACCCGACATCTAGCTGCATCACCATCCCCTCAGAGATCTACAGCAGCGCTGGTACTAATTACCAGAATACTACAGGTGGCGTCACGAACTGTACATAAATCAATCCCCTGTAAATATATCCCCAACATACGCCAGACCGCCAGGGCCACAGACCGAGCCACAGCTACCTGTGACAATCCCATAGACTTCTACGGGCTCGGCTCTGAGTACCCCATTGCCCTGGTAACCCACAATTGTGGTGGCGGGTCGACACAAAAACTTGGCGTCACGAACAGGATACGAAACTTGCATCATTGCGAGCCCTGTGTGCCTGTGGAGTGTTTTGGTGAAAAAGACTGTTGCTATTGTTTGGCGCCAAAATCGCCATATTCGCGCCCTCAGGCGCTGGAGAAGGTGGGCGTACCTGAAAGAGCGCGCAAAGTCTTGGACACGCCCCCGGCTCTGACTCAGCGGCAGGTCCTGCAACAGGAAGTGAACGCTCTGACATCAGAGCGCCTGCGACGAAGGTCCTGTTCCCACTGCGGTGCCTGTGAAGTAGCAGCGTCTGAAACCGGTAGGCTCCGTTTAACCAAGGGGGCGCTAAGATGTCACAACAACCGGCTGACAGTGCGGCCCCGGCCGGAGGCCCCAATCCCGCACCGTCTGGTATTGTAGCGCCAGATGGGGGCGCAGGCCCAGCACCCAGTCCGGTAGTCCCGATCATGCCACTAACGCTCCCATATATGCCTGGGGCGAAATGGCTTCCCCAATACAGCGGTGGGCCAGGCACATTAGCAGGCTTCAAGCGGAAGTTATGCAGCATCCTAGAAATGTACTCCATGCCTGAGAGACAAAAAGCTGCTGTGCTAATAGGGCAGCTAACTGGCGCTGCTGAGAGGGAAGTGGAGACTTGGGATACCGTTGATCAGGAGTCGGTACCTGCGATCTTCCTGAAGCTGCATGCCATATTTGAAGACCGCACAGAAACGGATCTCCGGATGGCCTTCTATCACTGTTCACAACAGCCAGGTGACAGCATCCGGGACTATGCTTGCCGACTACAGGGAGCCCTGAGAGCCCTCAAGCAAATTAACCATTTAAATGCTATCGACGAGAATAGAATGCTGAAAGAACAATTTATACAGGGATTGAGATCCCCAGAGGAACGCAGAACTGTAAATTGGTGGTCCTTAGATCATCCGGATGCTACCTTTGATGCCCTAAAGGACATGGCAATAAAAGGGCTGCGGCCCCTGGGCAAACCTGAGGTGGCCACCCAACATCATCAGGGTGAAGTCACTCTGGAACCGGCAGTAACCCCCTGTTCCCCGTTAGTGGCTGAAGCCAAAGCGCAGGTGACACCTCCTAGTGAATTGGACTGTCTGCGCTCAGAGGTGCGCCAGCTGACTAAAAATCTGGCTGCTGTAATGAGTGCCCTGCAGCTGCGGAAAGAGGAGGAAGGAAAGATCTTGTTAGCTGACTGCCCAGAAGACGTCCCGTGGATGCACCGGAGAAGAAAGAAGACGTCGCCCCCCCGGAGGAGGACAACGCCACCCCCAGGAGCAACCTCTGATCAACACCCTCCTCGTCGAGAGATCATCTGTTACCGCTGCAACCGGAAAGGTCATCTGTCTACACAGTGTCCTTTAAACGGGCAGAACCTGGGTCCAAGGGCCAACACCCAGGAGAATACCCGTCAGGCCCCCTAGACTGGAACCTCAGGTATGTGGGCGGGCGACCCTACCTGTCTATTATTCTAGATGGTATTGCTGTTCCAGCATTGTTAGACACTGGGTCCCAGGTGACCCTAATACCTGATGCTCTATATACCAAGTACTGGTCAATGGACAGTCTTAAACCTCCGAGCCTTGACTTTACTGTGTATGCTTCTAATGGTCTTCCTGTAGAAGTACTCGGAACAAAATGTGTAGATGTAAAGGTGGGCAGAGAGGAGTTGAAAGACCAAGGGCTTCTGGTAGTAAAGACTGTAAATGAGGAGAACGGTTTAAATATCATTTTGGGTACTAACATTATCGGTAATTGTTTGGGAGAAGTTGTGTTCTTGCTCCAACAGCTCGCTGAGATTGCCCGACCAAGGCAGAGAGGAGTAATCCAAAGAGAGATCCGGGCCCTGGTGTGTCAGCAGCAAGCGAAGCTTACCGACGGCGAAATTGGTAATGTACGGGTCACTGACTCGGATCCTATTGTGATACCCCCAATGAGTGAAATGATCATTTGGTGCAGGGCAGCCATAGGTCTGAGAGGACAGAATTACCAAGCTGTAGTAGAACCCCACCATTCAGAACATAGACCTACACTTATGACTGCTAGAGGAGTAGTAGAAGTGGTGAATGGAAGAGTACCGGTACGGCTTCTCAATTGGGGAGATGATGAGGTAAATTTACCCCGTTATGCAACCATTGCTAAACTTCATGCTGTTGATAATAATTCTATTCTCCCGGCTGAGTCCTTAGACTCCTGTCAAATAGAGGAGGACAATGACCCAGCAACTCAGGTGGCGGAATGGTGTCAGCAACTCCATGTTGGGACGGACACCACTCCCGCTCACCAGAAGCAAGGGGTATTACGGGTGGTGCAAGAGTACGCCCAAGTGTTTAGCAAAAATCCACTTGATTTTGGGATCATTAAGGGAGTACAACATCATATCCCTACAGGCAGTCATCCTCCCATCAAAGAGCGGTATAGGCCCATACCTCCAGCTCATTATCAGAAGGCTAAAGAAATGTTGAATGATATGAAGAAAGCTGGGGTGATAAGGGATAGTTGTAGCCCCTGGGCAGCACCTCTAGTTCTGGTTAAAAAGAAAGATGGTAGTATGAGAATGTGTGTGGATTACAGGCAGGTGAACCGCATAACACACAAGGATGCATACCCGTTACCACGTATAGAGGAATCATTAGCTGCTCTGAAAACGGCTAACTACTTTTCTACCCTCGATCTGACTAGTGGTTACTGGCAAGTGGCTGTGGCTGAGGAGGATCGTGAGAAAACGGCTTTCACCACCCCAATGGGGCTCTGTGAGTTCGACAGAATGCCGTTTGGGCTCAGCAGTGCCCCAGGAACTTTTCAGAGAGTGATGGAAAACTGTCTGGGACATCTCAATTTTGAAACCGTGCTGCTATACCTAGACGACATTATCGTGTATTCCAAGACATATGAGGACCATCTGAAGCACCTGGCAGAAGTATTCGAGTCCCTGTCCAGGTACGGGATGAAGTTGAAACCCTCAAAATGCCATCTACTCAAACAGAAGGTACAATACTTGGGGCACATCGTCAGTTCGGAAGGAGTAGCGCCGGACCCAGAAAAAGTCACTGCCATCCAGAAGTGGCCGGAGCCGAAGAACCTTAAGGAAGTGCGACAGTTCCTGGGACTAACGGGTTACTACAGAAGGTTCGTGAAAGATTACACGAAGAAGGCAGCTCCTTTACAGGACCTCCTGGTAGGACAATCCTTAAAGAGTAGAAACCCTCCCTTTAATTGGGGGAAAGAACAGGCTGAAGCATTCCAAAAGATGAAAGAGATCCTTACAGGTGATGAAATCTTAACCTATCCTGATTACAGCCAACCGTTCCTGTTGTACACCGACGCCAGTAATGAAGGGTTGGGAGCCGTTCTCAGTCAGAAGCAGAATGGACAAGAAAAAGTCATCGCATATGCTAGCAGAAAACTCAGGCCAACTGAAAGGAATCCGGAAAATTATAGCAGCTTCAAGCTGGAGTTTCTGGCGCTGGTCTGGGCCATTACTGAAAGATTTAAGCACTATCTGGCCTCCAATAAGTTCACGGCGTACACAGACAACAACCCGTTAACGCACCTGGAAACCGCCAAGCTGGGTGCCATGGAGCAGCGATGGATGGCTCGGTTGTCCAATTATCAGTTTACTATCAAGTACCGGGCAGGTCGAAAGAATGCTAATGCTGATGCGTTGTCCCGAATGCCGCATGACTCTGATACGGAAGAAGAATCGGACGACCTGGAAGAAATTGAGCTACCCGCGTTCCATCGAAATGGGGTAGTCCACGAGCATCGAGTTCACAGAAAGCAGTATGGTGCAACATTAAATCCTTTACCCCATCACAGCTGGAAAGAGACTCAGGACAGTGATCCAGTGGTCAGCCGCATCAAGGAGTTGTTAAAACAGGAAGGTTCCTCCTTGGAAAAGGATGCACCTATGTCAGCCAAGCTCCTGTGGAACGAGAAAAGCAGGTTGTTCCTATACCGTGAGAAGTTGTGCAGAAGATACGTCAACCCCAGAACCCATGAAATGGTCTGGCAAATAGTGGTCCCCAAGGCGGACGTCCCAATGGTGTTGGAAGCGTACCACGATCAAGCAGGACACTTTGGCTGGAGAAAGCTGGAGACCCTGTTGAGATGCCGGTTCTACTGGGTAGGGATGCGCAGCTCCATCGAGAGGTGGTGTCGGAACTGTGGACCCTGTGGTCTCAGAAGAAAGGACTACGGTAGTCAGAAGGCCCCCCTGCAACCTATCCGGACGACTCGTCCCCTGGAGATGGTGGCCCTGGACCATGTCAAATTGTCGCCAAGTAGATCTGGATACTCATACGCCTTGACCATGGTGGACCATTACTCCAGATTTCTGGTGGTTGTTCCAGTGAAAGACCAGACCGCAGTGACGGCCGCGAAGACCTTTCAAGCAAGCTTTTGTAGACCGCATGGGTATCCGGAGCAAGTCTTAACCGATCAGGGACCTGCTTTTGAAGCCGATTTATTCAAGGAATTCTGTCACATGTACGGGTGCAAGAAAATAAGAACAACGCCATATCACCCTCAAACCAACGGTCTTTGTGAGAAAATGAACCATATTGTCCTTGACTTGTTGAGATCCATGCCGTTGGAAGACAGAAATCGATGGCCGGACTTACTACCTGATTTGGTTGATTTGTATAATCATATACCTGTAAGCTCAACTAACTGCACTCCAGCCTATCTTATGAGAGCAAGGCCCGGAAAACTACCAATGGATTTAGAACTTGGAGTGGTATAACCGGAGGCAGACGATGCCGTGGAAAACTGGGACATCAATCGGCAAGAGCAATACAGAAGAGTACAAATCTGTGTGGAGGAAAGTCTCAATAAGGCACGGGAGAAACAGGAAGATGTTTACAACCGAAATGCTCCTGCCAAGCCTTTGATGCCTGGAGAGGTAGTATTAAAAAGAAAAAGGAAGATGCACAAATTGGATAATCAGTGGGAGCAAGAACCCTACGTCATACAAGATTCTAAATATGACAACAGAAAAGTTTGTGTCGTCAGTAAAGACGGAGGAAGAACAACAACCACTGTGTCCAGAGATCATTTGAAGTTGTGTCCAGAACACTTAAAGCGTTGTGAAAAGAACCCTGTCCTCAATCAAAGAGAAAGAAAGGAAGAGGTCATCCACACCGATCTGGGAGATTTTCCTGCGGATTGGCCTAGACTGGGAGACGCTGTGATAATTCCAGTGTTGCAGTTTTATCAGCCACAAGAGGAAGTTTTACCTCCAGTTGTGCCTGTGGTGCCAGTTGAGCCCGCTCAGGAGTTACCCATCCCAGCAACACCTCAACCTGTGGAACCTCAAGATGGATCATCTGAAGCAGCGCCCCATACTATGGGATCTCCTGGTGAAGCTGACTCACACCGCCCAGCCATCAGTACGCTTGCCAGATCCATAGAAAGATTAAGGCAGTTCTATAGTTTGCCGTTACGCAGTGCAGACAGATCGCAACTTGATATACCTGAAACTACACCACGTAGATCAGAGAGAATCACAAAAGGGAAATTACCCATTAGATATCAGCAGTAGTTATAACGAATTTATGTGAACATTGTAAAAGTCTATATATATAAATGTGTTTTCCCTATTATGTCTTCGTTTAACAATGGACTCAGAGGCTGAGGACTGAGCCAGCTCAAAAACTGTATCCTGTAAATAGTTGCACTAAAGTGCCTTTTTAATGGTTTCACATGAAACCTTGACTTACCTCTGAATCAAAAACCCGTGTGGTGTGGCACTGAGTGAGGTCTGCATTTGGATGTCCTGCAGCCCACCCAGGACCCACGTTGAAGGTTTGGTGCGGGTCCTTCACAAGTATACTGTATATTTATTGAATGCTATTTAATACTTTTGTATTTCTATATATAATGTTATTGTTCGCAACGTTCAAGATATCCTCACCTCCCGGATGGGACGAATTACTGTTAATTGTTTAATGTTTATTGCATAAACAAAATGTCTCTTTTGTATTTTACAGCCCGGGAGTGCTGTCGTTTACCATGGGGGAATGTGTAGCCCTGGTACACAATACCAGGATGATGAGTGGAGAGGTAACAGTTAAGGTCTCTTCATGACATCATGTACACTTCTGACACACCCAGCAGGGTGTGGAAGGGAGTGATTTCTAGTCAGTCAGTTTCCTGTCCTTGGACAGAGTAGACGTGTCCAGTTTGAGCCTGTCATCAGTTCAGAACGTGGAGGCTGGTACAGGTGGTCTAATTCACCTTAGTCTAGTCAGAGCTGTGCCCCACTGGAAGAAAGACTGAACTATCTATTAAGAGTCGAGCAAATCGAAGGGCAAAGTGGAAGGAAGATTATTGGAAAAGTGCGTTTGGCTTGGAAAAGTCCTGCACATTGCTACCGGTCACTGGGGACCGAAGGATCACTATTAGCTACAAGCATAGTGAAGAGAAAACCAGAGATTTACCGGACCCTAGGTCGCGGCAAACACCCCCTTATAGTCAGTACGTAACTGGGGTCAGGGGAAGTGAAGACTTTGAGTCTCTGCAGGACAAAATAAGAATTCAGCTCCCTCATAGAAAGGCTCCTAACACTAAATTGACTGGGAAGCACAGCTTTGGATAAGCTGGAATCATAGAGGGGACTACGCTTCAGGCTGGTCGTACTCATCTTCATTGGACAGTAAAGGAGGCCCCTAACTTGCTTAGCTGTTGCCTCAAAGCTCATCCTCCATCAACCCCATCAGCCTCCCTGGGACCTGCTTGAACATCTTACAAGTAAAGGTATGGAAAGACGCTGACCGTGTGAGACTGAGTTATTATTGCATGCCTGCACAATCCCTACCTAACTACCGACCTGAGGGAAGAGTCCCACCTGTAGGGGACCCGACATCTAGCTGCATCACCATCCCCTCAGAGATCTACAGCAGCGTTGGTACTAATTACCAGAATACTACAGGTGGCGTCACGAACTGTACATAAATCAATCCCCTGTAAATATATCCCCAACATACGCCAGACCGCCAGGGCCACAGACCGAGCCACAGCTACCTGTGACAATCCCATAGACTTCTACGGGCTCGGCTCTGAGTACCCCATTGCCCTGGTAACCCACAATTGTGGTGGCGGGTCGACACAATGGCACTCCTGTGGATGGTGCCCAGTAGGATCCTATCTCATGTAAATCTTGTGGAAAACTTGGTACTCGGGTAAATATTGTAAGCAGATAATTTTATTTTGTGAAGACAATCCAAAAATAAAGAAATGTTTTGGTCCTACAATGACCTTCATCAGTCAGACAGATTGCAGTGTGCACAGAGTTACAGGAAGAAGCGAATACTCAGGATATGCAGCACAATGCCACACACTGCTGTAGCATATCTTCTGACTGACTGGAAGTCAGAGGTAATGGACACAAGCTTACAATGCAAGTCTATGAGAGCCAGAACAAGTCCCTCATAGACATGCATTGAAAAGTAAAATCTGGCTCAGTCCAGCAAAACACTGGAGTCATCCAGCAGATCATAAACTGCTGTACACCGACCAGAGCGGCGCTGATAAATGCTGAAGACGACTAATTGTAGGGGCTTTACAATAGTAACACACCAATGCTGCAAAAAAAAAAAACAAAGCAAAAGCAAATGCTGGAGTGGTGCTTTAAAACAGGGGTCCTCAACCGCCGGTCCGCGGCCCATAACCGGGCCGTAGCAGTTCTGTTGCCGGGCCGTGGAGCCACGGCACAGAACGCTGTACACACTTGGAGCCGGCGGCTGCAGCACTGTAGTAGTGACAGCTGCAGCCGCCGGCTTCAAGAAGACATCGATACTTACCTTCCGTCGCTGCATCCCTGTCGGCCGCGGCAGCTTCCTCCTGTGCGCAGCGGTGACATAGTACCGCTCATTAAGGTAATGAATATGGACGTGACGCCACTCCCATAGGCGTGGCGTCCATATTCATGCCCCTAATGAGCGGTATTATGTCACCGCTGCGCACAGGAGTAAGCTGACGCGGCCGACAGGGACGCAGGGAAGTTCAGCGACGGAGCGAGGAGGTAAGTATGATGGGAGGGTGGAGCGGAGCCATGTATACAGGGGGGGAGGACGGGGGAGCGGAGCCATATATACAGGATGGGAGGGTGGAGCGGAGCCATATATACAGGATGGAAGGATGGGAGCGGAGCCATATATACAGGATGGGAGGGGGAGCGGAGCCATGTATACAGGATGGGAGGGTGGGAGCGGAGCCATGTATACAGGATGGGAGGTTGAGAGCAGAGCCATGTATACAGGATGGGAGGGTGGAGCAGAGCCATGTATACAGGATGGGAGGATGGGAGCGGAGGCATATATAGAGGATGGGAGCGGAGCCATATATACAGGATGGGAGGGGCAGCGGAGCTATATATACAGGATGGGAGGATGGGAGCGGAGCCATGTATACAGGATGGGAGGGGGAGCGGAGCCATATATACAGGATGGGAGGGGGAGCGGAGCCATACATACAGGATGGGAGGGTGGGAGCGGAGCCATGTATACAGGATGGGAGGGTGGGAGCGGAGCCATATATACAGGATGGGAGGGTGGAGCGGAGCCATATATACAGGATGGGAGGGGGAGCGGAGCCATGTATACAGGATGGGAGGGTGGGAGCGGAGCCATATATACAGGATGGGAGGGTGGAGCGGAGCCATGTATACAGGATGGGAGGGGGAGCGGAGCCATATATACAGGATGGGAGGGGGAGCGGAGCCATATATACAGGATGGGAGGGGGAGCGGAGCCATATATACAGGATGGGAGGGGGAGCGGAGCCATATATACAGGATGGGAGGGGGAGCGGAGCCATACATACAGGATGGGAGGATGGGAGCGGAGACATATATACAGGATGGGAGCGGAGTCATATATACAGGATGGGAGGGGGAGCGGAGCCATATATACAGGATGGGAGGGGGAGCGGAGACATATATACAGGATGGGAGGGGGAGCAGAGCCATGTATACAGGATGGGAGGATGGGAGCGGAGCCATATATACAGGATGGGAGGATGGGAGCGGAGCCATGTATACAGGATGGGAGGGTGGAGCAGAGCCATGTATACAGGATGGGAGGATGGGAGCGGAGACATATATACAGGATGGGAGCGGAGCCATGTATACAGGATGGGAGGGTGGAGCAGAGCCATGTATACAGGATGGGAGGATGGGGCGGAGACATATATACAGGATGGAAGTGGAGCCATACATACAGGATGGGAGGGGGAGCGGAGCCATGTATACAGGATGGGAGGATGGGAGCGGAGCCATATATACAGGATGGGAGGGTGGAGCGGAGCCATATATACAGGATGGGAGGATGGGAGCGGAGCCATATATACAGGATGGGAGGGGGAGCGGAGCCATATAAACAGGATGGGAGGGGGAGCGGAGCCATATATACAAGGATGGGAGCGGAGCCATATATACAGGATGGGAGGATGGGAGCGGAGCCATATATACAGGATGGGAGGGGGAGTGGAGCCATATATACAGGATGGGAGGATGGGAGCGGAGCCATATATACAGGATGGGAGGGGAGCGGAGCCATATATACAGGATGGGAGGGGGAGCGGAGCCATATATACAAGTTTAGCACCAGTTGAAGAGTATATATATAATGCATATATTTTGCTAACCGTAGAATGCCCGGCTGGGTAAATAGTAACCAGAAAAAGTTTTGCACTTTAATATAATAATGTGATATTATATATATGTTTTTGGTTTTACATTGGACTTGGAGGTTGAGGACTGTGCCAACCCAGAACTTACTTGTAAATAGTTGCGCTTCGGTGCCTTATCTTGGTTTTACATAAACCAGTCCAACTACCTCTGAAAACAAAACCCGTGTGGTGTGGCACTGAGTGAGGTCTGCAATTGGATGTCCTGCAGCCCACCCAGGACCTACGTTGAAGGTTTGGTGCGGGTCCTTCACAAGTATATTGTATATTTATTGAATGCTATTTAATATTTGTATTTTCTATATTGTTCGCAACGTTCAAGATTTCCTCACCTCCCGGATGGGACGAACCAATTTTAACTGTTTAATGTTTTATTGCATAAACAAAATGTCTCTTTTGTATTTTACAGCCCGGGAGTGCTGTCTTTTACCATGGGGGAATGTGTAGCCCTGGTGGTAGGCACACGCAGTACCCTGGAGAGTGTGTGGCGAGACAGCAGTTTAATGCTAAATATCCATTCACTCAACATATACTAGACACACCCTTAGGGTAGTGGAGTTTACTCTTGAGGGAGTGGTCAAGGTGTATGTGTTGGAGTGATTGAGTCTGTGTCGAGACTTCAGAGAGAGAGGTCTAGAAGTCAGTGCCTGGACTTCAGAGAGAGAGGACGTCTGGAGGGAGGAAGCAGTCCAGATTGCTCTATCACCAGTTCGGAAAGTGGAGTCTAGTATAGGTGGTGTAATTCACCTTAGCCTAGTCAGAGCTGTACCTCATCAGCATACACTGGAAGGAAAGAAGAAGTTTAGTGCAGAAAGTCTTCAGCATCCTGTCTAAAGGACGGTATAAGGTTCAGAGACGTGCTCCTGCCTATTGATAACTGAGCATCTGTAACTAACTTTGAAGTGAAGGAAAAGAAAGAAGTGACTGCTCGACCCTTGGCTAGTGTGAGTGCTTATGTTACCAGCGTGGACAAGGCGAAAGGCACAGTGGTTTATTGGATTAGTGCTTACGGATTGAAGAAGTCCTGCACATTGCAACCGGTCACTGGGGACCGAAGGATCACTACTGTTACAAGCATAGTGGTAAGAAAACCAGGAATTTACCGGACCTTAGGTCGCGGCAAACAAGCCCCTTATAGTCAGTACGTAACTGGGGTCAGGGGAAGTGAAGACTTTGAGTCAGTGCACGACAAGATAAGAATTCAGCTTCTTCGCAGGAAGGCTCCTAACACAAAGCTGACTGGGCGGTACAGCTAAGGATTAGCTGGAGATATTGAGGGAACTACGCTTCAGGCTGGTTGTACTCATTGTATTGGAAGTAAAGGAGGCCCCTAACTTGTCCAGCTGCTGTCTCAAGATACACTCTCCTTGGATCAGCCTCCCTGGGACCTGCCTGAACATCTTACAAGTAAAGGTATGGAAAGACGCTGACCGTGTGAGACTGTGTTCTTTATCTGCACCCGACTTCACAAATCCTATAGACTTTGAGGGACCAGTCCCACCTGTAGGGGACCCGACATCTAGCTGCCTCACCATCCCCTCAGAGATCTACAGCAGCGCTGGTACAAATTACCAGAATACTACAGGTGGCGTCACGAACTGTACATAAATCTATCCCCTGTAAATATTCCCCCAACATACGCCAGACCGCCAGGGTCACAGACCGAGCCACCGCTACCTGTGACAAATCCCCATAGACTTCCATGGGCTCGGCTCTGAGTACCCCATTGCCCTGGTAACCCACAATTGTGGTGGCGGGTCGACACAAAAAACTTGGCGTCACGAACAGGATGCGAAACTCGCAGAATTGCGAGCCCTGTGTGCCTAAGGACTTGTTTTTGTGAAAAAGGACTGTTTGCACTTTTGGCGCCAAAATCGCCATTTTTGTCGCCATATTCGCGCCCTCAGGCGCTGGAGAAGAAGGTGGGCGTACCTTCGTGGGCGTCTACCCCCCAGTGGCGCAAAGAAAATGCCTGCCCTCTCAAAGTGCTATTACAACATGCGGTCCTGCCCTACAGCAAAGGAGGTCCGCCTCCTCTTCACCTTCCCTGCGAGGAGGAGGAGACGCAAACCCCACCTCCACGGAAGAGACTGGATGTCTCTGCAGGAAGAAGAGAGAATCTTCTGGAACATCATGGAAGCAGGACGTGTGCAGCCGAGCTGGGAAGCGGAGGAAGGCAGGCCCCGTGCCCCAGCCAAGCTGCCACCAGCATCGGAGTTATCCGTAGTCCTGCACCTGCAGCAGGCGTTGCTAGAGATTCGAGAAGAAAATGCACGCCTGAAGAAGATGGTCCAGGACCAACCTGGATTTGAAGAAATCGAGAGACGCCGGCGTACCCTGGAGCAGCGGAGGCTGTGGGACACGGTGATCTCTCCCCTCAACGACCCCCCACGATTCCAGATACCGAAGAGTCTGCTGCCCAAGGCGAAGGAGCAACCGGAGGCTGCCCCCGAAAGTACCGATCCCGATCCCACCGGTGAAGCGGTGGAAGCGAAGGAGGTTGAGGAGGTACAGCCAGTCCCGGAACGCCCGCCCGGCCAGGAGGCCGCAGCAGATGATCGGTCCCCGGCAGGGACACCGGAGGGGTCCTGTCCGTCACTACCAGATGTGGACTGGGACGAGATGGCGCGCCTGGATGACGTCGCCTACACCGCCCAGTGGGAACAGGAATGGCAGAGTCGTGAGGAGAAGAAGAAACGCCAGCAGGAGGAAGAGCGGGAAACTCAGCGGAACCGTCAGCGACAACATGCAGAGCTGATCGCGGACAAAGAGAGTGTCCGGAGAGATAAAGGTACCCTGAGGGAACCGCGGCGGCAGGGGTGTGTGACTGAGTTCCAGCTCCGGAAGGGCTGGGGCTTTATCCGTGAACCGGGCCTCTACCCAGGGGTCTTTGTCAGCAGGCGTGACGTAGAATCCCACCTGCCGCAAGGCCATCCCGGGAGGGACTTAGCCAATGGAGACATCGTCACATATACGCGGCACTGGGGAATGAAGGGATGGTATGCCCTTAACGTCACCATCGTCCGTGACCCCGTCCCAGACGCAGGTACCGTCACCATGACCGCAGCGTCCCCGTCTCTAGATCAAGCAGTAACCGGCCGTGCCCCAGCATCGCCCCTTGCAAATTCATCGCAACTAGCGACCCAGATTTCATCGCAAAGGAAAGCCACCTCTACATCGCAACATGCGACCCAGTCTCAATCGCAATCCATGACACGGTCTATATCGTTAACTGTGATTGAAACGCAATCGGTGTCACGTGAAGACAATGTACCCGTTGCGCCCCTAGAGGTTCGCACGAGAACTGTGGCGACCCAGACCCTAATCGCAGCGCATGATTTGCTAGTCCTGGGATCTAGGGCCCATTGCATTGTTCCAGCCCCCGGGGTGGAAAATGTATTGGAAAGTGTATTATTTGAAAATGAATAAATAATTAAAGAAGAATTGGTGGGATCCATATCGGGTCTACCATAAGTAGAAAGTTTGAAAATGTTTTATAAAGTTTAGCACCAGTTGAAGAGTATATATATAATGCATATATTTTGCTAACCGTAGAATGCCCGGCTGGGTAAATAGTAACCAGAAAAAGTTTTGCACTTTAATATAATAATGTGATATTATATATATGTTTTTGGTTTTACATTGGACTTGGAGGTTGAGGACTGTGCCAACCCAGAACTTACTTGTAAATAGTTGCGCTTCGGTGCCTTATCTTGGTTTTACATAAACCAGTCCAACTACCTCTGAAAACAAAACCCGTGTGGTGTGGCACTGAGTGAGGTCTGCAATTGGATGTCCTGCAGCCCACCCAGGACCTACGTTGAAGGTTTGGTGCGGGTCCTTCACAAGTATATTGTATATTTATTGAATGCTATTTAATATTTGTATTTTCTATATTGTTCGCAACGTTCAAGATTTCCTCACCTCCCGGATGGGACGAACCAATTTTAACTGTTTAATGTTTTATTGCATAAACAAAATGTCTCTTTTGTATTTTACAGCCCGGGAGTGCTGTCTTTTACCATGGGGGAATGTGTAGCCCTGGTGGTAGGCACACGCAGTACC
This sequence comes from Oophaga sylvatica, assembly GCA_033576555.1. Classification (NCBI taxonomy): domain Eukaryota; kingdom Metazoa; phylum Chordata; class Amphibia; order Anura; family Dendrobatidae; genus Oophaga; species Oophaga sylvatica. The sequence goes on along the minus strand of JARQOD010000002.1, from coordinate 361,815,040 downwards.
CTGGAGAGTGTGTGGCGAGACAGCAGTTTAATGCTAAATATCCATTCACTCAACATATACTAGACACACCCTTAGGGTAGTGGAGTTTACTCTTGAGGGAGTGGTCAAGGTGTATGTGTTGGAGTGATTGAGTCTGTGTCGAGACTTCAGAGAGAGAGGTCTAGAAGTCAGTGCCTGGACTTCAGAGAGAGAGGACGTCTGGAGGGAGGAAGCAGTCCAGATTGCTCTATCACCAGTTCGGAAAGTGGAGTCTAGTATAGGTGGTGTAATTCACCTTAGCCTAGTCAGAGCTGTACCTCATCAGCATACACTGGAAGGAAAGAAGAAGTTTAGTGCAGAAAGTCTTCAGCATCCTGTCTAAAGGACGGTATAAGGTTCAGAGACGTGCTCCTGCCTATTGATAACTGAGCATCTGTAACTAACTTTGAAGTGAAGGAAAAGAAAGAAGTGACTGCTCGACCCTTGGCTAGTGTGAGTGCTTATGTTACCAGCGTGGACAAGGCGAAAGGCACAGTGGTTTATTGGATTAGTGCTTACGGATTGAAGAAGTCCTGCACATTGCAACCGGTCACTGGGGACCGAAGGATCACTACTGTTACAAGCATAGTGGTAAGAAAACCAGGAATTTACCGGACCTTAGGTCGCGGCAAACAAGCCCCTTATAGTCAGTACGTAACTGGGGTCAGGGGAAGTGAAGACTTTGAGTCAGTGCACGACAAGATAAGAATTCAGCTTCTTCGCAGGAAGGCTCCTAACACAAAGCTGACTGGGCGGTACAGCTAAGGATTAGCTGGAGATATTGAGGGAACTACGCTTCAGGCTGGTTGTACTCATTGTATTGGAAGTAAAGGAGGCCCCTAACTTGTCCAGCTGCTGTCTCAAGATACACTCTCCTTGGATCAGCCTCCCTGGGACCTGCCTGAACATCTTACAAGTAAAGGTATGGAAAGACGCTGACCGTGTGAGACTGTGTTCTTTATCTGCACCCGACTTCACAAATCCTATAGACTTTGAGGGACCAGTCCCACCTGTAGGGGACCCGACATCTAGCTGCCTCACCATCCCTCAGAGATCTACAGCAGCGCTGGTACAAATTACCAGAATACTACAGGTGGCGTCACGAACTGTACATAAATCTATCCCCTGTAAATATTCCCCCAACATACGCCAGACCGCCAGGGTCACAGACCGAGCCACCGCTACCTGTGACAAATCCCCATAGACTTCCATGGGCTCGGCTCTGAGTACCCCATTGCCCTGGTAACCCACAATTGTGGTGGCGGGTCGACACAAAAAACTTGGCGTCACGAACAGGATGCGAAACTCGCAGAATTGCGAGCCCTGTGTGCCTAAGGACTTGTTTTTGTGAAAAAGGACTGTTTGCACTTTTGGCGCCAAAATCGCCATTTTTGTCGCCATATTCGCGCCCTCAGGCGCTGGAGAAGAAGGTGGGCGTACCTTCGTGGGCGTCTACCCCCCAGTGGCGCAAAGAAAATGCCTGCCCTCTCAAAGTGCTATTACAACATGCGGTCCTGCCCTACAGCAAAGGAGGTCCGCCTCCTCTTCACCTTCCCTGCGAGGAGGAGGAGACGCAAACCCCACCTCCACGGAAGAGACTGGATGTCTCTGCAGGAAGAAGAGAGAATCTTCTGGAACATCATGGAAGCAGGACGTGTGCAGCCGAGCTGGGAAGCGGAGGAAGGCAGGCCCCGTGCCCCAGCCAAGCTGCCACCAGCATCGGAGTTATCCGTAGTCCTGCACCTGCAGCAGGCGTTGCTAGAGATTCGAGAAGAAAATGCACGCCTGAAGAAGATGGTCCAGGACCAACCTGGATTTGAAGAAATCGAGAGACGCCGGCGTACCCTGGAGCAGCGGAGGCTGTGGGACACGGTGATCTCTCCCCTCAACGACCCCCCACGATTCCAGATACCGAAGAGTCTGCTGCCCAAGGCGAAGGAGCAACCGGAGGCTGCCCCCGAAAGTACCGATCCCGATCCCACCGGTGAAGCGGTGGAAGCGAAGGAGGTTGAGGAGGTACAGCCAGTCCCGGAACGCCCGCCCGGCCAGGAGGCCGCAGCAGATGATCGGTCCCCGGCAGGGACACCGGAGGGGTCCTGTCCGTCACTACCAGATGTGGACTGGGACGAGATGGCGCGCCTGGATGACGTCGCCTACACCGCCCAGTGGGAACAGGAATGGCAGAGTCGTGAGGAGAAGAAGAAACGCCAGCAGGAGGAAGAGCGGGAAACTCAGCGGAACCGTCAGCGACAACATGCAGAGCTGATCGCGGACAAAGAGAGTGTCCGGAGAGATAAAGGTACCCTGAGGGAACCGCGGCGGCAGGGGTGTGTGACTGAGTTCCAGCTCCGGAAGGGCTGGGGCTTTATCCGTGAACCGGGCCTCTACCCAGGGGTCTTTGTCAGCAGGCGTGACGTAGAATCCCACCTGCCGCAAGGCCATCCCGGGAGGGACTTAGCCAATGGAGACATCGTCACATATACGCGGCACTGGGGAATGAAGGGATGGTATGCCCTTAACGTCACCATCGTCCGTGACCCCGTCCCAGACGCAGGTACCGTCACCATGACCGCAGCGTCCCCGTCTCTAGATCAAGCAGTAACCGGCCGTGCCCCAGCATCGCCCCTTGCAAATTCATCGCAACTAGCGACCCAGATTTCATCGCAAAGGAAAGCCACCTCTACATCGCAACATGCGACCCAGTCTCAATCGCAATCCATGACACGGTCTATATCGTTAACTGTGATTGAAACGCAATCGGTGTCACGTGAAGACAATGTACCCGTTGCGCCCCTAGAGGTTCGCACGAGAACTGTGGCGACCCAGACCCTAATCGCAGCGCATGATTTGCTAGTCCTGGGATCTAGGGCCCATTGCATTGTTCCAGCCCCCGGGGTGGAAAATGTATTGGAAAGTGTATTATTTGAAAATGAATAAATAATTAAAGAAGAATTGGTGGGATCCATATCGGGTCTACCATAAGTAGAAAGTTTGAAAATGTTTTATAAAGTTTAGCACCAGTTGAAGAGTATATATATAATGCATATATTTTGCTAACCGTAGAATGCCCGGCTGGGTAAATAGTAACCAGAAAAAGTTTTGCACTTTAATATAATAATGTGATATTATATATATGTTTTTGGTTTTACATTGGACTTGGAGGTTGAGGACTGTGCCAACCCAGAACTTACTTGTAAATAGTTGCGCTTCGGTGCCTTATCTTGGTTTTACATAAACCAGTCCAACTACCTCTGAAAACAAAACCCGTGTGGTGTGGCACTGAGTGAGGTCTGCAATTGGATGTCCTGCAGCCCACCCAGGACCTACGTTGAAGGTTTGGTGCGGGTCCTTCACAAGTATATTGTATATTTATTGAATGCTATTTAATATTTGTATTTTCTATATTGTTCGCAACGTTCAAGATTTCCTCACCTCCCGGATGGGACGAACCAATTTTAACTGTTTAATGTTTTATTGCATAAACAAAATGTCTCTTTTGTATTTTACAGCCCGGGAGTGCTGTCTTTTACCATGGGGGAATGTGTAGCCCTGGTGGTAGGCACACGCAGTACCCTGGAGAGTGTGTGGCGAGACAGCAGTTTAATGCTAAATATCCATTCACTCAACATATACTAGACACACCCTTAGGGTAGTGGAGTTTACTCTTGAGGGAGTGGTCAAGGTGTATGTGTTGGAGTGATTGAGTCTGTGTCGAGACTTCAGAGAGAGAGGTCTAGAAGTCAGTGCCTGGACTTCAGAGAGAGAGGACGTCTGGAGGGAGGAAGCAGTCCAGATTGCTCTATCACCAGTTCGGAAAGTGGAGTCTAGTATAGGTGGTGTAATTCACCTTAGCCTAGTCAGAGCTGTACCTCATCAGCATACCCTGGAAGGAAAGAAGAAGTTTAGTGCAGAAAGTCTTCAGCATCCTGTCTAAAGGACGGTATAAGGTTCAGAGACGTGCTCCTGCCTATTGATAACTGAGCATCTGTAACTAACTTTGAAGTGAAGGAAAAGAAAGAAGTGACTGCTCGACCCTTGGCTAGTGTGAGTGCTTATGTTACCAGCGTGGACAAGGCGAAAGGCACAGTGGTTTATTGGATTAGTGCTTACGGATTGAAGAAGTCCTGCACATTGCAACCGGTCACTGGGGACCGAAGGATCACTACTGTTACAAGCATAGTGGTAAGAAAACCAGGAATTTACCGGACCTTAGGTCGCGGCAAACAAGCCCCTTATAGTCAGTACGTAACTGGGGTCAGGGGAAGTGAAGACTTTGAGTCAGTGCACGACAAGATAAGAATTCAGCTTCTTCGCAGGAAGGCTCCTAACACAAAGCTGACTGGGCGGTACAGCTAAGGATTAGCTGGAGATATTGAGGGAACTACGCTTCAGGCTGGTTGTACTCATTGTATTGGAAGTAAAGGAGGCCCCTAACTTGTCCAGCTGCTGTCTCAAGATACACTCTCCTTGGATCAGCCTCCCTGGGACCTGCCTGAACATCTTACAAGTAAAGGTATGGAAAGACGCTGACCGTGTGAGACTGTGTTCTTTATCTGCACCCGACTTCACAAATCCTATAGACTTTGAGAGACCAGTCCCACCTGTAGGGGACCCGACATCTAGCTGCCTCACCATCCCCTCAGAGATCTACAGCAGCGCTGGTACAAATTACCAGAATACTACAGGTGGCGTCACGAACTGTACATAAATCTATCCCCTGTAAATATTCCCCCAACATACGCCAGACCGCCAGGGTCACAGACCGAGCCACCGCTACCTGTGACAAATCCCATAGACTTCCATGGGCTCGGCTCTGAGTACCCCATTGCCCTGGTAACCCACAATTGTGGTGGCGGTCGACACATATACAGGATGGGAGGATGGGAGCGGAGCCATATATACAGGATGGGAGGGGGAGTGGAGCCATATATACAGGATGGGAGGGGGAGCGGAGCCATACATACAGGATGGGAGGGGAAGCGGAGCCATATATACAGGATGGGAGGGGAGCGGAGCCATATGTACAGGATGGGAGGGTGGGAGCAGAGCCATATATACAGGATGGGAGGGGGAGCGGAGCCATATATACAGGATGGGAGGGGGAGCGGAGCCATGTATACAGGATGGGAGGGTGGGAGCGGAGCCATGTATACAGGATGGGAGGGGGAGCGGAGCCATATATACAGGATGGGAGGATGGGAGCGGAGCCATATATACAGGATGGGAGGGGGAGCGGAGCCATATATGCAGGATGGGAGGGGGAGCGGAGCCATATATACAGGATGGGAGGATGGGAGCGGAGCCATATATACAGGATGGGAGGGGGAGCGGAGCCATATATACAGGATGGGAGGGGGAGCGGAGCCATACATACAGGATGGGAGGGGGAGCGGAGCCATATATACAGGATGGGAGGGGGAGCGGAGCCATATGTACAGGATGGGAGGGTGGGAGCAGAGTCATATATACAGGATGGGAGGGGGAGCGGAGCCATGTATACAGGATGTGAGGATGGGAGCGGAGCCATATATACAGGATGGGAGGGGGAGCGGAGCCATGTATACAGGATGGGAGGGTGGGAGCGGAGCCATGTATACAGGATGGGAGGGGAGCGGAGCCATATATACAGGATGGGAGGGGGAGTAGAGCCATACATACAGGATGGGAGGGGGAGCGGAGCCATATATACAGGATGGGAGGGGGAGCGGAGCCATATATACAAGGATGGGAGCGGAGCCATATATACAGGATGGGAGGGGGAGTGGAGCCATATATACAGGATGGGAGCGGAGCCATATATACAGGATGGGAGGGGGAGCGGAGCCATATGTACAGGATGGGAGGGTGGGAGCAGAGCCATATATACAGGATGGGAGGGGAGCGGAGCTATGTATACAGGATGGGAGGATGGGAGCGGAGCCATATATACAGGATGGGAGGGGGAGCGGAGCCATGTATACAGGATGGGAGGGTGGGAGCGGAGTTATGTATACAGGATGGGAGGGGGAGCGGAGCCATATATACAGGATGGGAGGATGGGAGCGGAGCCATATATACAGGATGGGAGGGGGAGCTGAGCCATATATACAGGATGGGAGTGGGAGCGGAGCCATATATACAGGATGGGAGGTGGAGCGGAGCCATATATACAGGATGGGAGGGGGAGCGGAGCCATATGTACAGGATGGGAGGGGGAGCGGAGCCATGTATACAGGATTGGAGGGTGGGAGCGGAGCCATGTATACAGGATGGGAGGGGAGCGGAGCCATATATACAGGATGGGAGGATGGGAGCGGAGCCATATATACAGGATGGAGGGGGAGCGGAGCCATATATACAGGATGGGAGGGGGAGCGGAGCCATATATACAGGATGGGAGGATGGGAGCGGAGCCATATATACAGGATGGGAGGGGGAGCGGAGCCATATATACAGGATGGGAGGGGGAGCGGAGCCATACATACAGGATGGGAGGGGGAGCGGAGCCATATATACAGGATGGGAGGGGGAGCGGAGCCATATGTACAGGATGGGAGGGTGGGAGCAGAGCCATATATACAGGATGGGAGGGGAGCGGAGCCATGTATACAGTATGGGAGGATGGGAGCGGAGCCATATACAGGATGGGAGGGGGAGCGGAGCCATGTATACAGGATGGGAGGGTGGGAGCGGAGATATATATACAGGATGGGAGGATGGGAGCGGAGCCATATATACAGGATGGGAGGGTGGAGCGGAGCCATATATACAGGATGGGAGGATGGGAGCGGAGCCATATATACAGGATGGGAGGGGGAGCGGAGCCATATATACAGGATGGGAGGATGGGAGCGGAGCCATATATACAGGATGGGAGGGGGAGCAGAGTCATATATACAGGATGGGAGGGGGAGCGGAGCCATACATACAGGATGGGAGGGGGAGCGGAGCCATATATACAGGATGGGAGGGGGAGCGGAGCCATATATACAAGGATGGGAGCGGAGCCATATATACAGGATGGGAGGGGGAGTGGAGCCATATATACAGGATGGGAGCGGAGCCTATATACAGGATGGGAGGGGGAGCGGAGCCATATGTACAGGATGGGAGGGTGGGAGCAGAGCCATATATACAGGATGGGAGGGGAGCGGAGCCATGTATACAGGATGGGAGGATGGGAGCGGACCCATATATACAGGATGGGAGGGGGAGCGGAGCCATGTATACAGGATGGGAGGGTGGGAGCGGAGCATGTATACAGGATGGGAGGGGGTGCGGAACCATATATACAGGATGGGAGGATGGGAGCGGAGCCATATATACAGGATGGGAGGGGGAGCGGAGCCATATATACAGGATGGGAGGGGGAGCGGAGCCATACATACAGGATGGGAGGGGGAGCGGAGCCATATATACAGGATGGGAGGGGGAGCGGAGCCATATGTACAGGATGGGAGGGTGGGAGCAGAGCCATATATACAGGATGGGAGGGGGAGCGGAGCCATATTATACAGGATGGGAGGTGGAGCGGAGCCATGTATACAGGATGGGAGGGTGGGAGCGGAGCCATATATACAGGATGGGAGGGGGAGCGGAGCCATATATACAGGATGGGAGGATGGGAGCGGAGCCATATATACAGGATGGGAGGGGGAGCGGAACCATATATACAGGATGGGAGGGGGAGCGGAGCCATATATACAGGATGGGAGGATGGGAGCGGAGCCATATATACAGGATGGGAGGGGGAGCGGAGCCATATATACAGGATGGGAGGGGGAGCGGAGCCATACATACAGGATGGGAGGGGGAGCGGAGCCATATATACAGGATGGGAGGGGGAGCGGAGCCATATGTACAGGATGGGAGGGTGGGAGCAGAGTCATATATACAGGATGGGAGGGGGGCGGAGCCATGTATACAGGATGGGAGGATGGGAGCGGAGCCATATATACAGGATGGGAGGGGGAGCGGAGCCATGTATACAGGATGGGAGGGTGGGAGCGGAGCCATGTATACAGGATGGGAGGGGGAGTGGAGCCATATATACAGGATGGGAGGATGGGAGCAGAGCCATATATACAGGATGGGAGGGGGAGCGGAGCCATATATACAGGATGGAGGGGGAGCGGAGCCATACATACAGGATGGGAGGGGGGCGGAGCCATATATACAGGATGGGAGGGGGAGCGGAGCCATATATACAAGGATGGGAGGATGGGAGTGGAGCCATATATACAGGATGGGAGCGGAGCCATATATACATGATGGGAGGGGGAGCGGAGCCATGTATACAGGATGGGAGCGGAGCCATATATACAGGATGGGAGGGGGAGCGGAGCCATACATACAGGATGGGAGGGGGTGCGGAGCCATATATACAGGATGGGAGGGGGAGCGGAGCCATATATACAAGGATGGGAGGATGGGAGTGGAGCCATATATACAGGATGGGAGCGGAGCCATATATACAGGATGGGAGGGGAACGGAGCCATGTATACAGGATGGGAGGATGGGAGCGGAGCCATATATACAGGATGGGAGGGGGAGCGGAGCCATGTATACAGGATGGGAGGGTGGGAGCGGAGCCATGTATACAGGATGGGAGGGGGAGCGGAGCCATATATACAGGATGGGAGGATGGGAGCGGAGCCATATATACAGGATGGGAGGATGGGAGCGGAGCCATATATGTATCGACCCGCCACCACAATTGTGGGTTACCAGGGCAATGGGGTACTCAGAGCCGAGCCCGTAGAAGTCTATGGGGGTTTTGTCACAGGTAGCTGTGGCTCGGTCTGTGGCCCTGGCGGTCTGGCGTATGTTGGGGATATATTTACAGGGGATTGATTTATGTACAGTTCGTGACGCCACCTGTAGTATTCTGGTAATTAGTACCAGCGCTGCTGTAGATCTCTGAGGGGATGGTGAGGCAGCTAGATGTCGGGTCCCCTACAGGTGGGACTGGTCCCTCAAAGTCTATGGGATTTGTGAAGTCGGGTGCGGATAAAGAACACAGTCTCACACGGTCAGCGTCTTTCCATACCTTTACTTGCAAGTTGTTAAGGCAGGTCCCAGGGAGGCTGATCCAAGGAGAGTGTATCTTGAGACAGCAGCTGGACAAGTTAGGGCCTCCTTTAACTCCAATAAAACGAGTACAACCAGCCTGAAGCGTAGTTCCCTCAAATCTCCAGCTAATCTTTAGCTGTACCTGCCCAGTCAGCTTAGTGTTAGGGGCCTTCCTGTGAAGGAGCTGAATTCTTATTTTGTCCTGCAGAACTCCAAAGTCTTCACTCCCCTGACCCCAGTTACGTACTGACTATAAGGGGCTTGTTTGCCGCGACCTAGGGTCCGGTAAATCTCTGGTTTTCTCTTCACTATGCTTGTAGCTAATAGTGATCCTTCGGTCCCCAGTAACCGGTAGCAATGTGCAGGACTCTTCCAAGCCAAACGCACTTTTCCAATAATCTTCCTTCCACTTTGCCCTTCGATTTGCTCGACTCTTAATAGATAGTTCAGTCTTTCTTCCAGTGGGGCACAGCTCTGACTAGACTAAGGTGAATTAGACCACCTGTACCAGCCTCCACGTTCTGAACTGAAGACAGGCTCAAACTGGACACGTCTACTCTGTCCAAGGACAGGAAACTGACTGACTAGAATCACTCCCTTCCACACCCCTGCTGGGTGTGTCAGAAGTGTACATGATGTCATGAAGAGACCTTAACTGTTACCTCTCCACTCATCCTCCTGGTATTGTGTACCAGGGCTACACATTCCCCCATGGTAAACGACAGCACTCCCGGGCTGTAAAATATAAAGAGACATTTTTGTTTATGCATGAAAACATTAAACAGTAAACAGTAATTCGTCCCATCCGGGAGGTGAGGATATCTTGAACGTTGCAAACATTAACATTTTATATAGAAATACAAAAGTATTAAATAGCATTCAATAAATATACGGTATACTTGTGAAGGACCCGCACCAAACCTTCAACGTAGGTCCTGGGTGGGCTGCAGGACATCCAAATGCAGACCTCACTCAGTGCCACACCACACGGGTTTTTGGTTCAGAGGTAAGTCAAGGTTTCATGTGAAACCATTAAAAAGGCACAAAGTGCAACTATTTACAGGATACAGTTTTTGGGCTGGCTTAGTCCTCAGCCTCTGAGTCCATTGTAAGACAAAGACATAATAGGGAAAACACATTTATATATATATAGACTTTTACAATGTTCACATAAATTCGTTATAATCACTGCTGATATCTAACGGGTAATTTCCCTTTTGTGATTCTCTCTGATCTACGTGGTGTAGCTTCAGGTATATCAAGTTGCGATCTGTCTGCACTGCGTAACGGCAAACTATAGAACTGCCTTAATCTTTCTATGGATCTGGCAAGCGTACTGATGGCTGGGCGGTGTGAGTCAGCTTCACCAGGAGATCCCATACTATGGGGCGCTGCTTCAGATGATCCATCTTGAGGTTCCACAGGTTGAGGTGTTGCTGGGATGGGTAACTCCTGAGCGGGCTCAACTGGCACCACAGGCACAACTGGAGGTAAAACTTCCTCTTGTGGCTGATAAAACTGCAACACTGGAATTATCACAGCATCTCCCAGTCGGGGCCAATCCGCAGGAAAATCTCCCAGATCTGTGTGTATGACCTCTTCTTTCTTTTCGTTTTGATTGAGGACAGGGTTCTTTTCACAACGCTTTAAGTGTTCTGGACACAACTTCAAATGATCTCTGGACACAGTGGTTGTTGTTCTTCCTCCGTCCTTACTGACGACACAAACTTTTCTGTTGTCATTATTTAGAATCTTGTATGACGTAGGGTTCTTGCTCCCACTGATTATCCAGTTTGTGCATTTTCCTTTTTCTTTTTAATACTACCTCTCCAGGCATCAAAGGCTTGGCAGGAGCATTTCGGTTGTAAACATCTTCCTGTTTCTCCCGTGCCTTATTGAGACTTTCCTCCACACAGATTTGTACTCTTCTGTATTGCTCTTGCCGATTGACGTCCCAGTTTTCAACAGCGTCGTCTGCCTCCGGTTCTACCACTCCAAGTTCTAAATCCATTGGTAGTTTTCCGGGCCTTGCTCGCATAAGATAGGCTGGAGTGCAGTTAGTTGAGCTTACAGGTATATGATTATACAAATCAACCAAATCAGGTAGTAAAATCCGGCCATCGATTCCTGTCTTCCAACGGTATGGATCTCAACAAGTCAAGGACAATATGGTTCATCTTTTCACAAAGACCGTTGGTTTGAGGGTGGTATGGTGTCGTTCTTATTTTCTTGCACCCGTACATATGACAGAATTCCTTGAATAAATCGGCTTCAAAAGCAGGTCCCTGATCGGTCAAGACTTGCTCCGGATACCCATGCGGTCTACAAAAGCTTGCTTGAAAGGTCTTCGCGGCCGTCACTGCGGTCTGGTCTTTCACTGGAACAACTACCAGAAATCGGGAGTAATGGTCCACCATGGTCAAGGCGTATGAGTATCCAGATCTACTTGGCGACAATTTGACATGGTCCAGGGCCACAATCTCCAGAGGACGAGTCGTCCGGATAGGTTGCAGGGGTGCCTTCTGACTACCGTAGTCCTTTCTTCTGAGACCACAGGGTCCACAGTTCCGACACCACCTCTCGATGGAGCTGCGCATCCCTACCCAGTAGAACCGGCACCTCAACAGGGTCTCCAGCTTCCTCCAGCCAAAGTGTCCTGCTTGATCGTGGTATGCTTCCAACACCATTGGGACGTCTGCCTTGGGGACCACGATTTGCCAGACCATCTCATGGGTTCTGGGGTTGACGTATCTCCTGCACAACTTCTCACGGTATAGGAACAACCTGCTTTTCTCGTTCCACAGGAGCTTGGCTGACATAGGTGCATCCTTTTCCAGAGAGGAGCCTTCCTGTCTTAACAACTCCTTGATGCGGCTGACCACTGGATCACTGTCCTGAGTCTCTTTCCAGCTATGATGGGGTAAAGGATTTAATGTTGCACCATACTGCTTTCTGTGGACTCGATGCTCGTGGACTACCCATTTCGATGGAACGCAGGTAGCTCAATTTCTTCCAGGTCGTCCGATTCTTCTTCCGTGTCAGAGTCATGCGGCCTTCGGGACAACGCATCAGCATTAGCATTCTTTCGACCTGCCCGGTACTTGATAGTAAACTGGTAATTGGACAACCGAGCCATCCATCGCTGCTCCATGGCACCCAGCTTGGCGGTTTCCAGGTGCGTTAAGGGTTGTTATCTGTAAACGCAGTGAACTTATTGGAGGCCAGATAGTGCTTAAATCTTTCAGTAATGGCCCAGACCAGCGCCAGAAACTCTAGCTTGAAGCTGCTATAATTTTCCGGATTCCTTTCAGTTGGCCTGAGTTTTCTGCTGGCATATGCGATGACTTTTTCTTGGCCATTCTGCTTCTGACTGAGAACTGCTCCCAAACCTTCATTACTGGCGTCGGTGTACAACAGGAACGGTTGGCTGTAATCAGGATAGGTTAAGATCTCATCACCTGTCAGGATCTCTTTCATCTTTTGGAATGCTTCAGCCTGTTCTTTACCCCAATTAAAGGGAGGGTTTCTGCTCTTTAAGGATTGTCCTACCAGGAGGTCCTGTAAAGGAGCTGCCTTCTTCGTGTAATCTTTCACGAATCTCCTGTAGTAACCCGTTAGTCCCAGGAACTGTCGCACTTCCTTAAGGTTCTTCGGCTCCGGCCACTTCTGGATGGCAGTGACTTTCTCTGGGTCCGGCGCTACTCCTTCCGAACTGACGATGTGCCCCAAGTATTGTACCTTCTGTTTGAGTAGATGGCATTTTGAGGGTTTCAACTTCATCCCGTACCTGGACAGGGATTCAAATACTTCTGCCAGGTGCTTCAGATGGTCCTCATATGTCTTGGAATACACGATGACGTCGTCTAGGTATAGCAGCACGGTTTCAAAATTGAGATGTCCCAGACAGTTTTCCATCACTCTCTGAAATGTTCCTGGGGCACTACTGAGCCCAAACGGCATTCTGTCGAACTCACAGAGCCCCATTGGGGTGGTGAAAGCCGTTTTCTCACGATCCTCCTCAGCCACAGCCACTTGCCAGTAACCACTAGTCAGATCAAGGGTAGAAAAGTAGTTAGCCGTTTTCAGAGCAGCTAATGATTCCTCTATACGTGGTAGCGGGTATGCATCCTTGTGTGTTATGCGGTTCACCTGCCTGTAATCCACACACATTCTCATACTACCATCTTTCTTTTTAACCAGAACTAGAGGGGCTGCCCAGGGGCTACAACTATCCCTTATCACCCCAGCTTTCTTCATATCCTTCAACATTTCTTTAGCTTTCTGATAATGAGCTGGAGGTATGGGCCTATACCGCTCTTTGATGGGAGGATGACTGCCAGTAGGGATATGATGTTGTACTCCCTTAATTGTCCCAAAATCAAGGGGATTTTTGCTAAACACTTGGGCGTACTCTTGCACCACCCGTAATACTCCTTGCTTCTGGTGAGCGGGAGTGGTGTCCGTCCCAACATGGAGTTGCTGACACCATTCCGCCACCTGAGTTGCTGAGTCATTGTCCTCCGCTATTTGACAGGAGTCTAAGGACTCAGCCGGGAGAATAGAATTATTATCAACAGCATGAAGTTTAGCAATGGTTGCATAACGGGGTAAATTTACCTCATCATCTCCCCAATTGAGAAGCCGTACCGGTACTCTTCCATTCACCACCTCTACTACTCCTCTAGCAGTCATAAGTGTAGGTCTATGTTCTGAATGGTGGGGTTCTACTACAGCTTGGTAATTCTGTCCTCTCAGACCTATGGCTGCCCTGCACCAAATGATCATTTCACTCATTGGGGGTATCACAATAGGATCTGAGTCAGTGACCCGTACATTACCAATTTCGCCGTCGGTAAGCTTCGCTTGCTGCTGACACACCAGGGCCCGGATCTCTCTTTGGATTACTCCTCTCTGCCTTGGTCGGGCAATCTCAGCGAGCTGTTGGAGTAAGAACACAACTTCTCCCAAACAATTACCGATAATGTTAGTACCCAAAATGATATTTAAACCGTTCTCCTCATTTACAGTCTTTACTACCAGAAGCCCTTGGTCTTTCAACTCCTCTCTGCCCACCTTTACATCTACACATTTTGTTCCGAGTACTTCTACAGGAAGACCATTCGAAGCATACACAGTAAAGTCAAGGCTCGGAGGTTTAAGACTGTCCATTGACCAGTACTTGGTATATAGAGCATCAGGTATTAGGGTCACCTGCGACCCAGTGTCTAACAATGCTGGAACAGCAATACCATCTAGAATAATAGACAGGTAGGGTCGCCCGCCCACATACCTGCGGTTCCAGTCTAGGGGGCCTGACGGGTATTCTCCTGGGTGTTGGCCCTTGGACCCAGGTTCTGCCCGTTTAAAGGACACTGTGTAGACAGATGACCTTTCCGGTTGCAGCGGTAACAGATGATCTCTCGACGAGAAGGGTGTTGATCAGAGGTTGCTCCTGGGGGTGGCGTTGTCCTCCTCCGGGGGGGCGACGTCTTCTTTCTTCTCGGTGCATCCACGGAACGTCCCTCTGGGCAGTCAGCTAACAAGATCTTCCCTTCCTCTTCTTTCCGCAGCTGTAGGGCACTCATCACAGCGGCCAGATTTTTAGTCAGCTGGCGCACCTCTGAGCGCAGACAGTCCAATTCACTAGGAGGTGTCACCTGCGTTTTGGTTTCTGCCACTAGCGGGGAACAGGGGGTTACTGCCGGTTCCAGAGTGACTTCACCCTGATGATGTTGGGTGGCCACCTCAGGTTTGCCCAGGGGCCGCAGCCCTTTTATTGCCATGTCTTTTAGGGCATCAAAGGTAGCATCCGGATGATCTAAGGACCACCAATTTACAGTTCTGCGTTCCTCTGGGGATCTCATCCCTGTATAAATTGTTCTTTCAGCATTCTATTCTCGTCGATAGCATTTAAATTGTTAATTTGCTTGAGGGCTCTCAGGGCTCCCTGTAGTCGGCAAGCATAGTCCCGAATGCTGTCACCTGGCTGTTGTGAACAGTGATAGAAGGCCAACCGGAGATCCGTTTCTGTGCGGTCTTCAAATATGGCATGTAGCTTCAGGAAGATCGCAGGTACCGACTCCTGATCAACGGTATCCCAAGTCTCCACTTCCCTCTCAGCAGCGCCAGTTAGCTGCCCTATTAGCACAGCAGCTTTTTGTCTCTCAGGCATGGAGTACATTTCTAGGATGCTGCATAACTTCCGCTTGAAAGCCTGCTAATGTGCCTGGCTCACCGCTGTATTGGGGAAGCCATTTCGCCCCAGGCATATATGGGAGCGTTAGTGGCATGATCGGGACTATCGGACTGGGTGCAGGGCCTGCGCCCCCATCTGGCGCTACAATACCAGACGGTGCGGGATTGGGGACTCCGGCCGGGGCCGCACTGTCAGCCGGTTGTTGTGACATCTTAGCGCCCCCTTGGTTAAACGGAGCCTACCGGTTTCAGATGCTGCTACTTCACAGGCACCGCAGTGGGAACAGGACCTTCGTCGCAGGCGCTCTGATGTCAGAGCGTTCACTTCCTGTCGCAGGACCTGCAGCTCTATTTTGCGATGCAATTTGCGATGCGGATTGCAATGCAGATTGTGATGCAGTTTGCTATGCAGTTTGCGATGCGGTTTGCGATGCAGATTGCGATGCGGTTTGCGGTTGCGGTTTGCTATGCAGTTCGCGATGCGGTTTGCAAAGCAAATTGCTATGCAGTTTGCGATGCGGTTTGCGACGCAGATTGCTATGCAGTTTGGGGTGCAGGTTGGGGGCGTGTCCAAGACTTTGCGCGCTTTTTCAGGTCCGCCCACCTTCTTCTCAGCGCCTGAGGGCGCGAATATGGCGGCAAAATGGCGGATTTTAGCGCCAAACAATAGCAACAGTCTTTTTCATCAAAAACACTCCACAGGCACACAGGGCTCGCAATGCTGCAAGTTTCGGATCCTGTTCGTGACGCCAAAGTTGTATCGACCCGCCACCACAATTGTGGGTTACCAGGGCAATGGGGTACTCAGAGCCGAGCCCGTAGAAGTCTATGGGGGTTTTGTCACAGGTAGCTGTGGCTCGGTCTGTGGCCCTGGCGGTCTGGCGTATGTTGGGGATATATTTACAGGGATTGATTTATGTACAGTTCGTGACGCCACCTGTAGTATTCTGGTAATTAGTACCAGCGCTGCTGTAGATCTCTGAGGGGATGGTGAGGCAGCTAGATGTCGGGTCCCCTACAGGTGGGACTGGTCCCTCAAAGTCTATGGGATTTGTGAAGTCGGGTGCGGATAAAGAACACCAGTCTCACACGGTCAGCGTCTTTCCATACCTTTACTTGCAAGTTGTTAAGGCAGGTCCCAGGGAGGCTGATCCAAGGAGAGTGTATCTTGAGACAGCAGCTGGACAAGTTAGGGGCCTCCTTTAACTCCAATAAAACGAGTACAACCAGCCTGAAGCGTAGTTCCCTCAAATCTCCAGCTAATCTTTAGCTGTACCTGCCCAGTCAGCTTAGTGTTAGGGGCCTTCCTGTGAAGGAGCTGAATTCTTATTTTGTCCTGCAGAACTCCAAAGTCTTCACTCCCCTGACCCCAGTTACGTACTGACTATAAGGGGCTTGTTTGCCGCGACCTAGGGTCCGGTAAATCTCTGGTTTTCTCTTCACTATGCTTGTAGCTAATAGTGATTAGAGTTGAGCGATACTTTCCGATATCCTAAAGTATCGGAATCGGAATGGTATCGCCGATATCACTAAAATATCGGCGATACCCGATACCGATACCGGAAGTCCCATGTAAGTCTATGGGAACAAAATATCGCAACTAAAAAAAACCCATTCTTTCCTTGTAAACACTAAATATACACACATAGAATACATATATATATATATACATGTCATTGTGACATATATATATACATATATGTATAGTTTATACACTTCTACATAGTAAAATATCCTCTCATTCAATTGCCGGGTAAAGCCGGCTTCAGTGAAAAGACAGAAGCACCCGACATGAAATGACACTTGGTGTACATAGGGTTAACCATGTCTTTTCATGTCGTTTGCTATCTGATTTGCACAAACAATTAAATCAGACTATGTGTGCAAAATTTCACACCTGTAGGGGTTAATTAAAGGTGTAAATTCGTTGTAAAAAAAACGGACTTTTTTTGCTACGAATTTACACCTTTAATTAACCCCTACAGGTGTGAAATTTTGCACACATAGTCTGATTTAATTGTTTGTGCAAATTAGGCTGGAGTCACACACAACCACAAAAAATCGGTCCGTTTTAGACGGTCGACAATCGGATCAAAATAAAAACATCACACATCCTTCTGGCATCCGATTTTCCTTCAAAGATGCGATTTAATCGCATGTGTGTGTACCTTGTAACATCCGATTTTCATCCGACTTGCGAGATTTTCTCGCAGGCTTGCAAAACTGACATATAATGGATCCAAAAGAATAGTATTTAAATGCCAAAAGAAAGAATAGATATATACACATATATATATATATATATATATATATATATATATATGTCATTGTGACATATATATATATACATATATTTATAGTTCTTACACTTCTACATACTGTTATAGCCGCTAATTCAATTGCCGGCTTCAGTGAAATCACAGAAGCCGACATGAAATGATACATTGTTTCCACACATTTAACCATGTAATTTCATGTATTTTTATATATGTTTGAAACATACAATTACATGAGTATATGTGTGCTAAATTTCAGACATGTAGGGGTTAATTAAAGGTGTAATTCGTTTAAAAAAAAATGCGTGGGCTCCCGCTGTATTTTCTCCACCAGACAGACAAAGCAAGCGAGTGGGGGCAGATAATAATAGCCTAGGGAGGGTACATTTTTTTTGTGCCCCCCCCCTGGCTACTAACATCTGCCCCCAGACACCCCAGAAAGGGCAAATCTATAATTAGATTCGCCCTTTCTGGCACTTTGCCCGTCTATTCCCATTGCCCTGTAGCGGTGGCGAATGGGTTAATAAGGGGTTAAAATGACCTTGCAATTGAAAGGTCACTTTAAGCCAGGTTAATAATTGATAGCTGTCAATTAGGCAACTATCAATTATTAATCCTATTGTATGAAAGAAAAATCAAACACACACACTTTAATAAAAAATAAGTTTAATGAAATAATCACACAGTTTTTGACCATATTTTATTTTCCTGCTAAAAACCATTTCCTGTAATAAAAATAAAATAAAAAAGCAAAATTATACTTACCAATCCGATGTACAGTCAGGTCCCACGGTGTAATCCATCAGAAAGGGTTAACAGGTTAAAGGTCGCAGAGAGCTAATAATGCTGTCTCAGACCTGTATTCCCCTGAATGAATAAGTTCCTCTCCCAGCGAAAGTAGAGGAATAGATTCATGAATGGAGCTTAATTGATTTATTGGCAATTTAACTGTAGTGACCTGACCTAAAGGGAAAGTGGACACAATCAATTAAGCTTCATTCATGAAACACATCCTCTCCTGTCGCCAGGAGAGGAACTTATTCATTCATGAGCTTTGAGCTGAGCATGCAGGATTACTTGCACTGCTTGGCTCAAAGCTAGTTAACCCTTTGTGAAGGATTAACAGCGTGGGACGTGACAGATCGGCGGAATAGGTAAGAATAATGTTGTTTTATTTCTTTTTCTTTATTTTAGGAGATCAATGGCTTCGCACGGATTTAGTGTAAAATAAAATATGGTAAAAAAAATGTGTTTTTATTTCATTAAAATTATTTATTCTTAAAGTGTGTGTGTTTTTTTATTTACTTCAATAGGATTAATAATTGATAGTTGTCTAATTGACAGCTATCAATCATTAACCTGCCTTAAGGTCACCTTTCAATTGCAAGGTGACAGTAAGGTGAGATTAACCCATTCGCCACCGCTACAGGGCAATGGGAATAGACGGGCAAAGTGCCAGAAAGGGCGAATCTAATTATAGATTTGCCCTTTCTGGGTGTCTGGGGGCAGATGTTAGTAGCCAGGGGGGGCACAAAAAATGCACCCTCCCTGGGCTATTATTATCTGCCCCCACTCGCTTTGCTTTGTCTGTCTGGTGGAGAAAATACAGCGGGAGCCCACGCATTTTTTTTCAACGAAATTACACCTTTAATTAACCCCTACATGTCTGAAATTTTGCACAAATACACTCATGTAATTGTATGTTTCAAACATATATAAAAATACATGAAATTACATGGTTAAATGTGTGGAAACAATGTATCATTTCATGTCGGCTTCTGTGATTTCACAAAACCCGGCAATTGAATTAGCGGCTATTACAGTATGTAGAAGTCTAGGAACTATAAATATATGTATATATACATGTCACAATGACATGTATATATATATGTATGTGTTCTATGTGTATATATCTATTCTTTCTAGTCTTTATTAAAGCTGTCAGTGTGATTTTACAGTATAGCCGGGATGAATTGCCGGCTTTCTAAAGGACACCGATGCGATTTCATCGCAAGTCACACAGTGTGGTCCGTTTGTAATCAGATTTTTCATCGCTCCCATAGACTTGCATTGGCGATTGTCGACCGACAATCGGTGACAGTGGCAGCATGCTGCGATTGTACAC